>OX411309.1:70970170-72170170 GCA_948150685.1 Rhaphigaster nebulosa
TATAATTATATTATATATTATAATATAATTATATTATATTATATTATATTATATTATATTATATTATATTATATTATATTATATTATATTATATTATATTATATAATATTATATAATATTATATAATATTATATATATATAAATATGTATAATTTTTTTTTTATTACAATTCATAGCTCAGTCAGAAACTAAAAAAAAAAATATATGCTAAATACTACATTTTATTTTTTTTGCGCGATAGAACATGAAGATCTTTGGCAGCGCGATGTGGTCTTCTGATAGACATTTTATCACTTATGAGCATAGACAACCTGGAGGGGGTCACACGACCTCACGCTGCAGCGAACCATTGTAGTTTCCATGGTACAGCGACAGGCTACTCTTAGCTCCTTAACCAGTCCCTTTGGGACCAGTTCCGCGGTGTTCTTCCCACAAACTCACTGGGTGTAAGGACAGTGATAGATCAGTCTATATTCGCGAATTATGACTGTTCGGGGTCAGCAGGCGTACGAGGACCAATATTTCTTTCCCCGAAGCCACCCGTCCACGAAACAAACCTCCGGGTGACGATTAACAACCACAATACGATTCGCAATTTTAGGTACACGGAATAAGGTCATACTTCCTACGCCCGGTCTAAGTTAGTTGCCTCCAGCAGACTGGCGAGACTCACATATCGCGTGAGAGAGCTAATCGCCCGGAGAACCTCGGCTGCTTAGCTTTCCTCGGTAGTTCCCAAACACCACAGACAGTCACCTATCTAACTGCTAACCATGCTCGACGTTGTTCAACTTTGATTACTTATTGCAAGCGTCTTAGCCCGCTTGGCCACCACGGCCTTAATATACATATATATGTACACACAACACACACACACATATATATATATATATATATATATATATATATATATATATGTGTGTGTGTGTGTGTGTGTGTGTGTGTGTGTGTGTGTGTGTATAAATACTGTTTTTTATTAACCATGAAATGATATGAAACAAAAACAATTCTAGGAAACTGAAGTTTTCCTGGATTAACAACAATTTCGGAACTACATTATAAAATACAATATACAAATGATATATATAATACAAATAAAAATAATGTCTTAAATAAAAACAATGTCCAACAATTGCGTTTTCTTGCCATAAAAATAAATTTAATATGCTTTTAGCTAATTTAGATTTTGAAAGGAGAATGGTTGATGGAAAAGAAAGGATTTGGATGTCTTTAAAGATCAAGCATAACTAATGTAAAGGGAGAGATTATTCCAGAGGATTGAGGAACGAATTAGGAAAAATTTATTATATGGTAAGAGCTATGAAATTCGAAATCTTTCCAAATGACGAATCAAATGAGATGTTTTGGCTTAGTGCAATGAGGTTTCACGACCACATCGAGAAGAAATGGCTCGTGGAAAAAAAAATGTTTCTTTTTCGAATCTCCTCCAATTCTCTCCGTAATAAGAACGTAGCCATGTCTCATTTGTCAGGATTAGTTTTGTTTTCGCAATTTCATAAATCCAATATAATCCTTAGAGAATTAAAAAAATCATAACTTCTCTGCGCTGGAATGAGAAAAATAAAAGGAAAAACCTATCCCAAATGGGATACCCTTACTTCTTTAATAAAAACGAACGAAGTGACAAATGATTATGAGCCCGAGAAAAAAGATGTTTTCAGAGAAAAAGATAAAATAACTTTGAGAAAAAGACTATTGTTTATTAAAAAGAACAAAATATAACTTATACCCCAAAAATATAAACTTATACTCCATTACCCAAACACCACAGAAGCAGTGGCTTCAAAAACTTATATTTTTCATTTATAGATATATATAAATGATTTTCCAAACAAATAAATTAATTCGTTATTATGGTTTCAACAGTCTGTAAAACGCAAATTACATGATCGGTGAATGTTGAAGTAGAAAATCGACGTTAATTTCAAAATCGAATTCGAATATAGAAATTTTGCTTAATATTTAAAGCAGGTTTTGAGACAGTAGATAATCCGATATAACTGGCTTTCAGTGCTTAACGAACCCTCTTCGAATCCTGGTTCAGCAAACTATTTTTTTTTTTTTTTTTTTACAGAAAATTAGTGAACATTAGCAAACGCTCTCCTCTACCTCACAAGAATACCATTAGATCGAGAATAAGTCTACCTTTTCCAGTGGATTTCTCTTGGCACATCATGTTATGTATAGTGACATTTATTTTTTTGATACTATGTATTAATATGTATTGATATTGGACAATATTATCCTTATATTATTTAACCAGCAACAGGTGCGGACAAAAGATAATAGAGGACGAACAGGTAGAAAGAAGGGTAACTGACAGGCGATGACAGATGTTACCACAACTCTTACCCTCAGAGATAAGAAATAAGTTAATTTAAAACCCTACCGAGAAGTGGGTAGTGTGATAAAGCCAAAGCTCGGAAGTCTTAATCAATTTTAAGAACAATCCCCCTTAGGTTCCGGCTGGCCTCGAGGAGAAAGTGGAGACAGCCTGAGAAGGGTGTGACTAAATTAGAGCTAGTTTAATGGATTCGCGGACACCGGACCACCCAGAGGATGTCAGGACAAGGGGTGGAGCCATCCGATGAAATCCCAGAATTTCCTCCCGCTATAAAACTAGCCGGTCAATAATAGCAAGGGTACCGGGGCTCTATCCAATGGACAACGTCTTCGATCCCCTCTTAGGAAGAACAAGAGAGAAAGGGGAGGAGAAGCTGAGGAGGGAGAAAAGAAGGGACTTCCTCTCTGATCTCGCTTGACGCAGGACTTCTCCGCTGATCTCGCTTGAGGGCGGAACAACCACTAGGTCTTACTCTGAAGATGAGAGATGGGCTCTGGCTCCATGACTGAAGATGTGCAGGGGAACCCGATGGAGAGATGCTGAGGAACCATCAACACCAATTATTACAGATAAGAGATTTGTGTTAGAACAGTTAATGGCTAAGTCTGTGCTGAATCATTCCATGGTTAACCTTTTATTGTAATAGTTTATTATTTTAATTTTGAGGAATAAAGATAAATGTTAGAAAGGAGGTTGTTCTTTAGTCACTATACCCATTATTAATTTGAATATATTTCATTAAATATGATAGCAGTAAATTTGATTAGCATTAGTATTAAACTTAAAAGTAGGAACATTATCTTGGTTAATTATTAAATAATGGTAACCACAAATCAGGCCCTTGGAAAGGTATCCAATTTAGAGGACAAAGTAAGTAATTCAAAATTATTCATAAGCTTACATAATTTTGGGATAATCATCCTCAATGATTTCAGGATGACTTCCTATTATGATAATTACTATAATATTATATACTATAACTACTAATATATATTAGCAGTTAAATAAATATCAAGCTCAACCCAACCTAGATAAAACACAGCAGTATCTTATAATGTAGTAATTATACCAGTAAAAGAGGTAATCACCCACAAAGAAAAATGTTCTTTGTATTTATTATTATCTGATGCACATACTGTAACCTATAAAATCCTTAAAGCGTTTATTTATCTGATAAAATTAATCACAGTGTTCGGATTTGATTACTCCAGAATGAGTTATTTGTGGTTTTAAAGAATGTTCACTGTGCCCAACAGCTTGCTAGAAAAACTAGAGTTATTTTTCCATCCTCCTAGCTAGCAAAGGAGCCCTGAACCTCCTGTTGAGGCCCCTTCAGGAAAGAATGGTAAGAAACTTAGCGCTACCGAGGTGAAATACGTGCAGTGGACATTTATTTCCCTATCTACCAATAAAGGTAGAAGCTAGAATATAATATGAATATAAAGAATAACTAAGGTAGCTTACACATATTAAATTACCTAAACCTAATTGAAAGCATGCTCACTCTAATGAAATAGCCATGATTTTAGATTATACTTAAAATACAGCGGTTGTACTGCACCCTTGTAACTATTATGTGTAGCTGCATATATTAACTACATATATGTAACTATTAGTATATGTCTGAGAAAAGTTGGTATGATACGGCTTATTCCCGGTCATGCCAATTTTCATGAAGACATTATACTGTGAGTTTGAGAAAAATAGATTAGATAAACTTGAATACGCAACCTTGTTAACACAAGGTTGCGTATTCAAGTTTATTATTAAGTGAGATTTATTAATCCCATTATCACTAAATCCACGACTGCGTACCATCCACGACTAATCACTAGATTATTTCTTTCTCCAAACACTAGAGGTAAGAGGTAATTGAACATATTTATTTTCGCAAAAACATTATTTGACCCGACAGGGCCGTCGAGTGGATTGTAGGTAGGGATGTGAATACTGAAAAAAGAAAAAAAAAAAAAAAATATATATATATATATATATATATATATATATATATATATATCGTCTCGATAGTTTTTGAATATATCGAAATAGTAGTTCGATATATGGAAAAAATATATAGATATTTGGGCATCGATATTATTAAACATTTAAAGGATCTTAATTATTGACTCAACTAGATCCTATATTCAACCCTCTCAGTGAGGGATTATTCACGGTCGTAATTCCAGGAATATGTTAATAAGATGTTTTGGCTTAGTGCAATGAAGTTTCACGACCAATTCGAGAATGGTTGGAGAATGGCTCAAGGAAAAAAAAAAATGTCTCTTTCGAATTTCCAATTTTTTTCCGTAATGAGAACGTAGCCATGTCTCATTTGCCAGGATTAAGTTTACTTTCCGCGATTATATAAGCATAATATAATCCTTAGGGTATTAAAAAAATCATAACTTCTGAGACCTGGAATGAAAAAAATAAAAGGAGAAAACTATCCCGAACGGAATCGACCCTTACTTATTTTAGTATAAACGGACGGAGTGCTAAATGAGCCCAAGAAAAAAGATGTTTCAGAGAAAAAGCTAAAAGAGATTTGAGAAAAAGACTAATTTAGATACTGCCGATATCGTTTTTATTAAGTTCATTTACAGCAGACTTTAAAAAATAATAAGCAGGTTATCTCTTAATCTCCTTCCGATTCGTTTAGGTTTTTTTATTTGATAAAAGAATTAACAATACTTTGAAATATCGATAATTATGTGTCGTTATAATTAAGATATTGTTTTTATTAAATTATAAAAGTATCAAGAAAAAGGTTATCTCCTAATCTTTCTCCAATTTGTTTAGACTTTTTTTTTAATTTTATAAAAATATTAACGATATTTTTATACCGATATTATCAATATACCGATATGGTTAAACGATAGCTCAAAGTAACTAGGGAAAAAATTAATTAAATAATTACTAATAGGAGCATAATTAGTTGGATAGAAAAGGTCTAATAAAAATTACTGCTTTTATAATCATCTCAAAATTTGTCTATTTGTGAGAGAAGTAAAGTGTATAATATTATATTTTTTTTAAATATATCGATATTTTTCCCGATGTATAGTAATATTGATATTTTGCTTTCCAAATCCCATTCCTAGAACAAAGCCACTGTAGATAGTAACACGAGCACTATAAACCTGATGGTTCTAAGTTTTTATGGTTCTTTGTTTATAGAACCCACCTTCCTTCTAGAATTTTTTTATTTTATATTTTTTTTTAAATATCGGTTTTCTATTCTGAAATTATATCGATATTACCATATATCGAGAAAAAATATCGGACAAAAATTTCGAAATATTTTTTTAAAAAATATAGTATCATATGTCTGTGATTTTATAATATTATATTCTAACTTTTTGTGGTTCATTGTTTGTAGAACCCGCCGTCCTTGTAGAATTTTTTATTTGATATTTTTTTTCTCTTTTTTTTTTTTTTTTTATTAAATATCGGTTTTCGATACTGAAATTATAATATCGGTATTACGATATATCAGAAAAAAATATCGGACACAAATATTTATATATGTTTTCAAAAATATAATATTATATTTCTATATTATATACTATACTTACTTCTCTCACAAATAGACAAATTTTGAGCTTATAAAAACAGTAATTTTTACTGTTAGACTTTTTCTACCCAATTAATTCCGCCCGCATTTAGTAATCATTTAATTAATTTTTACCCTAATTACTTTGAGCATTGTTATCGCCACTTTACATCATCTCCAGTTTCTGTTTCTAACTTTATTATTCATCATCATTGATGCTGAGGCTGTCTTCCCAGCATTGCTCCAGTCAGAATATTGATTTTAGTAAATTTCATTTGTATTTAATTTAATTATTCTAATATGTAATAGGTCCATTGTTAGTTATTTTGCTTTAAAATTAATATTTTCACATTTAATCATTCCTTTGCCATTTTTGTCACTTTTACTCCTTATATATTTACATATTTACCTTACTTTTATGTTTTTAATCTGTTTAGTTTTACTATATTTCTTTATTTTGTTTTAGTTAATTTCCAATATTCATTTCATATCATTCAGATGTTAACTCTTCCTTTCGTTATTTTTTTTTTCCTCAACCTTCTATATACTTTAATTCTGTATACTTCTATGATTTTCATCTTCATTTTAGTCCTAAAGAAGGACTGCAATGTGGGTTAAAACCTAGGTATTCAATAAATCATCTTTTTACAATTTTTTGGTGTTAATCTTGACCACCACTGGGGCTATCTTCTCCTTGATTATTAATAACATCAACTATTCAATATATGTATAATATTATGTGATATTTTTAATGTTACATGGGAGTATTTGTATTATCATGCCGCCAAAAAAAAAAAAAAAATAGTAGGGATGTTTCAGTATACCCTGAACTTGTACTGGAGTAAGGATTTGCCACTGTTCCATAGAATCGAATATCCTTGGAACAAGTCCAAGATTTATTGGAATCGGTATACTGGGCAGGTAAAAGTAGTCAGCCAACTTATTGGTCACTGGCAGAGTCAAGGTAGCCCCATTTCCTAGCTGTACTGCAAAGAATGGATTGATAAATATTCATTATCAGAGGATTATTAAGGAGAAAAAAAAACTTTTCTTACAATTGATTTATTCATCTGTCACAATGTTTCAAATCTAATAACTCTTATCGTCAGACTAAAATTTTAAGTTTTAAATTAGAACATAAATATCATTAAAATTATACATAAATATATTAAAAATATTTGCTAAATTGTTTAATTGGCATTCTAAATTTTTACCAACTATATTTAAATTATAGTTTAAATCATTATACATCAATAAAAATAAATGTTTTAGTGCAATGAGTAAATAGTTTCTTTAGGCCCTAATATTTTATTTATTTTCTATTCATTTCCTTCAATTGGAAATTTTAAGTAGTATATACTCATATAAAATATGTTATGAATTGCAAATTATATCAAATCACTCTGTCACACTTCAGGCAGAAGCAATACTAGTTCATTTTCCACCAAAATCATTAATATTTATTTGTTAGTAGGTCAAGAAAACAAGTTTCACCCTCCTATTTCAGCAACAAAAAAGAATAATTTTTATAAAATAAAGAAGCTGATGGTCATGGTGTAGTCATAGTAAAAGACTTAATTATCGTGTATTATTCATTTCCTGGCTGTGATTTATTGTGTTTTATCATGGCCCTCCCTCAGTTTTGTCATTCAATAATTTCTCATAGAAAAACCAATATTTTCTTCTTTAAATTTGGAACAGCTGTTGTAGATTCTAGCTTGAGACATAACCTGAAAACCAAAAAATTATTTCCTTAAAAACCAGAAAAAATGGCATTTAGAATCACTTGGAGCTCCTTATATAAATTTAACTTAATTAAATTTTTTAATTCTTGCTAGTAATTTCAAAAACTTTATTATTTAATAAACAAAGAAATGGACAAAGTATAGGTAGACAAGAAATGTTGACATTAAAAAATAAAAATCGATCAAATGATTTATTTTCTCCACTAAAGAAATATATTTCTATACTGCATTGAAATATTGAAGATTGATTCATGATATTTTCATAGCTCCTCCTTACTATTAAATTTACAGGCAGGCATGGCATTCAGGATAATCATGGGAATTTCTATACTGATTTAAATTTTTTAAAATGTGTAAAATATTAAGGAATCATTCTCACATAAATTATATAAAAATATTAAATTTTAATCAACAATAAACTATATTTTTTATAAAAAGATTGAAAATTTTTTTTTTTTCTCACCTCCAAAATGAGAAATAATTACCAAGATCCAAAACAGGTTTGAGGCAAGAGTCTTCTGCCTAAGGTTAATGGAAAAATAAATTTATATATTATATTTTTATCTCATAGCTAATTAAAGCATTTGTAGAGATTTACTCTATACCTTCTATTTTGAAATAATCTTAAAGTGGTCTAAAGAGTTTGGGATTAAAAAAAAAAAATTAACACCTCATACTTCAATCCATGACTCCTTCATTCAAAAGCTCGAGAATATCCTCCCCAACTGAATCTCTGAAGATCTCATTTCGGTAGATTTGTGGCGTTTGAGACGCATGCAGAGACGGATTCATTAAAATATCAGCATCTTCTTTATTTCCTGTGACTCCAGTTAAAATGATAGGAACATAAAATATGACTGTCATTAAGCCCCAGAACCTAAAAAAATAAAGATGAAAATGAAATCATAGTAATGGCTTTGAATGTGTTAAAATCAATACCTCTCAATAAGTAGGTAGACTATTCAGAAAGAAAAAATGATTTATCTTTTCGTTTGATAATAGTGAAGCTTATAACTGAATACATGGAAAATACAGTAGTATTTACAGTAGAACCTTGTTTATCAGGAATAATGTAGCCAGAGCTATTCTAGAAAATAGATGGTAAATAAAAAAATCTTGATATTATTACTATAAAATAATATGATTAAAATTTACAAAATTACATAATACTTATTGTAGTGAACACAAACTGTAAACAGCTATAAACTGTTTGGGAAGCTAAAAAGTTCTATAAATGGGCTAAGTAAGTAATCATAGTAAACTAATTTATCAAACTAAAAATTACAACATATGTTGTGTCTTCAATGCAGGGTCACTAGTCTAAATTATTTGAAAGTAATAATTAAATGGTTTTGGATAAACTCTAATGAATGGATAGAGGAAACTAAGTTCTAACTACAAAATTATTATACCATACAATATTTTTTTTTGACTCATGACATCTTGTCTGCAACAATAAGCACAGTTGTGTGATTTAAATTAATACCTTAGCCTTTTCATTTCATTCAATAGATACTCATAAGTAGGGATTTTCTCTTCTGGATAACCATATTTCCTCAAATCATCTTGCAATGTTCCTAAATATATTTTAAGTAGGTGGTTCAAGAACTGCTTCCTCAGACTATTACTAAGACTGGTGAAAGCTAAGTATGTGAGATCCCAACTAACTGTGGCATAAAAGCTTAGTTGAAAATCAACAAACCTGCAACCAAAATAAATATATGCATAAATACATTCACACTACAAAAATATCTGATGTGGGCAACACATGACTTCCTTGTATGCCTATTAAATTATAAACCCGTGGCTCAAAAAGTGATACTGAATTTGGATACTAGTTCCCGAAGATTGACACTTGGCGTCCCGACATCCATCTATTGACATACACACAAAAACACACACTCTTGTTACTAGAGGTCTCATTCCGTTATTATATGTCGTTTTCCTTCAGTAGGTAACTAGTTTCCAAGATATTTCTTCATGCTCCGTGACAACAATAAAACTGTCAATATCATTGGATAAAGCATTAGAAATTGACAGTTTCGACATTTTAAGCGGAAAACCCACTCAACTAATATCTTATTCTCATGCTTCAGACTTGTCACAAATGAAAACTTGTATTTTACACTCAATTTTAACACTTAAAAGAAGTAATAAAAATGTTTAATTGGATTGGAAACCAAATTTTATTTGTAACCTTTACTTCCGAAACATATGATTTCTCTTTTAATTTAAATATAATTTTTGATGTAAGCTTATTATGACCTTCAAGTAAAGTACCCTTTTCCGCTCACGAATCTTAACCAAAATCTAGTAAATACATTTATATCGATATAAAAGTCCTATTTACCAAATTTGAGATGTTTTACATTATATTTTAATATATTTTTTGACAAAATTCTAATATGACCTTCAAGTAAAGAACCATATAGTTAAAATGTAACAAACCTAAGATAGGAGATTGAATATTTTGGGATTGTACAAGGTAGGTCATCTGAATTTCTCACTAATGCTAAGGTTCTAAGGTAAGATAATGCAAAAGTTTATCTTTTCATCAACCTTGACCTGTAGATGGTTGCAGAGAAATCCATTATTTGAGGAACTCCATCATAATCCTCCCAGATTAGCCAGATAAACAGACATTTTCGGATTTCCATTAAGGACACTTTAAATACATTCCTCAGGCTTAATAATAGAGTGAGGAAAATATGTAAATGTAAATGAATCCTTTAAATTTGAAAGACATCGATTCATCCAGGAATGATGACACTGGCTGAAGTAGCTTTGCAGGGAGTGACTTGTTCTCAATCGTATGTATCTCCATGGATGACAGTAACATTTGACGAAGACAAATGGCAAAAGAGGATCATAGAAGCCTTATTCCAAAGGTGAGTTTTAGATTGGTAAAAGATGAATATTTTATAAAAAAGTTAGTTTGTTAATTTTTATTTGTACTCCTAGATTGATAATAAATCATAACTTTTGTCATTTGTTTAAAAAATATTTATTTCTCACATTAGCAAAATCTTTAAAAATGAATAAGTTAATCTGTAATGCTGCTAGTGAAAATATTTGAATCTAAGATCATTAGTAAAATTCATGATTTATACAATTCTTTAGTTTTTTATTTCAGTTAGAGTAAAATATCTGCAGTTTATGTAACTAAATAATAATAATTCCCATGATAGCAATTATTAATTGCAATAAAATTAATGAAATACTGATCTGTTAATGTTGTAATAATGTCACTAAACTGTTAAATCCATCATTAGGTAATCATAAAAAAAATATTAAAAACCTACTTCACTGATTTTGGTTCTCCATATCCATCTTTCTGAAACAGAATGTTGTTAGTCCACAAGTCTCCATGCATAATAGCATTAAATCTAGTCTCATTAACTTCCCCAACTTTTAGCATTTTATTGACTATTTCTTCTGCTGGTTTATTAATTTTGGATGGTATACCTTTCCTAAAATAAAAAAAATTAAATAAAATTCTATTATTCATTAATCGGATATTTAAGGTATCTCACTTGATTCAGATTGAATCAAAAATGAAAGTTCGTCATTCAAAAAATATTTTCATTTATACATGTGTGTGAGTCTCCATGATAAGGTAATTGTCTCAATTTCTTTAAGACTTCAATAATGGCCTGTGCTTCTTTTTTTAATGACTGAGAAATGCATCTCTAATTTTTATCAGATCCTAAAAGCACCTGGCCAATCAGCCTGAAATAATATATCTCTAATCGCAAACATATAGGCATCAGATTCTTTCACAAAACTAGAAATCATATAAGGGTCATTCTCCTGAGTTTGTCAAATTCACATCAATTGACTATGATGTTGTTTTATATCCATTTAATTATTATGGAATTGACTCAATTTTTTAAATATATTATTGGTGAGTACACCTATCATTATTATTAATAATGAATGTCCAAAATATTTATATTTAAAGTAAATTGTGGTTAATATGTTTAGGAGGCCATCAAGAACTTATGTCTCTAGGGAATGGTGGAAACGAGTGCACAAGTATGTTACCATTATTATTTCGGGAAATATTCGTTTTATAAGGTTGTAACCCTGAACTCCTCTGACCTTGGACGTTTCAATATCTCATAATGTAGCAGTTATACCCTGGAATACAGAGAATTTATATCAAACTAAACCTACAACTTAAATCATAGTAACATACTACACACTCTTCAAGTTCTTTATCACCTCCTAACCATTGGAAATGTTCACAAATTTGAATACCATTAATTTTTGAAAATAGCACACTTGTGCTTTGTAAGTAATACTTTCAATTTGAGCTAGGATTTTTTCTCATCAACATACGCCAATGTGGACGGTAACATACTTGAGAATTTTTAATTTTAAATTTACTTTAAATGTAAATATTTTGGCCATTCACTATATACGAATGATAGACACCCTCACCAATAATATACACAAAAAATATAGTCCATTCCATAGTAATTAGAGGTATATAAAAACAACCCCAAAGTCAAAAGAAACAAATTTGACAATTCTCATGAGAATGACCAATATACAGTAAATTCTACTGGGATTCCATAATTCAAAAATTCGAAAGCCTCGATCTCTTGACACTGCAATGAGTAAGCTTTCATTTAGGAAGGTATGTAACTTTGCAAATTATCAACTTAGGATAGTGAAATGAAATGAAAAAAACAAATTCATTCTGGGACAAATTCTCTAAGAATATATCATATACAATGTTTATGTATGTTTGACTGCTTTAATGTTTACAATAACAGCACACTTGTTAAATTACATAGCTGTAATTGTTATTATAGAAATACCTATGGGCCATTCTATCTGGAAGTGCCAATTTTGAATCTGAGTTTTCAGAAACTTAAAAATACTCCAAACAGTCTAAAACAAATTAAATATACTTAGCTAGCCATCAAACATAAATATTTCTGTCCCTCCAGACAAGAGGGACATTTATTTTGAAGTTGAACAAGTTCCTGATTTTTAGTATTTTTTTAATCAGTTCAGCTTAAAAAAAATTATTGTTATTTTTAGAGATTAAAATTAACTCTCATTTTGCTCTCCTAGTGAATAAAAGCCAAGATATGATTTTAATATTTAGCTTCTGAAAACAACATGGCTTTTAATTTTTATTCAAAAAATAAAAGTCATGATTTGATTCTTATATTTTAAATAAAATAACAAGAGACAGTATTGAATATTTTTTATTTGAGAATAAATATTAAGGTTTTTCGAATGTTCTCGATATTGAAATATATTGTTGGGTTATAGAAGGTGCTGATTATGAAAAAAGTAACGATTTTAAAATCAAACTCTCACGCATCGATTTATTTTAACATTTCGAGTATATTCGATATTGAGGTTCATAATTGGGTTATTGAAAGTGCTGATTATGAAAATACTATCGATTTTAAGATTTCACGTATGATTTATTTTAGCTTTCTAGATTTCTTCGATGATGAGGTCGATTATGGTGTATAGGAGGTGCAGTTTTGTGGATGTAGTGAGCGTGCATTAATTAGCTAATAATTAATCGAATTATCTAGTCATTTGACTAATTATCACATTTACAGAATTCTTCCCTACAGAGATCGTTTATCTGGTTAAAAATAGATAATTAATAACAATAACGGAGCAAAATAACTAAGAAATCTAAGATACGCGAGCGTGCGATCGATAGTATTTTCATAAAAAAAATGTCCCCAATAGCCAAATATAACGGAGCTCGATTATCCGTAATGCTAAAATAAACCGAAAGATGAACGTGTGGTTTTAAAATCGCTAGTATTTTAATAAAAAATGCCGATAGCCCATTAATTGGACTTGATTTCGATAATATCCACATTGTTAAAATAAATCATTACAGGAGCAGGCGATCTTAAAATCGATAGTAATTTGATTATTATTGCCTTCGATAACCTAATAATGGGCCTCAATATCAAGGAAATCATAAATGTTAAAATGAATCGATATGCGATCATGCGATCTTACAATAAAATAGATAGTATTCTGATAATCCGCACCTTTGATAGCCTAATGGTGGACCTCGATCTTAAGGAAATCCGAAATGTTTAAATAAACCGATACGTGAGCACGCGATCTTAAAATCTTAAAATCGACAATGATGAATTGAAAATGATATTTTCACAATCAACACATTTGATAACTCAACAATGGGCCTAAATATCGAAAATAAAACACAAATAATACAAAGTTGACATTGACTTTTATTATTTGATTTAAAATATAAAAATCAAATCATGGCTTTTATTCGCTAGGAGAGAAAATTGAGAGTCGATTTCAATCCTTGGATATTTTATTCTAACAACTTGCTTTATTATCAAACAGCAAGTAGAATGTTCCATAAAAATAATTATTATTGTCTCCACTATTCATTATCATTACGTCATTCTCCGTCCGTTTATAGAACAAACATTCTATTGAAACTATTCTATGCGCTCTATCACCAGCATACGAAACGAATTCAAAGGATTCAAACGAAGGATTTCAAACGAAGGAATAATGAAGGATGATTGGACAATGAAGATCGAGACTAGACAATTGCACACTGACGCCGTGCAAGCACTGGAACGAATTGCTGGTTGGTGTTTTGGAGAGTTGTGATCTGCATGAAACCAAAAAAGAATTGGCGAGAAAAAAAATCTATGACAGCGTAAAATTATGAAAACCCTTGAAACTTTATTTCAGAAAAATCAACCACTGTAAACAATTCAAGATTAGAGAGAAAAATAAATCACAATTGAATCGTGAATGACAGAAAGAGTACATGTCCAATTGACTAATAAATGACCAAATGACCAAATGACTAATAAATTTTTCAGGAAACACAAAAAACATATTACCATTCTCATTGTTTGATTTAGAGGTCTGATTTGTTTTTTTAAACGGTTAGATCAGAACTATCTGATTATAATAACAAAACTAATAATTTTCACCATACTTTATTTTTTTTAAATATTTAAATGTAGTGGAATTGCATGGTTTCTGAAATTCATTGAAATGCTTGCAGATACTCTACATGTTTAAAGTCAATAGGTGATCATATACCAAAATAAATGATACAATGTTGCATCAACTTGTTTAATAAAGGATAAATAATGATAGAAGCATAAAAAACAGAATTAAAAATCTCATTCATCTTTTTCTTCTTCTTCTGTGATGGAAAGGAAAAATATCTTTGAATAAAATTCATTTACCTCCTCATTTCATGAAAGGTAAGGTTTCATTTTTTTAAAACAAATAAAGGCACTGCTGTGGGTATACCTTGCTGGATTCTTTAGGAATAGTGCCAACATTTTTTTTTACTTAACTGTACCTACATGTTCTTTTGTTAATTGAAATTCCGTGTATTGTGATATGGTGAATCAAATTTTTTGTTTTAGTGAAATTTTCCGGCTTTTTGTTTCGGCAGTTACTACCTTCTAACGGTAAAATTTAGGTCATCACTTTTTACAATTTAATAGATCCTACATCATCAGATTATAGAGATTTAACTTTAAATCTATTTGTGGCACTTTATTCTAAAATTAAGTTTTCATATAACTTAAGAATACGATCTCCCCTTCACAGTTTTCTTTTCTCGATATGAAAATCTCAATCAGAGGGGAGATAAGAATGGCCTTTGAGAGGGAATAATGCATAATTCTTTCAAAGCAACCTTTAGCAATTAACATTGAAAAAACTCTATCAAGACAGTTATTTTTGCTTTGTCCCCCATCCTTTTAATTACATTAATTAGAAAATAATTAAAACAGAATGTAGAAATTATCTTAACTTCCAACAAAATTGGAAAATTCTGGCAGAGATACTTAGCGGCCTTTTCAACAACTAACATACATGAATTGCAGAAAACACACAAGTCCAGGATATGCGCGCTTTCTGAAATTCACATCAACTTTCAACAGTTACAATTACTCTGTTTTTCAAACGACAAATATGGTTTCTGTGCCTATTAAAAGTAAATATTATTTTAAAATAAAAACCAAATTATCGATTAAAAAAATTGGGCATGTGATGTTTTTGCAATTCACGATTTAATTGATAATAAGCTTCAAAATAAAACATTAATTGTAAAATTAATTAGTTTATGTGTTTCAAAGTTATCAAAGCTTAGCACTATTTACTTACTTCATTAGCTCACTGAAATCTTTCATTAATCCCATTCCATTTTCTTTAGCTTTATTATTCATCATCATAATCATTCCTCATCTACCGCTCTATGCATTGTGAGGTGTCTTTCCACCACACTCCACGATCCTCAACCAGTTCCCTTCTCCTATTCCAATCCAGTCCTCTCTTTGCAAAGCATTCTAGTATTCCTTCTTCCCAGGTGCATCGGGGTCTTCCTCTGGGCCTTCTACCGTCAACCTTCGCTTCATATGTCATCCTAGCAAGACGATTGTTGTTCATCCTTAAAATGTGTCCAAACCACCTTAGACAGCTTTTTTCAACAACCTTTTCTGTAGGTTCGATACCGAATGGTTGTATTGCGGACTCGGTCTCTTCTGGTTTTCCCCTCTGTCTTTCTAAGGAATCTCATTTTGGATGCTTGTATCTTCCTTCTATGTTTCACGGTTTCTATCCATGATTCCAAGGAGTAAGTTAGTATGGGGAAAAACATAGATTTATAAACCTTTAATTTTGTGTCCTTGCTTACTTCTCTTTTATTCAGAAATTTTCTATTTACCACCTAAAACATCTTTCCAGTCGAACTAACTGTTTCTTTGATTCCCTTATCGATGATTCCTTTCTCATCTAATTGGGCTCCCAGATATTTGAAACTTTCCACCTGTTTGATCGCTTTGTTCTTTATTCCTATTATTCTGTTCTCTCCCCGAGGCGTCCTGCTAATTCTCATTATCCTTGTTTTATCGGGGTTTATTTCGATATTAATTTTTTCTAGTTCTGCTTGGAGAATTCTGATATTATTGTTCAAGTCAATATCATTGCCACTTTTGACGGGAACTACTATATCATCGGTGAAAGCCATCAAGGAGTTGTTAACTGATCATAATTATCTAGATCCCAAATGGTAACTCCTCAACTGTGCCTCAGCTTGAGAGATAGCAGAATCCAGAACCATAATAAACAGAAGAGGAGTTAGGCTGCAACCCTGCCTTATCTCGAATTTGGTTCTGAACTCTTTGGAATAACAATAGGCTGTCCTTACTGTATTTAAGGTGCTCCTGTATATAGACTCATTATCGCCAGTGTTAGTCCTTTGTTAATACTTTATCTGTTAGTGCCTTAGAGATGTTCTCCTCTTTAATTCTATTGAATGCTTGTGTGAGGTCCACGAAGCACACACTCAGTTCCTTGCCTTTATCGATTGCTTTTTCCGTGATCTGTCTCAAAGTGAAGGTTAGATCATGTGTGCTCCTGTTTTCTCTAAATCCATATTGCTCTTCTTAAAGTTGTGGCTCCACTTTGTCTTAACCTTTCCTCCAAAGTATATTTTGCTCAGGACACTCAAAAGAGATATGCCTCAGTGGTTCTGGCATTCTCTGTTATCTCATTTGTTATTAATGTATTATTAATTAACCAATTGGTGGAGAAAGGTCACTTTCAAGCTAACATGATTTATTGATTAATTAAACACTCCTTTAAATGGCTTGTTTTAATGAATGGTCTCTCATTAGTAGATTCTGAAGTTTTCCATTAAACTATGATATTTAAAAAAAAAAAGAATAAATTCCTGGATTAAGGTACATTTTTATAACTACCTGATATTTAAGCAGGATCACAAGGAAAACTAGAAGAGACTGCACGAGGAACAAAATTATTAGTACAGGAAAGTAAAAACCTTATCATGAATAACTAACTCCATGAGGAAAAAGTGGATTGATTATAGTCAAGTGATTATTGAATGTAATAGTAACGAATATAGGCAAGTGGTTTTTGAAAAAATCTTTGAACCTAGTAGAACATCTCACCAGGATGAGAACACATGTGCATCTTTGCCACTACTAATTTTTGTGTTTGATCATGCTAATATTAAGGAACACTAACATGATATTTGCTACATATAGGTTTCCGTTAATAAAATATCCAAGTTGTATAGACCAAAGACTTGGATTCAGATTTTTTAACCAATGATACATATTATTCCATAACACTTTTCACATTATTTATTTTCTTTTTCTGTATGATTGTACAGATACATATCAATCCAATGACTATTGAAATCTTCCTCGAATGGTATTTTAAGCATTTCTGTTCTTTCATCATCCTAAGCCTAATTTTCAATCTGTCAATTTTCAATTTCTGTATTCATCATAAACTTAACCGGTATCACTTTAAAAATAATCCCCACATCCCAGAATTAATATTGCATTATTTTAAAAAATAATAATCATAACAGAAAACATCTTTAAAAAATTGAAAATTTTTATTACTAGTCACTAATAAAGTATTACTCACCACTGAGGGCCCCAACTTTCATCAATGGCTTGTGACAGGAAGCGGAATGGCCTAACTAAGAAGGCTTCAATATGTTTAGGGCTCATGGTGATCAACCTCGGCTTTAGAGCTGAGAGTTTGACATGGCCACGACATACAGCTGCTTTGGATGCAGCATGGAATCTTCCCAATGACTTGAAAACTAATTCTGCCTCTTGAAGTGTCAGTCCTCCAATTTTATCAGCTGGCTCATATCCTAATGGCTTGATAAACAACCAAATTCAATGGTAAACCTCATAATTTGAAAAAACATAGGGTAAATTGTTTAAAGAAGTTATATACAAAATAAGAATACAGTAGAACCCCTTTTAGCCATCCATCTCGGGACTGGGATCCTGGGTGGTTCCCATTTTGGTCTGTTAAACTAATAGATAGATAATAATTTATCTTCTTTAGGAATTGGAACTCTAATAATATCTGGCTCCAACAATGGACTCCCATCCCTTCCAGGAAGCCAGAAATCACTATATTTTCCCTGTGGTCATCTTTATTTATTTTTCACCAGATAGGTTAATACAAAGTTAATGGTCAGTTATTAGGAGTACATACATTGTTTTAATAGGGATCTGATTGAGTGGACTTTACAATTTCAATTAGTATTCACTTTCAGGCATACTTGTACAAAGTCAATATTCAGATTGGTGAACAACCAAAGATTGAGGACTGATCTGTAATAGACTGATAAATAGATAGAAAATACTTTTAATAATAATTAGAAAATTTTACATTATTTAACAAAGTGTTTAAAGTAGTATTGCTGACATAGCACTATGGATGTCTGTCAGAGATTTGTAATATTTAAGCATTAATGTAAATACATTTTGGGTCAATCTCCTACTTTGGTGCGTTTTAGTTATCAAACTTTTTCGGAAATCAAAATCGTGTATTGATTTTACGTTTTTTATTGCCTTCAGGAAATGCTCCTGGGCAACTTTCTGAAACAGGTTCATGCTTAATATCGTACTTTTCATGATATCAATTTTTAAAAAAAAAGTCTTATTCTAGGGAGTGTATAGGATGGCGATAGTGACTGATTAGATGGTGAATAGTGAATAGGACAAGAGAGTGACTGACTGCATGAATATGGCTTAAAAAATATTGGACATATCTTTGGTTCAGCATAGAAATGCAAAATGCCAGTGGAAATTTTGATTTTTAAGGACCCTTTTTTTTTTTTTTTTTTTTTTTTTTTTTTTATTTCTTGATCAAATAAGAAGCTTCCCTACTTGTGCTAGTTAAAAAGCAAAAATAAATTGTTTGTGATTTTACTATTGAATATTGAAACAAAATTAACTATTTGTCACTCCATAGCCACTTATGAATTTTTATTGAGATTAGGAGGTAACTGGCTAGAGAGAGACAAATCAGCTATTTTTCATTTATGCTCGCCAGAGAAGCTTGACAAATAAACTAAGACAAGCTTATTAAGACCTATGTATATTTCTATAATTCAAATATATATATTTCATAAATATATATATATATATATAATTCAAATATATTCCAACAGTCATTTAGTATTATATATAATTTGAACTTGTATTTAAAAAAAAAATAAATTAAATTATGCTTTCAAGAAGTTTTAAAATTAACGTTTAATTTCATTGAAAAGCATAAGTAGACTTTGGTATCTTCAGCCTTTTTAGAGGCTTCTGGATATTAAAACTTAAAAACAGAAATGGCTGTATATTCAGGTTTAATATTTTCAATAATGAATCTTTGTAATTGAACGAGAGAAAAACAATTTTAACCCTCTCTCAAAATTTGTGGTTTGATGTATCAAGATACATTAGAATCCAAAAATTAAATAAAACATTGTCCCACCGTTCCGCAGATTTTCTCTGAAACTAATGGGACTTTTTTTTTAGATTTCTCACCAGTCTCAAGTCATCTCAGGATGATTCTCGGAAATCAATATTATCTTGCACAATTTAAATTCAGGATGGCGACCAATTAAAGGTTTCACATGGCCATATCTTGGTCATTTATGAAGATAAAGGAAAAATATAAAGTGTTTTGGAATCATTATACCAAGCTCTTTAAAATAAATAAAATAAAATTTTAAAAAATCTACATAAACTTTTTATAAACAATTATTTGGAAATAATAAATCATTGAGTAATAAATTACAGCATTTTAATTTATACTTATGATTTTTTAATTAATTTTAATTTTTTAATCTAAAAATAAGTATCTTTATTCTAAAATAATAAAAGTTTACCTTTAAGTCTTCTAACAAGAGATTCTGATAATTATTGTGCAAGATGAAATTACACCAGGGCCTGTCGTCATCGCAACTAAATTGAGTCATTATTTCATCCATTTTCTTCAACACCAGCTCATATGTCTGTTAAAATAAATAAGAGGTAATAATTTAAAATTGTGTAAAGTAACAAATTCAATTTTATGCTCATTTGAAATTCAAAACAGAAAAAAGAATATTTTAAAATAAATTAGTTTATGATAATAAATCATAAAAAATGAAATTTATCATAAAAGTGATAATTTAAAATAAAAAATCAAGAGAATCAAAATATTGAAATAGCACAAGGATATTGTTTACTTTAAGCTACAAAAGAACATATTTTCAAAAGGTAGTTTAAATACATTCAGAAGCGAAAAAAAGTGACGCCCTTTTTAAAAAGTTAATAGAATGACCGCTACAAGAAAAATTAAACTGTTAAAAAAATAAAATAAGTGAATGCTGAGAAGGTTCTCTCAGACCTGACAAGAAAATTTTGTGAATTAAACAACAATATAGTTAATAACTTTTTTTATTATTTATAATACAAGAAAATGTATTAAGTGTTATACAGTTTTGATGAATTAAGCTTTATATACTTTTACTAGGTCTGTATGTATCTTTTTTTAAGTAAAGTATTACCCACCATTGATATCCTACTTTGACAAATCTACGCCAACTTTATCCTAATAAGTGGTGTTAGACATTAAAACAGTGATTGAAACCAAAAGGTATTAATGAAAAGTTCCTGAAGTTCAAATGAATAAAATTAAAGCATAAAGTGTCACAACAATATTGAACTAATATGTAATTTTCAGATTTACTTCTTAAATACAATTCTGTGCATGAATATTATTAACTTACCATGATTTCTCTAGTGAAGGCATCCTTCTGATAGGCAGTGTCACCTTTTTCTTTCTCAATTGGTAAGTTCTTCAATATAAAGCTCCTGTCCTTGACCTCTCCATTCTTAAGTAGTATTTTCACTAAAAGCCTCCAGATAACAGAAAGAAAGTTCTCTCCAGGAGAGACTGCAGGAGTGGCCTGAACATTCAAGACCTTTGACAAATTGGGCTCTGTATAGCAGTCTGCAATGTATTTTTCCACCATTCTAGCTTCCTTTTCCATATCAGGATCTACCATTAACCAACACAATGTAGGATAAACGTTTTTGATAATTACTGTTAATTTATATATTCCATATTCAATTAAGTTAATAAATGTACAAATATCCCTTGTACATTATTTTCAATGTTTGGAAAGTAGGGGCAAAAGTAATTTTGCAACTGAGAAATAACAAACATTTCCCACCTTCAACCTTGTCTTTATTTCCTCCTGAATTTTGTTTCTTTCGGTTCATGTAGAAACCAGATACTTAAATTTCTCTACATATCCAAACATGCTCCCTGTTATATCTGTACCTCCGTAACCTGTGGCATAACTAGATTTTTTGCACCTTTGGTGAAAACAGTGGAAAAGTTTGACTCTTGACATTAATAACCGCATGAGAGAATAAAAAAAGGGAGCGTGGAAGGAAGAATATTTTTTGTGGCATCACCAAATATTGCAAAATGATTTGACAAAAATAATTAATAATATTTAAATAATGAAATTAATTTAATCAATATTATTTAGGAATAATAAAAAAAAAAAAAAGCACAATTCAAACACATCCATTATTAAATTATTGATTTTTTTTCGTAATTTAATAAAAAACGGAATTTTTAGCACCCTTTGAGGGTGGTGTCTGGATGCCGGCACCAGTTAAGCCATTGTCCCTAAGCATTCCTTTTTCTACTGCTTCTGTATTTTGTTAACTTTGTTGTATTTAGTTTAATAATTTTCGCATCATCATCTAACAATGACAAATCTTCAAGAACCACCCAAACTAAGCACTTGCCTCTCTCTGATGGCAATTTTTTAGTAGTGGCAAAATTTGAGTGAAATTATATTTTTTGATTCATATAAATTTCTAAATTTAAAAAACAGCTCAATTAAGCACACACGAACACAAAAATTATATCCATTAAGTTTTTTAGTAATTGTTTTTGGAAATAGGAGCGGCCTGTGGCGGCAGTACAAGTTCTACTATGCAAGCACCCGAATTTCACCTCCCTGAGTTAATTGGCCCGAGTTAACATTCAATGATCTACTCTAATCTTAAATTAAATAAAACTGAGGACAGAGAACCGCCTTGCTTTAAACCTACCTGAACGAACTTCAAACTTTTCGAAATAATAATTACTGATTGGAACTTTATTAAATGCTCCGCTAGGCTTACTTTTTTCGTGTTCCTTTCTCAATATCTTGCATAATGTTAGACATGGGTGATAGGTCGGTATATTGTAAATATTATGAATAAATTGCCCTTACCATGGAGACATAACCCTATTGTAATAAAGAATGAACTCAGTTGTGTACGGTCTGTTCAATTATCGTCACTGTCATTGAATATGAAACAGTTTAAATTCTTAATCACTTGCGGCGTCCCAGTTATTGTCGCCAAGGACAGCTGTGACTTTCATTTGGTGCTGGTCGTTTCCCTCCATTCCTAGAGCGTTTGTGACTTTGGAAAGCTAGTTGAAACAAGCAACGGAAATCCAACCGAAAATTTTTTGTTTATACTATTTCGTTAGTATTGCACAGATTGCTTTATCACAGACACGAATAAGCGTTATCAAATTTAAAGATAGCCTAATTAAAATCATTTCTGAACATATTCCCATTCTCTCTCATTCAATCACATTTAAAAAACTGGATAAAATGAAACGAGTTTTTATGTTTACTTTATGTTATTGATGAGCTTTTATACAAACGATATTTCTGCGCCGATATAGTTAAGATATCAATTTTATAATATTGATATTTCTCTGCCGATATCGTTAAGATATTGTTTTTATTATGTTCATGACCAGCAGGATTTAAATACTTAGGTGCAGGTTATCTATTAATATCCTTCTGATTCGTATAGATTTTTTTTTTTAATTTTATAAAAGAATTAACGATATTTCTGTGTCGATATAATTAAGATATTGTTTTTATAAAGTTCATTTCCAACAGGATTTAAATATCAAGAAACAGGTTATCTCCTAATCTTACTCCAATTCGTTTCTACTTTTTTTTTTTTTTTTATAAATATATTAATCATATTTGTATGCCAATATTATCAAGATGTCGATATTGCTAAATGGTTTTGATATCAATATTTTGCTCTTGGCATTCCATAGCCATAGAAACATAGCCATTATAGATAGTTATTCTAGATTAGTTAGTAGATAGATAGTATCACGAACACACCAAATCACAAGATTTTATGGTTCATTGTTTGTCGAACCCGTCTTCCTTGTAGAATTTATTTTATATTTTTTTCTTCTTGTTTTATTTGTTGAAAAAATATCGGTTTTCGATAATCAAATTTAAATATAGATATTACGATATATCGGGAAAAATATCGATATATTTAAAAAATAATAATAATAATAATTTGGTTAAGTGGTGTGGTCGAAAACCAAGGTCAAAAAACGAGGATTTTGTCAAAAACAGAGACAGAGTACTACATATGGGTTTCCACCTTGGAAATGAGCACTCTAAGAGAAAAAAACATAGAATAAAAGTTATAGAACATCAAATTCTACTTCCATGGGGCACAACAAATTTTGAATTAGGTCAAGTAGACCTTTCAAAATTGGCAACCTTCCGATCCCCAGTAATTGGCATATTAGCCCAGTAGAGATATCATTTTAGCTTGCAAAAAATGGAATAATTTTGATTTTCTTGTATGTTGTGTGTCTTACTCCTCTTTTGAAAAACCTAAGTTTTCGTTCTCCTTCTTTCTGTGCGTTTTTCGCCATATTGAAAAACCGCTAAGTAAAAGCTTTTCTTCTTCAGTTTAGGAGAGGGTGTCCCACCGGCAGACAAAATTCAAAAGCTTCTATGAAACACACAATTTCCAATTGATCATATTTTATTTGCCAGCCATAATTTTTTTGTGAGATCGGAGGTGGATGAGGGAGACTTAAAGTGTTAAGGCGTCGCCTTAAGTATCTGTTGTACGGTTCAAGGAGAGCCCTATCTCCTTAACGCAACGGCCGTGAATTTGGATTTCGACTACCGGTTTGATGACCTCTCCAAATGTGGTCAGACAAAGTTTTTTAGCATCTTGGGCTTCTGTAGTTTAATGTGAGCTTGAAATAAATCATATCTAATGCGAAACCGCTGACATATCCAACTTTTTTTTTTTTTGTGGACACCTTTGCAGATTTTCATGGCTCCATATCTCTATAGTTATTCCTATTTTTCAAAAATATTACATATGAAAATTCCAAGAAATTTAATGTTCTTTAAAATTGGAAATGACAAACTTTTGCCTTAAACGCACTGGAAGCGAGTTACTGAGGAAACAATGAACGAGTACTTTCTCTCTGTTTTTGACAAAATCATCGGTTTTTGACCGAGGTTTTCGACCAAATTATCATGCTGTGTTACCCGTTCTTTTGTGAGAGGTTCTAAAATTTCCAATTTTTTGGGCCATTTTGGACAAGAGCAAATTGAATACTGAGGATGTGCATTATATGAATATATGACTAAAAGTTTTCTTCAAATAAGTCACCAAATTTCGCCTCGTCTCTTGGACTATTGTGACCAAAAGCGTCTCGTCTAACTCCAGTATAAAAATGGGTTCAAATTCTTAGCGTCAAATAGGGCATAATCATATGTTTTTGCTGTCTGCTGTAAAATTTTTGAAAATGGATTGAGCCATTTTTAAAACAAATCACCTCATTTATTTCAGTCAAATCTCATTCTGAGAATATCTTTTTTATTAAACAGATCGCCATTAATTATTTCATTTTAAATTTTATTGGCCCTTCATTTTTAACAATATATGAATTTAAATATTTTAGGAAAATTGAAGAGATAATAAAACGAATTTTTGAACACTGAGTAAACAGAGGAAGTACATGAATACAATATATAAAAACTACCTACTCGACTTTTTTTTTCATCCATGTTAAATACGAGGTTAAATAAAAAAATAATTTCCGAGCTTTTCTAGGTCTCTGGAACTTTTGTTATTATAGTATTATAGGATTTTCTGGTAAGAATTAATTTTCCATCGAGAAAAAAAAATTAATTATGAACATTGAATTGAAAAACGGATGAACAAGTATGATGAAAAATAATGAATGGAACGAGTTTCATGTCTTAATTTATTTATTCTATTTTTTTATTATCTTCTGTACTGATCAAGTGGTAAATCTGCCATTTAAGCCTTTTTTAATATTGTTTTTATAAATTTTATAAAGTACGTTCATGATGGTTCAAGATAAATAAAGAATACAAAATTATTAAACTCACACAAGTAATGTTTTACAGTGACTCAAATGTTTATTCTAGATTGACATTATTATTATAAAATAAATTACGACTATAATTTTAACTTTTTTAAATATAGGTATTACTTAAAAAAGTTTATTGGAGTAAGTTTTGTTGACTGAAGATATAATGAAGGAAGAAGTTTGTCGGAGAGGAAGGAGGGTAGGAGGGGGCGTGCGGTCAATGGCAAACGCACTATTATTTATTCTGTGCCAACGTTTTGGCTTAAGTTTTAGGCCATCGTCAGGGCTAAAGGAAAATACAAGATAACAACATTGAAAACAACAGAGGCAGTACCAGTAACAGTAAAAAAATGGTAATAATCTTTACTGTTACTGGTACTGCCTCTGTTGTTTTCAATGTTGTTATCTTGTTTTTTTTTCCTTTTAGCCCTGATGATGGCCGAAAAATTAGGCCAAAACGTTGGCAAAGAATAAATAAATTATGCTCATTAGTGCGTTTGTCATTGATCGCATTCCCCGAACAACTTCTTCCTTAGAAAAGTTTATGCAACCCATTGAGAACCCAAAAAACCAAATAACACCAGCGACAATGAAATTGTATTACCTCGACTTGTGGATGTTGGACTAGAATAGCTCTTGACACGTAGGTTTAAAATATCATTTAACAAACCAAATGCTATTAACAAGCCAAAAAATAATAACAATAATAACATTTAATTAAAAATCAAAATATCGTCACAAGAAAATATCTTTGTGCCGTCAAATATCGTATGTAATTTTAATATTTCGGCATTTATATTTTTTAATGTCTAAATTAATCTGAAATAAGACTCATTGAGTACCAAAACAAACTACTCTGAAAATTTAAAAAATATATAATAAATATTGGATATTTAATCGGTATGCTTACAAAATATTTAAGGCAAATATAAAAATCATATAGGATATTTGTGTTACATATGATATTTTCTCGTGACAACGATATGTTTTAATAGAAGAGGTCTATTCCGAATAATAAGATTAGACCCTATAATCTTATAATCTTATTACGATCAATATCGCAATAATTAAAATAGTTGGAAACCAACTGTCAAAAAAAGTTTTAAATCGGATTTCGTTATTTTTACGATAGATCTATCAAAACATCAGTTATCTTTCGCGCGGATTAACTATATCCAGTTAAGTTTATCATTATCTTCTGAGATATGAAACCAGCTTATCTGAAGGTATACAGTTTTTTAAATTTATTTATATTTCCCACTATACTAAGACACCGTCTTTACTGTCTGGAATAGATTCGAAGAAAGAGTTATGAAGTATCATTGCGTGCTGCCATGAATAAAAATAATATGATTGTTTTGTTTCTAATAAATACTTCAGTGTTATAAAAAACTTATTACTGTCTTGAAACAAAGTAAAGGAAGTATGAATACAACACAATCGCAAATTATTGAAGAGAAAAGATCTTATATATTGGGTCTGCTTTGTAAAATTAGAAAGTGTTCATTTCCATAATTTATGTTGAAGGAAAATGGTGCTAGATGCCATGAAAAACCATTTCCAATTTGGTATTAATATGGTTAGTCAGATCTTTTCCAGATTGTTTTTCAGCGCCTTTAATCATTGCTTTCCTAATTGATGGGATTATCCTGTTTTAATCAATGAATAATATCGGTGATTAAACAACCAAATCGCTTTACTATCGACTTCTGAATAAGGAAAGAGATAACCGCTGAAGAGATAAGAGTTTGAAGAATGTCTCAGATGTCCAATCGTGGTGGGGAAGATTCGGGAGGGGGTCTTTCTCCCTTCAGTTCAGGCCACGGACATCATTGGGTCTGCGACTTCTTGTATTCCGGAGGACAACATTGAGGTTAGATTTAGCTATACCTTTACTATCCCTTTGAAATCCCCACTGCCTCTAGCCACATCCGGAGGCACTAAGTTACTTACTAGTTAGGTCAAGGACGTCGGGTCGTCTATAGTTGCCAGCCAGGTTCGAAGTAGCATCTTCTATTATATTAATTTTAAATAATCATTTTTTAGATATATTTTTATGATTAACTCTCTTTCGAATAGATAGATAGCAAACAATACCACACAGATAGAAATTAAATTAAACTAATAGTATAAACATAAATTTAGATAATACTAGGTATGTATTATCCCACAGTGCTTAAACACACTTGGCCTACAGTACCTCAAAAAGTCTGCGGTAATAAAGCAAATGATCATAAGCCTATTTTGTCTAGTTTAAATCATTGAAAGTTTTACTCCCTCCATATCTTGTTCATCATTTAGTGAACCTATCGGTCGATATTTGGTTGGTTGTTTTTTCTGGCAAAAAAACAGTTATAGAAGTCGATATTTGTGAATTCTTTGTTACAATCTCTCTGTATGTGGTTGTCTGACATAATGTATCCGAGCTGATTTTATATATGAGTTATTAATGAGTTAATTATGCCAATTAATAATATAGGAAATGCTATTCCCTGGTCCTGGCTTTAAGAATACTAGAGTTGACGTTATGCTATTTGGCAACCGTCGACTTGTCTTACATTGGTCAGTTTTTTTAGATTTTATTTTTTGTTTAAGAAAAAATGTGTAACCAACACATATTAAAATTTTCCAACATTCAATTATTTATATAAATATATATATAACAAAATGATACGACACGATGGTAATAATCTTTGGACCTACGTCTGGTACTCAGGACCGGATTAAGCCGTGTAGAGGCCCTTAGGCAATTCAAAGCTGGGCGCCCCTCTCCTTTTTTCAATTCAATACATTTTTTTTTCATAAACAGAAATAAAGGCATAACAAAGTAAAAAATAGAGTTAATATCTAATTTGTGATTAGTGAGTCCATTACCCTCCCTGGCCCTGTTCACTTCTTACAAAATAATAAATCAAATTTAGTAGGTAGGTAACATTTCATTAAATTTTATACCAACACCAAATTTTAATATATTGGTACAAATATATATCATTTATTAAATCAAAATATTCATAGGCAATCTTGATGATTGTAATATAATGCAATTTATTCATAAATAAAGAAAATAAACTAAAGTTATATATAACAATGATATATTTCTCTACTGACTAAACTGTTAAACATCATAATTATCAGTCAGAAAATCGCATTAAAAAATATTCAAATATTAAATTATGTTTTCAAAACATTAACTTTCCAATAATTAAGATATTTCTTTAATTTTATACATTTATCTGAATGTGTTCGTAGCATAGTCTACTCTATCAAAGCACTTTTTTGCAAAATCCATCTAAATATGTTTTGCAAACAGTATCACACTGTTTTGTTAGTTTGGAACACTGAAAAAAAAAAAATCGAAAAACTTAGATGGTCGCAATGACTGAAAAAAAAAAAAAATGAATATCTAATACAAAATCTATTGTCTATGATTTAACGCATCGAGTGAGGCGCGGAATGCCCCTGTATTCTTTTTAATTCAAAACTAACAGAAACTAAATAATGAAAGTACTTGGAGTTAATTTGGAATGCGTATCGAAATTGTATTGAAATATGACCGAGTAATGCGTCAGGACAGTTGTCTGCGTCTTTCAATATAATGGAGTTTTATTTTAATGAGAAAATAAGGATACACCTTATAAGCTTATCTTGTAGAATTGTCAGTCCTTCAAAAATAAACCTAAAATCATAGTAAAACTTATTAAAACTACTTCAACTTATTGTTTTCACGAGGCATGGGGTCCCTACGAGCCACGAGGACCATAGGCATTTGCCAACATTGCCTGTATGATGAATCTGACACTTCTGATACTTAGCTTCTTTCAGTCCAAACCAATATAATCTAAAAATTAAAAATAGCTATTTAAAATAAAAATAATGATTCAAAAATGCGATATTCTCTTACTGATCCCGTTATATCTTGGTATATGCATAACTTGGCACGCACAATGGTCTTTTTAGCTTTAGAAAACAGATAATTAATGTTCAATAAATAAATAAAAACTTTGCCTATATGGTTTTGGGGTGGTCGTATATACATATTTGATCACAATGGTTGGTATTCTAGGGTTGAATGTTTCGTAAACAATCGCTACTTGTTCTGTAAAGCTTTTGGGCGCCACATTCGACATTATAGTATTTTTTCTACAATCATTTTTAATCCTGAATAGGATTATGGAGTTCGTATTCATGACGGAATTGAATACTTTTGGCTTATCATTGCCAACTATAAACGAATCGTTGATTTGAGAAACCCCATTAGTCATATGGAACAAATTTACGAGAAAAAAAAACAACAGTCCGGGCCAAAACGTAATGGTTCGAGGCAACCCAAAACGACTGATAATTAACATGTTATTGACTCTGAACCTATTAATTTAACCAATTAAAACAATAAGATTCATTATGGTATTTAAATTTGTTTGACTTATGGGGTTTCTCAAATAAATCAACTTTACGGAAATAAGTAAAATAATAATTGTTTATAAAATTGCAATAAAACTCTTTATGATAATACATTCAGACTGGATTAGTCAGCTTCTGATTCTTCATTCCTTGCACATGTGCATTAGGCCACTGGAAAATAATAGACTTAACTTCAACGACTTAAGACGTTTAAATGATAAATAGCAACCATTACAAAACGAACTTGAGTTGGACTTAGGCTATTCTCCCAAAATACGTATATATCTCTACAGAATGGAAATCCGTAAAATTTTAAATATCTCTAAAAAGTTGCTTATGGAGTTTCTCAGCCCAACGATTCAAATACCATTTCCTCGGAAGTTATATGAGCCTTTAAATTATATCAATTAATAAGAAACCTGTTTTTTTCTGGTATTTCTGCTATTTTTTTTCTATTCATTACTATATTTGTGATACATAATATTTATATATATATATATATATATATATATATATATATATTAGGGTTACTCATTTATGGAGGTATCATCTTACGTTATCTGATACAATTCCGACGAAAATAAACATTAAACTTTTTTTTTTCTTTTTTCTAAATTTCATAAGCATTACTTGACGATTGTGCTTCTTAGAGACATGTTTATTGAATTAAGGACACGCAACCACTCTACTACTGAAACAATCAGATCATATTTCCCATCCACTAAACACTTCTTGACTGTCATTACTGAAATCAGATATCTACTAATGCAATAAATATCTATAACCATTAAAAAAATGACATTGCATCAACCTAGTGCTAACATTTTAATTTTAATAGCAATCAAGGGCGTTGGTACAACAGTTTATTGGAAGGGACAAAAACTATAATTTCGCTACCATTTTTATGGATTTTCCAACAATAATTTTCTTTTATATTAAAGCACATTATATCGATAAAATCCCTATTTCTTAACTTAAAGTCTATTGGTATTGATTTTGAATGAACTCTTCGGGTAAAATGGTTAAACTCATTTTTTGCAGTTTGAAGTGGGTTCTTAAATCTAAAATTACACAATTTTTTTACAATTTCGAAATTATTGGAGGGAGTGACAATCCCTTCTTCTATCCCTCCCATACCGACGGCTCTGGCAATATAACAATATTGAAAATGTTTTACAATTGATAATGGAAATAAAAAAAAACAATAAACCAAATATCAAAGGGAGGAGTGCGGCCACAATAATAGAAACATGAAGGAGATTTTCGCTCACTTGCAGGAGCAGGAAAAGATAAATTCATAACCAATAACTTATGTTTCCTCTAATATGGAAATAGTCGTTTTTGATCTCCCTTCTTTAATTATAATCAATGACGGATTTTGTATACTGCCGACCACAGGCATGGCCGATAATGCGGCCTCCTCCAGCCGCTCATATCACAAAAAAAAGGTTCGTTACAGTTAAAAACTAAGTGTAGATATTTTTTATATTTATTTGTGCCTAATTGAGCTCTTTCTAATACTTACAAATTCGTTTGAATCGAAAAATATAATTTCACTCAAATTTTGCTGCTCCTCAAAAATTACCGCCCCTGGCAAGTGCCTAATCTGCCTGTGCGTAAATCCACCACTGATTATAATTACTTCGTTCAGCAGCATATTCAGATGAGAAGGCCTGTGTTATTTTCACAAGCAACCATTGGCAATGATGATACCATACCATACTTCTTTGGATAAAAGATAAAAGTAGTTACAAATATTAACGACGCCGTCTGAACAAAAGAAACAATTTTTTCTATAAACAGATGCTTCAGTTTCCAAAGGTCAACTAATAATCATGAAGGAAGATTTCTATCAGAACTCTATGAATGATAAGTTGCAAATATTCCACGTACTATCTAAAACTATACAGCCATAACTTCGATTTTTGGTAGGTGGAAAAGCGCGATTTTGCTGTACTTTTACGAATATTATTATAATATTTCAGAAAACGAAGTCTGGAAGTGAACACCTTCCGTTACTGACTACCATCCTGTGATGTCTAAGACGAATTAGACCCTTGGCTTCATTGATCGAAGTGACATTGGTTGGCCCTTCGATCATTTCATCAAAACATCTCCTGCATCCGTCCAGCTACTCAAGTCCAACAGGGACAAGCATTGTTCGGTGCCATCTGGAGTATCCTAACACCAAAAGATTGTACTAGTCAACAGTTTTTCAACGGTGAAAAAAAGATTTTCTAAAAATTGTAAATCTCATCATTTTTATTTTATTTTTTGGGTGAGAAGGAGATATTAAAACCTGCGCCGCTGAAGAAATAAGTTTCATTACAGAGCGCGAGAAGAAATAAGTTTCATTACAGAGAAAAAGGAAAACAAATGGGTGTTTGCTTGTCAAAATAAAATTTACTTAAAAATAAAAATTACAAATTAAATGCAAAAACAGTTCACTAACAGTTTCAGCGTCTCCTCCTCTGGCTCTGATAAGTATTTTACGTCGTCGACTCATTGAAAAAATTAAATTCTGTAAAGCTAAAATTCGGGTTCTTGGAAAGCCCTCGGGAGAGCCTGACGTTGTCTCACACATCTTACCATGTTCTATTGGCATGCTCTATTGGGTTGAGATGTGAACTTCTAGCTGGGAAACGCATCATCCTAATTCCAGCTTCGTTAAGGTAATCAGTCTTTGCCCGAGCAGTGTGAGGCCTCGTATAACCGTGGAATAACACAAAATCATCCCCAATATATGGTACAAATTTTATCCCCAACATTCTTGAAGGATGTCTTCAATATACTTGGCGGTATTTATATTGCCTTTCTCAGCAATGTGTTATTCTAAACTAAACGGCATCAACCTTCGTTTTCCAATCAATGTGTTCTCGGACAAACTGAAGTTAGGGTTGGGGGTATCGAAACGCGATATATAGCTATATCCGTTTTAAAAACCGATATTTTCTATCGATATCTTAGCATCCTACATATTGATGATATCGATGTTTTACAACCGACATTTTAAGCTATATTACAGTAGGATCTAGATAATTCATATCGCGGTAATTCGTATATCCCGATAATTCGTATAGATTCTCTAGTCTCTTGAAAATATCCCTTTACTTCGTATAAAAACAATGCAATCTCATAATAATCTCAATAAAAACAATGAAGTCTCCTGGATAATTCGAATTTATTTTCGTCTTCCAAGTGTTGTAAACGTCTTATAATTCGAATTGCCAAATAAAGAATCTAGTTAACTTTTAATCTTTTTAAGAGGGGAGGAAAGGGAGTGAAAGGGTATTGTCTCTCTGAATTTCGGTCGGTTTACGCTTTTATTTTCTATTCATCTCTCTTAAAAAAAAAATTAAGTTCGCTCATGACTGGCAAAACCGCGAAACCAACGTGTTTAAAAAATAGTCACAGATAGCCTAGCGAGCAAACACAAAATCATGGAGTACAAGCGAAATATTCAACGAATGCGTACATTCAGCGATGTTGAATGCCTCCCAGCACAACCTCTGAACTGCAATATCTAGACGGCCATAATTAAACGATTTAAGGCATTTAACGCAAGGAAGTAGTAATGCAACTCTTTGACAGCATCGAGGATGGGAATCAGCTTCTTCATAATGAATAAACTCTGGTAACTTTCCGAAATTTCGCCTATTTTGACGAAGATCTAGCGGTTGCTACGATCCTAACTGACGAGAAAATTGTGATTCCGTTTGAAAAAGAGATGAAGAATAAATTGATATGCCGACGATTAGTTTTAAAATGCCGTAATAATCTATCTACAACGTGCATCTTAATTTTATTTAACATTTCCTTTATTCCGTTAAATTCCAGAATCCTAACCCCAACATAGCGGAGATCTAAAGATTTAAGACCTGACTATACTTCGAGCTACGCATGCCCACAACAAATACTTAAATAAATATTTACTAAATAAATTGACTTCCGCAATTCGTTTAAACTGCATTGTTTCGAAAAACAAGATAGCGTTCCGAGCATCATTCCATAGGAACTGGATACGGGAAGGCGATAGGAAGAATCGAGAGTTGTTCTGTAGTTTTGGTTGATTTCTCGATCCAGAATCAATCATGGCATCTCAGCAGCGAGTGGCAGCAGCCGCGTACATTTTGATTGATTATGTTTTGAAATAAAGCTAGAAAAAACCGCGGTGGTGGAAGATTTCATATTTTTCCCAATCCGTGCTTAATCAGCCTTTTCTATCAAGGAAAAGTAACCGGCCATGTCCAAACATAAAGTGATAAAATAATGAAAATTCATAGAACATGCAAGAGAAGGGGAGCGACGGGCAGGAGAGAGGAATTCGAAGAACGGAGGAACGGGACGGTACATTTTCGATCCCGTGCACATTATTCTCACCCAGTTCCTAACATTTATTTGATGCGACTGTGAAAAACCGCCAACGGAGCTATCGGTCCCGACCCGTTCTTACGAACATCATTTCTTTGAAGTTTTGTCGCCCATGGGATCTGTTCGTTCTGTTCCTCCGAAACGATCAGACCCCAGTGAATTTTCATTATTTTATCAGTTTGTGTTTGGGCATCGTTGGTTACTTCTCCGTGATAGAAAAGGCTAACTAAGCACGAAGTGAGAAAAATATGAAATTCTCCACCAACGCGGTTTTATCTTCCTTTTTTTCAAAACGTAATCAATCAAAATATAAGCGGCTGCTGACACTTGCTGCTGAGATGTCATGATTGATTCCGGGACGAAAACTCAACGACAACTTCAGAGGAACGCTCGATTCTCAAAATCACCTTCCCGTATCCAATTCGTACGGAACGATACTCGGAACACTGTCGGAGGTACGGAACGGTAGTTTTTTACAAGTGCGTACCCAGCTTTATAGAATTTTTTGTCTATAATTCAGCATAGTTAAATTTATTGCGGGCATCTTTTTATAATTCTGTTAGTATTTGTGAATAGACTTTCATTGGAGGGAGGAGAGGGAGTTGTTTATATCTTGAACGAACGTAGCGAGCGGAAGTCAACAGCTTAATCTAATTAAAGGAGTAATAATTTAAATTACAGTGAGGCCCCGACCTCAACTGATAAGTATCCGTACGTATGTATGTGTTGTAGGCATGCGCTGCAGTCAGGTCTTAAAAATCTATACGTCCGTTAAAAATCCTAGATTCTGGAGTTTTACCAGTGAATATAAGAATAAGCAATATTTAATTACTAAACAATAATTAGTAGATAAGATTTATATAAACATAATGTTAATTAATCCTATGAAAAGACGAACAGATGATAATGGTGATTGTATTGAGATGTGTACCAAATGAATTACATGTTTTTAGGTGAATGTTTTGAGAATGCTTAAACGTAGTTGGAAACATTATAAGATAAATAAATCTTTTAGAAGTGTGAAGGTTTCATTATTAAAAAACTTGTAAAAGGAATATAATATAGGAAATATGGCTAAAAGTCTTCAAGATAAAAATGTGTTATAACATTTTTTTTTTTGCTAAAATATAGTTCTATTCTAAATTTTTAATTTATAACTATTCATGACTAATAAAAATATTTTTTTATAAATAATAATTATATTATTTCATAATCTTCTTCGCAGTTTAATATTTTACTCATTTGATGCACTTTTCTTTGCTTTTTAATCCATTTCCTTTCGATATATCAATATTTTTCTAGCGATTATCGGTGGGTATCGATGTATGGTTTTGCGATATCGCAAAATATCGAATATTGATATTTTCCTTTCGATGTTCCAAATTTAACTGAAGTCTATAAATGTTATATAATCTAGCGAGAAATGTTCCCGTTGCCGGTCTTCATTTAACCTTCTTGCAACCGTTCTTTGAGAATTTTGTACATCTCGTACTTCTTCAATTAAATTTCTAGATTTCATTGGCAGTAGAAAACCGGTTTCTTAAAACATGTAATTGAATAAATCGGTGGTCGCGTCCTGTTGTAGAGCGTGGCCGACCTGATACTGGTCTCCGTGTATGGTTGCCTATCTCTCCAATGCTTCACTGACTGATTAATGTCATGCGTTGACTAATTCCTTCTTTATGCGACATAATTAGACTAATCACCATTTCCTCTGATAAATTTGCTTAACCATTTCGTCAATTAATTTTGAAAGAATAAAAGTTTATCTGTATTGGACTGTGGAACAATTTTAGAGATTAAAAAAAACATCGCATAATGTATATATTTATATTTATATAAATATATGCGATGCTTTTTTTTTTAATCTCTAAAATTATTCCACAGTCCAATACAGATAAACTTTTATTTATTTATAGATAAGTTAAATATGATGAATTGTTGACCAATGCAAACTTAAGTTAGTAATAACTTTTTATTTTAATTCCAAACAAGAATAATTCTCTCAGTGCATTTCATATTTTTCAATCAGTGATTCATTTCTTGTTCAGTTAATCCTGTATTTTTTTTTAAAGTGGTTTTTATTCTTTCAAAATTAATTGACGAAACGCTTAAGCAAATTTATCTAATATATACATGGTGTATATATTACATAAAATATTTCTTATGTTGGCAATTTCTCTCTTTCGCTGTTCAGAACCTCAAGCTCATGAAAGTGAAATTGAGATAAAAGACAAAAAAATGCTGAACAGAGACCATAGTCTTGAAAAGTTGCTGGAAATAGATTAGAGGAAATAATAGAAGAATACCAAGCACTGAAAAGAAAATGAAAACCATTTCATCAAGACCATCACCAATTTCACACCTCCATTATCACTATTTCTCTGTTTGCTATGGTTCATATTGCAACTTTATTTGTTTGCCTATTTCTCTATAACCCGTTGTATTTCACTAATAACACTATAATGCTTTATCAATAAAACTGAAAATTTTCAGAATTCCTTCTACCACAGATTTTGCGTGGACATGCTGGAAATTGGCCTAAATGGTCCACGTGCCCTGACCAGCAAGACTATATTTAGATCTAGATTACCACTCTCTTCCTCCACTTAATCTATTATGGGAATAACACAGCACATAATGCTAAGCTACTAAATATATAAAATTATCTCACATTATTGAGCAAAGTTATTTGTTTCTTGTTAGTTAGGTATTAATTTTATAAGGATCAGAGAAAGAAGTTTCATTACAGAGCAAAATTCTTTCCATATATCTAAGCAACGTGTTTCCAAAATATTAAAAAAATTATATGTCTCCCTCATTTTACTACAAAATAAAACCATAACTTAAATGTTAAAATATTCATTAATTGATGAAAGACCAAATAATGATGCTGTGAACGAAAAAAAAAAAAAATCAAAATGTATTGCTATGTATTCAAAATCAACAAATGTTTAATTTAGTTCATTTTTCAACTCACTTATGCATCAAATTAATTAATTATTTTCCTATTTCGGATTTTTACTATTTATTCTTCATAATTTGTTTTGTTTCTCTTTGTGGTTTATTTATTTCAATAGAACTAAACTTTGGATGTCAATAGCAGTTTATCAATAATTTAAAATCTAAAATTATTATTTTTTGAATTTTTCATTCATTTTTATTTTCCCATTAAACTTTTTTTTCATTATCTTCGCCACTCGTTTCCTTTTATGTACTCTTAAAGTAATTAGACATTGAGAAAATATTATTATTATTTCAGGGCACAGATGATTTTGACTAAAACCACGTATTTTCTGATCATTGCATATAAGTTAAATGTTAATAGTTATGCTAAATAAAAATATATAAATAAATACAAAAAATTAAAAGATAAATAGTTCTTAAGTTTTTAAAATAAGAATTTCAGAAAAATATCTTTGATGTTTACTTTTTTTATGTAATTTAGACAGACAGAACTTAGTATCACAAGCAAGAAGAATGTGCATTATAAAAAATACATAATATTAATGGTAAGTTTACTTAGTTATTATAAAGAATTATATTTATTTTTAGTAATCCTTCTTACTTACGATGATTACGTCTTTTTTGCAGCAAAAATTTTAATGAAGTAATTGCTGACTAGGCATATGTATCATATCTTTTAGACAGCAATGATAAATATATCACAGAGATAAGAGGTCGCTCCTCCCTCTCCCCTCCCCCTCAATACAACACCTGTATTCCTAACAAGTGTATTGTTTTATGTAGACTACCAGTTTCATAAATGTAGTGGTTCTTTCATTAATAGGACAGTTTGTAGAGATAATAGTGAAAGAGTAATAAGAGCAAGGCCATTGTATTATGCCTGGGAAAAGATATCTAGATCTCCTTGTCAAAGAATATAAAATCAAATTACTACTATTTTTATAGCCAAAAACTAGTAATGATTTTATTTATTTTTTTATGTTTAAGGATTGGTTTAAGTATTGTACAATAGTATAGTTTGCCATCAGATATTTATTCAAACAGAAACTCTGAATCCATACCTATTTTCTGACTTAAAGTGTAATTTATCTTTCCTGTTATTTGGCACAAAAAGGAAAGTATTGACTATAGGTTGTTTTTTCCTAAATTTTGTCTAACTTTAAATACACTGCAAGATTATGTAAAATATTAATAACTAAGAGAAATTATGATATTTTATTTTATTTGTTGTTAGGATAGATGCATTGCATATTAGCATAAGATTATGCTGAATAAGATTGATTAATATTGAAATATGAAATTATTTTTAATAACATTTTTAGTTTAATTGAGGAGAAAAAAAGTGTGAGACATATTGCCAAAATATCAAGAATTGGATATAATACAGTCCTGACTGATCTAAATCAATTCAAGAATGAAGTAATATGGAAACTATAAAAGACAAAAAATGGTCTTCACCTTACTATTAATGGTAAACGAAAGCTGTTCTGTTTTAAGGTATACTGAAACGTAGTAGGATCAAGCTGTTGCATTTCAGTCAACCATAAAAAAGAACAGTAATTATTTCATAACAGTTCATCCTAAGCTTGAATCACCTCAGTGTTGGCCTATTAATGGTGAATAGCTTACGATTAGTATAATTTATTTTTTATAATGTATATCCATTGTCTTTGCATACAAATAAAGGCTACTGATATTTTTTGTTTACAAACTAGCTATTTATCTAAATCAGAAATAAAAATTATATAATTTTTCATTAATCTGATTGAAAACTAAGGAAATGCTGGACAGTAATTGTTGTCTAATCGTAGGAAGAGGGTTTTATTTATTTGTTATTCAGATTAATTTGTATTGCGTTTTTTTCTGATTTATTTGATGAAATTGCGAACCAAAAACTTAAGCACGGTAACGAGTTCATGCGGTTGAATTTCACACAAATGAAAGTCGATTCGGCTGAATCAAACAAACTTTATGCTAGTTTCAAAGATAATTTTAAGCCAGTAGAGGTAAGATAGGGTAGGATAAGTCCATTCCTGGCACAAGTGCATTCACTCAGCCTTTAAATGGTATACTATTAATCCAATAGTATTATAATGCTCAGCAAATGTTAATTATTTATCATATATTAAGGTTATAATTTTACTGTGACAGTATTGGACTAACATCATACCGTTTAGAGCTGGTGTATGACTTATCCCCTTAACGCACTTACCTCATCTTGTCTTAATTATATTTTCTTAATCAATTTATATTGAGAAATTTCATTTAAAAAAAAAAAAAAAAAAAGAAGGAATAAATTCTTAATGATGTTATTAAAATCAAACACAAACATTATACTTGTAAAATATATCAGCTAATAAGCAGTAAAATTACTTTTAAAAAATAAAAACAATGATCAATAACTGGAATTATATGAATTTTTAATTTATATGTTCAAAGAATAAAATACTATAAAGTGATCAAAACTAAGCTGGCTGAGGGTAATTGTTTTACATAGATATAATGAATATGATAAAATGACATTAGTGTTCAGGTGTATCCAAAATGGAGGATTGACAGTTTTGATCTTTTATATCATGAACAAAATAATTAATATAAGCTTGAAAACATATGCTAAATAACAAAAACAACAAATTCAGCGTAAGTATACACTACATATACAAATTTTAATTTCCTCTCTATTAATCAAAATAATAAAACCAGTAATGAAAATTGAGTATGTAAAGTAAAATAGAGAAACAAAAATAATTAAATATTTACTTACATATCAAGACAGTTTTTATTGATGTATAGTTGTCAAATAGCTATGATTCGTTTAATTTTGACACCTGAACAAATAACGATATTGAAAATTCTATAACAGGTTGATAGATTGCCCAATTTGTCTTAAATAGCATTAAACGGCCTCTAAGTTCCACTCATTAGTATAAAAACTGCATTACATAAATCTTTAATCAAACTTGCACCATCTGATAAAAGCAATCCTAAAAAAATAATGTTTCTAATAATTTTATTTTCTTCATACTTTTTTTATCAATTTATTGTTTTTTAATTCAATAAAATTTATAGAATTATTTTCTGAATTTCTTCATTTACCAGTAATCAGTTTTGAGATTCATTTCTTTTCAAATAAATTTTTTTTTCTGTGTGTGACTTACTTATTTGCATCACCTCCATTTCATTAAAATCCATGACTTTGCAAACGGTTTTACAAAATGAACAAGCATTTATTTAATGACAGGAAATTTTGTATTCATTATTTTTCAATCATTGAAAAACAATGGAGATAATAAACTTATCTTTAAATGTTTATTTTTTATTAATCTGTTATATTATTATTTTCAAAAATGAACAATACTTCGTTTTTTATTGAAATTCAATCCATAAATTATCTGAACATAAGAAAATTTAATATTCCAACTCTAAATTTGAGCATTTTATGGAAAAAATGTATAAATAGAATACACTAAAATTTTTAACATTCTGAACGGCATGATGGAGCAGAAAGATAATGGTGTATAACAAGCAACATTCAAAAGGATAACTACAATTTAAAGGGAAAATAAGCAATTGAAAATTAGTAAAAGTAAAAAAAAGAAAAGAGGTATATGAACTATTAGAGTTTGGCTTTTTCTAACATAATTAAATAAAAGATTTTTTGGTATGACAGACAGTCGAAGGAAATAATACAGATAACACAAAATGCTTGCAGTCTTTGTACCAATATAACTGCAAGTGTTACATTTAATATATTTCTGTAAGTCATATTTTTAATTTCAACCTGAAAGAATCTATATTTTTATTTGAATACTTCATTGATTTAATAACACAGCCAATGACACTTCCTTACCAAAAGCTAAAGCAGTTAGAAAATACAAAAACAAGAATTTTTAATATTAATAGACAAGTCTCCTTTTCAAATTAGACCAATCAGTACAGTATATTGAATAGCTTTTCTTTTTTAAACCTGCTAATGATGTGAAAAAATTATAAATAAAAATGAAATTTTTATATTTATTTTTATAGGTGCAATGGAAAGCAAACAATTGGAAGTAGTTCTGAAAAGATGGGGAAAAGGGTCCAAGATGGATAAAGTTTTAAGTGTGACATCAGAAGCTGCAGTTCCTAAAGGCGAGAATTACCTCTCTATGATTACAAGACTGAAGCTTAAGGTTGTCCTCGGAAATGGGAGAGTAACAAGAAAAAATTTGATTGTGAAAGAGACAATAAAAGAAGAGGCTATAGCACAGCTGGTCAAAGAAATGGGAACTTTCAAGACAGAAACCTTGGTATTTTATTGATTCAACTTTTTTGGATAACTTAAATAACAACCACAATTCTAAACTAATAAATAATTTAGTGAATTATATTCTGATATTAACTAAGAAAATTATTTATTTTTCCTTATAAGATTTGTGAAGTGAATCTTCCAAGTATTTTATTGTATATCGTACATCTTTACTTAACATTTAATTAAGATTCACTTCACAAATCTTATAAGAATACTTCTAATTCTTCCCAGAATGAATAAATTTAAAATGTTTTTTTTTTTATGTTTACTGTTTTCAGCTTGTTATGCATATTCTTACAAACTAATATACATTTTGTATCAATCTCGCAGTTCAAAATTCAGAAATGAAAACCAAGTCACAAAATAGATCGCTTAATTTTTTTTTTTTACTTATTTTTTGTTTATCTGAATAGAACCACCATGGCCAAAGCAGGCCTATTTTATATTTCTCAATTTTCATAACTAAGAAATGCACGGCTATGATTCTATTCAACATTCATTTGTGTCCAATAAATTAAGGAACGAACGTTAGTGTTTTAATTCCAGTTATAACTTGGATTATTTGAAACTTTAGTGATATGAATGTTTGACCTATTTGATCTATTACTTATAAGAAATTTATGAATAAAAAAAAATACAGCCTTCCATAGAAAATAAATCTGGACCTCAGAGATAATTGCACTATGCTATTTTAATCAACTTTTCAGTAGAGCAGTTATTATTTTCAGCATGTAGTTATTTTAATCATACATCATTTTATGCTCCGTAATAAATTATATTTTGGCCAGCAAGGCAGATAGACAAAAATGTATACCTGATATATAGCTAATGTGTACAATCTAACATGAGTGCATTAATGTAATTTTTGTAAAAAAGCACCATGTCAACATACAGTAGTTTACCTCCAAGGTCCAGAAAGATGTACAAATTTATAACTATCCGACAAACTAATTTATTTCAGATGTATTCTCTAGTTCTTAAAGAATTTGAACATTTGATGGATCAGTTTGGAGACACCAATGATGTTATGTGGGGTCAGATGTATTATGCCGAACCATTTTCCTATATGATTCTTGAGGACTTGACGGTAAAAAATTTGTTTAAAAAATCTCAATGTCAATTTATTGCTTAGCATAGGCAAAATTAAGGTACTGATGTTTTTTTTTTATTTTCATTGGCAATCACTGATAGGAAATGGGATTTCGCTCAGCTAAAAGACAAATACCTTTTGATTGGGAACATGCTTCGCTGGTTCTTTGGAGTCTGGGACGATTCCATGGGATGTCTAAAATCCTGGAACAGAATGGAGTGTTTTCCAGGACAGATTTCAAGCCTTGTTCATACACCGTCAATAAACAGGTGCAAGAATGCTTTTTCTATCATGGTCTTATGGCACTCAGCAAAGCAATGGAGGATTCTTGGGGATCTTCTTGGTATATCAGCTTTTATCTTCATACTTATAAACCCCAAATGTTATATGATTAAGTTTTATTACTTTGATTTAACAATTAAATCATTAATTGCAAAGAAATAAGTTAATTAGTATATTATGTTTAAATATTATCTTAACTAGTTGATTCTAAACATATTAAGTCTGTAACTAAAGTTAGTACATTTAATGTTAGGAAATTTCTAACAAGATTAAAAACAAACATAAATGTTTAAATGGGTGTTAATCAAAATGATGCCAATAATAATTTCACTAAATGATTTTCAGGATGATGATGATAAATCAATATTTTAAAAAAACCAAACTATAATTTAAAACTGTAATTTGTTATAATTACTCTAACTTTAGGCATACAATTGCTCAACATATAAAGATGCCACTAGAAACCATCAGAAAGAGGATGGCTGAGCTCGGAACCATAGATGAAACCAAGTTCAATGTTCTCAACCATGGCGATTGCTGGTGTAGCAACATCTTGTTTAAATATGACTGGAAAAGACGGCCAGTTTCACTCAGGTATGGTTCAATACTTTTAACTAATCGCATGATATATGATTATGGTAATAGCACAATCCTGCAACATTTAGGTAGTGATATGTTTTTTAACTTTTGATAATTGATTCCTATGTATTTTTTAGCACTGACTCCGCAAATGACCTTAATTTTTTCCCATAATGTCTGGATTTTTGGCAAATCTGAAATAAAATCCTTTTCTCTGTATCTAAACCAGGAATATGAGGTTCCAGCTGCTAGTATATTTTTCTCTTTAAGCCTCGAGCCAAATCGTTTAGCTCAGACTGTGAACAAAGTTATAAGATTGCGCAGAATAAGCCAAAATTTCAAATTTTGAAATTTGCAATTTGCAAAAAATCCTGACATGATGAAAGAAAATGAAGGCCATTTTAAGATTCAGCACTAAAAAATAGACAAGAATCAATTATCAAAAACTAAAAAACACAAACATCACAGACTTGTGTAGTTATTTATAGTCATTTTGTCATTGGTTATTCCATTCTGTAAGCTTAAGAAAACTAGTTATGTCAGAATTTACAACAACAAAAATTTAGTATTGATATCTTGGAAGAATTAAACCAAAAACACCAATAAAACAAGGGAAAGGAAGAAAGTATGATTGGATATTAAAACAAAACTATAAAAGTCACTTAAGATCCGTTTAGATTTTTCTTAACCCTCAAATTCTGTCATTCTTAATTTTAATTCTTTAGATTGCACTCTGCATAATTCTGAACTTCATAGCAGTCAGTATACATTATTACTTTGGATAAAATATAAATATTTGCAAATGATATACATTAGTGAAATGAATATTTTTAATTTGTGAACTGAAGTATATATGTTATTTAATTACTATTGTGTTTGCAGATTTATCGACTTCCAAGAACCACATTACGGAACACCTGGATGGGATATTCATTATTTCCTAAGTATGAGTGTTGATGCAAAGATTCGTAGGAATCATCTGGAAGATCTATTGGAGACTTATACCAACTCCCTCACTTCAACTTTAAAATTTTATAATTACGAAGGCAAAATACCGACCTTAGATGATATCAAGGAGGACATGGACAGATTGGCACTCTTCGGATTCGTTGTCCTCGGAGTTATTCACCCCTGTGTGACATGTGAAGTGCAATACACAATCGATTTGGACACCGTAATTGCTTCGAATGGATCTGAAGGTTATGACATGGAAATTTTCAGGTCCCACAAAATAAGAGATCGTATTGGACTTGATGTAATTAATGCTGTTGAAAAGGGAATACTTTAATTCAAATAGCTGTCCAAAAACATAATTTAAAATCAAATACTGAGTGTATACATTAATAATCTGGAGCGATGCACAACCACCTTCTTTAATGAATTATAAACTAGTCTCGAATTTATAAACTACATCAATAAAACATTTGTTTGATTAATTATTTATTTTTTAATTTTAATTAATAAGAACCTATCCCTAAATATTAGTTTCTTAGCCTACAAATTTATTGAAAAGAAGTATTTTATTCAAAAAGGACGACTTCCTTAAAGAAGTAATGACAGCAATGAGGCTATTTTTTAGTTATGCATGCATTTTGGGGAGTTAATTGTATCTTCGGGGCTAAAGCATACAATTTTTGATGAACAATATCTTCTGATTCTCTATTAAGCAACTAGAGCACTGTAATTCAATTAAAAATTAAAAAGTTATTCACCAGCAGATTCCTATATCGCTTCGAGTGAGAATACTATTTGGAACATTTTATAGCACATGTAAACCCCACCTTGGAGCGATCACAGCTATTAATAATGGGCAACCATCAAAGCTACATAAATTAGCCAGTTATCCGATAGTACTTAGTCAACTGGGGTGATAATATTAACAATCCCATCCATACCTCTCACAGAATCCAGCACTTTGACAGAACCGTGTTTGGTACATTTAAAAGCTTGTATTCAAGGGCTATGCCTGGTTCACCCATTCCCCAAAAAAGAATTCACTGACAGACAAAAAACACGAATCAGATAACAATCAACTGTATACAGATACTCCTGAGAAACATAAAATTGAACAGAAAAAAAATAATAAAAATAATAAATGTGACTCAGTTCCAATGCCCAAAATTAAAAGTATGAGAAAGATTTAAAAAAAATTTGATGTTATTGATTCAAGTTCAGAAAAAGAAGAAGCAATGATTCTAAAAGACTCAGATTCTGAATATGATGTGGAAGATACTCTAGCTTTGTATCTTCAGAAACTTGGAAGGAGGAGACGTTACAGGTGGAGATTTTATTCTTGTTCGATTCAAAGGATAGAGAGGACTTGCCTTGGTAACAAAAAATAATGATAAGGAGACTGAAGTTAAATATTTTTTAAAAAATTGCAGAAGACCGATGCATTAGTCCTTATTGATGAAGAGGAGAAAGAAGAGAAGATCAGGACGATATTATTTTAAAACTACCAAATCCAGAACCCTTGCCTGGTATGTGAAAAAGAAAGTTGTCCCAATCAAAATTCTCTGTGAACTTTGATGGCAATTTAATGGGATAAATAATAAAATAAAATCACCATTTTTCTAGTAATTTCATCAGTAACTAGATGAATTTATTTTTGTTCTTAATAAAATTCTGTCTACCCAATGAATGTCATAGGTACCAAATAGGTTTTATTTTCACACTTTTTATACTGTTTGGTATTGGAAAAACTTTTCTTTTCTAATGTTTTATTGCTGTAAATAATTATTAATATAATTTATTGAATTACAAGAACACCGTTTGGAGTTTACTAACTTCTACATTATATTTACTCAAAATGGTCTCTTCTTCAAGTTATTACACAAAATATTTTTTATATATAAATGAATATTTATAAAGAATTGGGTTAAAAACAAAATTCGGCATCAAAGGTTAGTTTCTCCACAAGCCATTTTCATGGAATCATCATTTAAAAACTCTTATTGTATTAATTTAAAAATATATATAAATATATAAAGTGCCTCCAAAAAATTAATACCTACATAATTTCCTCTATTTAAATCCATAAGGTCAGACCTAGCATATTCTTTCCATCTATATCCTAAACCTACCTCCAAGACCGCATATCTAAGTGCTAATTCAACGGTTATCTTTTCAATGAATTGTTTCTGTGGTATTATTTTAATTATGTTAACCGATTTCATGTTCCACAATTCCGTCCACAATTGTAACCTTTTAAATTCTCTACTTGCCTCATCATTTACTGGTCCCAATTCTTCACGCAATACTTTATTTCTGAAAACTATTACGCGCTCTTTCAGGTGTCCGGATGTTCGGATACGAGGCGCGAATCGATGTATTTTGCGATAGAGACATAACTTATATTTCTCGCCTTTAGCAAAGCTTTTAGTTGGGAGTTTTATTATTATTATATTTTAGATTCAAGATAAACTACTCTTCCTCTTTCATCCATATCTCCGAAATAAAGCCGTTTCAATAGTTTTGCCAAGTATGGTATCTTATTTCATCTGCATCTTATTCTAGACCTAATTCTTTACTAGCCACCACAGTGCCGTATCTAATGTCCAGGATGAATTTATCTTTGAGGCCACCCCACAAGCAAGGACGTATATCTTCCGCCCCGAGTCAAAACTCTTTCGGAACGAATTACCTTTCTAATGACGCATGAAATAAAACGTTATTTTTAGAGAGAACTGTACTGTTTTAAACCTTGTCTAACCTCCAGCTTCTTGAAAAAAAATTACCGATTAGGAGCCTATAAAACCCTTTGGACATGATCATCCTCAATGCATCAACAATTTTATTTGTTATACTCTGTCCATTCAAAATACAAGATATATGAAGTTAATATTTAATGCATACTTAATACACCTTTGGGATTAAAGTATATCGAAGAAGTAGAGGGGAGTGGGTCAAGGTACTGAGGGTGTAGTTTTAAGGCCGTTATCGCATGAAGAAGTACGTTAGGAATATATTCGGTGCAGAATCTACCAAAGCAAAGAATATGAAAGGTACGAACTAAAATTAGTTGTTCTATTAATTATGGTTAACATGTATTATATATGATTTTCACTTAAGGTTCTTCGAATATGGTCATATAAAAAAAATCCAAAAGCATACTAGGGCTCTATTTCATAATAAAGTACAAAGTACAATTGCAAGTAGACCTATGATTTACTACGCATATGACACACTGAAATGTTGAAACACGATAAAATTTAAAATATTTAATAATTATTTTAAATTTTAACGCGTTTAAACATTTCACAGTGTGTCATATGCATAGTAAATTATCCATCTACTTGCACTTGTACTTTTTTACTTTATTATGAAATAGCGCCCTGGATGCACTTTTCTTTAATCAATACCTTATAAAAACTGAGAAGCGGATTATGAAATCATAAAATTGAATATCGTAAAAATATCGTTACCCCTCTATAAAACCTGACTCCAAAGTTATCGTGTTCTTTATTCTAACAGAATAAGCTGCCTGATGAAACCTCGTAACTCCAAAAAAATTTAAAAAAATTTTAAATAGCCTGTTTGTTTAATAAAACTATTAATTATTTACGTAATAAAACTCCATCAAATAAAGAAAGTATTTCCTTTAATATTTCTATTTTTAAAGGCTTGATTAGGCTATAGATTAACTTTATTTAGAATTTATGATAATATTTTTTATAATTATTTCACTATATTTATAGATTGTATATAATTTATACCCTGATAATTAACTAGAAACATTATATATGGCGAGGAAAAATTTGATAATGATCGGCTTTAAAACAGCCGAATAATATATTTTTATCTTCATCCTAAAAACTTTACCGTTTTGGAGTTAGAATTTTACATTTAAGGTGACGATATAACATGTTGCATGATGTAGCCATTTTAGATAATTAATTTTTTTAGTAACTATTATTAACATGTTTTACTAACTTTCATAAATTCTTATAAATATATTTTTTTTATACCTTTCAGAAATTAAAATTCACTATGTCATATATAGGAATTTTCAAATATTAAAGTTTTATGGTAATCACAATGTGAAACAACGAAAGTACAAAATGTTTCGATTTAGAATTATTTTATGTTTGCCTAAATTTTATGCACAACAATTGAATGTTAATTGCTTCTACTCGATAGTGCATTACTTGCTGGTACTTAATACATAATAAAAAAACTCCAATATGATGAAAATTTAATTACTTTTTTTTAACGCTTTTTTGCTCCTACTGAAAATTTGGGAATTAACAGTAACGTGGTTTCATATTGGATTTAGCATTTCCAACTTTTTATTTTTTTTTTTTTTTTGTATTTCAACAAAATATCTACTCATATACTTAAAATATTTTCCAAATTTCAATAGAATCATATAGCAATGTGTTGACATTTCGCATATTATATTATAAATTTAAAAAAAAAAATAGTTTTATAATTACTTATAGCCGTTGTCTGATATAAAGCAAGTTATTACATACCTATTGCTCAACTAACTGATATATCTGTATACTCTGGGGATCAGAGTCCATATTTAACCGTAGAGTATTATAAATTTGATAATATAAGTTCAAGTCGGGAAAACATTGGGTAGGATAATGTCCTTCAACAATCATCTCCAGAAACAATGAATACAAAAGATGATAATAATGATTTAACAAAATTAAAAATTGTTTGTTGGGTTTAATTACCTTATGTAATTCAAGTAAGGCGGGTTATTCTACAGGTTAGCAACGAAAGGGATGTGATTATCGAAAAAAAATATGATTATCGTACGATAGTTTTCAAATATATCAAAATAGTAGTTCAGTAAATAAAAAAAAATTTCGTGCCTCGAAATTTTTTAAACCCCCTCCTATAAAATGAGTGGGCTTAAAGGATGTTTATATATATATATATATATATATATATATATATATATATATATATATATATATGAATAATCGTAATTATAGGTATCTAATGATTCCTGGCAAATCCACACTAGATCTCAAAGGCATATAATAAGAACATATAAGAAGACGAGTATAAATCGGTTGAAATTTTAGCATGTAACTTTTTGGAGCTAATACATTATTTTACCGTTTTATACACAATTTACAGTTCACTAGGTATGCGATCGACTGGTAGAGCGACACGCTAAGGCAGGGGTCGGCAACCTGCGGCTCTTTTAGAAAATTTTGTGACTCTCTGAATATTTAATATTTCAGTAAAAAACCATTCCAAATTTTAGATACGATTTTTTAAGGCATTTTATCCCTCTACACATAATATTCAAAATGCCACAGAATAAGATAAAATAGGCACTTCTATCTTTTTCCATGGGTTTTTTTTTTTCAATATAGATTTGGCTCTTTGTCACCAAAAGGTTGCCGACCCCTGCGCTAAGGCAATACAGAACATAGAATGAGTAAGTGTTTGAGAGAAAGAGAGAGGTACTGATGAACAAAGTTAATGAAATGAGGCTTTTTCAAGCATTCATGGAAAGGGGGACAACTTCTCATTATTTTATTCACCTGCTGCTTAGCGCTGATGGAAAAATGGAATTATTAGCCCAAAAACTAAAAATTCCCGATGACACTGTCAAGCATAATTCCCGATAATTTCTCGACACGAAAAATTCAAGCAGAATTCCCGATCTTTAAGGAATTAAAGGCTGCTGGAATCCCTGCTTTACACATTTACCAAGCCTAGACAAATCAAATGTATAACGGGGATAGTTTTGCTTGGCTTGGATTGGCTTCTCTCGAGTCCGTTGCGGTTCTTGCAGTAAGCGCCATATTAGCGATAGTGTAGCGTACACATATTTATATCAATTATATATTTATATTTTTATCTTGTATTTTTAATTGTTTCCTTATAAAATAAAACTATTTTAAACCGAAATTAATTCCGACAAAAAAAATTAAATAGCCGGGATATTAGCAAGTGGATAGGTTAGTTTCTTTAGATTCTGTATATCCCCTTTTTACATGTTTGCCGTTTGGCGTGGCGTTTGACTTGCCCAGGCTTGGCAAATGTGTAAAGGTACTTTAAAACAGAAATCGTTAAGAAGATGGCTGACAGTCATAATAGATAGTAACACGAACACACCACGCCACAGGGTTTTTGGTTCTTTGTCAGTTATGGTACAACTTTACAATCGGGTCGCATTATCATTGCCCCCTGCCGAAGTTACCCAAAGGTCGCTGGACTAGCACTATCTAGCGCCATTTGTTGTAACCAACTCCTTTGTATTCAATTGCAACATTCGTATCCATTGGAATTATTAAAATTATTACTGCTTTGATTAGATATTATTTAAAATAATTAGTACCGTCGACTTCCGCTTCTATCAAGAGGAATTCACAATCAATGGGTCACCGATTTCAAACAAATTTTATGTGGTGATTCTACATCCAAAAATATTGGACACATTTGTCGGCGTTCGCTCCAATGGGCTTTAGGAGCCGGAGAAAAAGTAAAACATGCTGAAACTGCTTTATTTTTTATCTCGAGTTTGAAAAATGACATCGTCGTAGTTTTTCCATCAAAACATTTGTTTTTCAGTGTATTTAAATCGTTCGAAGGATTCCCAATTTATAGACAATTTTTTGAATCTTTAAAAAAATTTGAAGGGTGATGATCTTTTTTATAAAACTGAAATCAAATTTCAATTTCTTATGACATCCAGAGTAAGGCCGTTTACAGTTAAGAACGGATCTATTCTGATGGGTTTTTGGTTGTTCTATAATTAAATAAAATCATTTAAAAAAACAAAAATTATCACCCCTTTATTTTTTCCAAAAATTAGGTATTTTTTTCCTACGGAATCAATCATATTAACGGATTTTTTTTATTCAAAACTGATTTCAGATTTAGTTTTAGCACTCTGAAAAACTCATATATTCTAATTTTCGGGCGAATCTAAAAATATTTTTTTTTTACTATAAATTTCGCCGAGGGTCTAATTTTTTAAAGATTTATAAAATTTCCCATAAATCAGAAACCTTTTGAACGATCCAAATTAGGGTAGTCGGTAAAGTTTCTTTATCTACGCGTTTTTCTTTAATTATGGTCTTCCTACCTGTTTTAGAACCACCATTATTCGTAAAAAAACCTCAATTTTGTTTTAATTTTGTAATCAAATTTTTTTACACAGAAAATATAAATAATGGAATAGCTGTATGTATTTATGAAACTTTACTCTTTCTAACGAGTCAAAGAAAATCAAAATCGGATAAACTGAAGACGAGAAACATAAAGTTTTTTTGGTGCACTGAATCAAAATCTGTCATAATTTTTGGTTTCACCCTTTAATGTAAACATTTTATTCAATTTATTCGACCAAAAAGTAATCATTTTTTAACGTTTGTATTTTTCATTTTATATAAACTGAAAAAGAAATGTTTTGGTGAAAAAACGTCGATATCATTTTTCAAACTCGATATATTTTTGGATGTAGATTCACCACAAAAAAATTGGTGATCATTGACTGTGCCCTCTCCTTGTTAGAAATAAAGCAACTATTTTTTTATCCTCTGAAAAACAGAGGGATTATTATCACTGATTGATTAATGGATCATTATATATCTTATAAAGTAAACATTGCATGCTATGCATGTATTTACCCCTTAATATTGCATACTATGCTATCTATTTACTCGCCTTTGTATAATAGCTGGACTATGGTATTTTATTTACGTTACCGATGTACTTAGTAAGCACTATGGAATATACTTTCCGCAAACTTTCCTTTAACGCTAATAACAATTTAGCCAACATACAATACTTTAATAATGTAGTAATACAAATGATTAAATATCTATTTTGACTGAAGACTACTTAACTATTGACCCAGCTCTGTTTTGTTCCCTATCTTTTAATCTATCTATATTTGCCCCATGCGTATAGTTGTACATATAATAGTAATGTATATATTTTTTAATGTGTATCAGTTGTAAATGTATTCGAATTAATTATTATTATGATTATTTGTATATTTTATTTTTAAGTTGTATTTTTTTTCCTACAATTAAAAACCAACTATGTACTTAAGCGTTAAGTCCTATTAAATTAAACAATCCCTAGTGTTAAATTTTGTATTCACCTAAACATGAATAATTGTTATATTGCATATTTGAATTTTTTTTAATGAAATTTTAGCTTTTTTTCTTTTTATTGTCAGCCTTTAGGATCTTACTTGTATTTTCTGTTTTTTATAAATATAATAAAAATTCTGTTTTTATTATAGGCGAAACAGAAAATTCTGCAAGCCCAGGTATATTAAATACTATTTTAATGTTTTGTTTTTTAATGTCTTTCGTGTTGATCTAAGTTTTTTGTTCATTATTTCAGAGCATTCCAAAAAAGGAAGCAGAGGTAGAGTTTTAATGTTGATTTTTTTTTTCAATTATTTGTGTGCGAATGTGTAAATTTTAATCTAGTTTTATTATTTTAGGACAGTGCAAAAACGAAAACGGAGATCCTGCAGAATCGGGTAAATTGAATACAATTTACTATAAAGCATTTAAAATTGGGAAATCTTCAAAGATATTTCTAAGAAAATAAGACATTCAGCGACAGTGTCGACAAATTTTATCAGTTTTTTCCATCAACAGAAACCATCCCGTTTATTACGTCTTTATCGAAAAACTAACTCGAATAACTCGAAAACTAACTAAATATCTCCTGGAACAATCCAGATGCTCATTTGAAATATAATTAAATGTTTTACAAATCTAAACATAAAAAAAAACATAATCGGACCAATATAAGTGAAGTTACAGGCAAAATTTTTTGATAATTATTATTATTGATTAGGGCTTGCCTCCAAAAGCAATAAAGATGTATTCACACTACGTTGACGCGACGTGCTGACGCTTCATATGGTGTGTAAAAAAAAAAAGAAGTCATTATTTAGGATAGGAGTCTACTATGCGGACGTGGCGTGTCGACACTTGAGCGCACTCAACACGCTAGCTGACGCATCAGCTACAAATCAAAACTGCCAGATCCCGTCAGCTAGCATCAGGCCGTTAGCCATGAACGAAGAATAAGAATGAATTAAACATGTTTAGGAGCATGCTGTATTATTTGATCCCAGTATGAAGGAATATTGGAATAAAAAACATCCGTAATAAATAGTGGGAGAAACTAGGAAAATCCTAGAATTACAACGTAATAGAAAATAATTCATTACTTGACAATTAATAGGATGAGGAGGACAGAATCCAAGTCGAGCTTAATCAAAATTAAGGTTAAGTGCAGAAATTAACACTCCATATATAAATGTACTTAGTGGCAAAGAAATCCAGGTATAAAATAAGTTTTATCACTGTCCAAAGTAATTATATAATATTATCCAAAATCATTACAACAGCTCTGTGCTATAACCACCGGAAAAAAATGCATAATCTTTGAAAAAATTATCGCCTAATATTTTTCATAAAACTTCCCCTTTTAGTTTCTCACTCTTTTGTTTTACAAATCGTTCAGATGAAAGTTGTAGAGCATTAAAATTTCTTCAAAAATATATATTAATCTTCAACTAATCGAAAGTTACAGCGGTTTGAATTTATAATTCAAATTTCAAGAATATGCTAAGTATTTCCTTATTTCTGTTTTTCATCCACGAGTGCTACAACTTTCTAGAAAATAACCTTATGTATGGTGTATATATTTATTTAGAAATCATCCGTTATTTTATTTATTTATTTCCTTAATGAGTTATAACCGATTTAATTATAGGCTAATTAAAGATAAATATATATTTTTGAAGAAATTTAATGCTCTATTAACTAACTTTCATCCCAACGTTGTTTCAGTAAAACGAAAAATCGAAAAATATTGCCTTTAAAACTCCCTCCTCCCCAATTTTTCTTTAAAATATTATCCATTTTTATCGGTGGATATCTCGGAAACTATAACAGACAGGAACAAACTTATATGCACCAATCTGTAGGGAATTTAATTTATTTTTATTTTTCTAAGGAATAAATTTTCTGTGAGAGTTGTAAGCGAAAAAAGGAAAGAAAAAAAAATGGCTTCTAAACATCCCCTCGCCCCCCGCCGTCCTGGAAATCGATGGGACTTTACTATAAGTCCTTAAGGGACCTGCATTCCTGAAGCTATAACAACTGCATATATGATTTAGTTTGTCTATTTCGCCTTATTTGATCCAGTTGACCTGGACTGTTTTCCGTAAGATATGAAAGCCAAACAACTGATGTGAATTTATCACCAGCGTCAGCCTTATCTTAGCACATCAGCTAACGTCAGCTGACGACACGTCAGCGTAACGTGTGCTCACCTTAAGGCAAGTCAATTAGTGAACACACCATTTTTTTATTTGAATACTTTGATATTGACTGTAAGACAGAAGATTTCTGAAACTCTAAGTAAATTAAAGGCAGGCTTAACTTTGATCTTGATTTATTTTTTTTACGTAAATGTTTAAATAATATTATCATTCTAGGCTCTAAAAAATTAAAAACTGAAGCTTCAGCTTCTGCAAATCAAGGTAAGTTATTTCAAAGACGATAATGTTGATCTTGATTGTATGGTTTTATTTAAATGTTTAAATAATTTTATCATTATAGTGCGTAAAGAAATAAGACTTGAAGCTTCTACTTCTGCAGATCCAGGTAATTATTTCAATGACAAGCATAAGGTTGATCCTGATTATATTGCTTTATATAAATGTTAAACTTGTGTTATCTTTGTACTGTAGATCGTGAAGAAATACGGTCCGAAGCTTCTGCTTCTGCAATTACAGGTAAATTATTTTAAAGACAAGCATAATATTTATTTTGATTGTATTGCTTTAAACGAATGTTAAAATACTTTTATCATTCTAGAGCGAAAAGAAATAAGATCCGAAGCTTCTGCTTTTGTAAATCCAGGTAAATTATTTCAAAGACAAGCTTAATGTTGATCTTTACTGTATTGTTTTATGCTAATAATATTATTCCAGAGTCTGAAAAAGTAAGCAGAACCGAAGTTTCTGCTTCTGCAAATAAAGGTAAATTATTTCAAAGACAAGCATAATATTGATGTTGATTGTATTGTTTTATATAAATGTTTAAATAATTTTATCATTCTAGAGCATGAAGAAATAAGGACCGAAGTTCCTGCTTCTGCAAATTCAGGTAAATAAATTATTTCAAAGATAGCTTAAGTGTTGATCTTGATTATGTATATTGTTTTATGTAAATGTTTACATGATTTTATTATTCTAGAGCATCAAGAAGTAAAAACCGAAGCTTCTGCAAATCCAGGTAAACTAAGCAAAAGTTAAACTATTTAAAAACGATAGTTTTATCCTAACCCACCCTACTAAAAGCTACCTGATTAAATTGATTAGGTTTTAATAAGTTAATTAATAATTGTGATTAATCATTTGTTTTATTAATTAAGGCCATAATGGAGACGAGCGTGAGGATTCTGCAAGCGCAGGTAAATTAAAGATAAAATAAATGCCTATTTCAATTATGTTATTTTGCATACATTTTAAAAGAATTTTATTATTTAAGGACCAGATCATAATGAGCAAGAAATTCCTACAGAACCAAGTAGGTTAAACACAAGTTTACAGTTAATTTTCATAATGGTATATTTTATAGATGTTAATTTTTTTAAATTTTATTTTAGGTCAAGAATCTAGGAATGGAGGTAAAGTTCATGAAACAAGTTAAAAGTTGGTAATGTTTTATAGTGTTTTCTACAGAAAGTTTTTTAGGTTTTATCGAACTATTGACATAAATAAGCATAGTTTTATTTGTAATTAATGGACATAGCTAATAATTAATGATTTTCAGGGCAAGGCGGAGGAGCACCTCCAAGTCCAGGTAAATTGAATAAGTATTCAGTTGAATAAGTATTGATAAGTATTGAATAAGTAAATTGAACTAGTATTCAAAAACCATTTCAAACTTAATGACTTTAATAAAACTATCTCTAAATATTTTGTTTCTTGCTAGGAATTTTAGTTCTGCTTGGTTATTTTGCTCGAAACGTATGTCCAATTTTCGTTAAGACAGCATGTTTTGTTAATCCCAAGAAGGGATCGTTTTCATCATTTTGAATAGAAGAATAAGTAGAAGATTTGGATGATAAGGTCATTTTCCCAATTTACTGGGAAGGAACACAGCATATTTGGGTAGAATCATTTTACAAATTGGCTGTAAGCCATATTCGTGAACAAAACAAACTAATTATTATGCCAAATTTGCCAACTTTGTGGAACAATTAGATATTTCCATCGGATCGACCAAAGATACTCTTGCCGGTCCGGGCTTATTCAGTATCAACCGTGCAACTTTACCGAGCCTACCGTGATTATTAAGGACTATAGCGTCAGTCAATTAAAACATGTAACACCATTTTAAAAAAAAGTGGTGCTCTAGACCAGGGATTATCAACATTTTTTGGGCCTGTGCCTCCCTGAAAGTGCCTATTTTATGTAGAAACTCTCTCCTCTCTAAGTCATAGAGACACTATATAAATTTTTACCGGAAAGGAATAAATTCTCATATCATATTACCTTTCCGACTGAAATATTCGAAAATTCGCATTATGGCTAATACAAATTCCCAAAATTCAATACAGTATGAAATTTTAATTGAAGTCAGGACAAGGAAACTTCATGTTGTTTCGATATTTATAGTTCTTTTGGAAATATATTTGTTTGTTTGGTTCAATGTCTTCATGTACTCCAACTATGGCAGAAAAGACCGGTCATCATACAGATTACCAAATTTTTCTAGCCAGAGTGGAAAGATCTAAATTTATTCAATGATTTCGACATGGAATAAAAGTAAAATCACACAGGCCGGATTCGAACCGGGATCACTCGGAAGTGCTGGGGTTGAGTATTATCCACCACTACATCTGGAAATATATTTGTACAAATAGAATTAAAACACTAGAAAGAGTAGGCCCGCCTTTGTTTCATGTACGAGGAGAGAGTCCTATTGTACAATGAACAATTTCCAGCGGTTCAGGGATTTCATACGTGATGGTTGGAAGGCAGAAGTGAGGCGAATCCAGTAAAAGTTGGAGCTGCCCACAATAAGAAGAATAGTGTCGGCACCAGGAAGATCAAGTTCGTAATCAAAAGAAGAACGAGAGACCAGAATATAAATACGATATTTTTGGTACCAGTGATTGTGGATCACTGCTGCCAAAACTCTTATTTCCGAAAGGCAAGACAAAGAAGAAAAAAAGTACCGATCCCGCTGGTTTCAGGCTTAGTTAATAAAATCGTTTACAACCATTAAAAAAAAAAAAAAGACAAGATTGTACTCACCCATCGTCCTCTTGGTCGACTGCAACGTTCTTTAGTCCAAATACAGCTTTATACGCCAATTAAAATAGCATAGCGTTGGAAACCCTATAAGTCGTTATCATTTCAAAGATAATATTTATCATAATTCAGTTGGTTTTTCTAAAAGCAACGACCATGAAGTTTAAATAAAATACCTGATTCATTTCGCTTAATGAGACTCTTCAAGAACGTTATTATTAAGCCAGCGTTCAACAGATAGTTAGAACCATTATCGTGTAAGAACGATAATAAAATTAACAAAAAAAGTAAATAACAATACTAAACCAGTCAATATGAATTCTTCATTTCAGGACCAGATAAAACTTTTGGCAGGTGAGGACGAAATATTAGAAAGAAAATGTATCACTCTGGAGAAGAAAAAAGAGATTAACTGGCAGCTAAACATAATTTAAAAGGATTATGTAAACTGGCCAACATACGGACCGCCACTTTGCATTGTGCGACCGGCTGGGCGATTTTGTATTTTCATTGAAACATTTGTTTTTCGTTGTATATAAGCAAAAACCATTAAATAAATGAAAATTTGTTTTGTTATAATAATTGTTATAATGCGCAAATGCAACTGCGAACTCCAGTTCTATATTTTGAAATCAACCAACGCCAGATGTTACTGAAATAATCCGAGAAAAAAAAATAGCGAAAGAAAGGATAAACAAATATCTCATCAACTAAGACTCCATAGTTAATCATAGTACAACGATAACCTTTTCTCCTCTTTCTTTTTTTTTTTTTTTTTGTATTACATATTTAAAGCATGTTTACCTTAAGTGCGGCCTGCTGTAACGTCACACGTCTTCAAAGTTGCTCGTGAAACCACTCTGGAAAAAAGGTATGAAGATCATGTCACTTTCAAGCCAGCACAGTAGAGAGAGAAGTCTGGATCTTTATACTAAATATGTAGGTGCTTTTTGGTAGATTCCTGTCTCCATTTTTCACCGCAATTGTTTCCTCCAAATCTGCAAAATATGCCAGTGATCATGTATCCTCCTTAAGCGCGGCTGACTGACATTCTAGGTTTGAAATTCTTTCGCCCATCGTTAATTTTCTTTCGTTCAACAGTTTGATTTCTCTTCATCTTTTAATTTCATTGCAGCCGTTTCATATCCTGGGAATACTTTTCTCTATTCTTCTTATTTTGCAGTATCCATCCATACATTCTCATGTTCCTCATTGAATTGACCGATTTTACTTCCTTGTACGAAGTAAAGGAAGTATTGTTTTCAGATTTCAACGGAAATATCCATTTTGACTAGTTTCGTGCGTACGTTCGTGACTCGCATAATTCAAAAACCGTTTGCCGTAGAAAGTTGAAATTTCGTATTTAGGATTGCTGTAAAATCTAGTTGTGAACCTCCCTTTTTGGTCACTGCTTAATTACCGGAAGTGGTACTTGAAGGTCATAATTTATTTTTATCAAAAATTGTATTAAATTAAACTTCTCAAATTTAGTACTTATAACTTATATATTGATTTAAATAACATACTAGATTTTGGTTTAAATTGAAAAACCGGAAGCGGTACTTTACTTGAAGGTCATATTAGACTTTCATCAAAAAATATATTAAAATATAATGTAAAACATCTCAAATTTGGTAAATAGGACTTATATATCGATATGAATGCATTTACTATATTTTGGTTAAAATTGGTGAGCCGAAAAGGGTACTTTACTTGAAGCTCATAATAAGATTACATCCACAATTATATTTAAACTAAATACATAAATCATATGTTTCGGTAATAAAGGTTACGGACGCAATTTGGTTTTCCAATATAATTAAACATTTTTATTACTTCTTTTAAGTGTTAAAATTGAGTGTAAAATACTGGTTTTCCTCCCCATTGGTGTGTGTGTCAATAAATGGATGTCGCGACGCCGAGTGTCGTTTTTGAGATACTCCAATCATCGGAAACAAGTAACTAAATTCAGTATCACTTTTTGAGCCACCGATTTATAGTTTAATAAGCGTACAAGGAAGTCATGTGTTGTCCACATCAGATATTTTAATTAGTAGTTTATTTTTTATTAAAATAAGATTAGGATCTAAGCAATGAAAGAACCAAGCGCTTATTTTATTTACTATTTTTTGTTTCGATCTAACTTGAAAAATCAATGGTAGGGATTATTTCAATTGGAAAAACTTCTATACAAAAAAAATTAAAACAATTAATTAATTTAAAAAATCAATTCACGAGATCCAAATGGAGGGCCATACGCAAATAAATAACAATCCTGCTCTAGAGATGCAATGATGTGATATTTATTTCGAAATATATTACATAAAACACTGTTTTAAAACAGTTGGCTTTTATTAGAGGGGAGAAGGGGTGAAAGAAGGAGTGGAAAAAGTAAGCTTGCTCCCCTAGGCAAAAATCCTAGTGCTATCAAGTACACTTTCTTAAGGCAGACCTTCAAATACTTAATGGATTAATTGTTTCACATTGTTAATGCATCTAATTATCACCGCCAAAATGTATGAAGCTCATTCATGCTAAAATCACCAATATTTCAGTATTACTAGGTTTATATCTCCAACGTTGTCCCTCACCAATTAAGGATCGAGAACAATAGTTACTATTTTTTTTTTTTTTTTTTTTTTTTTTTTTTTTTAGAAATGGAAAGGTTGATGCTGGAAGCAGCCTTGGAAAGATGGGACCAAAAGCACAAAATCCAGGGAGTGATAAGCATAACCAAGACGCAGGCAGTCCCAAGAGGAGAGAATTTCTTATCGATTGTAACAAGGCTAACTGTAGAAGTAGTCCTAGGAAGTGGAAGGCATGCTACCAGGCGCTTCATACTGAAGGAAATTCCCGAGGGAGAGATAACTAGCAGCATTTGTAAAGATTCAGGAATCTTCAAGTTGGAGACAAACGTAATTGAAGTTGCTTAAGTTTTAGTAAAAATTATTGCTGTTTTATTTGAATATTAAAAAAAAAAATTAAAATACTTATTTTTAAAATTTGGATATTCTTTGAATCAATTGTCACCAAATTGGTGATTGGAATAATGAGATATATATTGCTCAGCCAAATATCATTCCTTCTTAATAATTACTGGCTCAATTATCCTAACTACTGTTATTGAAGCATAATTCATTTTTCAGATATATAAGATAGTACTGAAAGAAATGGAATACCTAATGGCAGAATTTGGAGACACAGATGATGTACTTTGGTGTCAATTAATAAAATATGATCCATTCACTACTATACTTTTAGAAGACCTAACAGTAAGAAGTTTTCTATAATGTTTTATGATTTTGTCTGAATAATGCAATCAAATTAGCAATAATACAAATAATTGAAATAATGTGATTTACAAATTGTAAGAAATGGAGTGTAGTTGACTGTTATTATTCATTGTAGGGGATTAATCAGTGGTATAGTCAAGATAAAAACAAAAGTTTTGGTTTTTATTTATTATGACACCTAATGTTTTGACATAAATTTTCAGCTTCTGTGACAGATTATCAGGTGCATATAGCTATAGAAGATGGCCAGCCATGGTCCAAGATGGACCTAAACATTGATTGTCACAGCATTGAATAATTAAAAAAAAAAATTTATTATTTCATTTCATGTTGTTCATATCATTGATTGATCCCTAACAATAAATAATTATTATAATAAATTGCTAATATATTTAATTAATTTATCTCACTAGAATATGAGCCAATCATCAATGTCAGATTACAAATATTTATGGATATTATTGCATTTATATCAAAATCACTATAGGATGTTAGTTTATTGATATTTTAGAAATTAGTATTTATATCTTAAAAATGGTTTAACTTTTCAGGATTATGGTTTCAAAAATGTCAAAAGACAATCATGCCTAAACTACGATCATGGTGTTCTTGCAATTAGAAATATTGCCAGATTTCATGGCATGGCCAAGGTATTACAAGGAAGAGGGATTATCAATACCAATGATCACCCGACTTATTCACTTATAAATCACGCTGAGACTGTGAAAAATTTCTTTTTCAAAGGGTATGAAGCTGTCAGTAAAGGAATCAAAAAGTACTGGGGAAATGAATGGTAATGCAATGGAAAATAGCTGTTATTTAATTTTTAAACATATATTTCGTTTTTAACCTATGCAACATAATTTAAGGATGGTTAAGCTTGGCATGCACTTGTATGGCATATATACGAAACAATTTATTTTAAGAAATGTCATTGTAAAAAATTTCACTAATAATAGTAGTTAATGATGAAAATCACATTCCAAGTTGAATAATATTTATTAACTTTCCTTAGGGCTGACCTTGCTGATAAGCTGAAGTTACCATTGAAATACTTACAAGAAAAGATGTTGGATATAGGGAAATTGGTTGAAAACCGATTTTATGTCCTTAATCATGGTGACTGCTGGTCAAATAACTTAATGTTCAAATATGACTGGAATAACAAACCCATTGCTGTAAGGTAAAGACTGGTCAATGCTGTAATATTTCATTCTATTTCAAAGGTCATGAAAACCCATCCTTCCACGAATATTCATGAATAAAGTGCACAAAATTTATTGTGGCTCCTTTTAGAAATTTAAATCTTCTTTTCCTTTTCCATTGTGAAAATAATTGTTTAAATTTTATTTCTCATTAAATTGGTTCATACAGACCACTTGATTTGTAAGATTAAATTTTAATTGATATATTTAATACTATTAGATTCAGAAAGGTTAATACCAAACTTAATAATGTATTGAAAAACGGAATAAGACTCTCTAGCACAGGATAAGAGACTCAACTTCCCAACATTGGGTCTCTTAAATTCACTGGAGACATTTCTTCTTCCATGTCCAAGTCCTGTGACCTCTTTTCTCTTAATGGCCAAAGCTGTTGATCCTAGGAGTAAAGTGTCCCCAGCCAGCTTCATGGCATGCAGGGTTCTAACCTGCCCCAAACTCCTGTGCAGTATGCTAAAGACAACAGGCACAGAGATTCTGGATATCATTTATACAAGGTCTTAATGGCTCTTTCCAGATACAAAAGAGACTTATCAGCAGATTAATATTTCTTTCTTCCCCTAAAATGGTTCATAAGAACATCTCATGGGGCTTAGCTCAATAGGTATAAATGAGTTTCTCTACTCGATTAATTCCGAAGAGAACTAATCTTCTTCAACAGGAAGGGTCTTGTACCCTAAGTAGACAATTAAAAGACATTGTATTACTATAAACCGTCGGCAATTCAAACTCAACTCGAACAACTGGCTTGGGTGTCCACAAGACCAAAGAGTGAAGATCCTTTTCTACCACTGTGCAGTGTAAAGATGACCTCTATATAGCCTGAACCTTCGTCTCTTTCCCACACCAGCTCTCTCCTCCTGCTCCAGTCCAGCCCTCGCTTTCTGAATGCCTCTCGCACACCTTCTTCCCAGATTATCCGAGGTCTTTCTCTAGGTCTTGTTCCCTCCACTCGAGTCTCATATATAATTCTAGTGGTCTTTCTGTATTCATTCTGAGGAGGTGCCAAAACCTCCCCAGTTTATTCTCCTCGAGGGTAGTTTCCACTGGCTATACCTCTCTCCTCACCTTCCTTCAACCCTTTAATCTCCATTGTCTGGATCTGCCGCTTGTGTTTGGAGGTGAGGGTCCATGACTCTGAGGAGTAGGAAAGGATAGAATGTTCCATTCGATTCGGAGAGGTTTCCTCGACAAAAGAGAGGTAACCAAAAAGATGAAATTGTCCATCTACAGACCAATGTTTCTGCCTATCCTTTCATAATTCTCAACAAAAAAAATAAACATATAATGAAATTTATAAAAATAAAAAAATACTACTTTTAAAGTACAAATTTATAAATAAAAACAAATTCTAGTTATCTGTTTAAATTTTATTTCCAAATTACTAGTAATTATTATTATTATTAAATTGTTTTAGATTTTTGGATTTTCAAGCACCACATTACAATTCTCCTGCAATTGATCTAACATACTTTTTACATCAGAGCATGGAGCCATCAGTAAGAAGATCCCGATTCAATGATCTTATAAAGAACTATCATGATTCTTTAAAATTAACTTTCAAAAAATATAAATATACCGGTCCTATACTTACATTTGAGGAACTAATGAATGAAATGGAGCGTGTATCTTTTTTTGGCCTCAGTATGTTTGCCATCAGACATGCAGTAGTCACTACAGATTTGGAGGATGCTTTGGACTTGGAAAGGATTTTTGTTACAGAAGGAGAAGAGGGAATAAATATTGATATTTTTAAAGATCTTGCTCTCATAGAAAGGATGGGTCCAGATTTAAGATATATTGTAGATTTACATGCGAGCCAAATTTAATACTATATAATTGAACATTTTATTGTAATTACAAGACTGTGTTATTAATTCCAACTGACGAACCTTTAAAAAGGGAAGATTGGTTTTTTATCCTGTAAATATGAATATTTATTATAACTTTTATAAGCGTTTTGATCGGTATAATTCAAAGTTAAATAATGCCATTTTAATATTGTTATATTTGCCACATTAAGAAAAAACTGTTAAATAAAGAAATATAGAATTATGCTAAATAGTTTTTGTTATTTTCTCAATACAGGCACATACAAAATAAAATACTTAAATTTAACTTAAAAATTTAGAAGATAGAAATAGAATTTAGAATTTCAACAAGAATTGAACTTTAACCAAATCAGAAAGTGTGATTTCTTTTAGTTGACATCCGTATGATGATATAGAAGGATCAATCTAATTAGCGATTGATAAATTATTTGCCAGTTCTATAAATTTGTTTTATTAAAAATTAGTTTTGAATGTTATGCATTCATCCTCAGTTCTAAAAAACATCCTCAGTGATTTCTTTTAGATCTTGAAAAAAAATATTAAAAATTTTATACACCCATCACACAACTTTCATTGACCATCTTATCATAATCAGGTATCCATTTTCTCAAAAAATTTTAAGGAATTCACATGAATACTACTTGAAATTTTTTCATCAGCATGCATTCCTTTACGTCTTTCCTCGCAAAAATAAAATATAATATTTTTTTAATCAATCAGAACTATAATTATGTGCACTATGTATTTTTGGTTTGTTAAGCTGGAAATAAATGTTAAATGTGCCCATTTGGTTTCTATTGAAATTCTGTTGAGTTTCCATAGAAATGAAAAATAGAAATTATTAACTACATAGTTTATGCTTTTTCTGTCATTCCAATATCTTATACAACTTTATGTTAGATATTAATTTTTCTAAAATATTTAGCTTTCCAATGGTATATTATACATCTGTATTACTACTTTTATTTCCGGAAATTGGTTTTCAATCTGGGAAAATATTTTTTCTTTTTTCTTCTTTAGTTAATCATAAAATTCTTTCATACTTTATATTTATCTATTTACTACTAACAATGAGAGATGGTTAATTATTCCAAATAAACAAAATTAAAGGTACTTTAGAGGAAGATATTGTGTAAATTCAGCATTTAAGCCCTTTCGGACTATGAAGATAAGACATAGGTGATATTAAAGACCATTTATTTGTACATTGATATATTGAGTTTAATCAAAATCGTAAGAGGCTTTTTCAAGAAAATTGTAAAAAAAAAAAGGGTTAAAACTGATAATATAAAGTATCACTTCCGGTGAATCGATTTCAGCAAAAAAGTAACATCCCAGGCATGTACCTATTTTAAATGCGTAATTTCAGTTTCTCACAACTTTTTGTTTTTGAATTGGTCTGTTCACATACGTGCAGTAGTTCAATATGGTATATCTTTGCTAATACTGCTCCGATTTAGATAATTTAATTTTGTTTTTTAGAGAATTTAATTACCTTTTAAATAATCATACATATAATTTATCCATAAAATTTTCTCTTCGTCATAACGTTTTTCTTTCTCTACATTTTCTTGGTGTAGTACTACATATATAAAAAACTACACGGCTTTGAGGAGAAGATTTTAGGCAAGTTTCATCAAAATCGTTATCGCCGTTTTCGAGAAATTGTAAAAAGTGTAAAACTGGTGGTATAAAGTGGCTCTTCCTATGAGTCGATTTCACCGAAAAAGTTGCGAGGTATATGCTTATCTTAAATACGTAATTTCAGTTTCGCACTTTTCGTTTTTGAGCCAGGCTGTTCGCATGCAGCTCTCCCTTCCTATAAAAATAATTGATAGTAAAAAATGAATATAATGACTTAATAAAACTTCCATTTCTAATGTATTCTGTTACAATGCTAAAAAATAGTGAATTATAAAAGTTTCCAACTTTCTATTCTGAAATCAAATTGACCTCAAAAACATTTTAGTGAGTGCTCCAATTGAGCAGGAGAGTCAGAGTCTAGGAAAGATGTTGTAGTGAGGTCAAACTAACTTATATGGTTTTTAACATATCTTCAGATTTCAGACACCTTTGAGTTAAAAAAAACGCACTTCGGACAATCACACTTCGTGGTCTCTGTACCACAACTAAATCGCGAACGGATGAACCAATTCCGTTGATTTTTTTTTTGTAGGGTAAAGATCCGCCACGTCTGTGGCCCAGGATGGGAACCCTGCGTGCTCTAGGACTAAAAATAACATACATTTTTTTTTTTTTCATTTTCTGCAAAAAAACACGAAATATATTGATGAAACTTGCCAGAAGTATTTTCCCGAAAGCCCTTTAACTTTTCATATACTTTACATCTCCTATAAAAATCATGAAAAAAAAGTTATGACTAAATTTAATTTTATTTGCACCTAATTCAAAAAGTGTGAATTTTATGGAAATTTGTTTTTATGGAAATTTATTTATTAATTTATTAATTTATTTTATGGAAATTACCTGAAAGGTAATTAAATTCTAAACGAAAATAATATCTGTATAGGTGTTTAGCTTTTAAAATATTTTAGTTCAATTTTACTTAATAATTACGATATATTAAAAAGATTCAAATATTGAGAATAACATTTAATATATTTAAAGCCACAGTACCCACTCAGCAAAATGTCCTCTAAAAGATGTCTAAAAGACATCATGATCGAGAGGCACGATGTCTAAAAGATAGCCGAATGATCTCTGTAAGATATCTATAAGACGTCTAATGCGCCATTTTCAGCCCTCTATGAGAAAAGTAGCCTCTGTAAGAAAGTTATCTTACAGATTTCTAAAAGAGATCTTTTTTTTTTCTTTTTGGTCCAAAAGATCTCTATATGTATCACTATATATATAAAAGATCTATATAATAGATATCAGAAAGATATCTGAATGATGTCCGAAACATCTTATTTTTAACCTCTTCGTCCATAAGACCTCTATAAGCCATCTAAAATATATCAGAAACATATCTGAAAGACATCTTTTTTTTTAACCTTTTTGTCCAAAAGATCTCTATACGTCATCTAAAAGATATCAGAAAGATATCTGAATGACTTCTGAAAGACATCTTTTTTTTTAACCTTTCTTCCAAAAGATCAAAAGATAAGCCATCAGAAAAATATCTAAAAGACATCTTTTTTTTTAATTTTTTTGTCTAAAAGATCTCTATAAATCATCCATCTATCCATTTATCAGAAAGATATCTGAATGATATCCGAAAGACATCATTTTTTTCCCCCTTTTCCGTCCAAAAGATCTCTATAATTCATCTGAAAGCCATCTTTTTTTTTTTTTACCTTTTCGTCCAAAAGATCTCTCTCTATAAGTCGTCTTTGTCGTAAACTAACGAATGTGGAAATTATTACTTTTTAGGAGAGCAGAAAAACAGTCGTACACTTCTGCTTATATGAGGCACCGTTAATAATTTTAATTTTTCTGTTAATAAATGTAACAGCAACAAAAAAAATTAAAATTATCGAAGGTTCTTCTTAAACACAGAAGTTTTTTTTGCTCTGTTAAAAAGTAATGATTTTCGCATTCATTAGTTTATTTTAACGCGTAACACCACTTATGACTTAGAAGACTTTTTTCCTCATAAAAGTTGTCTTTGTTAGCCAAATATTTTTTAGAGTGCGCCCCCTGGTATTGTGCCCCCCTAAGAGGCATTCTTCGGGGTCCATGCCCGAGCTCAGCTTATGGCAGCTATTGGCGTAGCCTACCAGATTTTCTAGGGTGACCTGGCTGGTCTCAGAGGGGCCCAGATACCGATGCAGATAGCTTTCTACGTCCATGACGGTGGCCATGGTCTTCTACAGTGACTATAAGATCTTGTGCCCACCCACCATGTTGGAGTGATACTTCGGAACATCTTTTAGCCATTTGTAGAAAAAATCTTGAATATGCCATCCGGTAGATCTCTTTTTTAGAATGACTATTAGACATCTTAAAAAAAATATCTTTTTTAAGATGTCCAATAGATATCAAAAAAACAGATATCTTTTAGATGTCTTTTTTAAGATGTCAGATAGACGTCTAAAAAAAGATATCTTTTAGATGTCTTTTTTAAGATGTCTAATAGACATCCCAAAAAATATATCTTTCAGTTGTCTTTTTTAAGGTGTCTAATAGATATCCCAAAAAAGATATCTTTTAGATGTCTTTTTTAAGATGTCTAATAGACATCCCAAAAAAGATATCTTTTAGATGTCTTTTTTAAGATTTCTTTCTTTCTTTCAGAGATCGGTGCTATGTGGGTATTTAATCTGTTTTTGTAACAACCCACTAATTATTGGCAGTAAATAACAGTGCCAACTGAGTTACAATAAATGCTAAGTTGAGGTAAATAAATTTTCAGCTGGAGGGTCATGTCTGGTCAAAAGCTTAGGCTGCATCCAGAAATTTGTCAGATCATTATAGCTCACTCAAATGATGTAGATATATTGCTATAGATCGACAACATAGAGGCTTAAAGGAACAGAAGGGTGTCCAAAGTGATATCAAAACTAGTATAAAGTAATATTTTAGGATTCAAGTAAAGGTAGGATAGGCTTAAGAAGGAGTTTCTCAAAAATTTATCAAAAGAATCAGAATCAGAACCAGACTTATCGGTCAATATGTAACGGTATTAGTATTTGCCTGGTTTTTGGAAAAGAGTAATACTGGAACGTTTCCACATCAGAAGAAAGTGGATTTTGCATAAGATACATTATAAATGTTCCTTTCAAAACTATAAGCGAAATGATAAGATTCTCATAATTTGAGGAGAGGATATTGACCCTAAACAGGCAAAGTGTGGAAGACACGACCAAGCTATCTTGTACTTTATCCAAAGGTGAATTATCACTAGTATGTGGAATAGATAGAACTTTACAAAAGAGAACGAATGGCAAAAGGCATCCTCTAGATTTTTTTTCTGACGTCCTTTCTAAAACGCATTTACACTAGGCCACATTTAACAGATAATCGTTAGCTACATATGAATCTCTGAAGCATCTTTGCCTGTTGATTGAGGGATTAAAATTAAAATTAAAATTCCACATCGCTACGCATAATTATTTCCCTTGAGTATGCTTTTCGTCAGAAAACAGATTCAGGACCACCCAAGAGAGCTCGTTGAATTTTATAAGCCGATGTTTTAGGAATATTTTCTATCAGCCTGATCGTAATAATGTAGTAAGTGATAATCTGTCACGTATTAAAGAAATCATATAAATAGATAAATCTTGAGCAAGTCTTAAGCTTCGGACTCGGATAAACATGACATTCTAATGAGACCCGCAGTCCGAGTATGGTCAATGCTTTTCCAGGATACTCCCACTTCTTAATTTCACGTAGCGTGTGCCAATGGTGACCTGGGTGTTCTATTCTCTCAATTAAGTTGGAAAGACTATGACGAAATGAGGTTTCCGTATACCAGGCTGCGAGGGCTACCTTCGGTTCCAACTATGTTGCTGAACTAATACACAAAATCTCCAATTACCAGTCGATAAAAGACCTAAACTCTGAAAATATCTCCAAACATGAGCGAAAGCATTGGTGGCTAAAAAGCCGTTTCAGAGCGTCGACGAGAAAGCTCTTAGAAAACCTGGTCTGTGTCGTCCTACTACGCATTGTTTGACAGTTTACGCACCTATAGGCCAAGGTCGATAATTCATTAAAAACTTGAAGATCCACACCAATGCTCTACCAACTAGAATTAGGAAATCTCGCGAATAGAGAGCCTCCATGGCGAGGAAATGCAGAGGAGAATGCTCAACCAACGAGATTGCTAGTCACGTCATTCCACTTATCCCTTGGTAAAATGAAAGGATGCCGCCTGATTGGAAGAAGCTATCCAAAAAAAAGCGGTATGAAGTCGACAAGGAAAAGACTAATGTAGTCAGCCAGAGAAGGTGGAAGCAAGATCTAGTGTGCTCAGAAATCGGGAAAAATTTCATAATCGATGCCCAGATTGTCAACGACAATAAGGGTCCCTCCCACTGCCTCAAGAACAAAGTAAACAAATACTGAATGTGGACTTTAGAATAGCTGTTGGGCGGTCATTAAAACAATATTAAAGTCTATTCCTGTACTATGACCTGGAGAGGAGTGCGGAGCCAGAATTCCTTTCGAGGCCCTTTTTTATAAATCATTGGATCTTGCAAGAAAGACTATGCACCAAATAACATCCATGATTCTTAAGGGATCCAATGTAAATTACTATGGATAGTAAAAATTACCACCACGATAAAACATTGCTAATATTCGTTTTAGAGCAATAAATATTATTTAAACTATTGGGAAATTACCATTTGATTAACTCTGGTTTTATTATTCATTTCTTTGTTTTAATTTTTCTTTTAATATTTATTAATATAATTATGATATCTACAAAGTGATTCGGTAGAGGATGGATGCATCCGTGAATAAAAGACTCGGGGCACGCCGCAGAGTGGTCAAAACGTGGAAAAAAAACCTAAATCGCAACCATTTCAAAATTCCGACTTAATTATATCCCATCATTTTAGAATAGTTCACGAGGCCATTTCCAGGATTACAGGGAAAAGTGGCATTTCTACGGTTGTTTTTGCGTAACTCAAAACTCGTAGTAATAAAAAAATCATACTGGAGAGTGGAATTTGATGTCAAAATTCTGAGTCACTTAATTTCTACTAATTTATCTATGAATATGCAATGATACTGCCGGAAAATCTATTTGACATATATGACACTTATTTTGTTGAAGGGTGTGTTTATATGTATTTTTTTGTACTTTTTTTCGAATAGTTTAAAAATCTTTTTTAAAAGAGTGCATCTTTTGAACGCGGTTGAGCGCAGGGTTCTTACTTGTTTTTCTTAACCTATTGGACTTCTATTTACGTAAGGAAATAGTATCCCGCTGCGTAAATCTGCGAGAATTGTTGATATTTTTATTTTAATTCATAAAATTATTGTTCTGACTGAACGCGTCCAGGAAGAGATCTCGGTGGAAAGTTTTGGAGTTCTGAAAATTTGCTCAGTTATGTTTATTAGGGTGATGATTATGAATTTCAACTTTTCCACCTCAATGTTTTTCTGAAAATATAAAAAAAAATGCGAAAAACGTGTTCTTTTTTGCTCCTTGCTTGTAATCATTAATTTGAATAACTTCAAATATTCATTTCACATTAAATTAACCACAATTTTGATTTAAAAGATTTTTTGTTTGGCCCTTCTGTTTTGAAGCGAAAGTGAGTCGAAATTAGGAGGTGCAATGTAATTCAGCCAAATAGGAACCGCTTGAAACATTTGAAGAAGTTTTAAAAATCTAATTATTTATGATTTTTTAGTTCTGAATGTAAATTTCAACTTTGCCACCTCAAATTTTTCCCAGGACCAAACAAATTCTATAAGCTCAACAAATAAAATTCTACATTTCTACACAATTTTATTGTCATGAAACTGCAAAACTGTATGTACAACTGCATAAATGGTAAAACGTGCCTTATGATATTTATAAGCTTTATTTAAGATACATGGTAACACTATTTAGGCCACTATTTAGTCTATTGGAGTACTCACGGGAAAAAAACAGAAGCTAGTGTTATGTATTGAGGATACTGTGATTGAAGGAAATAATAAATATTCATAGTAGTAATTAAATAAGGAATAAATTAAAGAGATGCCACATGGTTCAGAAATATCAATATTAACCAGTTTCTTTTTCGGACAAAGGAATCTGTACGAGGTCGGGCGTTGTACCTGAGAGGTGCAGTTCAATACCGCCAATAGGCCGCTTAAGATAAGCGAAAGTAAGAGCACCATAAACCTAGAGATAGGCCAGGTCGACATGGTGTAATAAAATCTGCCTTCCAAGGTTACAAGTCCTTTGAAAATATTCTTAGAGTGTCAGCCAATAGGATGTCCCAAAAGGAGAGTGGGGAACAAAATTCATCTGTTCAAGAAGAAGTAGGAGAAACGGTATAAGAGACCGAGAGAAAGATAGTTCTGGGGAGTTCTGGTAAAAAGGTTGAAGTGGAGAGTTCGGGTCAGAAGTTTGAAGTGGGTAGTTCTTGAGAGAAGCCAGAAGACGGAGGTTCGCAGAGGGTGGAGCAGTCCACCGAGAGATGAAGTTCGAGCCAGAAAGAGAATCCTAGACCGTCGAGCACCGAAGTTAGAAGGCAACAATAAGATAAGTGCTTGTACTTCGATTCATTGTGTACATCAATGTATAATATTATGTGGCATCAGGATAATATTTTAAATATGCAAGAGTTCTCCCAGTATTCTCAAATACATATGTTACAGTCTGTAGATTTTTACAATGAGGGTAATTTAGATTAGAAATTATTAAGCCAATAGTGTAATTAATAACGTAACGTAAATAAAGTAAGATCTGTAACAAAATCTAACATTCTATTTACCCTGCATGCCATCATCTAGTTCATTAAGTGAAATGGTGAACACGACACCCTTGGAAAGGACTCCAATGGTATTTATAATATCCCAAGGTAATTGACCATAGCAGAGGGGTCTGTGGTCTCTAGCCTTTTATGTTAAAATATAGTTTGATTGATCGGATCCCTTCTAGAACCGATGCTAATAGAGATTAAAATTAGATAATTAAATTGAGTAAATGTGGTTTCTGGAACCCCCACCTGCCTTAGAAAAGCAGTTTGCCAGAAACATAGCACTAGGTAAAATAATATATAGAGTATTGTAATAGGGCATTCCCGAAATTTCAGTAGGGCCACTATCAATGAGGATGCCATCAACATCCTTCAAGTGATAATAAATTAAATACAAACCAAAATATCTGATGTGGGCAATCCGTGGCTCAAAAAGTGATACTGAATTTAATTACTAGTTTCCGAAGATTACAGTAAAAACGACACTCGGCGTTCCGACATCCATCTATTGACACACACACACACACAAAAACACACTCTTGTTACTGGAGGTCTCATTCAGTTAATACATGTCGTTTTCTTTCAGAATATCAATTTGGTTGATATTCAACAAATATCAGTATTGAAAACCAGTCAATATCACTGGATAAAGCATTGGAAATCGACAGTTTCGACATTTTAAACGGAAAAACCCACTTAACTAATATCTTATTCTCATGCTGCAGACTTGTTGATCTCACAAAAGGGGAGGAAAACCAATATTTTACACTCAATTTTAACACTTCAAACAAGTAATAAAAATATTTAATTGGATTGGAAACCAAATTGCGTTTGTAACCTTTATTGCCGAAACATATGATTTATGTATTTCATTTAAATATAATTTTTGATGTAAGCTTATTATGATCTTCAAGTAAAGTACCCTTTTCGGCTCACCAATTTTAACCAAAATATAGTAAATACATTCATATCGATATAAAAGTCCTATTTACCAAATTTTAGACAATTTACATTATATTTTAATATAATTTTTGATGAAAGTCTAATATGAGCTTCAAGTAAAGTACCGCTCCCGGTTTTTCAATTTAGACCAAAATCTAGTATGTTATTTAAATCAATACATAAATTATAAATACTAAATTTGAGAAGTTTTGTATAGTATTTTAATATGATTTTTGATGGAAATCAATTATGACCTTCAAGTAAAGTACCACTTCCGGTAATCGAGCAGTGATCAAAAAGAGAGGTTCACAACTAGATTTTACAGCAATCCTAAATACAAAATTACAACTTTCTACAGCTAGCCGTTTTTGAGTTATGAGAGAGACGAACGTACGAACGTACGTATGTACAGATGCCACGACGAAACTAGTCAAAATGGATTCAGGGATGGTCAAAATGGATATTTCCGTCGAAAACTGAAAAGCAAAAATTTTCGCGATTACAATACTTCCTTTACTTCGTACAAGGAATAAAAATGCCAATTCTCGATCTCCGACATGTAATTAATATAGTTGCGCAATTTTTTTAAATTTTATATTTTATTTATATTGTACTATGGTATGTATTTAATTTATAAAAACATATATAAATAATATGTAATGTATAATTTTTTTAGTAAAATTATATTTTATTAATGTTCGGATAATTTTTTTCAACTGTCACTTTTATTTAGCCAATTATTTTCCATAAAATAATGGAATTATATCTTGAAATATTTAACTCCTATTGAATCGGAGTTTGCTGCATTCGATTCAGCGTTAAAAAATACATTTTAACAAACCTGTTATATTGTTATTCAGATAGACAACATGAGAGGCTAGTTTTTTTTTTCTCGCAAAAAGGCAATATTTGACCATTGTGCGCCGCCAGAGATAGTACGGTCATGTGAAAAGAATGTCGGGCGATTGTAGGCCGAACCGAGTCCTGGATTGAATTCCGTCAGAGAAGCGAGGACGCGGACGATCTAGAACCATATGGATGGAGGTTGTCCAGGAAGAAACGGCTTGCCGAGATATTTGGGAGGGCGATTGGTTTGAATCGAAGAGCTTGGAGCTCTCCACTGAATAGTTAAGGCAACCCTTATCGGAATGCATATATAAGATAAAAATAATTACATCTTTGTTGCTTATATGAATTTTTCATATAGTCCCATGGTATACATAAAATGCTATTAAATAAAAAGATTTGTGGCGCAGCAAGTTGTTAGAAATCATAATGTGGCTCAGTACATAGATATTTTATTATTGTGAGGGTTGGGGTCTTCTATCTCGACTTAATAGGGAAGGTAGAACTAAGTTCAGATAGAAAATAAGTTGAATTATATTAATATTTCAACTATCAAACTGTATGTACGAACTACCACATAAATAAAAGAAAATATATTCCAAAGGAAAGACCTCAGTTTAGATCTAAAGAACACGAAGCTGCAACTAAAGCTTATGAACGTAGGTATGTTCCATGTGGAACAGATGCTGTTTCTTTGACCGCTTGTATAATCTAAGTCATACAGGAGTAAGATCTTCAAGAAAGCATATTTTAAAACATTTTTAAAAATGACCAGAGATGAATTCCAAGGTTGGAAAGTGTGCCAAAATATACTCATTTGCCAGCGACCACAAATACACGCCGTTTTCAATACTTGCATCTTGATTCTCTTCATCATAACGCGTGAGATACCTACTCATCATGATAAACAGTACAACTAGATGGTCTGATGCGGTATCAATAGCTGACTTCGCCGCTTCAACTATCGTGTGGAGTTTTTATTCATGTGGTACTTAAATTTGAACGCCAGTTTGAACTAGATCTTGGTGTTCTAATCGGAGCCTTCCACACCCAAACGAAATCAAGACTCTTTTTACAATACGTTAATTTACTTTCGGTATATTTGTACGCCAAGATGCAATGAGCTTTCTTTTCTTTTTACTTGGATTTCTTTCTTTTTTCTTTTTACATGGATAGATGCATAAGAAGTAAAAACAACAAGAACCCGTAAGGTGTAGTGGAAGGGATCCGACTACAACCAAGTTGCAATACCCATAGACGTCAACTTCACTAACAACCTCCAATGGGTTTTAGTTTTATATTGCAAATGTATTACGACGATATACAACGGTTATGAATAGAAGCTAAAACCTTAGTGCTAATTACATCTTGCAGTATGGTAGTCTTTTCAACCAGTTTTTGCCCATAAGATTCAATCAGATCATGCTTCGAGCGGAAAACTAAAAGACGATATGTGTGAAGGAGATGCTAACGTTTCGGATATGGGGAAAATATTTGCCTAGCCATCCTGTTTTACTGGTAAGTCCCGTTATTCGTGAGAGAATTCAGGATGCGATTGCATATGTTCGTCATTATGATCGTCCTGATTTGTTTATAATGTTTACGTGTAACAGAAATGGTATGAAATTGGAGACACCTTCAATGACGGACAAAAGCTACAAGGCAGACATGATATAATAGCTCGAGTTTAAAAAAGTGATGCATGCTTTGATTAAATGTTCCATTTTCGGTCCAAGTAGGTGTTACATGCATGCTGTAGTGGCAGAAGCGGAACCTCCTGCAGACAAATAGGTGAAGTGTATAAAACTGAGCAGGTACTCATTCCTCGAAAAAATGAGCATCTACTCTGGCTCGATGTGAAAAATAGAAGTTACACAATGAAACACTTAAATACTACTTAAATTGTATGGAGCACGTGCTCCGTATACTTAGTAAAATAATAATTAAAGGAACTGTAAAATAATAATAGAGAAAATTAGTTTTCGTCCAAAATCTATTTTAAATAAATAATAATAGAGTTCAAGTTTTTCATTGTGTAACTTCTATTTTTCACATCGAACCAGAGCACCTGCTCAGTTTATTGAGGAATGAGTACTTGGTGAGTTTTATTGTTGTGTAACACAATTATTAAATGCATTATAGTTATCATTACCACGAATATGTATAAGCTAAAACGAAATGGCAGAAATAAAATATTCGCGGGCGAAGCCGATGGCAACAGCTAGTCTATATCTATAAAAGCAGGTTATAAACTATATAGTCATCACCGTATCTCAAAAATGACAATGCCTCTGAAGCTTATTTTTTAATGGTGTTCCCCTTATTATCTAGATATGCAATAATGCTGGGTTTGTAAAAATTCGTAATCTAAGAGGTTGAAAAAAATATTTCTAAAGCCTAAAAAAATTAGTTTTTCGAATTAATCGAAAACTGTGAATCTCCTGGAAAACTATAGGTAGGACTAATCCAAGGCAGAACGGACGAAAATAAGGTTAATTTCATTTAATGTGAAATCAACCAATTTGGGTTATGGGAAAAAATAGTAACATTACGCACACTAATGACTACACCAGTTCAACAAGTTAATGGTTCTTACGAGGAAAAAAAAAAAAAAAGATTTCGGTTTTCAATCAGTAAAGAGAAACCAAGTTCATAGGTTATTGAGCTAAGTTTTTTAAGAAAAACTAAATTTATTCTTATCATAATTTTTTAATTTTTTTTTCTCGTTCTTGTCTTCGTCTTGCCTTCGTACCCATAGTTTATTGAATAGTTATACGCATAAGTAATATGCCATATCGTCGGGTTGGAGGTAAAAGTGACCAACTGATATTTTGGCGAATATCTGTGCCTGAACCAAACTTGCGCTTCAATATTGACAAAATTGTGAAATTATTAGTTAGTTATTGATAATGTCGTTAGGTTTGTTCATTATTTCCCAATTTTTCCGTTGGTTACATTGTTCCCATTATCTGCTGTGAAATGTTTTTCATTTCATTATTATATCTGTTTAATCTTGATTGAAGTAGTTAACTGTTTCTCCCACACTCCACTCATACGTCCTTGTCTTGATGGAATTCGTACATCCTTACTTATTGTGTAAAGAATCTAATCTCTTTGGAACAAGCACGTTATTTTTCGATTATTTGTGTATATTTTTAACAATATTAATTTTATATTATTTCTTACTTATTTGATTGTTTTTCGTTTCAACGTGTTTGTTCGAAAGGGTTACAAAAGTAAAACCCTAACCTAAGTGGCTTCCATTTGTTATTTTTTATTAGTTCAGCAGGGTAAAGATAATTTTAATAACCCTAATGTTATTAGTTGGTTTGAAAGTGAATATTATAGCATCCACATTGTGATTTATGAATTGGTCAGTGAAAATTTGGCTATCAAAGTAAGTGATACAAGTTTTTAATGTAGCATAAAATGTCACAGTATTATTACTACCCACAAACAGTGCCTTTTTCTTATAATGCAGAAGGGAATTATGTCCAACCTCCACCATTCTTCAATTGTTATAATTCAAGCACTCCAGGATATTTACCCTATGATACATCTTTTCCTCCTCCAGTATATCAGCAAGGAAGTGACTTAGTGAGCAATCAATTTCAAAATAATATTGTAAACGGTAACAATGTTGCTAGTGCTACAGATGTAAAAATTAGCAAGGACGAATGTGCTAAGTTACAAGATGAGTTTATTTACAAATGTTTGAATGGATCAAGGAGTAGCTTTGACAAAGGACCACACAGGGACCGATCAAAACACAGATCATACAGCCCAGAGCCACGACGGAAATCACGCAGTAGTTCCCGTAGTGGGATTATTAGAAAACATAGAAATTATAGACGAGATAGCTCAGATTCATCTGAAAGGGATAGAAGTTTTCATATGAGGTCTCGAAAAAAATCATTTATAGACAAATGGAGGTTGAACAATTGTTCTACCACAAAAGAAATGAAGAACAAATTAGAAGAAATCAGTCACATGAATCCGGAAGATATTATTAAAAAAGAAAAATTATTTTGGACACGTTCAGCACCAGCTGATCTATATTATGTTAAAAAACACGATAGTTCTTGTGTATTAGAAGCAACTGAAAAACTACAGAGTCTTTGTAATCAATTTGAAGAAGAATTGGTTAAAAGAGGCCAAAGGGCAAGGGCTGAAAAACCACCATACCAATGTCCTCCACGAAAGAAGAAGTTACACAAGCATAAATGCTGCAATTTAAATCATGATTCAAGTTCAGACTCTTCTTCAGAAAATGAATCTGAGGAAGATGAAGGACTCCTAGAAGAGTTAGAAAGAAAAAAAGCACATCCTGATAGGTTACATCCAGAATTGTGGTACAATGATCCTGGAGAAATGAATGATGGCCCTTTGTGTCGATGTAGTGCTAAAGCCAAGCGATCGGGAATAAGGCATAATATATATGCTGGTGAATTAAGTTTAAAAAAATGTGATGTCAATACAAACAATGCTGATAAATTGTATCACTACAGGATCACTATTTCTCCTCCTACCAATTTTTTAATTAAAACACCCACTGTAATTGAATATGATCACCATGAATTCATATTTGAAGGGTATTCTATGTTTTCTCATAAACCTTTGGAAAATTTGCCTGTATGCAAAGTTATTAGGTTTAATATTGAATATACAATTCTTTATGTGGAAGAAACCCTACCTCAAAATTTCACTATAAGAGAATTAGACTTATTTCACGAGTTTCTGTTTAAAGAAATATTGGAATTAGTTGATCTTGATTTTAAAGCAGCTGGTGATTCTAATGGTTGTGCTCAGTTTCATTTTATGCCTAGATTTGTGCGTGAACTACCTGAAAATGGGAAGGAATTACTCTCTATGAATATAATTTTAAGCTATTTATTGAATAGTTCAAAACTTTTAATACCGAATGATGAACTCAAAGAAATTATAAGTTTACCTAATTACAAGTGGCAAAAACTTGTGGATGAGGTTAAAGGTATGGTAGTTACCTATCCTGGAAAAAAACCTTGCTCTATCAGGGTTGACCAGCTTGACAAGGATCAAAGTAATGCCAGTGACGGGAATCCAAAATACCCAGAAATAGTTCATTTTGGAATTCGTCCACCCCAATTGAGCTATGCTGGAAATCCAGAATACCAAAAAGCATGGAGAGAATATGTGAAATTCCGTCATCTCCTAGCTAATATGCCAAAATCATCCTATGAAGACAAAAGAAAATTAGAGGCAAAAGAAAACAAACTTCAAGAAATGAGAAGTCAAAGCAAAATGAAACGAGATGTTACCATTGCTGTTTCCAGTGAAGGATTTTACCGAACAGGTATTATGTGTGATATAGTCCAGCATGCTATGCTTCTGCCTGTTTTAGTATCTCATTTAAGATTTCATCGTTCTTTAGATGTATTAGAATTCAAAATAAATTATAAATTTAAAAATAGAAGCTTATTACAGCTTGCTCTAACTCATCCATCTTATAGAGAAAATTTTGGGACCAATCCTGATCATGCTCGAAATTCCCTTACAAACTGTGGCATTCGACAGCCAGAGTATGGAGATAGACGAATTCATTACATGAACACCAGAAAGAGGGGTATAAATACACTGATTAATATAATGTCCAGGTTTGGTAAGAAGCGAGAAACAGAATCAAATATAACTCACAATGAACGTTTAGAATTCCTTGGAGATGCTGTTGTGGAATTTGTTTCATCAATTCATTTATTTCACCTTTTCCCTAGACTAGAAGAAGGAGGTCTTGCTACTTATAGAGCAGCTATTGTTCAAAATCAACATCTAGCAGTTTTAGCTAAAACATTAGGCTTAGATGGATATATGCTGTATGCCCATGGTTCGGATTTATGTCATGATCTTGAGTTGAGGCATGCAATGGCTAACTGTTTTGAGGCTTTAATGGGTGCACTTTTCCTAGATGGTGGTATAGAAGCAGCCGATAAAGTTTTTGGTGAAGTACTGTTTGAAGACAATGAAATTTTACAGAATGTTTGGAGAAATTATCCTCCACATCCTTTACAAGAAGAAGAACCAGCTGGTGATAGAAAATGGATTGAATCCTATCAGATGCTACAAAATCTTACAAAATTTGAAGATTCTATTGGTGTTGAATTTAATCATATTCGTCTTTTAGCTCGTGCTTTTACTGACAGAAGTATGGGTTATAATAACTTAACACTGGGGTCCAATCAGAGGTTAGAATTTCTTGGAGATACTGTTCTTCAGTTGATTGCATCAGAATATTTATATAAATATTTTCCAGAACATCATGAAGGTCATCTTTCATTACTAAGAAGTTCTTTAGTAAACAACAGAACACAAGCAGTCGTATGTGACGATCTTGGTATGGCTGCTTATGCTGTATATTCCAATCCAAAAGCTGAACTAAAGACTAAGGATAGGGCTGATCTTTTAGAAGCTTTCCTTGGTGCTCTTTATGTTGATAAAGGCTTATTTTATTGTCAGACTTTCTGTAATGTTTGTTTCTTTCCAAGACTTCATGATTTCATTATGCATCAAGATTGGAATGACCCTAAATCTAAGTTGCAACAATGTTGTCTTACATTGAGAACAATGGAAGGAGGTGAACCAGAAATACCAGTATATAAAGTCATTCAATGTATGGGACCAACAAACACTCGTTTATATACAGTTGCGGTCTACTTTAAAGGAAAGCGTTTAGCTGAAGCTTCTGGTCATAGCATTCAGCAAGCTGAAATGAACGCTGCAAAAGTAGCTTTAGAGCACTCACAAAGTTTGTTTCCTCAGCTAGATCATCAAAAACGAGTAATTGCAAAAAGTATGAAGCAAGAACCCCTAAACTCCACAGCATCAAAAATGAAACAAAGTAAAGATTATTATGAGGACAAAAAGTATATGAAATATGATTATGGCAATAAACATAAAAAAATAAAAAAGGAAAGTATAAAAGCCTCTTCTTCCAAAGAATCTTCACCCACTTCCAGGAGATTTTCTTCTAGCAATGATAAGTCAGATTCTGATTCAGATAGTCACAGAAAAATAAAGAAATACAAACATAAAAAATCTCATGAAAATTCTCTAGATAGAATGTCAAGTTCTGATGAGAATTCTTCAGATCAAGAATTTCACAAGAAAAAAATTTGTTACTACAGCAGTTCTTCCACCAGTTCTTCAGAAGATGAAAGCAGTATTGACCAAAGTACTAATAGCTCAAGTAAATCAATGCAGAGATATGAGTCTAATGAAGAACTATCAAACAAATATTTGTTTTACACAAATGAACTGAAATGTCTGAAAGATCAACTTGCTGAAGAAGAAAAAAGCAGAGTATTAAATGAAGCTGGTATAAAAACAGAAGTAGATTCATTATCTGAAGATGAAAACAGCTCATTTTCGGTTGATGATGACCAAAATAAGTGTGTTTTCGAAACTTTATAATTGTATTTATTTTAGTATAGAAGATTAGTTGTGATAGTTGTTTTAAATTCAAATGAAATTATTTATTGTTTTTACTTTATGTGTGAAATATTTATAAATATTTTTAATTTATTTTAGCATTAGATAATCTAATAAAATTATTTTATAATCTAACATATCTATACTTAGTTTTAGCTTAAATGAAGTTATATAATTAAATGAATGGATAAACTGATGCTCTAACGTATTGTGGCTATGAAGTATTTATGAAAAATTGATGATGTTTTTATTTTATTATTAAATCTATTTATTATTGTCAAATACTTAAATTTAAATGTTCCGATAAGGATTTTTTTAGCTTTGCTTTGTAGACCATGTAATTATTTTTCTAATAAACATCTGGAATTATCCAGGAGATATATAGATTTCTAGCTATTCGAAAAAATTACAAAAAGTTAAGTTTCCATAGGAACATGCATAGAATACTTAAAATAAAAGTGGTTACAAAGTTTAATTCGCTGTAACTTATCTTTGAGACATACCAATATACTGGCAGACCAAGATAGACTGACAGACCAATTGCTAAAAATGTGTTTTTTGGATTCAGGGGGCTCTAAAATGCATAAAGTTTTCTTTTATTCATAATTTTTTTTTTACTGCTTTTTCTCAGAGATGTACTATATACAACAATTAAAAACACTTTAAGGAAAAGATTTTAGGCAAGTTTCATCAAAATCGTTTAGCACTACAGTCTCTAAAATAATGCATTTCTTGGCTATTGTGAACAGATTACCCGATTTGGTACAAATGCATCAGAGGTCAAAAAAACAAAACCGTACCATTTAAGAGATGCCTAAATGTGGCACAAACCAATGGCCAAAAATGCAGTTTTTGAACTCAAAAGGCTCTAAAACGGCCCATCGAAATTTTGACCTGATTACAATACCTTCCTTACTAGTTGGTAAGGAAAGTAAAATCATATGTAAATAGTTCAATACACTAGGGATATTCATAGAGATGATGCTATTTGTCGAATTTCATCTATAGTAAGCAGTAGAAAACAAGTCAAACAGCAGGTTCAGAATAGCAGACATGATTGTTTACTGTTGGCAGTGTCAATTTACTAAATGGCCACCATATTGTTTTGCCAGCTCAAAGGTTTCAAATTGTTAGGTATTTGAATTTGTACAAGCGGTTTGGTATTTGTTTAGTTCCTTCAGTAAAATTAAAAACATGTTACGTCAATGAAGAAACAGGTAAAGGGAATAATAAAGAAAGGTAACAAAAGGTGGACGAAGGATGATACACTACTTTTTTTACAAAAAGTATTATAAAATAAAATCAAATTTGAATAAAACAAAGTTACCCCATCTTACCACAAACAGTACCACCTGTATCTAGCAAGATACGATATTACTTACACCGAGCCCCTCATAATTCTGAATTGAGCATGCTTATCATATAGCAAGTTTAATAAGATTATGAGTACCACCGGTATATCTTTGCTAATACTGGTCCATTCTCGAAAACTTTTTTCATTTTGTAGAGAATTTGATTACTTTTCAAATGATTATGAGCATAATTCACAGAATCAAGTTGATAATAAGAATATTTATTATGTTTAACTACAGAGGATTCATTTACAGGATTCATTCTGCACTTATTAGTGCCTCTTTTTTTTATGCAAATGTTACCTCCATGGCTGCTGTTCTAATTGCTCTTGCTATCCCTCAGCATGCCATCCTTTGAACTCTCTGAAGCCTCATTCATACGTTTCTCTGTTGTTTCCAGAGCAAAAGATGACTTATGCATAGTTTTCAAAGGTCGAATGATACTGGTCTATAACCATTCTAGCATTTTGCATCTTCTCATTAGCAAGGGATGATGAAGTGACCTGTGATAGAACCCCGCATGTCACAGGAAGGCTACATCAGGTCTGCATAGTTCAACTTGTTACCCACAGCCATTGGTGTGGTATTGATGAATAGGCTATAGTGTTTCCCATAGAATTGAGAGATATTTATCTACTCCTCTGAGGCTGAGTGAAGGAATACCTCTCCTCACCCACTTGACCCCAAACAAACACATTAAATGTGTCTTAATATTTACACTATTAGATGTCATACATTAAATTACAGTTAACAAATATGACAAGAATGAAGTTCACTATTACTAATATTTTTTTAATTTGACTTTAGTCTTACAAAATCAAAAAAAGGTTAAGGGTTGGCAACCAAGTCCTTTTTTTTTTTTTTTTTTTTTTTTTTTTTTTTTTTTTTTTTTTTTTTTTTAGTTTTGTAATCCTACTGTTTTCTAAGTAGTATATTTCTTAATTAGTATATATCAACAAGAATTTCTCTTAAGGCTTGTAGAGATAAGATCAGTATTGTATTTGCTATTGCTCTGTGAGCATGTAAAAGAATATTATCCATTTTCATCACTTTTTTGTAATATTACTTTAGAAAAGGTAAGGAAGCAGCAGAAGCTCACCAAAACATCGAAAAGCATTTACACTAACTCTGCTACATCTCTATTCCCCATTTTCTATCTGAAGCCAACTTGGGCACACGCATTTGCAATGCACTGTGGAAAAGACAACAAGTTGATTCATTTTTTAAAAGGATTGTTACAAAGGACAAAAAGTGGACAGTTTACTACAATCAATGTTGTGCGCAAGAAATCGTGGACACCCAAAAGTGAACCATCAAGAGCAAATGGTCCATCAAAGGTGTTACTTTTTATGAACTATTGCATTCAGGATTAACGATTGATGCAATACTATATAGCTCGCAGTTAACAAAATTTGATTAATCAATAAGGAAAAAATGCCCAGAAATGGCAAATCGAAAGCACATTGTTTTTCACAAAGACAAGAACAGATATGCAGGGTCTCATATCTGTTCAGTCACCCACAATAAACTCTTGGATAGGATGTTTTACCCCATCTTCTCTATTCATTGCATTCAGCTCCAAGTCACTTCACTTATTCCGGTTTCTACTGCATTCCATGAATGGAAAATGCTTAAGGAACAAACAGGCTATCAGAAACCACTTAGACTTTTATGTAGCTAATAGATAGATGGGAAGGAAGTCTTACAAAACAATGGGCAATACCTTATGGGCCAAAACAAATTTGATTTATGTAATATAATGAGTTTTATTTTACTCTGAAGAACCAAAAGGATTTAGTTGTCAAACCTATGATAATCCGTCTGCTCATGACAAGTTATTGAGAAAAAAATTTGGTAACATATGCCTATAAGAGGCTGCATTACTCATCAATGCTTAACTGCAGTCAAACAGGCCCAGCACATGAGAAAAACAAAGCAATACAAGTTACCTGGTTTTATTAGTTTTTATTATTTCCATTTATACTAATTGACCTACTTTAAATCAGTTTTTTTTTCTGATAATTTCCATAGCTATAAAATGTATTATTATGTTAATATAAAATATTATATTCTTGTCAGTAATCATATTGTTACACCAAGTTATTACGGATTTTGATAGACAAATGCAAGTACCTTCTGGCCCATAAGCAAGATATATTAATATTAATTTTCAATTTAGAAAATGTTTATTATTTCTGTATCTGATTTGGCACAAATGATTGCATATTAGTGAGGTGACAAGTAGATTTATAACTTAAATATGAAAAGTCTTTGGAAGAAAGGAGAAGAGTAACCCGTGATGGATTTTGAAAAATCAAGTTTGAAGTTTGGAGCTTCTGCTTTCATAAGGCTTTGGGTGTTCTTCAACCACTTCTAACAAACCTGTCATCCACATTTCTGGCTGGGTTTTTTCACTACTTTATTCTACTGAAGGATATGAACATATTAACGTATATAATTACATTTTGAAAAAATATGGCTCTCTCCTTTCTTCCGTGGACTCTTCAAATGAAATTTTTTTTTTCTGTGATATTACTCGTATACATAAAGCAAACCACATGTGTATTAAAACTTAAGTTCTGGCTAGCCATCCTCATTACTTTTGCGTTCTGTACAATTTCTATTTATGTGATTATTTGTTTAACACATAAGTATAATGAACTATTTGACAACTGGAATTAATCGCTATATTTATACAAATATTTATAAATAAATATGAATTTAGTCCTTATGGTACTTCAGAAAAATTGAAATTACTTCTTTTTGTAAAAATTCCTTATGTAAATAAACGTTTCTGATAATTAACATGATTCACTTACTATCTAAGCCTCTACCATATTCTATCCTTGCAACTCTTGGATGAAACTCCATTAAAGGAGCATCAGAGAAGTGGCAATCACTGAATAAAGGAAATGATTACTGTTTTTAATTAAGATGAAATTAAATCAAGCTAAGAGAGATATGCCTTTTTTAGTATATATATATATATATATATATATATATATGTGGTATTAATTATTTGGGGAGCAAGAAGTCATGGATTTTTAATTTAAATATTTCTAGAAGTTCAATTCATTTTAAAATATCACTAGATACTGTGTGTGTATTTAAATTAAAAATTCATGACTTCTTGCTCCTAAAATAATTAATTTTTGTTAAAACTTCAACCTAACGATTGAAGAAGAGTAGACTCTAGCTTTTATAAACAGCAAATTAAAGTTGAAACTTCTTTAGTGGGTTAAAAGAGTTCATGGATGCTAAGAAGCACATTTAGATGTATTAATAAAGATTATATCCTTTTTTTTTTGGTAATTTTATACCAAAAATTCATATCAGTCACTCATAGTGCAGGTTTCTGAATATTCAATTCGTTATTTGAGTCTTTTAGTTTATTATGTTTATAGATCAGACATATTTAATATCAATACAACTAAAAGTTTAAATTGCTTATGTCTCCTACCACCATTTGAATGAAGAATGGGTCTAGATAATAATTCAGTTTTTGAAAGAAAGAAAGGCAGATAAGCATTGTATCAACTTAAGCTTAATTTAAATTCATGAGTTTCTTTGGTAGACATGGATCTAATTAATGTATGGTGCAAGAATTATTTAAAACCAAAACTGTAGTTGAGCCATTCTGAGTATTTCGGAAGAGTAACTAAAAAATCCAGTTATCAAAAACCCCCTTCTTAATAAAGAGCAAATGTTTCTTTTAATAGTTATTATCTCAGTTTCCTTGTAATCTTGCTATTTTTAAACTACTTTGTTTTATAGGAATCGCTTCTAATTATTTTCTTAGCTAAGGAATTAAACATCTTATTTTTTTTTTACAACTTTTCTTGATTTGAGATGTATCTAACGTTTTTTGTTAATTGAAATATTTTGTAATACTGGATTTCTTGCTGATTCCTTAAGTTGCAGAAAGAATCTGTAGGAAATTCGTTTTAAAAGAATAATTTTTGTATTAAATTATGGTAAGTGACTACTGGTTGTAGGTAAAACATTGTAACTAACAAACACTTTAATATTGTAAAAGTTTTTATTCTGTTTGTTACTATGTTTTACGACCCGAGTGTCTTGTATTCCTAAGTATGGAATTGGACCTAAAAGCTAAAACAGTAAAATCAAATGGGGGAATATTTTTTCTGGAGTTTTGAAACGACTTTGTCCTGTGTCAATATTGCAAACAATGTACTATTTTTGTAATATAAAGCAGATTAAAATACTTAGCTGAATTTTAATTTACTGATTATCTTTCATTAATGCTAAGATAGTGTTTAGAATAAGGAATATGCAGCAATCCCAAGGGTGTAAAGGACTTTAAAAGAATGCTTAAAACGTGGGTCTTTTTAAGTAAGAGCTTATTCATAATCAATACCTAGATCTTTGTGTTTACCAACAGTAAGGACAGCCTGGTGATATATTTTACACAGTGGCGGATTTATGAACAGTCAGACTAGGCAGTTGCCAGGAACGGCTAAATTGGGGTGAAATTATAATTTTAGATTCAAACAAATTTGTATAGTAATACAGAAAAAACAAAATAAATAAAAAAATAGAAACATTTCAAAAATGTTATTCAGAAATTTACCAAAACAATATTTAACAAGAAAAAAAGAATGAAGATTGGCAGAAAAATTTTGTTTAATTTTATGTTATAAATAATTTTTAAGGGTTATTCTCCAATAAACTATCACTTTGGCTGCCCTGAGGTTTCTATAAGCTTAGTATTTTTTTTTCAACCCCCTCACATAGTATTTAGTTCGCCTCAAAACAGAATATTTTGTTTAAAAATAAAAAGTTTGTAAACAAAAATCTGATGAAAAAATCAAGTGAGTTACATTCTGTCCAAGGTAAATTTCTGAAATTTTCACTAAATATTGTTAATCAAAAAAGTTTATTTTGATTACGGGAGTCCATCATAGTGTTCTGAATATCGTAAAAAAATATCGATATATATCGTATCAATAGCTTTTTTAACATATTAAAATAGTAATTAGATATATGGGCGTAGTAGTTTTTTAACATATTAAAATAGTAATTCGATATATCGGGCGTAGTGAAGTTGTGGTCCTATCGCCCGGTCAAAGTACCGCAGACAACACTGGCCCCTCTAGGTTGGGGAACAGTACACTGACGCTCATACAAATACACTAATTACAGCACGCTACACCCACCCCCAAACTGCAGACTAAGGTCAATAACACTACACACCCTAGAGTCACCTTTCCTAAATATCCGCCCCGGATGGGAATGCAAGTAAGGTGGCTTCAAGAAGGCAGCCCCTCCATCTGAATCGAGAGCAGCTGGGCTAATAAACCTCCCCTCTTAAACAAAAATTATTATGAAACCTCGATCTAATCAACCTTGTCAAATGGTAAATATGCAACGCGGCTCTAGTCATACAGACTTCACGATTGGATATTGGAATGTTCTGACGCTATACAGTCCTGGAGCACTTATGGAGGTGCTGCACCGATACAAAGCAGATATAAGTGCACTCTATAAAATTAGATGGATTAGCAAAGGCCATATAGAAAAGAGAAAGTTCACCATATACTAAGCTGTGACGACAAATTGTATACCTATGGAACGGGCTTTGTAGTGTATGCAAGGTGTAAAAATTTGATCATGGACTTCAGACCAGTCAGCCTGCGACTCTGTTGATTCAGGATCAAGGGTATATTCTTTAATTATACCTTGATAGCTGTCATGACCAACTGAGACATCTAAGGAACAAGATAAGGAAGAATTCTATGATTTGCCTGAGAAGACTATCAGTCTGACCAAGAGCAGGTATCAAGATCATCGCAGGTGACTTTAATGCTAAAGTAGGAAGAGAAATAAGTTATATAACAACAATCGGGAAGCATAGCTTGCATGAAATAAGCAATGATAACGGAAATCGGTTAGTAAATTTCTGTGAATCACAGAACCTCATTGTTGGTGGTACCCTCTTCCCTCACAAAAATATACACAAGAGTACATGGCTATCTGCTGATGCACTCACTGTTAATCAGATTGACCATATTTTAATAAGAGCCTTGACCTTCTTGATGTAAGAACATACAGAGGAGCAAACGTTGACTCGCCATAGCAAAAATAAGACCAAGAATTTTTAATGTAAAGAACAACAGGGGCCAAAGAAGTAAAAAAATTAACACCAACAAGCTTAAAGACCCCGATGAATTAAGCTTAAGCTGAAGGTTGATGGAAAACTTAATCTTCTCCCTATCCTACCTATAATATAGAACAAATGTGACACAACATCGAAAGTCATGTTAGGAAAGCTGCCGAAGAAACAATCGGAATGGAATATTACCAGAGAAGAGATAACTGGTTTGATAAAGAATGCATAAGAGTCATAGATGCCAAGAACCAGACCTCTACATGTATTTATACATGCGACTTCTGCCGTATGTGCAGGGTTTATTGGGAAAATAGCAGTGCGGATTCCTCACAGGTTGATCAACGGTCGATCAAATCTTCTCACTCCAAAGAAGCAGAGAATATTGCATTCATACGCATCACCTGTTTGTGGACTTCAGAGCTGCTTACGGCAGCGTATTACGCGAGCGTCTTTATCAAGCTATAAGAGAACTGAACATTCCAGAGAAACTGATTCGATTGGTTAAATTAACCGTGATAGAATCTATTTATGTGGTGGATGTACAGAGCGAATTATCAGAGGGCAGCTTTGCACCGAATGGCGTGAGACCGACCGTTGGATTGTCTGTTCTTGAACATTGCGCTGGGGAAAGCGGTGCGAGATGCACAGATCCAGAAAAACGGACACGGTGTTTAATAGAATGGTTCAGATCCTTGGTTGTACGGATGATCAAGATATTGTCGGAAGATCCCAGACTGCACTACGTGAGCCCTTCCTTGCTCTAGAAGCAATAGCCGGACAACTGGGACTACGCGTAAATGCAACGAAAATCAAGTACACGACCTCCGAGTCTGGTACCTTTGCGGGATTCTGTGCAGTTTGGCTCCTGTAAGTTAAAAAAAGTGGATGAGAACCTGAGGTTCCTGATAACTGTGGGCAATGACATCAAGAAATTAAGAGGAGAATAGTTATTTCTAACCAATATTACTTTGGGTTGTTACAAAATTACGACTGTATAAGACATTGATCAGATTGGTTCTGGCGTATGGCTCGGAGTCATGGACAATATCACGGTCGGATGAGCGAAGTTCACAGCCTTTTGAGAGAATTCTGCGGCGCATTTATGGGCCTAGGAGAGTCGGTCAAACATATCTCAGGAGAGGTAATCAAGAAATATATAACCTCCTTGGCGAGCCTGACATTGTGAAGCATATAAGGCTGAGAAGATTGAGGTGAGCTGACCATGTAGGTCGAATGTCAGAGGATGAGATCCTCAGAAAAATAATGAGTGAGGCCATTCATAGTACTAGGCGTAGAGGAAGACCGCGTCTTAGTTGGATGGATGGCGTAAGGGAGGATCCTAGGGATCAGAGATTGGAGAACTGCTGCCCAACAACTAGCAGGCTGGCGGAAATTATTGGAGGAGACCAGGGACCAGTAATGGTCTGTTGAGCCAATGAAAGAAGAAGTTCGATACATCGAAAAAATATATCGAAATTTCGATATTTTTAATCATTTAAAAGATCTTGTTTTTATAATATCGACATTTATGTACCGATATAAATAATATATTGTTTTTATAATATCGATATTTCTGTACCGATATAATTAAGATATTTTTTTTTAATTTTTATAATACCGATATTTTTGGTCATACCGATATAATTAAAATAAGAGGGGTATAGGACTACGTAGAGCGTAGAGCTTAAAGCGAGTATGATGTATGTAGGCTTCTCCGATCGTCCTATAAGCACCCCTCCTTCCTAGCATACTACCACGTGGGATCGTGAATAGGGCGGTCGTCCTATAAACTCCACTTGTTTACTGCAACGTCATTGATTGTTATCAATATTTGTTTACTTCTTAATAGTCAACAGCTGTCAGGTTAGTTTTTTTCTCTAGATTATGGTTTTTTACTTCCTTGTACGAAGTAAAGGAAGTATTGTAATCGCGAAAATTTTCGTTTTTCAGATTTCAACGGAAATATCCATTTTGACCATCCCTGAATCCATTTTGACTAGTTTCGTCGTGGCGTCTGTACGTACGTTCGTACGTATCTCGCATAACTCGAAAACGGTTTGCCGTAGAAAGTTAAAATTTCGTATTTAGGATTATCATATAATCTAGTTGTGAACCTCCCTTTTTGGTCACTGCATGATTACCGGAAGTGGTACTTTACTTGAAGGTCATAATTGATTTCCATCAAAAATTATATTAAAATATAATGCAAAAACTCTCAAATTTATTATTTATAATTTGTGTATTGATTTAAATAACATACTAGATTTTGGTCTAAACTGGAGAACAGGAAACAATACTTTACTTGAAGGTCATAATAAACTTTTATCAAAAATTATATTTAATTATAATGTAATTTGTCTCAAATTTGGTAAATTAGACTCTTATATCAATATCAGTAATTTAATAGATTTTGGCTGAAATTGAAGATCCGAAAGGGATACTTTACTTGAAGGTCATAAGAAACTTACATCAAAAGTTATATTGAAATTTATTACAGAGATCATATGTTTCGGTGATAAAGGTTAAAAACGCAATTTGGTTTCCAATCCAATTAAATATTTTTATTACTTGTTTGAATTATTAAAATTGAGTGTAAAATATTGGTTTTCCTCCCCTTTTGTGAGATCAACAAGTCTGCAGCATGAGAATAAGATATTAGTTAAGTGGGTTTTTCCGTTTAAAATGTCGAAACTGTCGATTTCCAATGCTTTATCTGGTGACATAGACAGTTCGAATGTTGTCAAGTAACACGAAGAAATATCTTGGGGACTTGTACCAACTGAAAGAAAACTTCATATAATAACGGAATGAGACCTCAAGAAACAAGAGTTTATGTGTGTGTGTGTGTGTGTGTGTCAATAGTCGCGACGCCGAGAATCGTCTTTGAAATAATGCAATCTTCGGAAACTAGTAACAAAATTCAGGATTATTTTTTGAGCAACGGATTTATAGTTTAATAGGCGTACGAGGAATTCATGTGTTGTCCACATCAGATATTTTTTTTTATGGTTACAATGTCTAGGTTTTTTTTTATCTACTAATAAATTCGTTCATCATTTTTATCTAATTACGAACTTATAACTAGGATGATTAGAAAAGATATCTGATGTGGACAACACATGACTTCCTTGTTCGCCTATTAAATTATAAATCGGTGGCTTTGGTTACTAGTTTCCGAACATTGCACTAAAAATGACACTCGGCTCGCGATATCCATCTATTGACACACACAGACAAGCTCTCATTCCGTTATTATAAGTCGTTTTCATTCATCAAGTAACAAGTTCCCAAGAGATTTCTTCGTGTTCCGTGACAACATTAGAACTATCAATGTCACTAGATTAAGCATTGGAAATCGACGGTTTCGAAATTTTAAGCAGAAGAAACCACTTAGTTTATATCTTATTCTCCTGCTGCAGACTTGTTCAGCTCACAAATAGAGAGGAAAACTCAACTTTTAAACTCAATTTTAACACAAAACAAATAATAAAAATGTTTAATTAGAGTGGAAAACATGTTTGTAATCTTTGTTACCGAACCGTATGGTCTCTGTATTTAATTTTAATATAATTTTTGATTTAAGTTTATTATGACCTTTAAGTAAAGTACCGCTTTCGGCTCACCAATTTTAAGCAAAATCTATTATATTATTTATATTGATATAAAAGTCTTATTTACCAAATTTGAGACATATTACATTATAATTAAATATAATTTTTGATAAAAGTTTATTATGACCTTCAAGTAAAGTATTGTTTCCGGTGATCATACAGTGACCAAAAAGGGAGGTTCACAACTAGGTTTTGCAGCAATCCTTAATAAAAAATTTCAATTTTCTATGGCTAACCATTTTGAGTTATGCGAGATACGCACGTATGAACGTACTACATACGTCACGATAAAACTGGATTCAGGAATGGTCAAAATGGATATTTCCGAAGAAATCTGAAAACCGAAAATTTTCGCGATTACAGTATTTCCTTTACTTCGTACATGAAAGCAAAAATGGTTTGAAAACACTTCAGTTTTTTTTAAATTATTTAATTTGACAGGTATTTCCCAAACATGCAGTGTAATAAATTAAAAAAAGATGTTCTCATGTTCAAAATCTCTTATTATAACGTCACTGTGACGTTCTATTGTTGAGGCTATTAAAATAATTAAATATTAAATATTAAATTAATACAAATTAACTAATACAAGATATTAAATAAATATTATGATTAAGCCTGAATGGTGACAATTTTGAATTAATAATTTTGGATCCTATTTTTGTTAATTAAATGATCATCCATAATATATCTTGTTTTGTTTTAAGTTTGCTTGTAATCATTAATTTGAACCGATCTTTCAACTAGTATAACTAATCTAAGTTATATTGAATTAAACTAACATAAAAATGTATAAGCCTTGTAAATATAAGCCTTAACTACATTTTTTATCATTTATCCTTATCTTATACCAGAGAGATGATTTTTGTTGTCCATTCTTAAGTAATTTTTATAATCCTTCCTATCTATTTCATTTAAACTTTTCAAATCACTGTAATTTATTCGGTTATTAGACATTTTTTTCGCCCAAACTTTTTCTTCCCTCCCCCCAATAATGCCATAGCAAGACAAATTGCCGATATCTTCCTATTTTTTAAAACATTGATAAGCGATGAGTGCAGGTTAGAATAGCTTGTCGGATCCCTTGTAGGACCGTGAGTAGGCAAATGAATCTAACTGTGGTCCTATAACGCAGTCCTATTAAGTTGGACCGTGAGTGGGTATCATAACTCTCGTGGCATAAAATAGTTTTATAATTTTCAAAGTATCCGGAAAATCGAAACCGGGGAAGACGGGAAACCTACCGGAGCACTGTCGGCCGATCAGTCTCCTCTCGCACATGAGCAAGATTTTTGAGCGGCTTCTTCACCGCCATCTGATTAACCACTGCAGTGACGAACCCGGACTGGTTTTCAACGTGTGGTTTCCTGTGAGCACCGTCTTGTGAAGCTGCAGACCCACACCGTAGAGCATATGCAGATGGACAGAGTTACGGCGTTTATATCTCTGGACTACACACAGGCCTTTGACTGTGTGTCGCATACACTACTCCTCCGCCGTCTGGAGGAGTTCAGGTTTTCTGCTTCCCTATACTGATTGATTGGATGCTATCTAAGCAGACGATCTTTTGTTGTACAGGTCGGCGAGGGCAGTAGCAGCCTAACCGGATGATATCAGCATCTATGCCACCAGCGTCAACGACAGCAGGGCCCTCGAGAAGGCACAGGCAGCATCAACGGCTATAGTGGAAGGCCTCAGACTGAACGGCATCAGGGTGAATCCGGCGAAGACGGACGCCATCGTGATGTCGTTTCAGAAAGGGAAGAAGCCACTGCCCAAGACGTTCAAGATGGAAACAGCAGACAGGCCTCTATCTACTTTGGCGTCACTTTAGACTGGTACCTCACCTTTTCCAGCCACGTCAGAGATACAATCAACCTGGCCCGGCTGAATTCGCATAGGCTTTACTACTTGCTCACGTCGCCGCAGCTCTCACTTCGGCTGAAGCTGCAAATTTAAAAAGCCATTATAAGGTCAACCATGCTCTACGGTGCACCGCTGCTCCGTCAAATGTATAAGTCCACCTTACAAAGACTCCAGAGCTTCCAGAACTCCGTTCTTTGGCGGATCGTCCATGGGGTCTCACTCCAACGAGCGAGAACCATCTATGAGGAGCTCCAGCTCCCCCTAATGCCGGAATATATAAGCCGGAGGCACATACAATTTTTTGAATTCCAGTGCCAACCCTCTATTCAAAGACATCGCCCCATAACCAAGGCCTGGAAGATGGCAGGGGTCTGTTCCCTTGGTCGACGTGCTCGCCGAGGGAAGAGGTCTGGACTCTGCAGACTAAACCCGCTTCACCTTATTCCTGAAGCAGCAGAATGGATCATCCATAGTAGTACCATTTGCATTTCCTTTAAAAAAAAAAAAAGAAGAAGAAGGCTTTTATAAAATGCCGTTTTTTTTTTTTAGATGTCTATATTTTATTAGTCAGATGTTTCTGGTGACAATTACAATTCTTCTTAAGTCTGCCATTAAGTATATAAAATCATTTTTTTTTAAATCTAACAAATATTTTAACTTACTATTTTCGGCATTACTTTTACTAAATATAAGATCAATGTTTTAAATTGCAACCGATGGTTCCAAAGTGGCCTATCGCCTGTATTCACTATGAATTTCAACAAGGATAAAATATAAAATGCTCTCTATGTATACTGATGAAAAGTAAATTATCGAGTTTTAATAAATTGGTATTCATATAAATATCCATAAAAACGTTTACCACTAAAGGCCTTGCTCGAACCAGCGCTACTACCAACTCAAATCTGACATTAATAGAGAAAATGTCGGAGTGATTTTGTCCTAAAAAATTATCGATAATAGGCATTTTACATTTCATGTGCGTAGGTTAGTGGATGGGGCCTGGACATTCGCCTGTGTGGTTTCGTATTCATTGAGGTTATTTGCAATTTTTGAAATTATTATAGTTTTAAGTATGCTTTGGCATACTCTGGCAAGAAGGTATTGCATTAAAATACCCTGTACTCGAAAATTACAAATGTTTCGTTGGATCCTCTTACAATAGGCTTTAATGCATTCTTGTACCAATCCTTGAAGTTGGTGGAGATATCGGATGCAATAGTTTTTAGAGTGAAAAGAGAATTTTTCTTTTACCTGCGTTTGATCATTTCTTCTCCATCCTAGTGATAGTACCTACCTAAGCAGACATGAGCACACCTGTTCAGGGCAAGAACAGTGCAAACCCATGGACTTTTGCTGTTTTCCCTCATTCATTTTCACCCTCGCTCAGTTTACAGCCGACGAGTGTTGTTAGCTTACTGTTCTTCTGCTCAGTGACTATTTCTGTTGGTTGCAATCTATAAAAAGTAGTTTTTCCATAATAGGCGATATTAGAATTGTACTGTTGTCATTCTCACCGATTCAATTGAATCGATGAGAATGACAACAGTACATGGCCAAAATAAATTTTTCTAGATATTCGCAATCAGAGGCCTGGTTATGCGATGAATCATTTATTTTAGAACCTACGAGAGATGCTACTATTCTTGTGATAAATGACTAGTTCTACATGTATAATCCTATAAAAAATGCTTTTTCCAAAATGCCGAATATTTGACATGTACTGTTTTCTTTCTCACCGATTCAATTATATTTTATATATTTTGAATTTATTTGATCATAGATACAAATTTTCATTTATATAATAACATTATGATTTATTATCTACACATTTATATATTTATAATAACCTTTATAGGTTTTCAAATTTTCAAAAATTGAGCTTGATAAAGCAATTAGAACAAAAGTTACTGAGTTAGTGTTGTAGAATGACTGTGGTTGTTTCATATTTTTCGTATTAATTGAACCTCTTTGTTTCGTAGTTCAATGAAGGCAATGAAACTATACGTAACCTTAATACACAATAATACCTTTTTTTTCCCACCAAATCTTGTTTAGGTTTTTGGTAGATTTTAGAATAGTATTACATTATTGCTTAAAACCATCCCACTTTTATTTTTTTAAATCCCCATTATCCAAAATATGCATGTAATCATATTGAAGAACAATTTTATTTATATTTTAGTGTTTAATTTAAACTTTTTAGAATATATTATTTAGCCTTTAGTACTTGAATTATTTCTTTCTTATTATTACTATGTCCTTAAAACAACTACCCCCTTCAACTATTAAATTAATTAGCAGCACACAGGTTATAACCTCTGTATCATCAGTCATAAAAGAGTTAATTGAAAATTCCATAGATGCTGAAGCAACGAACATTGAAATCAAATTAGTATGACCTTGTTTCTATTTAATAACTAATTCAGTTCTTCTATAATTTATTAAATTAATATTTGATCTTAGGAAAATCATGGTATGGATAAAATAGAGGCTAGAGATAACGGAAAAGGAGTAAAACGGGAAGAAGTTCAGTATATGTGTAAAAAAAGCTATACATCAAAAATAAAAAATTTTGATGATTTATGTGAGTTTTTTTTTGTAGATGTATTCAAAATTGCAGTTTTTTTTCTCCTTTAGGTCAAGTACGATATCGAAAACTAAGTTCTCTGTTTTAGACAAGTTGTCAACTTATGGGTTTAGGGGTGAAGCTTTGAATTCTTTATGTTCTCTGGCTACAGTTACTATAACTACTATTTCAGAAGGTGAGGATGTTGCTATTACTTATGAATTCGACCATGATGGAAATATTAAAAGTAACAAAATTTCGCATATTATAAAAGGTATGATTATAAAAAATTTTAATATAGTAATAATTTAAATTTATCATACACAGTAATTAAGTTTATGATTTGATAGCATTATTTGTTTTTATCTTCTTGTAGGAACAACTGTAATAGTTGAAAACTTGTTTAAAAATCTACCTGTTAGGAAGCAATTCTTGACAAATGGGAGAAGGAAAACAGATGAGATAAAGAAGGTTGAACAGGTAGTAAAAACATTAGCAGTCATCCATCCAAGATTACGAGTGGTTCTAACACACAATAAATTTTGTATATGGCAAAAGAATTGCGTTTCTACTTTGAGACAATCCTTAGTTCAAATAATTGCTCCTACTATCGTCAAACAGCTGACTGATATTAAATACGAAAGTGAAACTGTAAGGTTTTATTCATATAGATTATTTATGGTGCTTTTATTATCTTTTATTAAAATAGGTCAATTAATGTTTCAGATATCTTTTGATTTATTGGTACCTGCTAGAGCTTGTAATATCGCTAGTACTTGCTATGGAAATCCTGGAGATGCGATGTATTTGTTTATAAATCTAAGACCTATAAAAAATAAAATTATTGAGAAGGTATTTTTGAGCAAGTGATTTATATTAAATTTAAGTACTTACCAAATTAGAACAAATGGGAAGGGAAGGGAAATATTTTATCGTTCGAATCTTGTAATTTTATAAATGCAATTGAAGATGGACCTTTAAAATTGAAGTCTTGATGTTATTCCTCAATACTGCTGGTAATATTTGAATAAATATATGAATCAACTAACAAATGGCTCTTACTTTTTTTCCTGTTATAAAGTCTCACAGAAATTTGTATGCATTATTATGCTATTTGAATAATGAGACTTTCCTAACTCATTAAAACAATCTTGAATTTTTTCCGAATCTTCTTAGGATCTTAAATGAACTTTAAATCAATAATAAACTTATTTACTGATATTTTAAGGTTCTTGATTATTTATAAATCCTGCTCTCTGTCTCTGTCTTTGTACTCCCTATCTCACAGTCTAATCCAGTTCTTATTTTGTAACTTAAACAGTTAAATTCTCATTTAAAATATCTATCATTAATATAAACAAATGGTGTAATATAATTAAATGCAATATGTATTAAAGATGCATAACAGTATTTTTTGTTGTTGCTGTTTGATTATTTTTGAATAAATAAACGTCTTTCTACAATTATTCTTAAGCACAAATGTTTTTTTTTTTAATATTAAAATATGCACATAATTTAAATACATAAAATATTTGTGAAGAGACTGATTTATTTATTTATAAAATGTAGATTATTTTGTTAGTTGTTATTTTCCAGCTGCTGATCACTATTGCTATTACTTTGCTAAACTGTCTGATATTGTCTTACTTTTATAATAGTATAATACAATATGAACTTAAAAAAATAAATTGTTTGCTTTTAGATTTCATTTCCCGTAACTTCTTTGTCAACATTTGAAAAGTTAGGCTTGGAACAATCGTCTTCTTTTGATTGCAACTATATAAATTTATATTTTTTTTTATCATAAATTTAATTATACAATGTTGAATTTAAGGTTATATTATTTTGTAATTTTTAGTTTTATTTTAAATTATTATTAATTAAACTTTCTTTGTTTTAGATAGTTCAGGATGAGATTTTCTCTTATTTTGGTCATGAGATACCTTCAGGAAAGTATCCTACCTGCCTGGTTTCTATTAAGTTACCTCCTGATAGTTTAGATGTAAATTTGGAACCTAATAAAACTAGAGTCATCATAAAGGATATAGTATGTTTTAGAATAATGATCTAACACAATTTTTATTTTATTTTATTTTTTAACTGATTTGACTTGTTTATTTTAATTTTAACAGGAAGAAATAGGAAATATTCTTAAAAAACAACTTGTTCTATACTATATAGGACCCATTGACACACCCAAAGAATTTCATGAGATAATAGATGAAGAAATAGAAAGAAATTGTATCAAAAGGAAAAATGATGAACTTGAAAATGGTGGAAAGAAATCTAAACTAGAATCACTTGAAAAAGTTGAATATATGGCAGAAGGAGATGATTTAGAAGACTATGATGAATCAGACTTAATGATAATAAATAAAAACAATAAAGCAATTACTGATGAAGCCAGTCCAATAGTTCCTAAAAGGAATTTTAATGAAATCTCATTCATGGAAGGAATAGTTGATGGCACTAATGAAATCCCAGTTGAAACTGGAATACAGAAATCTCCTGTTAATGTTGCCGATTTTGAAAATAACCACCTGGCCGATGCTGAGACGACTAATATTATAAATAATAATTTAAACAAAGAAAATTCAGGAGTTGATAATGTAGATATCAATATTGATAATATAACCCTTTCACAATGGAGTAGAGGAGATGTACATTTAGGTGGCGATTTGATAAAAGTAAGGTATTTACCGTATCTATAGTTTTTATATCATAGATTAAATTAAATTTTTAGTGTTCAGTTCCCAGAAAGTTGAAATTTATTTTGCTATACATTGATTGGTAATTTTTTATTATACATGACCAAGTCTTACAGACTAAACCACATGTTGGCATGGCCAAATCTATCCCTCCGCCTCAAATTATTAATTTATAAAACGGTATAAGACTGGCCCTTCCTCATGGAGCGCCGCTGATATATCCGCAACAATGTCAACAAAACTCCAGCTATTTCAGAACAGCGTGCTGAGACGAATGGTTAGATACACTAACTTATACAGGACAGAAACAAACTTACTCTCGAACTACCGACACTCACTCATTTTATCAAATGGCGATATATCAAATTTTTTATAGCCTCCACCACACTTCAGTTGGGGGATTGAGAGTTGTAGATGTTTGAGCTGTAAAGCAACTTCGATAACTTTCTTTCTTAATATCACTATTATATTATTAAATGCCTGATTTTATAAAAACTTTTTCAGAGTTCTACTGTGTTGTTGGATTGCAAAAGTGAGGAAAAGGAAAACTTAAGTTATTTTAATAATAAGACTAATCCAGATTTATCTCTACTTGGCGAATCAGGAGTTAATAGCCAGGTTTCTACTAGTGAGAGAAGTGTAAGCAGTCAAATGGGTTGTAAAGACATGGCGGGGTTTACGAAGTATGCTTCAGAAGCAATTAATAAAAGTAAGCTATTATATTACAATTAGTATCTATAAGAATGGTAAAAGTATTATTGACCATGGAACTAATTCAAGGAGAAGTTGATTGGGGGATGGGAATAGGAAAGAAAAACACTGGCACTTGTCTTTACTTTACAATCTATTCCCACCCAGCTTACAAAACAAAAAATTAATGTTCACTCTTTTTTGAAACTGCTTTGAACTTATCGAGCAGATCTTTGGGCTTCCACTAAAGCTACACAAATTCTTAAAATTCAGTCAAAAATACTCAGAACTAAGACCATTCTTCTTCTTCTTTCTGGCGCTACAACTTTTGGTGAGTTAGGGCCTGCTATAGCATCAACCACCAATCATCTCGGTACATTGCTGCTGCTTTTGATCATTGATGCCTTTTACCTTCGGTGAACATCAAATCCTCTGTCACTCTATCGGCCCATCACAGCCTTGGTCTGCTAATTCTCTTGGCGTATTGCTTTTCTTCAAGAAGCTTCTTTCAGATATCATTGTCTTTCATTCCAGCAACAGGCCCCTCCCAGCGAAGCCTTCTGTCCTTCATATATCTGATGAAATTTATATTGTTGTATATGCCTTATCATTTCTGTATTTGTTCACTATTGCCAAGCATTATCGCTGAAAGCGATACAAACATTTTTCTAAGTATCTGCCTCTTGAATGTTAGGTCATGAGTTCTTGAGTTTGAAAAATTGTCCTGCATTCAGAAGCATACGCCAGAATAGACCTTACAAGGATTTGTAAAATTATAACTCTAGTGCTGTATGAGAGGCTTTTACATCTGAAGTGTTTTAGGAGCCCAGAATAGCACTTTTTTGCCGCCATAGCCATCTATTTAAGCCATCTATCTGAAACATGGGCTTAAATGTATCTGCCCCAGAAGCCTCCTCTATTATTATTTATATGTACAAAAATTAATTTAAGGTTAAAGATTAAATTATTGAAATAAAATGAATATCACAAAAAATGTTTTGAGTGTGATGTAGTGTACTGATTTATTATCTTAAAAAATTTGATGCATACTCATTTTATGTATGGTTTTTCTAGTTTCTAAGAGTGGAGATGGTTCAAATTTCACTAAAGTTGCTAGTGAACTAGCTTCTAAATGGAGAGAAATGAATGATATCGACAGAAATGATTATCTTGAAAAAGCAAAAAAGAAACAGAAGGAAAAGGAGAACAAAGACAATGCTCTAATGAGAGAGCGATTACAGAAATTTCTTGAAAAAAGCAATGAAAAGAGGGCTCTAAAAAAGAGATCCTATCATACTGAAATTGATTTAGATATAAATTTAGAATCTTTGAAAATATCTGTGAAGGAAAGGTAAATTTTGCTTTTTATGTATTTTTATTAGAATTTGTGTAAAAATTATATAACAAAGAAGAAGTGACATTCTTGGGTAGTTATTTCAATGGTATCTATTTCAATCAGGTAGGTTTGACCTCTGCAGATAAATCAAATATGTAGAGTAATGCACATATGAAATTTGAAATGTGTACAGTCCATACTCAACATTTAACTGATGGTTTACACTTAAGGAGTCCAGTATGTGATAAATTGGGTTGTGGAACCATTTAACACGTTGATTGCGGCATTGGTCCCTGGGTACTGAGGCTTTTTATATTATGTGTAACGAGATTTCTTTCAAGAATTTTACTCCTGTGCGGTCGGTGTATCTTATTAATACTGATCAAACAATCATCAGGTGCCATTCTGGTTCCCGGGGACTGATAACGCATGGTAACATAGTCCACTTTTTTCACTGTCGCAGTCAATGTGTTAAATTTAATAATATTTTGCTTATTATTATGTAATAATTGATAACTGATTTCACTGGAAAAGTTATAAATATTATTTTTAGAACTTTTTACTATAATAAAATATTACTTTAGAGTACAAGATAATTTTCAATTACAGAATATCAGAAACAGAATTGGGATTCAGATTCTTGGGTGAATTGAATGAAGACTTGAAATGTGTTGCAATTGCATATGACCTATATATTTTTAGTACAAGAAGGCTTCAGGAAGCATTGTTGTATTACAAAAATGTAAGAACTATGATAATTCCTCTGAAGGTTCTAGAATCAGGAATTGCAGTTAAAAAAGAGTAAGTAGGCTGTGTTGTTAAAATCTGTTTATAAGTTGTTATTTATTAGATGTTGGCACAAAAAATATAGTATTACTTTCTTAATAAATACATTAATAGCTTGAAAGTCATGTATATAGTCTATTTCACATAATTGGAAGAACTTGTATATTGAGGCATTGGGACATGAATTTAATAGTTTAAAACACCATGTAATTTTTCTGGTTTATCTGAACAAAACATTAGTTAGTTGGAACTAATTTATGCTATTTTAAGTTGTAAGATTAAAAAATAAAATATCTGATGTGGACACCACATGACTTCCTAGTAACCCTATTAATCTATAAATCGATGGCTCCAAAAGTGATCCCGAATTTAGTTACTAGTTTCTGAAGACAACAGTATCTCAAAAATGACACTCGGCGTCGCAACGTTCATTTATTGACACACACAAGCTCTTGTTTCTGGAGGTCTCATTCCGTTATTATATGTCGTTTTCTTTCATTTGGTAACAAGTTCTCAGGAGATTTCTTCGTGTTCCGCGACAACGTTAGAACTGTCTGAGTCACTTCATAAAGCATGGGAAATCAACGGTTTCCGCTTAACTTATATCTTATTTTCATGCTGCAGACTTGTTAAGCTCACAAAAGGGGAAGGGGGACATGTGTTTTGCACTCAATTTTAATCAGTTAAAACCTAGTAGTAGAACAGATTTGATTATAGGTATTCCAACATAATTGTTATTTATCTTACTTCTTAGTGATTTAGGAGAATCTCTATGGTCAGTGTTGGTTTCAATGGAGACAGCTATTGATGTAAAATGTGGTGCTGTTGTAATTTCTGATGAAAGAATTTCAAGGAATGGTCTTAGAATTGAACTCGTTAAAGGGGGTGAGTTGGTATCTCTATTATTATATAATTTTTACTATTATTACTAATGGTTACTGTAATCTTAAAACCTCTATATTAATATTTTTATTATAATCTTGTTCTAGACCCCAGCGGTTGTAGTTTTTTAATTACTGATGTACCACTGCATATTGCATTTTTTGGATTGGATGATTTGAAAGAAATTTTAAGTCTTATTGAAACGTCAAATCCTGATCTGCCATTGGAAGACTGTCGGCCATTAAAAATATTAAGCTTCATCCGGGTGAGTGGACTCAAAAGTTGTTTCTATTTCACATTTTATTTAGGTCAAAGATGGTCCAAGGTGATAGTTGAAAAAATTTGATGATTTAAAAAAGAAAAATCTAAAGGTTATGATTAGCTATTAATGAGAAAGGTGTGTACCAGTTAGTTGTTTTGTGCTATTAACATCTTCACTCAATTCACTTTTTGCCGAGCGAAGAAAGGCATCAGTCATTTCTTCCTGCCTTCAATTTATAATTTGGTTCATCTTACAGATTTGTCACAATACATAAATATTAGCCTATTTGTTCTCGATGATATTACAAGGTTGTTGTATTTCTTTTGTGTATTTTGCTTAGATTTATTTTTGGATGTATATCTATATCTAAATTTATATTACATTAGCTGTGCCTCGCGGTTTCTTTTACCAACATTAAATTTGGATTAGTCCCTGGAATACAAAATAACCTTTAAAATTATATCTTGTAATATGTTGCTCAGTCTCAATTGTTACAAAAATTTTCAAGATACAATAAATTTGTATAAACCTCAATAAAGTTTCAATTAAATAATTTTTATTGTCTCTGAACTTCAAATTTTATTTCCAAAATAACATTTTTGCACAATAATTTCACTTGTATTAAAAAGATTGTGTATTCAACTTGCTTCCACGTGTATGAATTTGTCTTAACAATGACAAGTATGCAAGTTGAACACTTTTTTCTCTTAGAAATTTATTTATGGTTACTGCTCCGTTTCTGTCATAGTGTGATGCTATAGCCTAAAGCCTTCCACAATAACTTCCTATCTAACAAAGAATGAATATTTTAAATCGGACTGGTAGTTCCTAATATAGCGCATTCAAACTCTTCAGTTTTATGTAATAATATACAGCCGAACCTCTGTATATCGAACATGAAGTTTATTCCTTGAACAAAAATTCGATATATAGAAAGATTGCAATTTTTCATCCTTTTCAGGCCAAAAATAATTACAGCTATTCTTTATGGTTAAAGAAATATCAAAGGCAATTTTTTGGGATTAATGATGTAACTAAGACAATTTTTTAGGGTTAACGAAAAAGAAAACTGAATGATCTATATCACTTTTTTGAAAAATTGTACAAAATTACATCTGTAATTGCAGATTTTTATAAATTACATTTTAATCTGCAAACATACATAAAAATTTATTTATTTTTGTTTTTATGAAAAATATCTTCTAACGCCCATTAGTGTATAATTCATGTTTAGGAGCAATGTTCATAACAAGAAAGGCAAAGTAAAACTGAATTTAAAATGAAAATTTCATTCTATGCTAGGAAAGAGATTCAGAGGTTTTATGTATTTTTAAATGGGAAGTTTTTGTTCGATTTATAGAAATTATATTCGATATACAGAGTATTGTTTTCTAATGAAAATTCAAGCTTTCAAAAACGTTCGATATATAAAGATCTTCGATAAATGGAAGTTCAACTGTATATTGCACATGGCCAAAACATGTGGTAAAGTCCGTATTAATAAATATTGCTCTGAGAAGTGTTTAACTGTAAATACCTCTGTCCAATTATACTTTATTTAGCACTGGAATACACCAGAAAATTAATTCATACTGGAAAATGTTTAATTTTGAGCGATAAAATATATTCCGTGTTTCGCTATGCCGATGATTTATAATAGTTATATGAAGATGTGAAGGCTTTGAATTAAATATTAAATCCTAATGAATGGTATGACATGAATATGAATGAATGAAAAGGATTTAGGTCTCAAAGTTTTAAACAATGTACTTATGATTAATGGTGTTAAAGTATGTGTAATCAACAATATCTGAAAGAAGCAGAATTACTAAGGGAATATACTAAGCACTATTTATAGCTGAAAACACTTTTTGTGCTGTCATGGAATTACTCAGTTTGTGTCTAATGTTCAGAAACCTTACAATAAGACTTTTAAAGATCATTATACTACTATTATTTAATGGTGTGAAATATGGTCAATTATATTAAGGTGAGAATAGCTCCTAAATATTTTTGAAAATAAGTTGTATAAAATATCTGCAGAAAGTTGAGTTGACGGGTAAATGTTGTCAGTTGTGTGGACTGCCCAACAAATGTGCATAATGTTATAATGATTGAAATTGGTGTGCAAGGTTGTTGGAATAGATGAAATTGGGACATAGATGGGTGTTTTTTGGATATAGATTTGTTTGACATAGATGAAAGTTTGATCTTGTATCAATGGTGAAAAGTGTATAGGCAATACTCTTCTGCTATTAGCATTGAACTTCAAGGTTTGCTTTATTACTTTTTACCATTCTGCATTCTGGATGACAATAAGATTTGATAACCAAAACGTGTTCACTTTACTCCAAATACATTCTCGCTTGTTTTATCCTGTACTATTTCTGATGATTTGTTGTAGCTTTATTAGCTTTCCAACTTTTTATTTTATTTTATTGTACATTGTAGATTTTTTAATGTCCTAATTCCTTGTGATTATGCTCTTATGATGTATTTTTCATTGTTAGCTATGCTATTGAAAATAACCATTAGTTAAAAATGTTATTTATTTGATCTCCAATTAATTGAATTGTGCTTCAATTAAAGTATTGTTTTTTGTTTTTTTCAGGGAGAAACCATTCGTTTCATAACCAAGAATGATGTTGACATAGAAAGCGACAGAGTTATTGATGAATTCAGATATTGGCTTGATCATGTCAAACCAAAAACAAAACGTTGTCCTCATCAAAAGGCTGTTTTTAAAAGAATTAACTTAGAAGATTTCATAAAATGATCTGAATCATTTATTAAATTTGAACAATATCTATATGCTCTCAGGATTTCTTATATTTGTTTTGTATATACTTGTTTAAATGTAATTTATTTTAATTTACTTTGTTTCTATTTAATTGATCTCTATCTTATGCTTATCTTCAATCAATTGACCTCAAGGCAAATTGATTGAAGATAACCATATAGTATGTAAGGTCAAAAATTGAAAATAATAAATGATCTCTATCTATTAGTTGAATATTTCTCTGTTTTAAGTGTTGATACCATTCATTCTGTTGTCATTGTTCTATTTAATTGAAAGATCTAGATCATTTTTTTTTACCAAGAATAGCTGACTTTCATTAAGATCTTTAAGTCAATGTTTACAATGACTAATCCTTTAATTCCTTGTGACTTAAGTTGGCTTTATGCATTATGGGGTCATTTATATTTTTAAAACGCATGTGCAATGTCAGAAGAAGATATCCTGGTTCGTGGTCTTTTGAGACATCATTAAATAAAAGATTGAAGGGCAAAGGCAGCCACCCAAGAGATTTGTGCCATAGAGTTAATTACATATCGAAAACTGCTGCACTTTGGTTCAGGCATTTCAACCATGGGAATTTGAGCCTTGCAGATGAATCCAGATCAGGTCACCCATCGGTCGTTGATGACGTTCTTGAATGTATGAACTAGGACCTACATGCAACTACTCGTGTTTATCGGCCGTTGTAGGGACTTCTAATACTACAGTGGCTCGTCATCTTAAAAACATGGGCGTACGGAATTTAAGACCAAAGTCTGACCCACATGACTTGACAGAGGCCCAGACCCAGCAGCGAGTTGATAAGTGCAAAATTTTGATTCAATATCCGAAAGATGGCATGTTCTGGAAATAAAGAATCCCAAGTGACGAAAAGTGGACATTTTTAAAAAACCTTAGCAAACATAAGCTGTGTGTACGACCATGTGAAGCTGTACAACCGGAGGTTAGCCAAGATCGGTTTGGGAAAAAGTGATGCTTTGTGTTTGTTGGAATTTCGAAGGCGTTTTGCATTTTGTGCTTGTTCCTGATGGTCGAGCAGTGGACTGCAAACCTTTACTGTGAACAGCTAGACAGAGTTAATGCAGCTTTGAGTGTAAAGTACCCCGCTATGGTCAACATGAACCAAGCCATTTTGCAACACGACAATGCTCCTGCAAATCATTCTCGTTTTACCAAAGAAAAATTATCGAAACTACAAGGAGTAAACGTTTTACCTCATCCTGTGTAAAGCCGAGATACTGCACCATCAGATTATGGTTTGTTTAGATAAATGGTTCATTTTTTAAAAGGTCGGATCTTTGAAAATTATGAGGATGTAAAAATTGGATGTAACGAGTTCTTTGCCTCAAAACCAAAGGAGTGGTACCGGCATCAAATCCAACTACTGGCTGAAAAATGGGTGAAAGTAGTTGAAAACAATGGATTTTACTTTGAAGAGTAGTATTCAATAATATTTAAAATATGTAATCTGAAATAAAGCTATACTAATGCGCAAGGACTTTTGTAACAACCTAGTATAAAGAATCAACATCTCAGGCTTAACACTTCAACATCTTCATCAATTTTATTTCCTAAGTTAGAGGGAATGTAATAATTGGCAAATTTTTTTTACAAAGTCCTGCTTGAATTATATTTAGAGTTCCCTAAATCCAAAAAAGATTTTTTGGATATTTTTTTTTAATGCCAACTTCTTTTACTGAACCCATCATAAATCATGTCTTAGTTCACATTCAACAATAGTATTTTTAAACTAATTTTGTTTTTTTAATTGCTGAAAATCTATTTTATATTTTATTCTAAACTTTTGTTGCATCTAGTAAAATCAGTCAAGAATTAGTTGTTCAAAACTGTTTAATTCTTGCAAATGAACATTTTTGGTTTCATTCTGGGATATCAGAATCATCAAAATTTATGAAAAAAAAAAGGCTGAGCAGCATAGCCTTGATATCAAACATCTCTGAAATTATCCTGTTCTATTCTAGCTGTATCTTTGCTAATACTGTTCCGATTTTTATGAGTTTTCTTTTGTTTTGCAGGTAATTTAATTACCTTTCACGTACAACAGGCTTTCAGCCCTCAATTTGGAGGGGTTCTAAAAATGTCTAGATCCTTAAAAATCACGGAGGAAGGGTAGAAAAAAGTTCCTAAGTGCACTTTTCTAACTCCAGCTCAATTCACATACAAATTTTCAATGCTCTCACTCAATTTGGATGAAGGCAACTCACACGGGGAATGATACTCGGCGTACCTAAATTGCGAATCGCGTTGTCATTTTCGAGAATGTCAAATAGCCGCCAAGAGGCTCGATCTAGAGACATTCTGCTTCGATCTAGGGACATTCTGCTTCGGGGAATAGGTCCTCCTGAGCTTGATGACCCCGAACAACCATAATCAACTGATTTTTCGCTATCCTCGAACCCGAGTGTTTGAACATACATCGGTGGGAAGGACATTGCTGAATTGGTCCCAAAGAGATTGTTTATGGAGCTGTGGATAGCCTGCCACTGCTTCTTGGAAACCGTGGTTTGGTGAAGCAACGTGAGGTTTGGTGATCCCCTCCAGGCTATCTGTCCTCCCGCAAGCAATATGTGTCTGTAAGAAAACCACATCCTGCGGCCAAATAACTTTATGTTAGTACAGAATATATATATATATATATATATATATATATATATATATATATATATATATATATATGCGCAGCAAAAGGAGAATTCCTCAAAGAAAGACTGGAAACTGTTGAGGACAACTAGCAGGCTGGGAATATATGCGAATTCTTCGCAGACATCAGGAAAGAAAGGGTAGCATATAAAACAAGAAACATGCAAATGCGAGGAAAATATGGCAAACTGACGGCATCAAAAGAAAAGGTACTAAGCATCTGGAAAGAACATTTCCAGCAGCTTCTCAACCTAGGAAATGAAGAAGAAAAGGAGATAACATTGAGAACCTCGACCAACAAGAGGTCAAATAACCGGATAGGCTGGATGTGGAAATAGCTATTGACAGGCTTAATAGAAGAAAGGATCCTGGGATGGACAGCCTACTTTCAGAGCTATTTAAAAAGCAAAGCTATTAGAACAAATACAGAAAATATGGGAGGTGGAACGTATATCCGAGGCTTGGAACTCAGGCCTAATATGACCTGTCCTAAAGAAGGAATCCGTGAATGAGTGGTAATTACTGAGGCAGAGCACTCCTTTCGGTTATCTACTAAATAATGACCAATATCCTGCGAAACCGGATATATCTGTACTATGAAAATATAACAGGCGACCACCAAGCAGGGTTCAGAAGAGAATGGAGCACGCTAGACCAGATCTTCATTCTAAAACAGGTAAAGCAATGGGAAGTAGAATAAAATGTGTATGCCTTATTTGTCGATTTCAAAGCAGGCTATGATTCCGTGGACTGAAACTGTCTAAGGAAGATCATGATTGAGTTTAATATTCCCGGGAAATTTCTGAGATTGACGAAGGCGTGTACAAACGATCCTAAATGCAGAGTCCTGATTCAAGGAGATGTGTCTCAACTCTTTGAAGTTAGAACGGGTCTGAGGCAGGGAGATGGACTCTCGCCGATGATGTTCAATCTAGCTCTTGAGAAAGTGATAACAACATCAAGTGAAACTGGGAAAGTGCACGTCGGAATGAAACTTAAAATCCTAGCATACGGGGATGATATAGCTGTCCTTGGAAGCAATGAAGAGGATATTGAGAGACTCGCTGAAACTCTGATAAGAGAAGCAGAGCAAATTGGGTTAGTAAATAGAGATAAAGCAACATATATCATAGTGAGTCGAAAAATCCGCCCCAACAACAGTATCTGCCTGGATGGCAAATCGCTCCCAATAGTTGACAGCTTCAAATACCACGGCTCCACATTAATCCTAGAAAATGACCAGCTAACAGCTAGCGCCTAACGAGATTGAACAGAGCTTTCTTCTTTCAAGGGTACTGAAATTCCGAAAAATTTCTAGAAATCTAAAATAAAGGGTGTATAATGCCGTGGTAAAGCCAGTCCTGATATAGGGCTGCGATACCTGGACTCTAACCGACATCCTAGATAGCAGAATCAAGAGATTTGAAAGGAAAATCCTCCGCACGATAGCCGGAGTGATTTGAGATCAAAGTTTAAACTCATGGAGGAGAAGGACCAATAAAAAATTGCTTATTGAAACTGGTCAGTCAATATCTCATTATATGAATGCAAGAAGGTTAAGATGGGCGGGGCATGTAACCCCTCAGCCATCAGGACGCCTTTTCACAACAATGTATGCCTAATAGTTGGCAAGAGCACACGTGAAAAGCCAAAAGCCAGATGGATCGATAGAATCAACAAAGATGCGGGGGAGCTGCATACAGCAAACTGGACAGCAGTAACCCAAGATAGGCAGAGGTGGAGAATACTGGTTCAGGCAGTCAGAGATGTGAAAGGTCTGCCGAAAAAAATAAAAATAAAATATATACATACAAAAAACATAGGAATTTTTTTTAATCTAATGATCTATTTTGAATATATTTTTCAAAATGTGACAGTTTAATGTTTTATCTATAACGTTAGCTTTTATCCCATCTGATCTCTCAAAATCCGCTAACTATATATTTTTATAGTTATACTCAACTATATATATATATATATATATATATATTCCCTGCTACATTTGAACACCTCCAGCGACCACCTTTGGGTCAAATGAGTTGAAATTCGGTATGTAGGGCTTTCTTCCTGTCAGAACGAAACCATTAGTTAGATAGATAGATAGTTCATTGGCTAATATATACATCTTTTAGCCAAATATATGTATACGAAACCATTAAAGAATGGGTAAATTATAGTCAAATTTTCGGTATGTTTTTAAAGTTTTGCACATTTCTACAGCTCCACCATATTAGTTTATGGGGCAGAAAAAAACTCCAGCGGCCGGCCCCCTTTGTGTCAAATGAGCTGAAATTCGGTATGAAGGGTTTTCTGTATCGAAGATCAGCGGAGAGGCAGAACCTTATATAATAAAAGTATGAGTAAATTTCGGTATGTAAGAGAACTATAATATATAGCAAGGGATCGTGATCGTGAAAATCTTCGAATTCAAGTTTTCAACGGAAATACACGTTTTAAGGTCCCTGAGTCCAAATAACCAAGTCTCGCTAAATGGTCTGTGTGTATGTGAAAAGTCTAGTTCAAAAACGAAATTTTGTATGATACTGAAATTACGTGTTTAAGATAGACACGTGCATGTTACGTTACAGCAACTTTTTCGTCAAAATCGACTTACCGGAAGTGCCACTTTATGTAATCGGTTTTACACTTTTTTGCAATTTTATCAAAAATAGCTCCAACGATTTTGATGAAACTTGCCCAATGTCTTCTCCTTAAAGCTCTTTAAAATTTCATATATGTAGTACATCACCGTGGAAATGCAGGAAAAAAAGTTATGATGAAAAGAATATTTTATTTGCGCATAACATGAAAAGTATGCATTTTATGGTAAATTATTTATATTATTGAATGAAAGGTAATTAAATTTTTTAACAAACAAAAAAAGAATCATAAAAATCGGACCAGTATTAGCATATACAGCGCATCGGACTAACCGGAAGTGGCAATTATATCATGGATTTTACAATTTTCACGCAAACGATTAATGATTTTGATGAAACTAGCCTAATGTTTTCTCCTTAAAGCCCTTTAACTTTTCATGTATGTTATATATCAACGAGAAAATGCAATTTAATATAAGAATACAAAAGTAGAAATTAACTTAATAATTTCTACTTTTATATTACTTAATGGAAACAAAATGTTCCCATAGAAACTAAACCGAAACTTTTAAAATATATTTTCTACTTGACAAACTTAAAATACATAGCTAGTATACAGAATTTTTTACTAAAATTGTTTAAAAACTTTTTTTTTTCTTATGTGGGAGAAGATGTGAAGAAGTGAATGCTACTGAGTTTATTTCAAGTATTGCTTGTGTAAACTCTTTAAAATTATATTAAAAAGATAATTTTTATAGGACGGTAAGGGAAAGTTGTGAGATCCGCGGACCTCACCAGATTTTTTATTTTACTTTACTACTACTGACTATAGTAGCAACTTCAATATAATACATTTCACTATTTCTCCTGAATTGAAGGTCATTTGCTTGTCATACTTGAATACTGACGTTGTTAGCTCATCTTCAGGACTTAACTAATACCATCAGTTCATTTTATAAGATGCAAATGATATAGAAAAAAAACAAAGCAGGAATTTTGAAATAGTTACAGTTTAGTTAATTTAAGGATTGACTGGATATCTTACTTCTTCATAAAAATCATTATTATTTTAAATCGATAACAGATATCGAAGTGTCGGCTTTGCATTGGTCACACACTTGCAGTGTCGGCGAGTTCTCTTATTAGTACTGTTTACGAGGTCTTCACCTTCCTGCAAGTTTCAGCTATAATATGATTAAAACATTGGAGCATACCCTTCTCGAGTGCATTTCGTCTGAAATTTCACTTGGTATCTACACTAATTGTAAAAATAATTCTTGAAGATAATGAGCAAGTATCCAACAATCTAGTCTCATTTAAAATAGCCACAAAATTGGATAACAGAATTTACCGTATCGCATTACGGGTAGAGTCCATAAATAAAATAAATTTCCAATAATCTAATAATAATTGAACTCTAGAAATTCCGTCGGAACTAAATGCCGTAAGTTCAGGCTTTAAGCCTATAATTTAATCAATCAATCGGAAAAACTTTTGGAGTAGGTAATATAGAAGAAAAAGTAACATTCAATCGGGATAAAGAGGACACTTCAGTATTGTGTAATAATGACTCGAAATTAGTAGTGGAGTTTGAAAGTGCCGAAAGGAAAAATTTTGAAAAAATAAAAGTGATTTATACAAAATACATAGTTTTTAAATAAAACATATACATAACTCTTAACTAATTTAATAATAATAATAAAGACATGTTCTAACTATGCATGAAAGTGTCATAAAGTAGTAGCCATGAGCCAGGTCAAATCGTTCGTTCCTATCGCACGTTTAACGTCATACCTGGGATTAGAAAAGCACTTTTAGTTAACCACATTTTTGAGGATTTATTTCAGAGGCGTAGTTAAAATCACCTTTATTTTTCAAAAATTATTGTGTTAATTGAGAAAAAAAATATCTTACTTATGAATACCGAAAACTAAAAACACGGAAAATTGCCCCTTAAAGAAGAGCTCTCGTGGTGCTGAGAAGGTGAGCTAGCGTGCCCCACAACGTGGGAACCTTCGCCTGAACTCCTCCGATAAATGATGCACATGCTCCCTATTAGCTAGCCTTATCGCTGCTGATTTATCCCTTGTGCAGCTTATAGCGGGTGTCAACCCTCCTAACTACCTTCCAGGTACACCTGATATACCACCCAGGGAGCCCACCCGTCTAAAACTTTTTTCCATCCAGCAACCGACAAAAGGAGGCCGGAAATTCCTGCCAAAATGTGCAATTAACGGATATATTGTAAGAAGATAATTATAGCCGTGTGATTTGTTGTAATTAGCGCGGAATCCGGCGGGTGAGCTACCGTCTCCCGTCCCCTCCTCGGTTCTCTTCTCCAATGAAACTGAAATGCCACACATCTGCATTCGGAGTCTTCGACTCCGCATATTTGATGTTTATTTTTATTTTATATTTTTTTTAAGCTGGCATTAAATTAAATTATGGATGAGGATGGTTTCATTGAGAAATTCATGCAAATATTAGGATCGAGTTTTCTCGTTAGAAAGCCCAACAAGAAATAAAACAATCCACTTTACCCTCTCTCGTGATTAATGAAATAGATAAGAAGAAAAGCAGTTATTGTATCAAAATTGAAATAAATAATCTCATTGAAATTTCATAATAGCGTCAAACCAGTATGTGTAGCCCACGTATTCTGTTGACTTTAAATCTTAGGGCGGCATGAAAGAATTCAGCTTGAGGCAGCGGTGACCGAGCGTGTTGGAGCAGTAGCACAACATTCTCGGGTCAGAAGCGGCATTGGCTCGAATTCGACCTAAGGTTGGGAGTAACTTTTATTTCGTAACACATCCACGGAACGATGTGAGAGCAGGCTGATAATCTTTATGATAACCTGTTCTTCCTGCCTTAGTTGGAGTACAGAACGATGCGAAACGCCAGCAAACAAGAAACGAGAATGCTGACACTTTAGGCTATTATCAGAAGGGGCCGAAACCCTTCATATTTAATATTTGAAACCAACAAAACACATTGTTCGAATTTTAAGGAAAAGGTAATTCCAAGAAAAGAAAGAAAATTTGAAGTTATTGGAGAGGGCAAGGAGGATAGAAAAATAATAGGAAATACCATTTACCTCTTGGCAGAGATACTCAAGCACTTTTGTAGAAAGCTTTCTGATTATTTTATGACAAGCCAATAGTTGAATTAATCTGGCAATAAATACTACTTTAACGCATTAAAATTTACCCTCGCAATCAATAAACTAATAATTGCTTTATGCAAATCTTATGCGTCTAGTCTTTAAACACGTAGGTCATAGGTAAATAAGTAATCATAGGTAGTAAATCATTAAATGAATTCACTCATTGCGGTGAGAGAATCATCCTGATCTGATTCCTGGAAAGAGCAGTTATGTTTACCTAAAATATGTGCATACATACATACACACATAGATGGCTCTACAACCCGTCACCGAGACGGATCAGCTGCAGTAGCTCTCCAGTTTCGGACTCTCAGCAGAGCCCGTGCTTCCGATGTCACTGAGTCCTCCCATCTGGCATTTGGCCTGCCAACCTTTCTTTGTCCATGCATCCTTCCGGACAGCATTCTCCTGGGTATCGCCGAATCATCCATATGTGCGACGTGCCCGGCCCAACGAAGTCGTCCTATCTTGATAAATTTGACCAAGTCTACATCCTTATAAAGGGCAGCTAGTTCAGCATTTCTCCTTCTTCTCCAAATTCCACCTTCTCTAACAGGGCCAAAAATCCTTCTCAAGATTAATCTCTCAAAGATCAGAAGTCTATTTTCATCTTGCTTCTTAAAGGCCCACGCTTCCGATCCATAAGTTAAAACAGGGCTGACCAAGGTTTTGTAGAGAGTGATCTTGGCCCTGTTCGAGAGGAACCTGCTTCCAAAATGCCTCACAAGGCCGAAGTAGCACCGTCTCGCCGCTGCTACTCTCCTGTTGACTTCTCGAGAGATGTCGTTTCCGGAGTTGATCTCAGAACCTAAAATATGTAAGTATTACTTCTTTTTCTTGATCACACACTCACAAGGACAGTTTGTGATTCTACATCCAAAAATATTGGATACGGGTGTCGGCGTTTGTTCAGATGGGCCTTTGAAGACCGAGAAAAACCATAAAACACGCTGAAGCTGCTTTATTTTATATCTAGAATTTTGAAAAAGATATGGACGTGGTTTTTCCATCAAAAAATTGTTATTCAATGTATAATAAAGTAAAAATACAAACTTTAAAAAAGAATTTCTCTTTGGTCAAATAATAAAAAGATGTTTAGATTATTGGTTAAACTACCCTTATAGATTTTTTTACACGAAAAATTATGGCAGATTTTGATTCAGCGCACTAAAAAACCTTTATGATAAAAAAATATCATCGAAAACAAAAATACAATTTCAGTTTCGAGGGGGTTAAAAATTTGTAAATCCACGAGATTAAGTTTTGATTTGAAGCTCTGTATCTCGTCTTCAGCTTATCCGATTTCGATATTCTTGGACTTGTTGGAAAGAAAAGTTTCTTCTTTCCATCCATATCAGCAGCTATGGTATTATCTATATGGTCAATGCCAGCATCCATGGGTTCCTAATTTATGGACAATTTTTGAATCTTTAAAAAAATTTTAAGAGTAGAACTAGTTGTAAACCTAGTAGACCTTGTGTCCATTCGTATTATATGTACATGGCCTTGCTAAGGATGTCATAGTAAATTGAAATTGAATTAGAAAATCTCTGATCGCAATATCCCTATTACAATAATAATATTCTTTATTTGTTCCGGTAATAAAAAGCTGATTTTTTTTTATCAGACTTTTAAATAATAAATCATACAAACCTTCTATTATCTTAGTTGATGTTTTGGTAATTCACAAAACTAGATCAACCACTTTTATTTTTCTACAAAAGGTTGGAAAAGGGAGGCTGTTATTGACGAAAATGGAAAGGAGTAAGGTGGTAGCCCTCGGGCCAATCGCCTTATCCGCCATCTGGCGTCTCCTCTCGTCTCTTCCCCGGCTATACTGGGTTCTTTTTAATCTCTTCCAGGCGGGCAACCATTCACTGGCTATAAAAACAAAAAAATACATATTTTTAGGAATTTTGTAAGCATTAATGAGAGACTTCTTCCATTCGCAATGATCTACTCCACCGATATAAAAATCTTTTAGAATGTCCACACGCTTTTCGTGCCCACACCGACCTTTAATCAGCCTTAAATAATTTGTGAGGAGCTATCTCCGACGACGTGAACAAACAGAAACCTATTATTTAGTAGATAAATTGTCTTCAGATAGCAACTCCATGGTGTTAAAATGAAACAATGAGTTTAGGAAAAATAAAACAGAGTTTAATTATTCAAGATGTAAAATCACTGATTTAATTGAGCATATATTAATATTTTCCTGTAATTTATATAATTGGTCTTCGCAAAACTATATCAAAGCAATACAATGCTTTCCAGATATGCATCACTTTAGGTCGCTGTGCATTCCTAAAATTTCACCTTAGAATTACCCGCCGATGTAATTAATGCATCTTATAGAAATTAAACTTTATAACTTTTGCTGACGGTATCGCTATATTCAGCAGAAACATTAACCCCGGCAAACTGAAAACAATAGAAGATGAAAAAGCAATACAGAGAAGAGATGAAGATGAGATTCCAGGAAGAGGGTAGAGTAGCGTGTTCAAATCAAATACTGCGTACATAGAAAAACATTGTGTTGTTCCCTTCCCTCTGCTTTATTCTAAAATGCACCATTAACATATTTAAGGCAATCATCCATGAAATGGTTCCTACAGAAAGCCAGGTATCATAGCCATTAGACCATACCGGAGCATACTACAGATGCAAAATAAAGTTATTTTCAAGGCAATGTTCTATACTATTATCTGTCAGCATTATAAATCAAAATTGATATAAATGCCTATAATTTGTTACTTCAAGGAATTTAATCCTTTTGTACTTCACACTTTTTATTTTTCCTCATCATAACGACATATCGAGCTATCTGGCTCATTATCAAGTGGAATCTTATTTATAGTAATCTTTCCTATGCATATTTATGCATATAAATATCCTAAGCAGTCAGAGGGAGAAAAATAACCTACTATGATATAAGGAACTGATCAAAATTGAAACAATAACTAATTAACGTGATGAGATAGAAATCTAAAAACAGCAATATCTTCTTCTATTTATTTTATTTTAACAATATGACGAAAAAATTGAAAAATAATTTTTGAATAACAATATGCATTGGAAAGATTGTCGTTTTGTGATACAAAAACCTTAAATAAATAAATATCTATATTTACCCAAGACTATGTTAAGGTTTTCTCAATTCTGAAGTGGCTTCAGTTCGATCAGTCCTGGATGGTTTGAATCGTTTTTTAAAAAAAAAAAAAAAGGTAGAATAGAATTATACTTCGGCAAAAAAAAATTTATAACATTATTTTATATTAACATACACATTTTTATCTTGAACGCTTATATCCATATTTCATATATTATATCCTTCTACAAGTTTTTTAAAAATAAAACCTTAAAACTTCTAAAAATTGTGTTTATCTTATGACGTTTCCAACTGCATTGTGCATTCTCAAAACATTCATCTTAAAGGAGTAATTCATTTGATATACATCTCAATACAATCACCATTTATATTATGATCTGTTTGTCTTTACATAGGATTAATTAACATTAGTTTTATATAAATCTTATCTACTAATTATTCAGTTGACATCCGCATGATGGTATAGAAGGATCAATCCCTAACTACTAATTATTGTTTGGTAATTACATATTACTTATTCTAATATTTACTGGTAAAACTCCAGAATCGTTAACCCAACATGGCGGACGTCTAGATTTTTGAGACCTGACTGTACTTTGAGCTGCTCATACCCACAACAAATGCAATCAAAGCAACGTAGGTCGGGGCCTTACTTAATTAAGTAATTTAAATTATTACTGATTTACTTAAATTACAGCAGTCGACTTCCGCTCACTACGCTCGCTCAAGAGATAAAAATACTTCTACCCTGAACCCAATGAGAGTTTTTTCACAAACACTAACAGAATTAAAAAAAAAAACGATAACCCACAATAAATATAGCCATGCTGAATTACAGACAAAATATTCTATAATAGTATAATATCTATTTGAGTATTTGTTGAGAAAGTATAGTCAGAAAATCTATACCTCCACCATGTTGAACGCACGTTGCAGATATATTATTTTGCCATTTTAGAACTCAATTTTTCAATTCCTTCATCTCCTTTTCAAAGGGAGTCAAAATTTCCTCGTAGCTACCACTAAACCTTTGTCAAAATAGGCGAAATCTCGGAAAGTTATGGTAGTTTCTTCATTTTGAGATAGATGATTCCCATCCTCGATCCTGTCAGTTGCATCACTACTTACTTGCGTTAAAAGTGTTATATCGTTTAATTATGGCCAAGTCTAGGAACTACAGCTTAAAGATTGTTTTCAGAGGCAAAAACAGAACGTGATAGGATACCGCTGTGAACCTACAGTCATCAATAAACAGTTGAAAATTGTCGTTTTTTTTATTCCATATCTGATAGTACACATTCTTTGAATTTTTCTTGTGGTCCATGCTTTTGTGTTTGCACGATAGGCTATCGGTGGCATTTTTTTTAACACGTTAGTCTCGCGGACTTGCCAATCGTGAGCGAAATTAATTTTTCTGATCAATCTGTGTTGGTGGCTAAAAATATAGATACAGGATTTTCGCAATTTTTTTTAAAGAGAGGTGAATAGAAAATAACAGCGTAAATCGACCGAAATTCATAAAGACGATTCCCCTCTGACTCACTCTAATCTTTTCTTAAAAAGATTCAAGAGTTAACCAGTTTTTTTATTTACAAATTCGAATGTAAATCGTTTACAGTACTTGGAAGGTGAAAATAAATACGAATTATCGGATTGCATTGTTTTTATACGGATTAAAGTGAGATTCTCAAAAGACCAGAGAATCCATACGAATTATCGGGATAAAGGAATTACTGGCATATGAATTATCGAGATTCTACTGTACTAAAATATCGATATCATCTATGTATCGTTGTAAAATATTGATATATCGGATGTTAAGATATAGATATAAAATATCGGTTTTTCAAATACAATAGAACGATATACAGCGTTTCGATATCCCAACCTTAATCCCTCAACGTTCGCAGGATATGCTGGCTAATTTCAGTAAGTTAATATATTGCCTTAGGATATGGATCATCTACGCATTGACTATATCCAGCTGCTTACAGCATACAGCAGGGGTGTTAAAAACGTAGCCCGCGGACAGTATATAGTCTCCAAAGAATTTTTTTCTGATAGTATAACTCGTTCGTTTCAACTATTAATTTATTTTAAGTACTTCTCTTCAAAATTATCAAGTTAACTTATACTCATTGAGTACACAATTATCAAGTTATCAAGAGGCTTGACTCTGATATATAAAAAAAATTAACTTATTGTAATGTTCAGGTTTATTTGGAATAGTAACTAATGCTACTTAATAATTTACTTTTGTAAGAGAAATTATTTCTATCTCTTTAGTGGTTCTTGTGTTCAGTTCTGAAGTCGGTTTTTTTTTTTTTCTAAGATTTTTTTTTTTTTTTTCCAATTTATATTATTCATTTATAAATATAAAGTTTCGGTTTGGAAAATTTAATTTAAATTTATTCTTTATTTTCACATTTGATTTCAGTTGAATAGATAAGCATGTTTTGCACTAAATAGAGCCATTTCAAATACAAGCCCTCTTTAGTTAGTTGACGTCCGCAATATGGTATTGATGGATCAATCTAGTTAAGGATTGATAAATTATTTGCCACTTCTATAATTTTGTTTATATTGAAAACTAGTTTTGAATGTTATACATTTATCTTCAGTTCTAAAAACACACAAAAAATAAAAAATCAGCTATTCAAAATACAGTTTGGTATTATTGTACATATTAAATTAAGTGTAATATAAATTAGTATTATAAAGCATTTATGAATTATGAATTTAATTAAGAAAAGAAATCAAATACATGTTGGTACTTACCAAGGTTTAAGTAGATTATATCAAACTGAAAACGTTTGTATTGGTTTGTTCTCGCACTGAGCTAGCAATGGAAGAAAGGTGGGGTGTTTATAGGTAAACGGTTTAAGGGTCGGGTTTTTTTTCCAGTAATTCCGGTGAGTAATTGTTTTTCTCTTATTGGTGGGAATAAATTTAAAATTGGACTTTAATTGGAGATAAAATTATTTGTCAATTTAAGCAATAATCTGGACTGGATTAGAAGGATTTTATTATTTCAAGTGTCAAGGCTACGGGCATACGAAAGCCACATGTCCGGCAGATTCTCTAGTCTGCATTTGGTGTGGAGCTAGCGGCCATGTCCTGAAGTATTGTTCCAGAAAACGAGATTTAATTGGCCCTTCCTGTGTAAATTGTGAGCGAGCAAATGCTCCTTCCCACCAAAGGAAGCATAAGGCGGGAAGTCGGGAGTGCCCTGTGCACATAAAGTGGTCCCAAGAAGTAGCGAATAAAACGCATTATGAGTAACATCGCCATTCTCCAACTCAACATGGGCCCACGGAAAGTTGTAGCAGATGAGCTTCGTGCTCTCTCCCAACGCTATGATATTATGGCCATGCAGGACCCGAGCTGCCGTGGGATCTTGGTCACGGGGTTTGGCCTCACGTCGAGGATTATAGCTTCGAGCAGTAGAGAGAGGAGGCCCAGGGCTGCTATTATAACCCGAACCTCGACCTGATGGATCTGAGGCAGCATTTCACAGCGGATTGTGTCGCATGTCATGTCAGGTGGGGCAATGTAGCTTTTACGCTTGTTTCATCGTACTTGCCTGATGGAAGCGATATTGAGGAAGGCATGGAAATGATCACGGTTCGCACTAAAAATGTGATCATATGCTCAGATACCAACTCCTGGAACACGGTCTGGGGATCCAGTCGAACGGATAGAAGGGGTGCTAAACTTGGTGAGTTCATTGCGAGGAACCACCTCATAGTCCTAAATGATCCTTCTACCACCCCAACGTTCTCTAGTGCAAAGGGGCAGAGTTGGATAGACGTTACAATGGCCTCACCAGCTCTGACTAACCGCCTTTGCGATTGAACCATTCGATCTGATACGAGTTCTGACCACCGTGCGATAGTTTTTGGCATGGTAGAAAATCTAAAGAGTTCCCACGCCATTGACAAGGGTTACATAACTCGAAGAGGTGATTGGAGTGCTTTCCGATCAACGCTGGAAGAGAAACTGGTCGACGATGAGTGGAATGCGGCGGAGACGGAGACCTCACTGACGATCTGGATTACCGGGTGTCCAGGATCACAGACGTCATCCGTGACGCCGCTGAGGAATCCCTCCAGTACTGGAAGCTCGACCTGTCCCATGGTGGACTCCTGCCTTAACCACTATGAAGAGAGAGCTCTACAAGGCCCGGCGGTTGTACCAAAGGTGTAGTTGTGATGAGAGGCGCACTACACTTCGTGCAGAGGACAGGTCTAAAGCCAGGGCATATCGAAACGAGGTGCGCTCACGAAAGCAGAAGTCTTGGGATGAGTTCATTGTTGAAGAGTCATCCAAAAACCCGTGGGGTATCCCATACAGAGTGGCTCTTGGTAAGCTGACTTCTCTGCAAGTTATTGCAGCGTTGAAGCGTGATGGTACCCAGGCAAAAACTCTTGGAGAATCGGCGAGGATGTTTATAGCAGAGACTTACCCTAGGGACGATCCTTCCCAAGATAATGAAGAGGAAGCATTTGTGAGACGCACTACGGTATGCCCACCTGGTACGGACTTGTGCCCACCATGAGGCATATGGGATCTCCGTACCGCCGTAGACAAGCAAAAGACTGGTCGTGCCCCTGGTTTAGACACCATTGACGCGGCAATTTTCAAAAATAGTATCCCCTATGTGGAAGGAAGGTTGTTGTCCGTGTTCAATGATTGCCTGGACAGAGAATACTTTCCAAGATGCTGGAAACTTGCTGAGATCAGGCTCCTTTACAAAGGAGGAGACAAGGATAAGCAATTAGCCAAGTCTTATAGGCCTACATGTCTCCTCCCCGTCATGAGCAAGGTTTTGGAGAACCTGATGTTTGCAAGTCTACGGCCAGTCTTCTCACGAGCGAGCCATGCACGGCAATACGGATCTTGCAAAGGTAGGGAAACCGCAGATGCATTGCTGAGAGTGCGCCGTGATTTCGAGGAGAGGGTAGAGAAGTATGTTATGCTCCTCTTGTTTGACATAACCTCCGCCTTTGATAGCGTTTGGTGGCCGAGCGTGCTCCAGCAGCTGCATAAGTATGAGGCTCCTAGCAACTTGTATGGCCTGGTCAGAAGTTACCTCCAGGACAGAACAATAAAGATTCGTGGTAGCTTCTACGAAGTAGAAGACACTGTGGAGAGGGGATGTCCGCAAGGCTCTGTCCTTGGTCCTGCTCTGTGGAAATTGGTCTTCGACGAGTTGCTGGGAGTGCTAGAGGAGGAGCGGTTCCCCGCTACTGCTTATGTTGATGACTTGGCTGTTGTTGTTGCCTCGAATAGCAGGGCTGATAGGAGAATGGTTCGAGCGAAAGAAGTTAAAGATGGCGGGTTCCAAGACTCAGGCCATCCTTTTAAGAGGTACGACTGACAGGGCTCACCCTATAACTATGGTCATCCAAGGATCAAGAATTCGCCCGGGTGTGGTAGTTACCTATCTTGGAGTAAGGATTGGTAGAAACTTCAATGTGAAGCCTCACTTGGACTATTTGAGAAGTAGGGTGACCATAGCCCTTAATGGACTCAGTCGTATTGGTGGCGCTTTTTGGGGCCTCATATATCCAGCAACGATGGCCATTTATAAAGGAGTTATAGTGGGTATCCTGAGATACGCGTCTCCAGCCTGGAATCAGAGCCTCTCGCACAGACAAAAGAGTAGGCTGGCGACCATCCAGCGGATAGCTCTGCTTCGAGTAACCAGGTCATATAGGACGGTGTCTCATGAGGCGGTGCAGGTCTTAGCAGAAGGAATACCTCTTGACCTCCTGCTGCGAGAAGATTACTTCCGGCACAAGTAAGGAGGGAAGGCCTAACGGATCTACCGGCGGATCTCCGGGTGAGGATCAATGCAGACCCTAGCAGTTGGAAGAGAATCCTTCGGGAGTATACAGTAGAAGAATGGAACCGGCGGTGGATGACTACCACTAAAGGGGCTACCTTGAGGAAGTACTTTCCCACCGTCGGATCGCGACTGGAAACGACATGGGTCCTCCCGGACTACTGGGTCTCACAGATTCTCACGGGTCATGGGAGTTTCAGAGCGAAGCTTTTTAAACATGGTATAGACATCGATCCTCTATGCCCCAGTTGTAATGTACCGGAAACCGCCGAACATATCATCACAGCATGCACTGCCTATGAGGCACTGAGTGCCAAACTACTGAGGGAGACAGGGCTCTATGTTCTGACGGAGAGCGAGTTCCCTCAGCTGATGACCGAAATGAATTATCCACATTTCAAGACCTTTGTGTGTGGTTGGAAGGCGATAGTGGGTCCAACACACTTTTTTTTGGGAAGGAGAGACGGAACCTTGCCAGAGAGGCCTCCGAGCAGAAGACCCAGGAGGGGAAGATGATTTACTTGCAGTAACCTTGATTTACTTGCAGCAGTGTTGTTAAACAGAAATGCATAACATTACACTCCTGCAAACACCCGTATTGCCTTCTAGGCAGGGTAGGGTGGAAAAATAAAATAAAATAAAATTTCAAGTGCTTCATATATATTTAATTTGAGACTGTTTTCAACGTGATATATTAATTTAACTTTTGAGACTTTGATGAATTTATTGTTTTTTTCATTTAAATGAATTGCTTTGTCTTATTATTATATGCACGCAAATGTTCCTTTAATCTCTGATTTAGCGATCTTCCAGTTTTTCCCGTGTATTTGGCTGCACGATCATTACAATTTAGTTCGTATACTCCGCTTTTTTGGAAAGCGTCTATTTTGTGTTTAGAAGAAGGGAAATATGAGGATAGGGTTTTTTCTATTTTAAATACAGGGTTAATCATAGTTTTTTCAATTCATTTCCAACTGTGGTGGATATACGGCCGTAATATGGAATCAATACATAATGTTTCGGGATGGGCCTGTCTTCGGAGGTTGTTGATTAGATATCATTAATCAATCTCTAATTACAATACTCTTTATTAATTATCTATCAGAGGTAGATTTCAATCCAGAAAAAAAATATAATAATGTAATCAATCATAATTGATTAAAAATTAAAACGCATATTCTATAAAATAAATAAATTATATATATCAGTCATTTCCACATAGGTATATAACTATTGTGGTTTATATAATTATCTTGTTGTCAAGTCGTAGTACTCACAACAAAGTTTTAAAAAAATGGCTTGCTTAATGGGATTTTCTAGTTGTTTCCACACCGCTTTTATCCATACGTCTCCCTCTAAATAAATTAACAAGCTATCCCCTATACGAGGAAATGAACTTGTTAAAACATAATGTAAATGCATTTGTTCAGTCCTTGATTTATTATATCGAGCCGTTGCAGAAACCTACTCGAGAAACGTCTTATCTTAAAACAGTCTTTTCCTGTCAGTTACTAATTACGGGATAGAAATATCTCTTGAATTATCGCCCATCCAGTTTAACAAGAAACATTTAATAAAATATCTTTAAAAACACGGTATAGAGTTGAGTTGTCGACAAGACTGAACAGCGTTTGCGTTTTTATGTTCCTATATTATTGATTTTTCTTTAACTCACAGTCTATTTTTATTGCTCGCCTTTAGTCCTCAGTGCAAGTTACACACGATACACGATTGCTATATCACGTCTGTGACATTTAACTTTACCCACTTTGGAACTACTTAGTGTCACCCTGCCCATAAGTAGTTGAGGATTATTTACGATGTATGTTGCCGTATCTGACCTTATCTAATAATGCTCCATATCTTGGATCTTATCGTTCCTTTAATGGGGTGTTGAATTGGTGATTGAGTGTTCATTGCAAAGTTTTATGATTATATTCGTTGTCTCGGTTGTTTTTATTTATGTACTTAAGACGTAATAGAACACAGAAATATGAAGCCGGTCAATGTGATATTGGAAGATTAACACTTTATAAGAACTTTGTTACCATGAACAGTTAGAGCTTGTTTCCATCAACAGTCATGTTGTTTTCAACATTTTCGATCCTTTTTTTATCATCATGTCACGCTGAACGCTATCCCTTCTCAAGAACCTCATCTCTTTATCCAGGTCTTGCCACCTTCCTCTTATTATACTTTTTTCTGATTGGAGCGCGTGTCTAGTGCTGTAGTTTGGTGAAACTTTCAGCTATTTAAAGGACTTTTGTTTTGGACCGTTGTATTAGTGAAAATTATTCTAAGAGCTGCATTCGCATTTTAGCCATCAAAGCTTATAAAATATGCTAGTAGATGACATTATAAATTAATTTTTCCTATAACTTAAAGAACATCATCCATTTGGTTTCGCTGTCATATATAGCAAATTATAATTACATACCTTTCTCAGAGTACATATAACAGGGACCTTTTTATGCATAGGGAACAATAACATATTTTAGCAAAACTTCTTTCCTCACAAAGATCAGTTAAGTTAAAAAATCGCTCGAATTATACATCCAGTTTGATTCCATCACCTCCACTCTATTTTGTAAATATAAATCTCTAAGTGCAGAGTAGAGGCCAGTCTCATTGTTATATTCTAGGAAATGGTTTGCCACTTATATGGCAGAATTTAGATTTTAAGAAGAAGTAGCAAATTTGATGGTAAAAGTTTATTTCTCAAGTCTTCACTGTGTGCGAATAGTAAACTGTGATTTTTTAGGACTCGTAAAAGTCACACGTTGGCTAAAAGACTAATAGTCTTTTCCCTTTAATCTAACCAGAATTCTTTGATTAAGACGTAAGAAGATCGCAGATATTTTTTAAGTTTAACAGTTCATCTGCATTTCTCGATACGTAATTGGCTGTTTTGATTGCGAACTTTTTTTTTGCTTGTTCCTCATTTGGAACCAAACATTTGGTCACTTTATGCATGAATCAAATATGAATCAACACTCGCCAGCATCTTAGATACAAACAAAACAATTTTCGTGATTCCTATTCAATTTGTTTGTAATAGGTATATGATTTTAATTTAATTTTTATTGGTATTTCTAACTCCTACAGCGATTATGGCATTTCACTTCTTCAAATACTCCCTCTGGTTTGACTCGTCACGTAATATGGCTCCTCCTTTACCAACCTTATTTTGTTTGCTAATTATAATCTAAACATAATAAGTCAAATAATTGGTCGCTACCAACATTTTGATTTTTTAACACGTATTAATTGGTTAGTGGTGAAATTCCGAAGTAGAGCCAAATTGAACATTAGAAAAATTATATACTATTATTTCATATTTTAAGGATAGATTATAATCCATAGTTATAATTTGTCATCTTTGACATAGTGAAACTAAATGAGAAGAGTGCTTTTGGGGAGGGTGGGCATTGGTGACTTCGTTCCCACAGTTCTAGACGATCATCGATTTTCAAGCATATTCTCTCTGATCCGTAGCGACTACTTTTTATATTAGTGCCCTTCTCTCGACATTCCTCTGAATTTATATATATATATATATATATATATATATATATATATATATATATATATATATATATATATATATTTATATATATATATATTATTGTGTATATTATGAACTATATAAATTCTTAAATCATTTTTCTAATCAGTTATCCGCAATTATGTAATAATTTTAGTAATTACTAAGAAGAGAGAAATCCAAAATATACACTAATTAATATTACTACACTTAGAAATTTTACCTGGATTATGCTGTACATAATATATATATATATATATATATATATATATATATATATATATATATATATATATATATATATATATATATATATATTTATAAACACATATATAATTATAATAATTGTTAATACTAGTTGTGTGTATCTAAAAATAATAATTGATTGTATATAATCATGAATACAATTGTGTATATTGCTATACCTAAAGTTTATATATCCTACAAGAGAGAAGTAAACGGAGAAAATCTCGTGGAAGGCCACAAATGAAGTGGGAAGATTTTATCAAAGAGGAATTTATCGCTAGGAGACGAACTCGGAAAAGGCCAGACTATCCAGGCTCTTTTATACTGCAACAGGTAATAACATTTTTTTTTTTTTTTTTTTAGTAAAAAATTATATCGTTGTCTTGGAAGAAGAGTGCCACAATACGAAAATTTGTGCTTTCTCTCTCTCTCTCTCTTTTTTTTTTGGTTTGAAAGCTGCCATTCATGTATATTTCTTTGAGAAATAATGTCAGAATATTATTTTTTAGAACATATAATCTTTACCAAAATAACATTTTATTTTAGTTTTTTATGAAAATCTGCCAAAATTTAATTTACAATCATGGTTAAATGATCAATAAATGAAGATTAACCTTTTTTTGAAACCAATTGACTAAAATGTCCGATTTGGTGTTATAAAGTGAGTTAGAGACAGCAATAAACCTAAATAGACAATCTTCAAACGCTTCTCCTGTAAAATTCCACTTTTTCGTATTGTGGGTGGTATTCTTCTTCCAAGCCAGCGATATGTATAATTTTGAACATACAATTTTTTTTTTTTTAATTTACAACTGTGTATAGAATGAATTATGCAAGGTGTCCCAGATAACCTGGCCACCCTCCCTCCCTTTAAATTCTAGTATGTTTAGGATATTTGAATGAAATTTTGGGGATAACAATTGGGTAACATGAAGTTAGTTTGAAGGTTTATTGCCGACATTGTAAATTTATAACTGGATGGGTATTCTTCCTGCGATTCTAACTCTGGAATTTCCAAGTTAATGGGGTATATATATATTTTTTTACGGATTCTGATACAAAATGACATTTTAAGATGAAAACATATCGCACACTGTGCCCCGAGAGCGCTAATCGCCTAAAATGCAAAAATATGGTTTTTATACAAAGTTCCAAATTTCTTTGAAGAAAAGTATTTTTTTTTTTTTTTTTAAAGTTATTCAAGTAAACATTATAGACAATTAAACTCATGTGAAAATGAGTCCATTTCCACCTCAGAACGCGAAGTATTAGAATGACAATAATAAATAAGAGAACAGGAAAAAATAATATTAAAAAAAATTATTGCATGATTATTATTATCATTATAATTTGCATTTGTTGTAATTATAATTATAACCGGAAGCTTGCCCAAAACCCTATTTTTTTTTTTTTACTTTTGACATTTTTTGCTGTTCTCTTCAATTATTATGACCAATCTAATACTCAGCATTCTGGAATGAAAGTTGACTCATTTCTAATTGATTTATTGATTTTAATCCTTTACAATGTTTGCTTGAAAATTTATCTAAAAAACATTGCTTACCTTCAGTGCCTTATAGAAGAACTGGTAGCAATCCAACTTACATACATTATATATAATCTATATAAAATTTAATGACATTTCTAAAAAGATAAATGTAAATTGCTTAGGATTGGCAACAACCGGAAAGCAAGACTAGTAGAAGGATTATTGGGGTATAGGATTTTTTGATATGGTATATGGGTTCATAGTAGTTGTGCTGAAGATTGTTGGGGTTTAGGATTTTTGTGGCATATATGTTTATAGTAGTTGTGTTAAGGTTTGTTGGGGTATAGGGTTTTTGCGGCATATAATTTTATAATAGTTATGTTGAAGATTTTATGTAGGCATTTGGATTGTGAGGAGAGGATTTGCAAGGAGCTGATTTCTTCCAGCCCGCATGCTCTACTTCGCAGGCTCAAATAGCAGTTTCTTCAAGGGTGTATGTAGACATTTTTTTTTCTGAGGGAGATTTAAATTTTTTTCGGGAGGGAATTTAATAGTAAGAAGGCAAATAATCACCTAAATATCTAAAATCTTCAAATTTGGCGTAAGTTTTAAGGATAAGCATGAAAATTGGATCAAAAACTATTGTTAAAATTAGGAAAAATAATACTCAAAATACTAATCTTATGTTGGTGAGTATAAAAATTATATTTGTTCGTATATTTCGGGGAGAGGAGGGAGGGGAGAAGGATGTATCCCTCTGATCCCCTCTCTTCTGCCCACACAACTGAGTTATTTGTCACTTGTCCAGAAGAAGTTCTTTATAGGACTAAACGGAAAGTTATAAAAGAATGCTGTTGCAGTGGACATAGGTATGAAGGTTTAAAGGAACCTTGAGGGACATTGTTTGGATTTATTAAAATAATCCAAGTAGAATTATTCGTAAATAAAATACTAAAAAGGCGTCTTTGTGTATAGTTTTTGCAATCCGCGTCGCTCTTTTGACGTCCATTATACTAAATCGACATACAAATATCAATGACAAGATAAAATAATTAATAATAATCAACAAACTATTTAAGAAACAGGAAAAAAAGAATTATATAATATACATTAAATACTAAATACCCAACAATAATATATTAAATAAATAGGCCATGACATGCCCGTTAAAGTAAAAACATACTAACAATTTGGAGTATACACTTAATTCGTATATTAAACTTGCGATAGCCCTCCTCCCTTCCTGGTCAATTAAGAACTAAATATCAAAATTATTCACCACATGGACCTGGATAATTATAGCCCGATTTTGTTATCTTTGAAATTTCAGAATTACCTATACTACGTTAACAAACTCTTAGACGTATTCACTTCGGTTAAAAATTTCACTTAACTTAATGTTACGGCGATTGTCGACGAGATTATACTAATTAATAAACATCGAATTATTTTAAATATATCGTGGAATGGAATGATTTCTTATATCGTTAGAAGAGATACTAGATGCCTGTCGTAATTATGTGCACTAATAATCACTGTCATGCTATTAATTGATACCCAATCAGTGCGGATGTTACAAATTATCACCGTGGTAAAGGGACCACCGGTGTCGCTAGTTTTCACCCAATAAAATTAACGATCTAGTTCAAATTGCTCTCTAATAACTTTTTCCGTCGTTTAGCCTAGTTAGTGAAAGCTCTAATAGTCGTTTGCGGACTTTTCTTTAGATGGTTCTGGATAGCGACTGATGCGGGTTTCGAGTTGATTGCAGTTTTGGTATTTTGGGGGCGAGGAACTACCACACCTGATCTAAGATCAAAATTCTTATGATTTTGGAAATATACTTGCCCAGAAGAACAAAAATAATATTAAGGGCACTGTCCATTAGAGATGTCAATAACCGGTCGGTTGTAACCGATAACCAGTTTTTCCTTCTTTTTTTTTTAAACTATCGGTTATAATTGGTTGTTTTTTAAAATCCAAAAAACCGATTAAAATAAATTACATAAAAATAAAAAAAATCAATTGACTCAAAAATATAAAATAAACAGCCAACGTTTTACCCACCTGCCTACCTCGTAGTACTTAAACCTCCTTGGACACCATTACACGGATTACAACTACAACTAAATTTTCATTGTTTACTTCACTTTTGCCAGTAACGAAGTAGAGATTTTGAGGTTGACAGATTTCTTTTAATTTTATTATTACTCATTTTTTTTTCACTATCTCATCCTCAATTGTTTCTCAAGTCTGTTTGTTAGTTTCTTAAAAATTAAAAAAAAAAATTACAGGACGCGAAATTTGAAAGAAATGCTAAGTTATATAGTCTTCAATTGTTATTTATTCCTCAAAAACCGATTTTGAATGATGAAAAAATTGCTAAAAATTTAATTATAATTCTACAGTTTAAAAAAAAAAAATTAAAATTCGATACGTGAAAAAATTGCTACAATTGATGTAGATTATAACCATTGACAATTCATAAGGATTAAACAAAGCCTTTTGTCCCTTAAATACCAGTTAGTAACTAGCCAATCAACGTTTCGGCAATTTCGGTATCATCACGGCAGACAAAAATAAGATCACATGGATGCATCAGCAACTAAAAAAAAACACCTGTTTTGTGATGCACTGTCTCTATGGTGAGTCTGTTTTTGACTATTGATGGAAGATGTCCTGTCTCTGTTTTGTTCTGATGTCTGAATTGGCGAAATGTTGGCTGTTTATTAATTTACTGGTATTTGAGAGACTTGTGACATTTTTGTAATATTCCAATGATATTTTACTTCTGTTATTTTTGCTCTTTTTAATAGATAATATAATTTAAAAATCATTTATTTCATTTTGTGCTAGCAATCGGTTTGATTTATCAAAATCAGTATCCACAATACACTAACTATAAAGTTGGTTAATCAAAGAATATATAACTGGGTTTTTTTTTTTTGGTTTTTTTTTTGCTATTTGTTGAAGTAAACCAACACGACGTTTCACTTTGGACAATCGCTTGGCACATATACAGAATCGTTCGTAAGAAATCAGACGAAAATCAAACTGAACGATTTAACGTTAAGATCAATCCTACTTCGCTTGCACGTTTTCGGCCACTTGGTTTGACCGATGTCGACGTCGTTTTTTTAAAAAGGTGCGAGCCCCATTTAGCATACTTTACAGGAAACTCATGAGACTTTCCCCCATTTTAACAATATATTTTTTCTTTACTTTATACAGTTGGAGTTTATTAAAGTGGCAAAACTTTTATAATTACAGTCTATTTGTAATGCTTCTAGCACTGGTAAAGGACAGAGTGACGGAGTCGTCAGTATTTCGTGCTTACGTCAACAATAGACGATTTTTAGACCTTTTTAGTTTTTTTTTTATATATCGTGAGCGGAAGATAAAGGTGATATATACGTTCCATAATAAATTGAAACCTAAATTTAGAATTTTTGGTGCCCAAGCCTTTTTCAAAAAACGACGTGGATGTCATCCAAACATGCATAAACTGTAACAGTATCCTGAAGTGTATGTTTAACTAGTGAATTTTTTTGACGATGGATTTAAAAGTTCTATCTGTCTGGACTAATTTAAAACTTTTATGACAATGTCACCATGATCTGTCGATAATATTTTAGTCAATTAATTATGGGTTGCTTTCTTTTGGGTTGGAATATGAGGTGCTATGAAATTTCCATAGAATCCACGGGATTTGATTGGAGTTAATAATTTCCACTTGCAGTTCTAATGCTATTGATTCATGGATTGTTCGCGTCCTTAAGTAGGACAAGGGAAACTCGACTTGAGTGGGAGATGCCTCACTATTACAAGCTATTCACATCTGATCAGGGAATACCTAAATCGGTAATCATATTCCTCTTCCAGTTCAGTTGTAAATGTCATATATTACTTTTCTATCTTTTCAGTAATAATAGAATATGGCTACAAGGAGCCACTCCCAATCCGAATCCTACGGAGAAAGTTGATACAAGCTACTATTATCAGGAGATTTCTAAACAGATGATTACAGCTGAATCAATCTCCTCAAATGCCGCCAGTAATTTATCAGGCTACCGATTGCAGTAGCTGTGGTACTCCAGATCCTCTACTTCCCGAAGGCGGTGCTAGACTGTTTCCCGAATAATAAGGATATGGCCATCCACACCAAGCTTTTACTTTAAAACTAATGGGATATGGAGTTGTCTTACAATCAGGGTGTGTATATATTTAAAAATAGCATTCGATGATAGGTTGTGAAAATATCCTTTCTTCCTTATATGGTTTTATTAAACCTCAAACATTATGACAATGTGTCGGAGTTTTACCCCTACTGATATTCATAAACATATTTACTCCAACTAGGTCAACAATCAATCCATATTGTTATGCTGTTTTAAAACTATAATAGTAGGAATATCAACGAGACGCGTTTTAAGGTCCTCTGAGTCCAAATAGCCAAGTCTCGCAAAATTGTCTGTGGGTACGTCTGTAGTGTGTATGTGTATGTGATAAGTCTAGCTCAGAAACGAAAGATTATACGAAACCGAAATTACATAATCAATACATAATAATCAGTTGTATACTTGCGATGTTATAGCAACTTTTCCACCAAAATCGACGTAACGGAAGAGCCAGATTATATTATCGATTTTACATATTTTTACAATTTTCTCGAAAAAGGCTATAACGATTTTGATCAAGCTCGTCAAATCAATGTATAATTAAATGACCTTTAATATCAGTTAGGTCTTATCCTCATAGGAATAGTCTTACAGGGTCTAATTGCCGAATTTTCAAATTGGCTTACTCTCAAGTTCCTGCCTATGTTTAATTTTGTAAATTTGAAATACAATAATTAACTGTTTCTAATTGTTAGTGGTTTTTGATTTGATAATTAACTAAAAGAAAAAAAAATATTTTTTTTTCCCAGGCTGAAAAAAAAATATTTTATATTTTGTTTAGTATACCGCACGTATAATATACCGTTTAGTTAAATTAATTTTAAAAACTAAGTAGCCAACTGGCTTGTAAGTTAATCATTCAATATATGTATACTAAATAAACAGCTCAAAGAAATTACAAATAAATTTATTAAACTATGGTTCAAAGGCTACAGCATATTGACATCTAGCAATAAAAACTATAACGACAATAATAATATCGCAATGAAGCCAATGCTTTAATAATTCTAAAGTAACGTTATTGAATAAACGCCGCATGTCTAGTTGACTCTAGGTCATTAGTTCTCCATTAGCAGAAAGCTATAATGGTTAATATCTGCACCAAACCTATTGTTACACCCACTAGCCTGAGCAAGTTCATGCAATATATGTTTGAGGACCTTGCATATTTTACATAAATCAGAGCCGTGCTGGCCAGCGCTCCGTTGCGTATAACGTTATGCGATAATTAATTGCAAGTAAAGGAAATGAATTCCTTCGTTATAGTTGAGGTGGGAATGGCTAAACTGTTCATGAGTTATTTTTAACATATGCCGTATTATTCAAAGTGCATTTCTTCATTCTTATTTATGGCGCTTTATGCAGTTTCAATGCCGATCCATTTCAAGCGTGGTATATACTTGAATATGCAAACAGCATACTCACGGGTGTTCTTCTTGTCTTTATCCATTCCCATTTGTAATATTATGGGTTTTTATAGTATGTTGGAATACTTGAGGATAATTTGAACAACTTGTAATGAATATATATACACGCATATACATATTCATCACTCCTGGTTTTTGATTGGCTACAGCAATAGGTGTACCAGTCATTTCTCATATATTCTTATTCTACCCTAAACTATTCGTCGGTCTTGAAATAAGTAAATTGTTTTTATTAAATTTATTTATCCTGCGACTGATGACACTTTAGATTGAGCTGCAAGAAAATTACGGCCATAATAAGTTAGCATCATTATTTCTCTCCATGTAATGATAAAAGATAAATAAATATGATAAAATTGTTATTTCCAAATATTAACATCAATTCAGAGTAAAAGAAAATTATATTTTTGTAGAGAAAGGAGAGGGACCAAAGACCTGTTATCTAGATTTAAATCTAGAAGAAAGAGGCAGTATTGTGGAATGGAGATCCGTTAAGATCACAGTTTATGAAGGACTGATCAAATGCAGTCTGATTTCAACGGGTCTAGAGACCTAGAGAGTGAGTATTACGGAAGTTAATTTCAGATTGAAACTGATGTGGTTGCAAGATATAATGAGGACGATGAGATTAGATTTCCCAAAAATGAATGGAAGATAACGATTCGTAAGTCTATTCAGTTAAGTTTCAAGTTGGCCAAAGAACTCATTGTAAAACGAACAACCAGAGTTGAAGTGAGGGAAGAGATGAGAGGATGGCTAGTGCTTTTAGGAAGGAGGTGATGGAGATCGAACGAATATTTGAGATATGTTTGATTTTTCAGAAAAGTATTTGATCAAATATAACTCCAAGGATTTTGACGAAGGAACAGTTGGTATTGAATTGGAGAGTTGTTCGAAAATAAGCTAGATAAAGATGGAATAGTAGACAGAGAGGGACCAAATAAAATAAGAATGATTTGGGATTTATTTAAGTAAGTTAGGACAAATTAAACCTCCAAAACCATTAATATTTTTTTCGATATTTTTACGTTTATTTCATTTTATATTATGTAATCGAATCGTTCATTGTTTCTTGTTTTTTCTTAAATATTACAGTTTTTATATCGGTTTAAATCTCATTTAAAATCCCTGTTTAAACGATAAAATACCTGCCAATAAATGCTTCTTATACGGCATTGCAATAAAATAAGAAGGAAAAATACATAGCTTTCCTAACAAATGTCTCTTTATGATGCATAAAAATTAACTCCTACAGAGAACAGGTAAATTGAGCTATCATATACAGTTACTATCTACCAGGATGGGAAGGCACTATCTAATAACGACACCCGGAGTTGACGCTAAAGGTCACAGTGCGTATGATTAATGCTCCAATGAACACTTCCACGCGGTAACACAGAAACACCTTTATTTAATGGCTGTCGATTAATTCTATCGGTAAAGTAAAGCCGGTCTGCCCTTGTGTCGGAATGTATATGTGGGAGTATTGTGTAATCGGATTATTTATTTGATCGCTTTTCATTAACTTTTTTTTTTTTAAGTTTAAAGTGTCAATGGTGTTAAATGGGTCTATTAATATTAGAATCGGAAAAATATGCCTAACGATAATGGTGTCTTGATTAAATGGTATCAGTGTTCAGGCGCCATTTAATGACAGGACTATAGATCACTTAGGATATGGTCCTCGCCTTTCATCGGTTCTTTGGGTTTATGATATTTGAAATAATAAATTAGCATAGCAATGGCTTAAATAATCCTTCAACAGATGAATATCTACAAATATTAGTTTATTTATTTACTATAGTTATATAGTATATAATGGTATTATTATTATGTAATGGTATTAAACATGTGAACCCTATTATTATTTCCTCTTTAACAGAAGGAAGTTACGAGATAAGTATATACCTTGCATACTACATACTCCGTACATGCCATATTTTACATTATAAACTCAAAAGCGTACATGGGTCCTTATCATTTAAATTAGATCTTAGAGTATACCAGATCATGCAAGTTGAATTTTTTTAAACAGAATTTTGGGGCTGAGCATTTTTTTTTTCGTTTTAATTATCTACTGAATTGTTAAACTGTAGAATATTTATTATACGAGTTAGATAACCTAATTTATTATTTTATAATAAATTAGATTAATTTTATTAATAAATTAATCTAATTTATATTTTTTAGTACTTTATTGTTTTTTGAATGTTGAAAAACATATATGCCCTTAAATATGTGCCCTTTCCGTTACGCTAATAATATTATTGATACACTTAATTTTTATTATTTATGTTTGCTTTATTTTTTTCATTTTTGTTCTGTAATTTTCATACGTTCATCAGCAGTCAAGGCCTTTAGGTAAAAAACAACTATAAATTTACGAAATTTGTTATGACGTCCCCTCCGTTACAACAGTGTCCATTCCGTTACGTTTTTCTTTTTGTAACTGAGGAGACACCTAACGGAGGAGACCTTTCACCTTCAAATAAAAACATGAAGTTACTAACTACAAAAAAAAAAAAAAAGAAAAGCTGAAGCTTCAGTTTGTTACACTATTGAATAATAACTTGCACATTTTATTTAATAAGAATACATAAGCTGGTTTTCACAAACGTGCGTAACGGGAAAGAAAGTAAAAAATATGATGTACTCACAATGTTCTTAAAAAAAAAATTTACTGCAGCTGACATAATCGCGTAAAACTTTGCACAGGAACTGAGACATATCACAGCATGTACATAAAGAGGTGGGAGGGTTCCGATCCCGTCTCCAACGTCCTCCCTCTGGTTCAAGCACAGTAAACGAATTGACGTAATGAAATGAACGAATCTTTGGAATAGCTGAACTTTGAATTATATCTCAGGATTTAAAATTATGATTAAATCAAACATATGAAAATTCAAAATTCCACATGTTTGTCTGCAATATAATCGGATCTTAGTTTAAAAAATATGGAGGTTATTTAAAAAAAAAAAAAAAAAAATGCGTTTTGAAATCTGGATAGTGCGGTGTGACACTAACGGAACAGAAAGAACTTAAAATACTTAAATTTATTTAAAATAATTTACTACTGGAGGCTGTATTGTTGTGAGAGCGATTTATTTAGACTCGAACAAACAACACATAGCTTGCTTAATATTTCCAATATTTCTATATATGGCCAGTCAGTATGGTTTCAAAGTCTTTGGAGGGAAAATTGACGCATTAAATGATAATGACCCACATTACAAAAACGCTATTTTTGAAAGCACAAGAACAGCTTGATGAATAGAACTTACGACTGTGAAATAAATTTACACATTAGTGCAGTTTGATTTAAAATTTACCAGAACGATATTTCGTACATGGAACAGCGCCAGAATTATAAGCACGCCAAGAAAAATTTCTGCAATCGCTAAAAGGTCCATGCCTTATAATTTATCGGCAAACAACGACAGTGCGTTCATCATTCGCAGACCCTTATGCAACACTGGGATTTCAAAACTTGCCCCACATTTACCTTTTTGGTTTATTTATTTTTTATTGGTGATTTTGAATCCCTCGATATTTATAAAGATAATTTATTAATAATGAATTTCATTTCAACAAATAATCTTAACAAAAAAAAAAGTTGTATTCTGCGTCGACGACCATCAGCAAAATACTACCACTGCACCTCATTTCATTAATACTGTTAGAACTATTATTGTTATAATCGATCAATATTTTTTATAATTTACTTCTTAAAATCGGAAGTTTTGAAATACAATTTTTTTATGACATTATAATGTAATAACAGTTTAGTTAATAATTTTCTTAGTGAACTCGGCAACAAGAGTGTGACTAAAGTTCGGATGAGTCGAAGGGATACAAGTCCATACAAAACAACAATCATTTTAAAAGCATTTCTTTGTTCGTTGAATCTATCATAAGTAATTATATTTAATTTAATTAGTTTTTACTCAGATGGATTTCGAGACTCAGGTTGAGGTATTAAAAATAATATTATAACCGTTAGTCAATTAAATTAATATATTAAAACGGGATGTTTTTTTTATGTGGTCATTTTCTACTTGGTTTTTGGGAAATAAAATAAACATTCAGTCATTAACTTTCTATCCCTACATCCCAATTATTTTCAAATCTGAATGTAGAAATGCAGTTTTTTGCATACGAGTTGTAGATACTGTTAGTAAATCCAGCAAATGTGCAGAGAGAAATGATTTATTAAAAATCAATGCTGCCCAATTACATTGGGTTGCTATAATACACAGCATACTAATCAATCCATAGTGGATAAAATATTTATATATACACAATTTTACATTTATTTCTTCTTTTTTTTTTCTTCCATTCATATTTCACATATTTCATAGACTTTTCGTTTGTATTTGATTACACACCATTTTATTTTTATTTTTCTATCCCTTATTTATTTTCATCCATCCAACTACCTTCTCACCTCTCCATAATTCTCCCTTCCAGTTCACAATCAACCCCTTCTTAATCCAGTATATAAACTCTAGACAATTTGAAAATTTATGAAACTAATCAACCATCAATGTCCGAAAGCACACATATATAGATCAACAGTACAGGAGAATAAATAAATAAATAAATATATATATACATATACAAATACAAACAATCCCAAATGATAAATAGACCCATCTACCTACCATGCAGGTGATGGTGGATAATCCCCAGGGAGTCCAGAATAATGTTTCTAAATTTAAAATTTCGAAATGTTTTATGTGAATTGGGCCCAATTCAAATAATGATTAGAAGATACGACTGAAAAATGGATTAACTCTCACTTTTCTAGGTTTTTGGGGAGCGGCTCAGTTTGTTAGTTATTTTTTTTTGTTTTACACTTTTCATTTTTGCGTAGTGGAAAAAAAAATTGCTTACGAAACAAAAATAAGTTTGAAAGTCCATTGATTGAAAAAGTTTTTGTTTAATATCTGCTTCACCTTAGATGAAGATTAAATTCTATCAGAAATTCTATTATTTTTATATTTTTCAAGTTTAAATTTCTAAAACTCAAAGTAAAGTAAAATTCTTAATTTTAAAACTGCTCAAGTCTTTAGTTTTGTTTAACTTAAAACAGCACAAAATTATATCCAGTTAAAACCATATTAATAAAAAAAAATACAAAAAGGAAACTTTACAAAAAGGAATTAAAAAAATATTTTTAGGTAAATTTAGTGTTTATTTCTTAATCTTGGCCTATTATTCATTATATGTATATATGTATAATAATATAATATGTGTATAATAATACACGTTCATATAGTAGCTAAATTCTTCTTGTTTCAATCCCGACAAGTGTAATTTTACCAATCATCATCGGCATTAAATTATTCTATACAAAAATATGCCTAATACAAGCACACTTTAAGACAATTCCTATTAACATATATGTCACTTAAAACTTTTTATCATCAATATTACTTTTTTCCTAATTTCACATAATATATTTCCATTATTATACAAGCCAGTGGGTTTGTTCAGATCCGTTTTGATAAATGGCTGCCGAGGTGAAAGTGAACCACCTTTCCACTCCGTCTCTTATCTGAAATTAGTTTTGTTTATCCAAGTTTAGTATCTATCGCTGTCCCAGATTCTGTATCAACCTCTACATCCTGGTCTTATGATTTATAATTTTCTTCGGTTATTTAAAATATTGAGGTATATTTCTGTAAAAAAAAATTCATTAAACAAAAAAAAAAAATATATTCCGCAATCAATGTATTGATATCGAAGAAAAAAATAGTAAACCTTATTTTCCCGGCGATTCCGTGTAATAATTTCCTAATTGAAAGATGTACATTTAATTTTAGATGTTTTGAATGAAATTTTTCATTATATTATATATTTTATAATAAATTTAAATTTAATTTTGGGTATATAAAAAAAAAATCAAAAGAAAAAATCAGTCCGTGGCTTTTCTACTGGGCCAATTTTTTTTAAATTTGCCACTAAAGTCACTGTTCATTGATCTTCGGATTAAAGGTTTAACACGCACTATATCGACCATTTATGAAGACAGGGGAAAATAATAAAGTGTTTTGGAATCATTTTACCATACCGTTAAAAAAATAAAATTCAAATAAATGTTTAATTTTTTGGGAGATTTATAACTACTTGGAAATAATAAACTATAATGTAATAATTTGAAACGTTTTTTATGTACTTGTGGGATAGCATACGGTAATCCAGTGCATATTGTGCTGAGTTGTTTTGTTTCAAAAGTTATCGTTTGTTATTTTCTTCCAACAGAGACCTTTATAGTTTTTTTTCTCTTGGTTACCACGTTTCTGCAACTGCACTATATTCTTCTGCATCACGATGACAGGGGACAGGGTAATGTATGCACTAGTAGTGAAAGGGACTCTTACGTCATTAACTTTTTCCTCCTCGCTGCAACAAATCTTTTCAATTCAAATCAGAACAAATTACACTTCAATGATTTCCAATTGAAATTAGAAAAGGTGGATATGTGCTATTTGTTTTAGTGACGGATCAAGGAGGCATGATCAGACTGGTGGAATTATATACAGAGTCGACGGCCATTTCGACTTCAGCCATTAGTTAGAATGAGAAATCTGTTTTGTGCCTATTGCATCAAGCCTGTCCCCTCTCCCTTCTCGAGTTAGGAATGATAATAAATCGATCCTGAATCACTTTTTTATTGAAATCGAGGCGAGTTGTTTATCCATTTGGACAAATTATCTGTTTATCACTGCGATATATCAAGATGGAGGTTGTAAGAAAATAATCTCACGGAGTGTGGCAAGTGGGGCGGTCGTGGAAAGCTGTATATTGGGTCAATTTATCTTGTTTGTGAATGGGCATGTGGCGGTATTGGAAAGGAACCACATAAATACAGACATTTGCCTTGAGGTTTTGACAAAAATCAATTTTAAGATTATGTTAATATATTAATCATTCTAATAAATCTATGTATTTTAATAAGATATTTTTAGTAATCCTATACCTATTCTAATACTATCAATTTTTTCCTGTTTTTGTGTCTGCAAAATTGATTTCGAAATCCCGCGGAAGGATTTCGCTTAACATTTTATAATAAGGGTTTTCACGCCTCAGAAATAGATTGGCATAACCCTGAGAATATTATCAAAATGACACTATTCTGGATTAGTTGCTTGAAATGAATAACTAAAAGTATCACCAGTTAAAAAAAAAAAAACTCGGTTCAAGTTTTTGTTCAACTACTTTTTTTCTCGATATTTCACGATATATTTACTGGTTTCCCAGCCTTCGAGTCACTAGTGTCAGTACGTCCAAAGTGTTACCATATTTTTTTGTAAAAGTATCTCATACCACGGAATAAATAATATGTTTAGGAAAGAGAACTTATAAAACAATTATTCAGAATGGTGACACTAGCGAAAACGGATACTAAAATGTTCGAACAAATTCTCCCAAATAGCCACCCAATTTTAGTGGAGATTGTTTGCTAAAATTTCAGTAATGCAAAGAAGTGTTTCTAAGTGGTTCTGAACACATTGAAATAATTATTATCTGTGCAAAAATTGTTTGACCTTTTTGAAATTTCAAAATTTGGGCATTCTTGATGGGCATTAATGATTTTCTAACAAAATTGTGTGATAAACGAAAAATCCAATGTAAAGTTATGTAGAATGTTATGTGAAAACTACATTTTAAACACCCTCTTTCCCTCAAAAAAAAAATATAAATAAATAAAATAAGCTTTAAATAGGAGACTCTCAATTTTACTGTTACTGAAGTTATTGAAGCAAAGGACAGAGGCACAAAAGACTGAGAACACAACATATTTTTAGTTCATCATCATCAATATAAGCAAAACAACTTTTTCTATGTGAATATATGCAATCGTTCAGCAACGAACAACGTTTAAAAACTAAGTGTACTTATCTTCTAGGACGCCAGTACAGGAAAAGAACTGAGAAAATGAAGTGATGTATTCACTTAAACAAAAACACGTTATACCTTGCACAATACTGGGAAGCTTTTATAGAGACATTGAAGATTATGTCTCAACCCAATATGCGTTTTTGAGTCAACGTTCAGAGATGCGGGGAGAATTAGGTACTTTTTTTATTTCGTACGATAGGTATACTAAACTTCTTAATAAATTAGATTTTGCAGTATCATTGATTTCTCTGTGCCTACATACTATTATACATCGGTAAACGTGTCTCATTTTATTGTATGTCAGTCTCCATTGCTTACACAATAAAATAATCCATTTCCTGTTATTTCTCCACTTCGCTGAATAGACATTTAAAGAATGTAATTATAGCCTTCAATGTTGCCTCACTTTAGTTTTACACTAATACAATATTCTTGGTTTTTATAATCATTTTTAGATATTTTATTTTCTCCGTTTGAGCTTAGGAACTCAAGGAATTTGAAGGCATCTGTAGGGTGTTAGGACATAAGGTAATAAACCTGTCTCTGCGATGCATTTACATAAATTTGATGTCGAAAGTTATCATTAGATCACATAAACTAGAACACGTGAATTAAAAAATGATTGATTCATTATCAAATCTCATGTCAAATTATATGATATATGAATGATTGTTAAGAACTCCATCATTACATCACAAATACTGGCAACATTGGTTTACAAAAAAATTAACGATGTCTCAAATACCAATTTCATACAATACAAAATGTATAAGGATACTAAAGCAGTCTTTGAAAGTCTCATTCCTTGATTTATGAACATTAGGTAATAAGGTATTTTTTAAATTTCCATATTCGGATAAAATATATTAAAAACCAGACATTTGGAAAATTCATCACCTGGGTTATAATTAATTTATCGCTACTTTGACGTTTACTTATATAATTTTAATTTAAACTTAATTTAATCAATAAAAAAATTTAGAACTCATCACTACTCATCACTGTACCTTTCCCATTTGTTTTCTTTATTTTTTTTTTCCAGCATATATTATGTATGAAATCACAGTGAATGAGAATCTCATTTACTTGAACCACTCGGCCGCTATATTTGTATCTGATAAAAATATAGCTCCCGTGAGGATTAAAAGTGCATGTATATGTTTATCACAATTTTATACTAAAGAATATAAATTAAGCAACCAAAAATTATTTTTTCTCTTATAAAAGCTTTTTCTAAATTTTTTTATTGATTAAATTAAGTTTAAATTAAAATTATATAAGTAAACGTCAAAGTAGCGATAAATTAATTATAACCCAGGTGATGAATTTTCCAAATGTCTGGTTTTTAATATATTTTATCCGAATATGGAAATTTAAAAAATACCTTATTACCTAATGTTCAGAAATCAAGGAATGAAACTTTCAAAGACTGCTTTAGTATCCTTATACTTTTGGTTAAGTATAACCCGATTTTATTTTATTTGAATGTGACATCATGGCATTGATCCAAAACGAAATGTTCTGTTTTTTTTTTGTTTTTTTAATATTGGAGAGAGATCAAAACTTTAATTTTTGACTAGTCAGAAAAATTGGGAAAATAATTTTCAACGCTGGTTCACTCCTCTCATGGACTATAAAACTATGCCTCAATCGTCAAATAAAATTTCTAAAGTTCATTACAATCATTTTTGAGTTGGTGCTATATATCAGTTCATACAGTATGCATTCGTGTTAATTGTAAATTAATTGTATTTCGTTTAACATTTAAGGAATTTAAAATAAAAGGAAACATATAAAAGTTAGAATAACCTAATAAGCTTTAGTAGTAACTATTGTATAAGAATAAATTGCTTTGAAGACTAGGAATCCGTCCTTAATCCTCCCCCCCTTTAAATGGTAGTATTTCCTTCCTTCAAAAAAAAAAGAAAAACATTTTTTTGGTGCAAGCTAAAAAATATCCTATTACTTTAAATTAGATGTCTTTGACCACTTGGAGGAGCTTCATCGGACATATATCGTTGTCATGGAAGATGAGTGTCACAATACGAAAATATTTGTTTTTACTTATTTTGCTTGGAGAACTTCCAATTCTTTTAGGAAAAATATCAGATCTTTACTTTAAATATTTAACGTAATAATAATTTATTTTAGTTGTGTTTTTTTATGAAAATCTGCCACAATTTAATTCACGATTCATGTTTAAATTATCAAAAAATGAAGATTTCCGACTTGGTTTTTTATCAGTGAGTTAGGGACAGCGATAAATTTAAATAGGCAAATTTCAAACGCTTCTCCAACAAAATTCCATTTCTTCGTTATGCGGCATTCTTCTCTCAGGCCAACGATATGTTGTATCATTCGCTCTGAAAGTGCTAAATTGTCCGAAACTGTGGATAACAGAAGGCAAACGAGTTCAGATATGGATAAAACCCTGGCAAACCTTAAAGATTACCTATTAATACTTAGATTGTTACTGACAAACAGTTATATCATAAATATAGCAGTTATGTCTAATTCCACTCTCATCTTCCTGGCATGCTTAAATGATAGTTTTTGTGACCAGGTTGTAATGAAAAAGAGGCAAATAAGATAGCAATTCTTAAATAATCAATTTATGCTAATCAACTAAATTAGAATATGGCCTGATAAATAATTTTATAAATTAAGAATAAGGACAAATAAAAATATGAGGGTTTTATGCAATGAAAAAAAAAATGGAAAACAAAAAAAATAATTTAAGTTGTAGATCGAATAATAGAAATGCTTGAAGATGGACAAAATTGAGTCCAAAGGGTTGTAGAAAGAGGTTAAAATGGAACATGAAGAAGTTGGATGGTTGTTTAGATAATTTCTATGAACCAGATATATATATATATATATATATATATATATATATATATATATATATATATATATATATATATATATAAAATAAATAAAAAAAATAAATAAAATTGTTTTAGTAACATTCCCGTTACATTCCGTTACCATGATTGCGTATACGTACAGTTGGCGTACAAGCAAAAGTCACCAAGTACAGTTTTGTATGACAATGATTTCTGGCTGGCGCAAAAACAACATACATGGAGCGAATGAATTTCGTGCAAAATAATGCAGCAAAATAAGGCATCGAATGACTTAATGATGCTTTGTAGGTGAAAATATATCGTTTGCTAAGTGAAAAAATGAACTATAAAGTGTGATTTATTTACAATATTGGGCCTAGTGACTTTTCCTTGAACGCCGACTATATGTGTTCTGCTGTATATATTTCCTCCCAATCCTTATTTCATATTCAATGATGTAAGTTATTTGATGTTGTCATGAAAATTGTTAATTGGTTGTAAATATTTTTTCTAGTTTGAAATTATTATTCTTACTTATTCGAAAATATTTCTTCCCTGAATGAGTTCCCAAAGCTCACCACTTGGTGTAATGAATAGCTATCGAAACAGTTTTCTTTTTAATGTTTGATAATACTTCAACCACTTAGATATCAAAGTATAAACGGGATCCATTGTCAATATTTGTTCAAATATATTTGAGGAGTATAATATCGTCGCATGTCTGTGCGAGTAAATTTTCGAAATATCTAACTTTACCTTACAAATAATAATCTTATATTTGTTTAACAGCATTAATTAAAAAAAAAATCTTATTCTTATATATAATGTCTAAAAATGGATCACTTATTCATTTTCATATGAATTAAAAATTACAATAAGCCAATCAAAATACCTTTAATGTACAATGATAGTATAAAACTGTTGGAAAATAATTATCATTGATGAAGATTCCGTCTATATCGCGTCCTAGGACGCATATCGCCCCCGGTTCGGCAGGACAATCCTCATTCTTCGCGTTCCATCCTTAATGAGAAGAAAGCAAAGAAAGGCCGTTGACCCGGAGGATTTGCTGGAACACTCCCTCTGCTATCTCGGAGTTGACGCAATATCAATAGAGCATAATAATCAGATAAGATCTCTGTTTTAAAATAACGCTTGGTAAAATTTGTAATTTTAAATATATATCATTAAAAAATATACCTTTGGTAGAGTCCATGCATTAACCAAAACAGACTTCGATATGCCAGGTAAGGAGAACAGTGGTTAAAGGAATTAATCCATGTAATATATTCCATTAACATTTAGGATCTTCATTTTTTGAATTATTTATAGATTTATTTTAGCCCATACAATAAGATTATTTTATCAAGCAAAAGTGTACTGTTTAAACATATATTTCAGTAAAGTATAAGTGATAGGATTAGCTGCAATAGTAGCTACAACTACTAATAGAAATAAACTGTATTATCAATCTCTTTATCGGCATTTTTAGGTTTGATATAATACTATCTATCAAGTTTGTTTCTTATAGCATTAGTTATAATTGTTATTGGTTGATTTATAATTATTAGCATAGCAATTGCGTTTGTGATAATAACAGTCATCGAGATTTTTTTGGATCCTCATAAGAACTGAATCGTCAAATGAATAAAACCTTGAGTACTGGGAATATGATGGAGTAATAAGAAACATAGGAAATGGAGCGTTCAAATAAAAATAGATAAATAAAAGTGAAAGAAAGAAAACAAAGAAAAACAGAATAATTGAATTATAAATGAAAAACATGATTATACAAGTTTCGGTTTAGGCTCGGCCATCCTTAGACTGAAGGTATTACCCAGTGACGCGTTATTGTACCGGTTTCTTTCCGAGGTTTTCCTTTCTTTTATGGGTCCAAAGATTTTCTGTAAGATTGTCATCTTAAATACAAGGAGCCTGTTTTCATCAGCCCAGGCCTCTGGGCCATATATTAACACTGGTCGAACAAATGCTTATAAAACATTTTTTCGACCAGTGTTAATGCATGGAGGATCACTTTAGTCTTTGGAGAAGAACTTGCTCTTGAACTGCTTTCTTAGGCTAGCATCTGCTTGCAGTATTGATTATTCTTCGAATCTCCTGTGGCATGTCGTATTTTATGTTGGTCTCTGTCCCCAGGTACACAAAACTGCCAACGCATTCGAGCCTAAACTGTCCAGCTTTGAAGTATTCCTCTTTTTCTTCTCTCCATCCTACTCACATATATGTACATTGACGAGATCGCCAGCATAGCCTAGAATTTGAACCAGTCTGTTAAAAATAGTACACCAGCTTGGATTTCTTTGATTATTTATTGAGGTTTAATCTTCTCTTGTTTGTGTAATTTTTTTTAAAGTCATTTTTCGTGGTCGTTTATCAGCATGGCAAGTTTGATGATAAATTTTTTTTACACAATCTGTTGTTTCGCTTTGTCTGACACGTTGGCTCGATTTACTTTTCTTTTAGGTAGCCTTTCGTCGAGTTTCAAAACCAGTATCTTAACATAGATTTGTTATTTAATTAAAATTAATTTAGTTGCAATATCGCTCAACAAAGTTTCAATTTTTGTAATAATTTGTAATAAAAGGGGACGGTTTTAATCATTGGAAAAATACAAACCATAAAATTTATTCCACTTTACTTCAGTATATAAGTATGGGAAACAGATTGCAGCAAACAATAGCTGCATAAGCATAAGTAAATACAACGACAATACACCTAGTAAAGAACCGATTTTTTTTTTGGTTATTAATCCCCTAAAATCGAGTCGACGAATCGGCACAAAAATGTGAGAAAAATTTTCTGGATAGGCAACAACACAAGAAGGCCTATGATCTTATTTTATTTCTACCCTCAAACTCGTCAAGATCAAATATATCCCCGTAATTATATTAATTTATATGCAAATATTTTAAATTATTAGAAAAATTTGTTTTATTGCCTCCATTAAATAGTAGTCTATCATTTGTTACTTCAGTATAAAGCCTAAATAGTATATAACTTAGAAGTAGTAAAGTACAGAGCTTATAAATAGTTAATTGTAGGTAACAGAGAGTACATATTAGCTCACGACTACACATCCCTTTTAGAGTAGACATTGCACTCAATAAAGCTGACTGATTGGCAATTATTGTAACGACGAGGAACCGGTATATTTAGTAGAAGGGGCCGGACAATGGGATGAGGACCGGTGCAATAAGTTAGGCCGAGAGTTCGGGTCACGAGCGGGAACTGTGTCATTCGGTCGTGGGAGTACCGACCGCTCTTCCATCCTCAGGAGTTACTGGAGGAGCGTTCTTTCTTAAAGATCTAGAGGGAGGTTGAAGGGCATATCGATTCTGTAGTTAATTCAGAATGGATCATTAAAACAAAAACCCAGCAAGCGAAAAAGAAAAGAAAATGTTCACGGTGATAGATTTAAAAAAAAATACCACTTCCACTCGTCAATAATACCGAGTGAAAAGTATGAAAGGAATATTTAAAAAAAGTCACGATGATTACTTACATAATAGGAACTTATGAAGATTAAAACATTTGTAGAACGTTGGTTAAAGTCTATACAAACTAACGATAACGGATAACGGATGTATGATTGAATTAAAATATGAATCTATAAATTTTTCATGACTTTAGAATAAGGAGAATGAGAAAGGTTGTTCATATTATACATTTCGGTTTTCTAGACACGCCTTTTTTTTTTTCAATATTCCTCTAGAGGATCTGAGTGAACCCCTTTGGAAAAATCCTCAGTCGTCTCGGATATTGAACAAGTATTTCCTTTTCCAAAGAGGGAGTAGATAATAATAATAATTCTGTTAACTCTTGAACGTTGAGCTCAAATGTAAAATAGTTTAAAATCCAGTTATATAAACAAATATAAGTAGTTAATGATTAGGTTTATTAACCGATTATAATAATCACTAAAGGAAAAATTAATTTGAATGTTTAATTTTTATTTCATTTTTTCATATCTGTTGATTTGTTTCTCTTTATATATTAATTTTTTTAGTATCGTTGAGTTCATTTCATTTTATCATTTATTAATTTATACTATGAAATGTTTATTTATGTTAAGTTATAAAAGTGCAGAAGAGATCGGATGTTTATATTACGATTATTAATTGTTCTTGTTTGTTTATGTACACTCTTCACATTTTGTAATATAGAAAAATATTTAGCAACTAAGGATTGTAAAAATATATTAATCATTTATTCATTCAGTTGACATCCGCATGGTGGTATAGAAGGATCAATCTAATTAGGGAATCATAAATTATTTGCCACTTCTATAAATTTGTTTTATTGAAAACTAGTTTCGAATGTTATACATTCATCTTCAGTTCAAGGTTTAAATGGATTATATCATACAGAAAAGTTTGTACTGGTTTCTTCTCGCATTGAACTAATAATGCATTGTTAGTTCAATGCGAGAAGAAACCAATACAAACTTTTCTGTTTGATATAATCCATTTAAACTTTGAACTGAAGATGAATGTATAACATTCGAAACTAGTTTTCAATAAAACAAATTTATAGAAGTGGCAAATAATTTATCATTCCCTAATTTATTCATTCGTTTACATGTGCTCATCGTGAGTGGGTGATTAGCATATTGCACAGATATTTTCAGATTCAGTTAACATTGTACATGACATGATGGGATTGTTAAATTTTTTTTACGCAATTTATTTTTTCAGAATGAATTAAATAAAGTGAAAGAGTTGTGATATTTTTAAAAACTTAAATTCATTTTCAACAAGAGTTTACTGTCATTACGAGCGATGTCAATCCGTTGTTAATTTCGCAATCTTGTCTTGCATCGTTTTAACTGCCTTACAATCCAAAAAAAAATATTGTTAATTTATTTTAATAATTATTTTTTCATTTTTACGGTATTTTTCTTTGCCTATATTCTTAACACTACTGACTATGAATATCTATTGACTGTAATAATTATTAAACAAAAAATAATAACAAATATAACATGTAAACACCAAGGCTAGAGTGTTCACTAACTAAGGGCTTCACATTTTTGTTTTTTAATATACTGAATCCAGTGGCGTATGCAGCAGAGGGACCAGGGGGGATACACCCCGCCCTCCGAAATGTTCGAAAAAATTAAATTTTCATAGTCACCAACATAAGATTTGTATTTTGATGAATATTTTGGGTAATTTAACAAGAGTTTTTGATACAATTTTCATAGTTATCCTTAGATCTCAAGCCAAATTTAGCAGTTTCAGAAATTTAGGTGATCGATTGCAAACTTCATATTAAATTTCCTCCTACCCCCACAAAAAAGATTTGAATCCCTCACCGAAAAAAATTCAGCCTATCTGAATCTGTAGTAATTAGTAAACTTGCCAACAAGAACAATGACTCACTGGTAAGTTGTAATCTGCTAATGTCCCTGCCATGAATTTAGCAACTATTGTGCAATATCCAATGGTTACATTTGTTTGTGTCATCTTTTAAAGTGATTCGCTATTTTCTTTTTAAGGTCTTCTAGGTTGGTGGACCACATACGCCTTATCTTTCACTGTCAACCATATAAAGAAACTCAGTTGAGTCATATCCGGCGATCTCGACTTTTTGAACCTGCCCGCTCAATACTGAATTTGGATATGGTACTTATTAAAGACTTTAAATTGTGTGAAGTGGTGAAATGACCATCTGCAGCTGTGAAGGTTTCTCATCAGGAAAACCTTAAATCCTTTAGCAACACTGTGTTGAAATAAAGGTGATGATTTGCCGTTGGACAATCGAGATTTGTTTTAAATGGTAATTATGGTTGTGTTCTCTTCTATAACGACCTAAAAGAAATATACACATTATTTTAATTTTTTTTCTGTGTGCTTGTTATTGGCATTTTTTTAAACTAAACCGATGACGCCATATTCATTTCCAGTGAAATCCGTATTATCCTGAATATGAAATCTGTTTTTGCAGTCTGTTGATATATGAGAATTTTATTAATAAATTTCTATTGGCATGTATTTTAGTTTACTGCAGTTAAAGGCAACAAAAAAATAGACTAAATTTGTAACATCAAGAACACATATACGAAAAAAAAAATATAAATTTCGACTGCTTCAATCGGATCATGAACCATGAGTATTCTGTCCCATTATGCTCCTATACCTGACATAAATTAGATAAATGCATGTATGATATGACATAGGCAATGTGTTCTCTGTTATAAGAATGTATTGCAATAACTGCAGATCGCAAGAATTTATACTGAACATAATGAATGCAATGCTGCCTGTCCCATTGACCAAGCTAATTAATCATCGTCCGTCATAGATCACGAACTAAATACACGGTCTCTATTGTCGAATAGTTCATGGCACGAAAGACCTTGCTTCAAAATGCCGAACTTGTTGATCTACTTTCAAATGCACAACAATTTTTAACGTTATACTCAAACGGCTCCCGTTCGTTAGGAACATTCATTGACATACTTACCTACCGACAGACTAATAAAAGATTTTGCTACAGCTGTCATACCCATCAATACGAGGAAGTAACTAAAAAGGAGCTGGTTGAGAGATCTTCTGTGTTTCACGGTGCTCGAATCAAGTTCGGGAAGAGATGCTGCTGGGTGCTATCATTCATAATGTCTGAAATATTCCATATCCACTTAATCATTAACCCTGCTGAATGTGAGTATTCCTCCTCCACTAGAATGAATTAAGTAAAAAAAAAGTTTTAATTTTGAAATACTCTTTAGTAACTCTTTTTATTTATATACTGTCCTTATGTTTGATTTTTTGAATATTTTTTTATTTCTACACCATTTTTATGTTTCCCAAATTATTTTTTATATATATATATATAATAAATCTAGACATAGTCATGACCAATACGTTTTATCATAAAGCAATTTCACCTTTTCCTTGTATAAATCATTGGTTAAAGTGATTAGTATTTAAACAATTTACATAGATCATTACATGTATATATATATATATATATATATATATATATATATATATATATATATATATATTATATATATAATTATATAGCAATAATTTAATTTTAATATTATAATTTTATAATATAATATAATATAATATATATTATATATATTATATGATTACATAGATTACAGTTTATTTGATAAAAATTTACAATAAATTGACTAATAAAATATATAAGATAATTTAGTTGCTCGAGATAGGTGTCTAAATTTAGTCAATGATCCGAATTGTCTCAAAGTTTCATTTCTCAACTATGCAAACGTTTCGGCCAACAGGCCATTCTCAAGGCCATCTGTTAAACATAAATTTAATAAAATTCATGAAATATACACTGTCCAAGTCTTCCAAAATGTATATAATACTAAAACTATTGTACAATTAACTAAATAAAGCTAATAAACGTTTTACTATTAACATATTAGCAATCTTAACTGATTTATAACTTTGCAATTTAAAGAGAGAGGAAATTCCTTTAGCGAGAAAGCTTATAAATTAGTTAGATTGTTAAAAGGATAATAGTAAAATGTTTATTGGTTTTATTTAGTTAATTGTTCAATAGTGATAATGTTATATAACTGTTAGAAGACTTGTGCAGTTTAGCCTGCACGTATTTCAAAAATGTTATTCAATTTTTGGTTAAGATGTATTTTAACAGATAAGATTTGACTTGAGAATGGCCTGATGGCCGAAACGTTTGCATTGTGAAAAAAACAAAACGTTGAGATAATTTGTATCATTGACCAGAATGTTTTTCCATGCCACATTATATGAAATATCAATTATTTTATGTTGGCCAATAAAACTTATGTATATAATAAAATATCGAATTGTAAATGTATATAATGATTTGAAAATAAAATGAGATTTACATTATATTGGAGATAAAAAGTCCAAAGAAATTCATCAGATGCTTTCAGCAACAAGTTCTATTCATATCCAATAATTTCAAAAGTTCAGTAATAAATTTTACACTCTTTCGTACAATGTAATCAAATCTGTTTTCATTGTTAACAATGAAATATTGAATGTAAAAAATAATTTTATAAGAGAACATCGAATTTAATTAAGAATCAAAGACCTGTTGGTTAAGTGGTTTTTGCGGTTTCGGGCGGTAGAGAATACGAGAACTTCCTCTGAGGTGGCCACCGCATATCCCGCCGGCCAAGAATCCTCGATCTTGACAAGAACCTTTCCTTCCATCGTTTTGGGTGCAGTGTTTGAGTGATTTTTACCTTGGAATCTACATGCCAGTTAAATGAGTATAAATTCGCTGAAATCTAACACTTATTTTATTATCATTGAAGAAAATTGAAAATTGATTAAATCAATTTGACCGCTTTAAAAGAATTTTAGAATAGAATTGAAAATAAACTTTATTCTGGGGCTAGATCTCTTAAAAATGTTATTCTTTACTTGTTAGCTTGTATAAATAAAAAGAAAACTTTTTGGCTAAAAGACTACATTAATAAAAATCAAATTTATATTTACATTTGTGTCAATGACAATATATATAAATAACAAAAAAAAGGTCATTCTGGTGAAAAAATAGAATTGCACTGAACAAAAGACAAAAAAAGAAAAGATAGAACATAAAAATAATTAAACAATCTTAGAGTTAATACATAAATATATATAAATATAAAAAATAATTACTCACTTCTTATCGAAAATCTATTTCTTCAATTAATATTTCATTTGCCAAAGACAAATCATAAAAACGCTGCAAATTATTACACAACGGTTTAGTATTTCCAAATAGTTATGCTTCAAACATATCTGGTGTGAACATTCACATGACTTTCTTTATAGCAAGTAGGGTAAGATGGCCGGGATATGTGGTCAGAATAGAGGGTAAAGGGCTACACAGGAAAATTCTGGAGGCGCACTTCAGTGGGAAAATGAAAAAGGAAAGACCAAGTAGCTGATGGAAGTGGAGAATAGACCCAAGAAAGGATGAAGCGGGGAGAGATACGGGGAAGCTGGGAGTCCGCGATTGGAAGATAGCGGCGAGGAACAGGAAGGAATGGACTTATAAAATCTCTAATCGGTCACCATTTTGAAACGAAAAGACGGATGGTGATGCCGAGTTCCGAGGATTATTCTGGGGTAACCTTTGACTTTGTTGCCACATCTCAAGAAAATCGGTCCTGTAGTCTTGGAAAAAAGCCGTAGACGGTGCACGGCGAACGGACTGTTTTTTAAAATTTTATTCTGTATTTCGATTAAACGTATCTTGAAACATCAAACCTCAAATTTTGAGGGAGGGAGTTTCTTGATCGATTTCAAAGATTAATTGAAAATAATTAAACAAAAGCAGTTCATGATACGCTTCGATCTATCCCCGAGCACAATTGAGAGGCCACCGTATACCACAGCCTTAGTCAAAGTGGGAGAATATAAGTAGCTTATGGGTGGGTTTTGGAAGAAAATTGCAGGAACGATGGTATAACTTTAGGGCAGTTATTTACCATCGGGAAATTTGAGCAATATGGGATTTCCAGGAAAGGGTTTGGTCAATAATAATATCTAAGTTTTTGACAGAGGACCTGAAAATGATAGGGTGATCATTTAGGAATAAATTAGGAAAGGTGGCGTTGGATCTGAGGAGAATAGAGGATAGAATTAAAAAGATCATTGATGTAGGAATTGAAAAGGAGTGGGAAAACCCTCTAGAACCCTGGACTATTCGTGAGAACAGGGTAAGGTAGGAAGAAAGGGGTTGATTAGGAATAGAAACTGCTTGACTCCATCCGGAAAGGAAAGATTGAAACCTAAGCTAGTTGTTGGAAAAGGATAAAAAAATTCAAAATAATCTAAATTTTAACTTATGGTGCACATTAAAATTGTATTTCATAAAAAAACTTATTGTTTTATCCTTATTTTTACCAAATTATTGGCTGAAGCCCAACAATAAATATGCTGCCAATCTACTTTCACAGATTTTTATTTTTATTTTTTCAATTAACTGATGATAACCCTTAGCAGTCCATGTATAACTTACTCCTCAGAACAGAATATCAAATGTGCGAAAGGAAGGAAAAGAAATGGTCGACTTCGAAGGTTTGTAATTTAATTTAAAATATCAATATTTAATTTTAATAGTTCCTTGTGAAAAAAAAATTAAAAACATAAGTTATTTTTTTTTTAAGATTTCATTTTTTGCAAATGAGCACCTGCGACAAACCGGTTTTTGGCATTTAGCTTCCTTGTCTTCCGGTCGACTCTGGAAGGACTCCCATCCATCCTCGAAATTTTAGTGCAGAGTTGCTTTAACCTCTCCAATGCTAAAATTACTGATTTAGAATGGTTTTCAAGATCCTATTGGCAATAAAAGATGCGATATAACAAATCGTTTGTAGATATTTTGTTTAATCAATTTCATTTTTGTGATATGTTTGGAATTAACTTTTATAAAATTTGAGATCTTAAATTTGTATAATAGATATGATTTTAAAAATTATATTCATTATCAATGCTTATACCTTGTTGCTTACTGTACTTAAAATCACGAGCCCCACGTCTTAATAAAAGAAACACACATTTTTACTTTTTTTATATTTATAATTTTTACTTAAGACCTGGAGGCCTTCCGGCATTTATAAGAAAGTATTTTCTTTCTCTATATTTTTTTTTTTTTTTTACGATTATCATAAGAATCACAGAAACTGTGATGATAAACAAATTATGTAATTAAATCTATTTTTATTATTACTTGTTTTATAAGTTTGAGAATTATTCTAGCTAAAATATACGGGAAAATTTTTTCCCGGTGTCGATTTAGCGGTGTTTTAGAATACTAATGTACGGTTTTCTCAAAAGGAGGAACCAAACGAAGAATTAAAAAAAAAAAAAAAAAAAAAAAAGCTTTCGGCGCCGTGGACTTCTAAAAATATTGTGCCTCTCATCATAAGATAAGCATACATATAATAATTTTCATTTCATTTAGAAGAGGTTATATGTATTTTTTTTTTGTCATGAAAAGATTTGAATAAAAATAACTAACAAAAATAAAAAAAATATAACACCAATAAAAATTGCTGTCCCCTGGGTTTGTTATCCCAGTGGTTATGGCGCCCGTGATCTAATTTTTATTCTTCAAATTATAATCAGAAGTGGCAATTTAAGGAGCCTGTCAACTTTTGGGTCATTATCCTTATGTAAATTTTAAATCAGAACTTAGCTGATATGCTGCAATTTCGTATGTTTCAGGAAGACAGTAAAAATTTAAGTTCAAATCATATTGAAACTCTAATGATTCTCACAACATAAAATTGGTGGGATTTGCAAGACTGAGAACCGTGATTTGACGGACATTTCCCAGTACATTAGTTATTGAATGAATTAGTAATTGGAGCTCTGATTACATTTTGTCCAAGGAATGAAGTCGAAAGACCGATAAATCAATGAATTTGGGGCTGTACTAAGTTTGTCTTGGAATCATTTGTATAATGATGTCTTGATTAGACTTGTTTTTATATAAAAAAAAATTAAATAAATAAAGAACCTTTAATGAGTGTTTCTGGTTCTTCTTGTGATAAAACAGTATATTAGTATTCCAAAACACCACTGAATCCAGCATTTTCCCATATTTATTATTCCAGCTAGAATAATACTGAAAATACTAAAATATATAAAACAAATAACAAAAAAAAATAGATTTAATTAGATAATTTGTTTATCATCACATGTTCTGTGATTCTTATGATAATCGTAAAAAAATATAATTATAGATAAAGAAAATACTTTCTTATAAATGTCGGAAGGACTCCAGGTCTTAAGTAAAAATCATAAAAATAAAAAAAGTAAAAATGTGTGGTTTTTTATTGGCATGGCGCTCGATATAAGAGTGATATTGTCTGATATATTATAAAGAAAATGTGAATCTATTTATTGATACAACCAATTTAATCAAACCATAGATATATTATTTTTGATATTTGAATATTAACTATATTTAGCTTATATTCTGCTCTGTATTACAGTAGAACAGTATTATTGTTTATTGGAAGAAACCAGTTTTATATTTTTAACTTGCTTAAATATTCATATATAGGTTTGATGGACTATCTTTTTTAGGAACTAGGAATAGGTTTTAACAAAATGGAGCCAAATTATCTTTTCCCCTTTCATATTAACATTCAGAAGAACTTATAAAAACTAATACAAGCTCTGGAGTCGGTGAAATATCACTGCTATTGTCAGCACGCCGCTTATAAATTGACCCACTTTGCATCAAGACGTAATTCAATTAATTTACTGAATTAATCATTAGGGCCTTGTAAACGCTGGAACGAATAACCTTATCAGAACGGAAACGTTCCCATTTCTCGACGGACGATTCGTATTCAAATTACTCCCTTCCGCCTATGATGACATGCCGTTTCCAAAACGATGGTGCGTCGCCGCCGGAGAAGAATGCGGCTGGAGTCGAAGAAACATTGATCGATTACCCAGCGATGGGATCTGATCCACAGGTTCGGTAATGCCAATCATATGCTAACTACCGGCCAGTCTTTCCTCTCGAATCCTCTTGATCCAGCCCCAAAAAAAAGATCCTTCTTGAATGAAAACTTTCATGATACAGAAATTATTCTGTTAAATTTTAAGCTTTGAATATCTATTCAAAGGAGTGCAAATATAGAAACAATGCGATCGCACTGGTTTAAAAAGAACATAAAGAATTCTTTACCACAACCTCAAGATTCATCAAGATTCGAATGTCACTTGTGCGGTTTGAGGGGTAGGATCTTTGGTTATTGCCATCTCTGGAGTTATTTCGATCTAAGCTACTGTAAACCTAGGACTCAGAGGAAAAACAATTGGACATATTAGAGGTTAAAGGTTATGGAAATAGGGTTTTGGTTTAGTGTATTGTTATCTCAAAATTCTTTGTTCCTATGCATACTGTTGAGTTGTTGTGACTCAGGCCGCTTTCCTCAATTCAAGGTGAAAGCATAAACCTCCCACTCAGTTTGAATCAATACATACGATTATTTATTAAAACCCATTTCAACGTACGTTAGCAATTTTCACGAATCGGAGCAACAATATGCATTTAAAAATACAAACTTTCAAATGAAAGTTTTTGTTTATATAATTTATTCCATGATATTTCTTCTGAAGGTTCCGAGACAACTTCTTTTCATACGCTATCGACAATAGTTCAGGATAGATTTGGAAGCATGTTCAGAAACTACGATTTTTAGAAGTTCTGAAGTTTATTATGGAACGATAGGTTTCCAATTTTGCCTATTTTTGCAACTTATATGAGACACTGACGTCATTATGGATATTTGTATTTTTGACATTATAAGGAGCGTTGAGAATTAAATGAAGAATTAGATAGGAGAGTAAATTCATGGTTCATTAGAGCCTCAAAATCCAAATAGACCTGATTAAATTTTGTGAGCTTTCTGTAATTATTTGTAAATTTAGAGCTTTTGTCTAGTAGGATGTGTAGGGATAAAAGTGCGCGAGAGGAAGATGTTCGTAGTGGTATGAAAACATAAAAATAGTTTCATGATACCGCAACCAATCTGTGTGTGTGTTGGATCATTGCCAATTGTAAAACGGAATTCCTTGGCGTTACTGTAGCTGTGAGTCGCAAAAAGGAGGTAAATCACTGTTTAACAGTTTTGGTGTAATATATTCAATAATTCATCTTATCATCCCGTGAAGGAGGACGTGACGGCCGAGTACGTTGGGGCGAGGGTCCCAGAGTGCCCGGTTCGGAACGTTGTGGGTTCGATTCCCACCTGAGTCGGTTAATATTTATTTCGTGGCGATCCCGCGAAATGAATCTTGACACTCCCACTCTGGTTAGTACGCGGCGGTGACATAAAAGTAGCCGTCAGGGGTTGGCAAAAATGACCATAAGGTCCACTTGCCGGATTAGTTCCTCCCATCAATACCAGTACCAGTAGTACCATCCCGTGAAAAAGACTAGAGATTCAGTTTTTGTCATTATTTCTATTGATAGTGATGCATTTGACCTTTTAATTCAACAAACAAAGTCCAATATTTACATAATTTGTTATCCTGTTGAGCCATGAAAAACGAAATTAGTTCAGGATGATCCCTGCTCCGGGAAGATAACTTTGTTGTTAGAGAAAGTCAAGGATTATTTTCGGTTTTATGTTTTCAAAATTTATTATTTTTATCATAATGGCTATGATGGAGAGTTTTTTAAACGAGAGCCCAATGCATACTGATTCCAGAGACTGAAAAAGAAGGTTATGCTGACAAAAAAAGCTTAATTTAAACGCAAATTCAAATTTAAATGAACTGCATACTTTTGTCCCATCTTACGGGCGATATCTAAAATATAAAATTGCGATATCTCTGGTGATAATTCTCCAATAGAAGCGGCTCTTGGTGAAGATCGCAATGCATAAACTTCGTGGAGAATATTGGGGAAATTGATGACCAATTGTTCTAAATATCGAAAAATAACATAATTGCGTACTTTTATTCCCACCTAACCAATAGGTTGAAGTTTGAAATGAATTTCGATCTCCTCACTCTGATTGGAAAAGGTTGGTATGTCGTTTGAAAAGTTTGAAAAGGTTGAAAAGTATGATATGCCGTTTTAACTGCCCTAGTTGGAGTACATAAAGCCTTTAAGCCAAATAAACAAAAAAAAAAAAGTGTAGGATTCGAAGACGGTGAACAGTTTATTGTCGTTACCGTCGTATGAGAGTTCTGAGATAATCGAAAATATCCTTGGATCCTGAATTATTTGGTGTTAAAATTAGGGTGTATATCATTTAAAATATTATCAGCTGCTAAAAAATAAATAATGGCGTAATATTATATACGCTTTACATTTCTTTTATGATGAAACGTGGAATTTTCAGACGAAGTATTAAACTTGTAGAAAGAGCAACTGTAAAACACTGAATTAAAATCATTTTTATTACACACTAAAAATTCTTAAATTAATGGAATCTAATACAAAAACGGAAAAAAATACTGAAATATCATCACCAATTTCCTCAACACCAGGTAAATGGTAGATGCTTTGGCATCAGTCGAAAGAGTTGCACTTTACACATTTACAACATTTATCTCAATATTCGTTCATCAACAGTTTCACCTGATATTCATCATTAATACCAACATCTTTACAACAGAGTAAATGGACCCAAAAATCATTAAAAAATAAATATTGGAACCACTACAATCATAGACAACACCTTAAGGGCTGGGATAGGTCAAGGATGGCGATTTTTTTTATCTTACCTTTATTTATTGTTCATATTCCAATCTAATTAAAGTTGTATTAAAAAATTAAGTGCTACACAGAACTTTTAAGTCTTAAGAAAACCAACAATATAACATTTAGGAAAAAAAAAATTATTCACTTTATGATACCTCTATGGCACATTGTTAAGTTTATTTTATTAATACATATATATTTTTTTATCTATATATTACTTATGTATTCACTCATTTATTATATAAGGGACCGATTATTTTTGACTATAATATTTATATTGAGCAAAATACTTAACAGTTATTCAATGGTTAATTCGGATAAAATACTATCGAACTGTAAGGAACATCAAATACAATGGCGAGCCCAATCGTCAGGAATGCATGGACAGGAATCTAGAAAACAGCAAAATGAAAATTATTTTTCAACATATTCTACTATTAAGTACAATAGTACAATAGAAGAGATCATGAACGAAATCGATATCTAACCGATAAAACTAAAACAGGAATTGGAAAAAAAAAAAATGAAAATAATCAATGTTTTCTTTTTTCTAGATAGTAACTATGAGTAGGATTTTTTTTTCTTTTTTTTTTGAGGATTGATGTTGATACATATTACATTCACCATCTCTGTTTAAATATAAAAACAAAATCCATTCAATAACAAACAGGATTTTTTTATTTTGAGATAAAATGTGATCGTAGTACCAAATGATTTTTATTTTTAGAAAGGGCAACAAAAGGGTGGTATAACATGTTATTAGGATGATATATTTAACATTCATACAGTGATTGGCTCAACCTTGCCAACTAATAAACTAAGCATAAAAATTTAGCAAGCCTTCAATTTAACCGCCTTGATAAATATCTGAGTAAGAGAGCCAGAGCCCAGCCTATATAATACCAGACTCCCCTTCAAAACACTGAGCATTTTGAAAGGGATTATTATTATTAATCATAAGTGGGCCGGATTGCCCGGGGCGGCTAGTGGCGCTGCGGGTCAGCCTCTATAGCTAAGTATCCTCAGCTCTCTGGCTACCAGCCAGCATGAGAATTCTGTAGTTGCTATCCCTATCATATAGGAATATATCTAGATAATAAATGAACAGATTTCCAATTGTTTATATATACATAAACATTTTTCATTGGGTAATGTGGGGCAAGTGGCACTAAATTTTACAAAGTTCGACTTTACAGGACTAATTTTTTTTAAATTTTGAACCTAGATTTTTTCTATTTTTTTTTTTTAAATGTACCTTGGACGGTTATGTTTAAATATTACATCCAAGCCTACGTTTCAACCACGTATATTTTTATGGGATCGGTAATTTAATCGAATAGTACTTAGTACGCTATTGCTCCTGCCTCAAGGGGTAAGTTATTATTCAAGCAGGAGCGGTTTTGAGAGAAGTGCTAAATAGTTCTGTTTCCGGAGGATTATTATACTGGCGTAATCATCGAAAATAGTTAAAGCTTTTCTGAGATTTTACAATCTTCATTGAATTATGAAAGTGGGGCGTAGAATATAATTGAATAAATCTATTGAAAAATAGTGTTGGTTTCAATTCTGTAGTTGCCTGAAGTCTGTACTTGCCCCTATTATCACGTTTTGCTGGGCGACTGTGAACAAGCGGTTAAAAAATAGAAAACTGTCTATGAGATATGTAAATCACACAGTATTTTGACGAACAACTTCTGTATGTTCCACTAATGGATTAAAACAAAAAAAATAGGCTACTAGTAGATAAAAACCGATTCAGCTATACTGCAAAAGTTGAAAGACACGACTTTATCAACAGGTTGGAACTAGTATTTTCACAACTCATTATACTGCACCTTAGCGAAGTTTCGTGGCTGATTTCGGATACATCAGGGTTTAGGCTATATGCTCCGTCAAGGACAGGCTTTATGCTCTTACCAGTGGAGGGTTTGGATTCAACGAGACAATCATGCAATTACGCATTTTTTTAAATTTGTTATACGTAAGTATGCCGCGAAGTAAAAGTGGGGAAGAAAGAAATTGGATCGATCCTGAGTCAATAAAAAAAACTCCAGAATATTTACAATAGAGAAATCTGTTGAGTTTTCAATGTTAAATGTGCCAAACTTAAGAATAAAAAAGGGTGTTCCGCTAAAAAATTGAATTTTTACAACGAATCTGAAAATTAAGACGTGGATTAAATTTAAGTTTTTGAAGATGATGTAGCAGTCCTCTTGGACATAATAAACCAGACAATAAATTTAATAAAGAAATTAATTTTGAAAAATTTGAATTCTCTGGAGAGAATGTTTTTGTAGGATTTAGCAAAATATAATGCATTATGTAGTAAAAATTATTGGATATGGCAGCAAATTCGTGAAAAAATCCAAAGAAATATTTGATGTAATAACGGAACATATTGTGGTTAAACTGGCACCATGCATGGGAGTTCATGCTGTTACTTCTTGTTTACAAATAAAAGTCATGTTATACTTTAATGCAATCTTATTTCTTTCTGTAATGAAACAATTAAATATCAACTTCTGTACAAAGATGTTTTTAATACATATTAACTACCTCGGTAGTACAAGATGTTAATGAATCAAGGTACGCCAGGACGTGATCAATGGTACATTATGATCTTGTACTATTGATGAAATATCAATAAAATATAATTATATATACTTTTTCATAAACAGTTTAAAATATATGGGAATAAAAAAAAAAAAAAGGCAAATTTACATCGTATTATATGAATTAAAGCTGAATTCCACTTACCCACTCGGTTCCCATCCTATTATTATATTTATGTGTACCAACCTAATATTTCTGGGGATAGCACCTTTTTGAAAATAAAGTGTTTCTCTCTCTACGTTGAGGAATGGGGAATCCTTCTTCATCATGACACTATCATTCTTTTGTGAATAACTCTGAAGGTCTTAGAGCTCCTATTGGAATCGTATGCTGCTTGTGAAACAAGTCATTGGGATCAGTGTTACCAATGCTCCGACATTTTCAAAGACCCCAGGCTTTTGTCCGAATCTTCGGCATTTTTCTGGAAATTTGAAAATATTTTGAAAAATCATCTAAATTCATTTTATTAAGGTAATGATCGTCTTTGTAGGAAGTGCAGTTTTGAGCACTGTTATGGTTTTTGTTGAATATAATTTTTTTTCTCAAAATGTTTTGGAAATTCCTCAGGACTCTTGGGATAACGTTCATTAGTATGCCCTGTGTTACCTTCCAACCAAATTTAGTGCTTCTGCCGCCAAGTAATAGTAATTTCGTTAAGCCATCTCACCATAAGTTCATCTTCTTTAGATGATATTCTATGCCCTGTGAGGAGACTCGTTATTAGTTTTAGCTTATTTATAATAAAATAAGTTATCTACCCTAGTGTATGAATTATTATCGCAAAAAGTAAAAAGTGATTAACAGAACCACTCCCACCAAGTCGGAAAAAACAAAACAGAGTTATAGTTTTATGTTCAACAGTGCTGGAAGATCTGAGTCTCATAATATAGAAATTCCTTAAGAAAAGGATTGCTTTTCAAGATCCGTTTCAGAATGGATTTCATAATTAAGTAAAAACCGGAAGCTTTGCAACTTGGAACTAGTACTGATACTGTTATTGTGGGTCTAGAAAGTGGTTTTAATGATTAGAAATGGGAGATCTGCTCGTGAACTGATTAAAAGAGCACTTTTACTGAGTGTATTATCAATGCTTGACGAAAAAGGAGCAGTTCCTCTTTTCGGTGGATCAAGATTTCCTGATAGTTGATATTTTTCTCATATATAGAAGGCGTATTATTCAGATAAAACTCTTATTTTGTCTTATTTTTTTAATATTTTTTTTATATAAATTTCTTATTATGTTATGAAATTCTGAAGGATTATCTGCAAAATATGGGTATAGGATAAATGAGAATGCAATAGAGATTAAAATAATTTAAAACAAAAAAAAACATATGCAATATAATTTAGTAATATTGGTATGATATGTAATTCACAGAAGTTGGTCGAGGAGTGCGGTCAATGAAGAACACACTAAGAAGTGTAATAACACACTAATAAATACCAACGTTTCGGTCTAAGTTTTAGGCCCTCATCAGGGCTAAGAAAAAAACCAAGATAACAACACAGACAATACCAATAACAGTAATAAACAGAAATGGCTATTATGATAAAAATATATTATATAAAATAGTATAAATGTTAATAAAATATATATTAAAATCTTTTTCTTATTTTTCTCATAATAGTCATGTCTGTTTTTTATTGTCATCGGTACTGTCTCTGTAGTTATCAATGTTGTTATATATTTTTTCTTAAACCTGATGAGAGCCTAAAACTTAGTCCGAAACGTTGGCACACAATAAAATAAGTTACATTTTTTAGTGTGTTCTTCATATGCTGCATCCCTCGGCCAAGTTCTTCTTTAAAATAATTTAGTGAAAATAAAGATACTGTATTGAGATAAATAGTTAAAATGATAATGAAAAAAAAATGTATTTATATTATATCTAGCAATAGACTGATAAGTTTGTTTGGTAAATAGAATCCCAATTTGGTATTTGGTATTGGGTAGCATAGCTAAGAAATATAGCTTTTCTCTCTCTCAGAATGTCGTCGCTAATCTTTGGCCACTTATTAGGATAGAAATTCTTGCACTCACATACAAAAACTACCAGTGGAATTTCCCAATCACGTAAGAAATTATGTGATGGAATCAACTAATCGCCGTAAAGAACCCTTCTCTACCGGGGCAATACGTGGCTCAGGTATCGTTCGTGCTCGACGACAGGCATCAGCTCACATTCGGTAAACTCTAAGGCCTGATTTACGAGCACTTAAAGAAGTCCATAAAAGAAGGACGATTAGAACTGGTACGTGTGAAAAATACAAAGACTGGAGGGAGGCTCCATTGTGCCCCCGGGTCCTCAGGTTCAACGCCCAACAACAATCCGCTCTCAGTTCTAGCCTAGTCTTCAATTTGTCAGGAATCCCATCTGCAACTGGAATATATCATATAACTTCCAATCGCACTGCAAATTATCGAATACTTACAAAGCATTATTATATTTTCTTCATTTTCGAAAGTCTAATCGTTTGCGAGCTCATTACAGTTCGTAAAATGATTCATGAATGCTATTGACTCCTCAGTCGATTACATGGGTTTGGGAGACGATTGACAGATCATGTCAATTTGGAACTGATATGTTTAAAAGAAATGTTTCTTTCAATTCAGGGTCAGACAGGTGTCACGAGAGACAACCGTTAAATCCACCTCTGTCAGTATAGACGTGTTTTAAAAAGTTAAATAGCTTTCTTATTCTAAGCAATAACTTTTTTTTAATTTTTTTTTTCTATTTCATATTCTTAATGGATGTAAAAACTCTCTTCAAATTTGTCTCGAAAGTAATTAATTTTAATAAATTGTGCTTAGATGCGGGTAGAATAGGCTTATTTTGTGTATGTACATCGTTATAGTTCATCTATTGATCAATACGCTCCCATTTTACAATTTTTGTAAAAATGTTATTAAAATAAAAATTAATTAATTAATGAGAGCAAGATATCAAAAAAGGAGACGGAAATGACTTTAGTCCGTCACGATAATCCGAATTTGGGCTAATCGGAACCGTTTTTCAGTTAATGTTTTATGTAAACAATTCTTTGTATTAAAAATTTTATTATGGTTCTTTCTGATAGGAGGTGATTTTTTTTTTTTATCTTTGAAATGAATAGGGTAAATGCCATTAAATTCATTTCTAGTCATATTCATATTTTGTTTCAGTTATTGAAATTTATTACAACAATGAATGATTATCACTGAAGTGAATCCCGAAGAAAATATGTAAACATTTTAAATATATATTTAAAAAACGTTGCAAATTATTACACAATGGTTTGTTATTTCCACTTAGTAATATTTCAAAAATATCTATTCTGTCCAAGTAAAAAAAATTAAGCAGTAGGTACTAAAGGAATACAAATTTGAAGCTTGTCCCAAGATGATCGCCGTGAGAGTGCGGAACTGGGAGTGTTAATAAAAAACTGTGTCAATGCAAGTAGGCTGTAATGGTTAGGACATGGAATCAGAGGGTAAAATGATACAGAGGAATATTTGATATGTACTTCAGTAGGGAAAAAAAAAGAAAAAACTAAGGAAGCTTGAAGAAATTTCGAGGGGAGGTTACAAACATTTTTCTTTGGTCGATTCCAAAGGTCTATTATTGAAAATAATAAACCAAAAGCATTTACAGATAGAGATTTTTTAATTTTTCGTTTTTTTATTTTTTATTTGAATGCCTTGTTAAGCTGATTCCAAAAAAAACTTACATTTCTCCTCTATCTTTATAAATGACCGATTTATGGGCATATAAGATCTTTAATCGGCAATTTTATAGATTTTTTATTTTTCGTTATTTTTTTTTAATGCCTTGTTAAGCTGATTCCAAAACACCTTACATTTCTCCTCTATCTTTATAAATGACCGAGTTATGAGCTAATAAGATCTCTAATCGGCCACCATTTTGAAACAAACAGACGGATGGTAATGTCGAGCTCCGAGGATCATCCTGGGGTTACATCTGACATTGGTACCGAATCTCAAGAAAACCGGTCCAATAGTCTCGGAGAAGACCCGCGTATGAACGGCGGACGGACGGATTTTTTTTGTTTTATTCGATATCTGGATTATACGTATCTTGAAACGTAAAACCTCAAATTTTGAGGAGGGGAGAGGTTACAACAAATTTTTCTTTGGCCAATTCCAAAAGGTCTATTATTGAAAATAATAAACCAAAAAGAGGAAAATTAAAAAAATATGTATGAATAACAATAAAAAATACCACTCTTTGTTTCTGAGTTACTATTCACTCGATCAGTAACGAAATAATTCTTCAGAATCAGTTGATGAGCAAGTCGCTCCTCTCTAATTGGTACAAACGAATTTAACCGATAATCTAGACGGAAGGAAGTCATTCTTTAGATCGAAAACAGTAGGTTGTTTTCACACGGCTATCGGTGGAAAAACCAACATGCATCAGTTGCAGTGCTATCCGATCAAGATTGCATACCCTCTTTGGGTACTTTGCATCATCATCTCTAAAATAGAAGCTTCTTAGGATTCCAAATCTAATGAAAAATACATAAGACGATGAGAATTCAACAAATCGGTAAATTTTATAATACACCAACGACCTGTAGTCTTAGAGGGGGGACAAGAGTAAAATAATAAGTTGCGCGAAACTAAATAATTAAATTAAAACTTGCAATTGGTGGTTATATCGTAAGTCTGTTTCTTCTTCTAGATCTGTTTAACGTAACCTTATTGTTGTGCTTGATTTGAGGTGTAGATTTTGGATGTCATTTTTTATCATATTATTCACGAATACCAAATATAATAGATCAAAAAACAGAATAAATATATTGTTATAATTGTTATAATGAAATAAAATATTTATTTATTTTTTAATACACCTACATAAAAAAAAATCTAAAACCAACTCTCAAATAAAACAGTGCTTCCCAGACGGTGGTACGCAAGGACATTCGAGGTGGTACGCGAACAAGCAAAAAAAATAAAAGTCATATTTTTAAGCACGATCAATGAGGGATAACAATTTTTAAAAATTATTAACGAATTTATCAATTATCAGATGAATAAACACAAATTGCAAAATGAATAAAAATAATTATGATGGTCACCGTAGTAAAGACGAAAGCACTCATTGTTGAAGAGGACTTAAGAATCAAGTTGAACTCCATCAAGCCTAACATTGATGGCAGGATATTTTCTTCACAGTGTCCAAATTACTTACTTTTGATGGATACAATTTTATTTGCCAATTCGTTGGCATATTTTCACTTTTCTTACTGTTGTTAGGTATAATTAATAAAATTTGATTTTGGATATTTGAACTTTATTTTCTATTTATCATTTTCGTAAGCCAATTTACAGTAATATATATTGTTTGTAAATACTCGTAGATATTTTTTTATGAAGACGACCCTTTAATATCATAAGATCGGGTAGGCCCAGTTATCTGAAAAGTGGAACAGATACGCAGCGATATAAAGTCTGGGAACCAGTGAAATAGAATGTAAGAAGCCCTACCACCTGGCCAAGGTTTATTTTATAGATATTAAAACTATAGCCATGTATTTTAACAACAGAAGGAAACAATATTACAAACGAAGATACATATAGGGTTTCGAAGAATAAAAATGAATATAAATAAATAAAAATAAGTCTCATTTTTTTTTTTTTTTTTAAATGAGTGAAACTTGGTATTTATATTTTATGCATATAGTAAAAAATTCAAAGTTTCAAATTTTTAGTTTTTGATTTATAAATTTAAAAAAATCTACTATTTTCTGACGTTTTGAATCATTTAAAAGTTTATAGCTCCAAAACTATTTACCCTAGAAAACTAAAAATAGTGTCATTATTTTCAAAATTATATGGGCTTTAATTTAATATGAACCTTGATTTACCTTTTTGGAAATTTTTAAAAAATTTAAGATTTGTTTAGTTATTTTCTAATTTTTTATTTGTTTGAAAAAATATATGTTACATACAAATGTTGTAAGAATGTATGGGTAAATTTGAATATGGTGTTTTTGAGGGTTCTATTATAAAAATATAAAAGCTTGCATTTTTATGCCAAATATTTTTCCAACTGAAATAGAAATATACTATATATGTCATATTTTTTACAATTAAACTTTCTTTGCTAAAAGTCATCATACAAACTGCGAATTTAGATTATTTGCCATACCGGACGTTATTCGTGAGCCATTAATTGGTGAATGATGATCCACTAAAAAATGAATAAATTTGAAATATAGTATTTTTATTTCTTACTGATAGTATGTAAAATATATATCCAAAAAATCATTAATTTCTAAGACATCAAGTTCCAGACCAATGGTTGATTCAACATGAAATGATCTATTTGTTATATTTATAACCATCCTTAACCATCATATGTTTCTTAACACAAATTTATCTTGACTTTAAAAGAGACCATTTACTTCATTTGCATTTCAAATTGAAAATCTCAAAATGTTTGCAAACTTCTTCACTTTGAATAAATATAAATTAAAGCAACATTTTACCTGAAGGCTTACTTCTTTTATTGATCGGCTATTTTAAGAAAGAAAAATATCAGAGCTGTAAAATGCAGCTGACATGATCATTAAAATACTTAGATGATTTATAATACGACAGAATGTTTCATCGTAAATAATAGTGATGTAACATAACTATTAAACATTTCCAATTAAATAAAAAAAAAAAAATCAACTTATTTTCGCCGATCAAGTTAATTCAGCTGACCGCAACGACTCACGGAGACGTGGGCAGAGATTACAGGCTTCGGCACGGTTCGAAAATGTATTACTTCAAATGACATTGACATTCTTGCTTCGGCGGGGGGAAAGTTGTCTGCGAGCTATTGCAACTTAATTCACTCCTGTCCATAAGTTTTACATTTTATAATAATATATTTGGATAATATTTTTTTAATATTTATAATTAATAATATTAAAAAGCTCAAAATCAATTTTTGATAATTAATTAAAATAAAATTTAAATTTACAATGTTTCTCCTGAATCTTATTTCCTGCTTGACTATTGGTACGCACGTTCTTCACGAATTGATTAACGTAGAGTTTATAAAGTAAAAAATTGCGTTTGTGATATTGTTAAAAAAATAATTATTATAATTATTGCAGTATTTTATGTTGTATGTTTAATGGAACCTCTTCTAAAAAATGTTCAAATCGTCATATAAATTTTAAAATGAACTTTTACTTCATTCTATTTTAAAGATATTTTTGTTTGAATATGTATTGTTAAACATTCTTTTTTTTATTAATATTTATATTTTCGTTCAATTAATTTTTTTTCAGTAAAATTTTTTTTAAATAAAACATATGAATGAATTAAAAAAAAGACATATAAAATGTTTTTAATGTGGCATATCAAGAAATGGTCAAAGGGTTGTTGAGACATTACTATTTTGTTAGTCCTTTACATACAGAGTTGCCTATTTGGGCCATTTAAAACCAAAATAAATACATAATTTAAAAAAAAAAAATAGCTGCGAGAAAAATCTTAAAAAAAACTTTTTATTGAAGGTGTTAAAAACCGAGAATGGTGGTTAATAGGTAATAGTAATATGTAGATTACATTCATACCATATATCCAGATGAGTTAAATTTAAAAAAAAATAAATAAATATATGTAGGAATAAAGAAAAAGAAATTAAAAAAATAAAGAAAGGAAAAATAAACTATAAGGAACATACACCATATTCAGGGCTCTACTTATCACTTTATTTATAACGGTTACCTAGTTATAAATAAAATGAAAAGAGGAAAAATCTAGAAATCATGAAATCCTTAAAATTTATTATATGTATAATAAATAAAAAAAAATGTACCCCTCACAGTTATGATGTGAATTAAACATTTCCTCTATTTAACAGAAAAAACAAATAATGAGTACATGTTATTTAAATATAAATTAAAAAAAATATTATGTTTTTCTAACATCGCAATGACTTCATATAATATTTCTAAGTGTATCTTCTTATTATCATTAATCGTTATATTTGAAATAAGGAAAGATTAATATCTTAGGTTTTGGATTGGATAATTTTAAGAAAGTTTTCGATTGATAGAAGAAGGGAGAGGAGAGATGCATTAAATCTTGCCTGAGCGAGAAAAGTAAAAAAAAAATTGAATGCCTAATTGAAACCACTATTCTTTTTAAAAAAAAATCAACCAAAATTGACACCGTTTGTAAAAAACAACTAACTAAATAATAATAACCTGTTTAAAAAAAAAAAAGAAAAAAAAACTATCGTAAGACTGCCTTATTCAAAATGTAATGAATAAAGACAATTCGTCCACCTGTTAGGTTTATAGTTACGTTTATCAATTCATCATTCACGGATCATTTCCCATCAATTATTTTTTTTTTACTATATCGCCTATTACTCAAATAAATAGAGCTAAACCGAGATTGTTCAATTTACAATTAAAATCGGCGAACCTTATTTTAAATTTAAGATCTGTAGATATGATTTTATATTGTTCAATTAATCTTTATCCTACCAAAAATAATATTGATAGTGAGATACATTTGTTGATAAATGAAAACATATTTTTGAATTAAAAAAATATTTTGTTATCTATGGATTTTATCATTGCTTAAGCGTTAAAATTGCTTAATTGGTCTTAATAACTTCCTTGAAATTAAGCTTATAAATTATATTGTTTAAATATATTTGTATGCCATATTTAATAAAAATTGGAACTTAGAGCTGTAGCATTCCATCGCTACGAGTCAGGAAATATTTAAAAAAAAAAAAAAAACGATAATTAACAATATTCACTAACGGTCGCTTTGATATTTATTGTCTTATCTTGTATTATTTAAATAGTGCGGCTTCCTCTGAAGGGATGGAGAAATGTTTAGGTGACATTCCTGCTTGATGTCCTGTCATAGGTACTGCTACAGTTGAGGAGATTCCATGGCTGCCAACTTCGAGATCCGATCTTTGAAGTCTTGAGGGACTGGATGGATTAGCCAAAAGTTCGAGGAATGATTATTTAAAATTCCAGTATATTCCAAAATTATAATACTTCAATCTCATTTGTAATGAATAATAGTCCGTCCATTCTTTTAAGATTCATTATAATTTATAAAATGATAGTATTAATCGCTAAAATTCAGATTAATAAAACCAACCAACGAAGATACTTAATTATTTTCTTAACGTTACCTATTATAAATTAAATAATTAAATTGCTATACCATATTTTAACTGAACCTTCTAAGGTATTGCCGTTCAGGGCGATTCATTCTTTTTTTTTTTTTAATATACTTTGTTTGGTGTTATAAATGATCTTCACATTAGCTTTCTTTACTCTAGTCATGTGGTCAAGTGGGATTATTTAATAACCCAAGTATCCTAACATATTACAATATTGTTTCTAAACAATAATTCTAGATTTCCTTAAAGCACTCTGAATAAGTATAATGTAGTCAGTTGATAAAATTTCATTAATCATTAATCACTTAATTACTATGCTGATTGATATGCTATAATTAAACCATCAAAGAGTGACAATTGTACAGGCTTTGGATGCCTAAGGCGATGGTTACAAATATTCACTTTCCCCTCAGTTAATTAAGTGAACATCTGTTCTGCCTTATTAGCTCGGAATTAAACTCCTATATAGGTCACGGCTTCAGTGCAAGCACTTACTTAATTTCCTACTTCTCTTTTAGAAAATCCTAAGTATCCTAGTTGCACGTTTATACATTTTATGCGGTCCAGCTTAGGAAAAAAAATGCATAGAATTAAATTTATAATTCAAAAATTATAGATTCAGCTTACGCTATATATATACATAATAATAATAATCTAATAATTATATAAATAAGATATATAATACTTTGTGCTCCTTAATTTATTTAACAGCATTGGACCCACATACCAGACTTTAACATACTACTAAATATTTGACTATTCTGAAACTATTTTGGACCTTTGGGCTTGAACTGTGGGTGACAGCCAAACTTTCTTACATTGAGCACATCCAATCTCCAAGGCTACTATAATACATCATACTATGACCTCAATATTCCATTTATTCAAGACCTCTTTTTTGTCGGCTGACTCCACAGACATTGTAAATCTTTGGCCGCCTGGACCAGCCTTCTCCACATGCGCCTGTTTTGGCTTACTGCTGTCCAGTTTGCTGCATGTAGCTCTGCCATATCTTTGTTGATTCTATCTATCTGGTTTTTGACTCCTGACGTGATCTTTTGCCAATTATTATGGCATTAATGGTTGTTAAGAGTCGTTCGATGGATTGATTCGACCTACTTGCTCCTCTTAATCTTAACCTCTCCCCCTCCCCCATTCTTAGTCATAATATGTGATATTGACCAGTTTCTATAAAACAATTCGTTATTGGCCCTTCTCCTTCATAATTTGAGATTTCTAGAGATTTTTCAGGATTTCAGTACTCTTGAAAGAGAGAATAAAGCTCTGTTAGAGCTTGTTATACGCTAGTATATCTCTGTTAGTTGGTCATTTACGGCGGTTATTATGGAACCGAGGTCAGTCATAATCTTCCAAAGCCTGTTTTTGTCCAAGGATTCACATGCTGCTTTGAAATCAACAAATAAGGCTTACATATCCTGTTCTATTTCCCATCGTTTTTCGAGTACCTGTTTTAGAGTGAAGATCTGATACAGCGTGCTCCTTCCTCTTCTGAATCCTGCGTGGTCGCCTATTATATTTTCATAGTAGGTAAGTATCGAGGGTCCATGCATTCTTCGTTTGTGGAATACCCTTGGTTGAGAAGGGCTGGAAATGTCCTTTCCAGATGCTTCATACCTTTTGGTTTGATGTCAACAGTGGACTATCTTTTCCTCACATTTGTGAGTTTCTTGCTATATATATATATATATATATATATATATATATATATATATATATATATATATATATATATATATATATATACAGCTTACGCTATATATATACATAATAATAATAATCTAATAATTATATAAATAAGATATATAATACTTTGTGCTCCTTAATTTATTTAACAGCATTGGACCCACATACCAGACTTTAACATACTACTAAATATTTGACTATTCTGAAACTATTTTGGACCTTTGGGCTTGAACTGTGGGTGACAGCCAAACTTTCTTACATTGAGCACATCCAATCTCCAAGGCTACTATAATACATCATACTATGACCTCAATATTCCATTTATTCAAGACCTCTTTTTTGTCGGCTGACTCCACAGACATTGTAAATCTTTGGCCGCCTGGACCAGCCTTCTCCACATGCGCCTGTTTTGGCTTACTGCTGTCCAGTTTGCTGCATGTAGCTCTGCCATATCTTTGTTGATTCTATCTATCTGGTTTTTGGCTCCTGACGTGATCTTTTGCCAATTATTATGGCATTAATTGTTGTTAAGAGTCGTTCGATGGATTGATTCGACCTACTTGCTCCTCTTAATCTTAACCTCTCCCCCTCCCCCATTCTTAGTCATAATATGTGATATTGACCAGTTTCTATAAAACAATTCGTTATTGGCCCTTCTCCTTCATAATTTGAGATTTCTAGAGATTTTTCAGGATTTCAGTACTCTTGAAAGAGAGAATAAAGCTCTGTTAGAGCTTGTTATACGCTAGTATATCTCTGTTAGTTGGTCATTTACGGCGGTTATTATGGAACCGAGGTCAGTCATAATCTTCCAAAGCCTGTTTTTGTCCAAGGATTCACATGCTGCTTTGAAATCAACAAATAAGGCTTACATATCCTGTTCTATTTCCCATCGTTTTTCGAGTACCTGTTTTAGAGTGAAGATCTGATACAGCGTGCTCCTTCCTCTTCTGAATCCTGCGTGGTCGCCTATTATATTTTCATAGTAGGTAAGTATCGAGGGTCCATGCATTCTTCGTTTGTGGAATACCCTTGGTTGAGAAGGGCTGGAAATGTCCTTTCCAGATGCTTCATACATTTTGGTTTGATGTCAACAGTGGACTATCTTTTCCTCACATTTGTGAGTTTCTTGCTATATATATTACTATTTCTTTCCTGATGTATAATGGCAGACCACTAGTTGTCCTCTATAGTTATTCTGTTCTTATTATCTTTTTTATTTTCGGCCTGGCAGCTGCGCATTTTTCCAACATTGATTGATCAGCTTTGGCTGGATAGAGAAGTTTCATTTTACTTCTTTAGACCTAATACTAACCAAATTTTATTGCAACCTTACTCATCATCCTAATTGTTTTGGAATCCCTTATTTATGATAGCTTCACTCATCCCTATAATCCTCCTCGAACGTTCTAACGATAGTGGCCCTGAGACCTTTTGTAAATATGTATATTAGAGTTCTGGCATTGGTTAAGTTCTCCAGTCTTGAGCATCTGCGGCTATAGCGCCCTCACTCAGCTTCCACTAGCTTTCAATACCAGTGACGCGTTGGTTAGAAAAGCGAAGGGGCTCACTGGAGCCTAGTCGTGGCTTTAAAAAGTAGGGGAAAAGCTTGTTATGGAATTCCCTCTGCTGAGTGAAAATATTGTACGTAAATGTGTTTGTATTTATGACATTTTAACTTTCTTTTTTTCTATTTCTTCAACTTATCTCTTCTACTATTATTTAATTTTTTTTTTTTATCTGTAATTATAGTATGAATGGTTGCATATATCACTTTTACTTATTGCTGCTACCTGCAGCAAATTATAATATTGGCATAAATCATTTTAATAAAAAAAAAAAAGTTATTTAGAATACGTGGATATTAATTTGATTTTACCTCTTCTTTTCGGAACGGTCTCCTCTATTCCGTTTTGTCTTCGGTCGCCTTCCTTTATTAGGATAATTAGGTCTCCACATCTTCCAGATTAAAACCTCATCCTTCACTTCTACTTATTCATAATCATTTGAGGACCATCCTCCTCTCCATCCTCATTTGATCTGTCCTTCGTTACAAGAGAACACAATATTAGCTGAATAAAATAATTCATTCAGCTCCAAATTCGTTTCCATTCTCCAATAATTTTCTTCCTTTTCTTACACAAAATCTCTCTTTTTAAACATCCTTTTATTTTTTAAGTAGGGGTTTAGGTCTGAGTTCCGAACATTACGACAGATCTCAGGATTGTGTGATACCTTTTCTTGTTGAGAAATCTTGATAGGTTCTTAATTTGGAAGATGCCTTAAATAAAAAGCCATTGAACAATGACACCGATTAACTGACATTATTATTCCTGTAATTTCTTCACCAATTTCATTAGAATTTATGATCGACACTCCGTCTTAATCGCATCCTAATACTTCCAAGTATTAATCTTCGCCTTCATATTTCAATGTCACCTTATATATACTTGGTTTAAGTCGTTAGGCCTACTTTTCTTGCTGTTTCCTCATTCACTGGTCTGCCCGTTACCAGCAGGGGCTGTGAAAAATTGCCTAAGGGTTAGCGACCTTCTACCATTGCAGTAGCAGTGATTCGGTAGTTGTTTTTATCTAGAGATACGTCACATTTTTATTTAAATTATTATTATTATTCCCCATTCATATTTCCATTTTCCACACCTTTCCCCCCTTCGAAACTATAAATTAAGACAAATTATTGTTTATGAAACTTTGTTACAAAATAACTCTTTTAATGTGAAGTTTTAACACTGTGTTGTTTTCGGACTCAGAACTTTTAAAAAATGCACCAAAAAAAAAGGAAAAAAAATAATATTGCGAGGTGGTCGTTATTTGTTCTTGAAATGTTGTTGATGATGCAATTATTATATATTAAATCTACCGGAAAACCGATTATTTGCTCAGTTATTCATTAAGTTATCAGTAAAAAAGTTTCTAGTTGATGATTCGTAACTATCTTTAATCTGAAACGTTTTCTATTGTATATCACATCTATAAACAAAATAACTTATAATACAACTACTATTACAATTTGCAATTAATAACATAATTTGCTTTTTCGTGAAGCCAATCTACAAAGAAATAATAATGAGATACAATAAGCCATTGGCTATGTAATTATGGGTATATATATTAACGAAGAATACATAGAAAATGATAACAATTTATATAAAATTCATAAATAAAAAAAATAACTCATGTAATGAGTAACACTTTCATTAAAGTCCGAAAACATTGTGATGGTTAAAATCGGCACAAATTTTTCCTATCGGTAAAAGTAATGTTAAAGTAAATCAGCCTCCAAACACTTCTGGAGTGTTCGAAACAATGCTTAAGCACTTAAGGACGACTCGGTCGATTTCGATGAAACTCAGTATATATATATATATATATATATATATATATATATATATATATATGGATATATGCTCTATAATTAAAAATTACTTGTTGTCCAAAACCTTTGTGTTTGCTTCATTAATCCCTGTGGCTACTTTTTTTATCATCAGTATTATGCACACATTATTTCCAAGGAAATCCATTTTTCAAGACTGCTTTAGAAAAAGATTTTTTTCTTTTCCAACTTCTGTTAATTAGATGAGTATTTTTATTCTATTACTTCTAGAATATAATCTTAATATACTGTTTTGTGCAATGTTGTTTAGATTTTCTGTTAAGTATAGAAGACTATAGCTTACCTTTCTAAGTCCTTTTGAAGTGTAATGGATAACAATGCAGGCCTTTGAACTCATCTATAATGGGATATTATCCAAGTGTCAGTTGACAAGGTAACAAAAGTGCTTTATTTTTTGCAGTTACTTGTCGGGTTGCGGTACGGTGTTATACTCTTAATAACTTTCAAGAACAGGCCGGGAACTCAAACCTTTTATTGCCCAAGCATTATTTCAAAATCTGGTTTTAAAACTGCGCCTCTTAATCTTCGGGTCTTTTAAGGGGAAGCTTGTCCTCTTCGGTTTACCGTTTAACAGTACAAAGTAAGAGATAAAATTAGACCTCTTAAATAATAAAATATTGGCCTAAGATATTAAGGAGGCGGTGGAAGTATAAGAAAAGACATGAGATCGGCGCGGGATATCGTCTGTTTACAGTAACTGTACGTTGAATTTAAATCAAATAGGGGATTGTAATTCTGCGCTAGGGGATCTTGTAACGCCGGTAGTCTTATCTCCTATGTGTTCTGTCGGTGTAGCAGGTGCGGCGCCGGTCAGTGACAGTGACTGCTACCAGTTCCATTCTTTACTCATCGAATTCATTAATGTTCACTACATTCGGCTCAAAGTAATTTTGGATTTTTTCATTTTACCGAGTTTAATAGTGCTATATTCCTTATCCCATTCCATTTGAAATACTTACCAGGCAAAACTATACAGATATTTTTTTAAAGAGTTTTAAGAGGTTTTGAAATAAAAATATATTGCTTAGTTCATATTGTTTTCTAACTGAATTGAAAACAATTCTTTTCCCTTCACTACGCCCAACTTAAAAGCGATTTATGCGAGACAATTGTTATTACTTAATTAATATATTTATTACTTTAATAGAACATACAATTTACCAATACATTCGAAGCAATATTAAGTAACAAAACCTTGTGAGAGATCAAGTCCAAGAATTGAGTTCCAATAGAATGTTCATATAAAATTTTAATTTCTAAAGGCCGATAATAAAGAAATGTAATTTTTTTAATTTTTATAATGACAATAATTCTAAACAATTAATAATATTGGAGTTTAAATCTTTGAATATTGAATGATTAATGTTTGAAGTCTCATAATATAATTTTTATTTCAATGATACCATTTCAGTTTCTAATTTGCAAGTGTGCCAACATATAGAGGTTTGGTAATTTATTACTGTCGGCGCAGGCAACGGTCGTTATTGCTATTATGTGTAAAGGTAATGGATGATAATGGTCCTTGCAGTTGTTCTCTTGCCAACGGTTTCTAGGAATGAGATGAGAGGTGAACTCGCCAACAGACACCGAGATACATCAATGTCAACCGTTTCCTCTTCAACTGGTTTTCTCCAAGCTTCCTAGGTAGTAGTGTACCTCGCTGCAAAATTGTAGTTATTGGTTTTGAGCTTGGTTATTATGTACAACTGTAAAACGATGAAAACACCTTATCATTTTTACTACACATACTTTTATTACGTATAATAGTTTGCCAGTAATTTAGTTTCAATCGATTAGTATAATAGATTATTGCCCGAACAGAAACTTCTATCACTAATAGTAATAGAATAACATATAAAAGAATCCAAAAACGGGTCAAACTATTTATCAAATTTAATTGTATAAATTCTGGTTATAGATTAATTAAAATATTAGTCTATCATTGAAAATTTAAATTTAACCTATAACTCTTAAATCCAGTTCATTTAACAATTTACCTTATCAATAATGTAATGTATTCACGAATATTCATGCAAGACTAAATAACGTCTGTTATTTAGGTAATTCATTTTCTCAATCAAACTATGGTATCAGTTTCGAATTCCACTACTAATGAAAATTTATTTTCTGTTCTCTGAGTCCTTAGTCAACTGCTGTTGGGAACTGGAAGCTGGGAACTGGAGTACACTCATGTGGAATATACCAGCCTTGTTACATAGGCTTTACGTTTGAGCGAGATACTGATGGCATTCACTCCCTGTACCTTTCATCAATAAAGGCGCAAGGATCTTACTTTCCTATTGAATAAGATCGTATACTCTAAAAATATAATTTCACTAAAATTTTCCGCTCCCCGAAAATTGCCATCCCAAGTAAATGACTATTCTGCCTGTGCGTAAATCCCCTACTACGCACAAGCCAAGTGACGATTAGTAGCATAATATTTTAATAATAATGGTAAGCACTAAGAAAACCAGAGGTTCAATGCCGTAAAACAAACAATCATTGCCGACATCAGTCAGCTAACTGGTGCCCGGAGCAAACTTCAAGTTTGGAACTAGGGAGGCAAAGGGGACACTTGCCCTGGGCGGCAGAATTTACACGGCGGTAAATTTTGAGAAAAGGGTTATTATTGGATTAAATAAATAATATTTTTTTTTCTATTTTTGATAGTTTTATATTATATATATTTATAATTTATCCAAAAAATGAGTCAATTAATTTCGACATTTATTTCCTAAAGTACCTTTATAAAACTGTTGTATTTTATTGGAGGGAGGATGAAAGAAAAGACGGCAAAATTAAGCTTCTCTCCTCACACGACAAAAATCCTAGTACCAGTTCTGCCGTCCTCACCAGCATGGAGAAGTAAAGTTAAAAGTCTTAACTTACGCGGCAACGTTTCGCATTTTTAAAAAATAGTAGAAAGTTTTGTAAATTAAGATTTCTGCTCAATAGACACGAACAAAAATTGGTGACAAGGAAATATAAAGTATTACAATATACTAATTAATTAAAATTGTGAAAGGGTAGAGGTGTGGCATATGAGGAATTTAATACGGCAGACTTTCATCTGTAATCATATCGCATAATGCTATTTCTCAAACTTATGTGAGATCTAAATAGTTTCAACTCTAAAATTGAGATTTTCTAGTCTATAAATTATCGGATTCTACAAAGGAATTTGAATGGGTATCATCATTGATGTATATTAAATATAGTCTATTTATCTTGGTGTGCTTTATTTGAGACTTGTTTGGTTTGCCTTGTCCCTTTCATAGCATCTTTGTTTTGGTTTTACATATGGATTAAATATGAATATTTAATCCGCTCATGTACCATATATCAATTGTGTATAAACTGATATGAGCAAATAATGAACATAAAACTAGCGCTATCGATGCCATTAGGACTGTGTCTTTAAATGTAGTATCCAAACACTCATGGATAAGTGCTAGTAATATAATCCTTTACTGGAAGGAGGTACACAGCAATTAGACTGTACCCAACGGCTATGATAATTGAGAAGGAGTAACATCTATTTGAGCCTTGTACGTTGAGCTTTAACTGTGCCTTCAATCTATACCTTCATTGTTGTCGAGGATTGTGTTTATGTCGGAGGAGGAGCGTTTATAGTGGCCGTCCTAGGACAAGAAGTGATTACCATCTATTACCTGGCCAACAGCCGGGGCTGGGAATTTGATACTGTCCGGCTATTTAAGTCATTTGTCAACGTTAGATACCCTCGATAACGTTCTGTTCAACCTTTTGTCTTCGGGGTGGCTATCCCTGAAGAAATATGTCGTAGCATGCCGTGGTATATTTCTTCACGTTATTACGTTAATCTTATGTTCAATAGACCTTACAGGACTTTGAAATGAACAGACGAAACTTAAACTATCGCCTTCAGCCGTTGAATGCTCTCCTCTAGCACAATATCCTTCATGGCCCAGCATTGATAGAATACATGACGACTTAAATTCAATGAATCCTTTCATCTCCTAAAATAACCTGTTTTAAAATAACTACCGTTTTTCTCTTATTAGTGTTCCTCGAAAAATATTGTATGATACATTTGTATGGAATCCTTTTATAAGGGACTGCCAAAAATCCATAATAAAGATGAACAGTTATGATGGCAATAGAAAATACAAGAAATCTGAAATTTATGGTATCTTACAGCGATATTAAAGGTAAAAAATGGGCATCGATGTGGTGAGGAAAGGGCAAATCAGTTCTCGGAGTCACTTATCGACGATATCTACAATATTGAGGTCCATTATTGTGTTATCGGAGCAGATTGTTATTGAAATTTTATCAATTTTTAAATCGCGCACTAAGGAACGGATTTATCTTATTTTTTCGGATATCCACGATATTGAGATCCAATCTTGAGTATTGGTACATTATTTTCGTAAAAGCCTCGCGAAATCACGCTTTATCGCCTACCTACAATCAGTATTAAGGCCATCTACTCCGTGCAACTGTGGATTTTGAATTGGACCTTACGAGCTTCCTCAATTAATTTCAGTACTAACTCATTAAACTTCCATTTCTTATTTCTCATGCATCCTAACTTCTGTGATCTAATAACGATATTTTCGTACTTTACCGAAATCATAATAACCTGTAAAGTTTTGTGGAAATCCTTTCAATATCATCGGAGAACGCTTTGGGCTACTAAAGGAATTTCAGCGACTACGCATTGTGGGACAATTGGCCTAAATCGATGAATAAAAAAGTATGAAAACAAATTTCTCGTCATTGAGCTTTCAGCATCAATTTGTAGGTTCTTGGTGTTAAGAAAATTCCAGCAGATTCCAGAGATATATTATAATGCCATGCTCGAAGCAAACGTATATAAATCTGTAGATCGAGTCTTGACTATGCGTGAAAATATGTTTTATTGAATAATTGTTCCTATCAGATTCACTTATTTTTTTTGTCCTTTATAAGCTACTTTGTAAGGTCGATTTGAACTAAGAAAAAATTCATAAAAATAATGATTCAATTGAAGTAATACTGCATTAGTTTGCAATCCTTGATGTTAATAATAACGTAAATATTTTTATTCTAAAATTATTTGTGTCCCTGCACATCTGTAGCCGAAACAAGGAATGTACCACTGTGGCGATTGGACTAGAAATGTTTCAGACAAAATTATTTCGAACGTTGATTAAGTTGCTAATCAGTTGCCGTTGGGTTCGAGTTGAGACCTAACCAAATGTAAGAAATATCCTCTTGGGTTGAGAAAAAATTTAATCAAGCATGAAAACTCCAGATAGAGTTCCATCACACCGCTAAAATGCTACAATAAATTCGCCGAGCCTTCGTGTGTGGCAGGGTCGAAGGAATCATTCCGAAATTCGCTACCAATTTTAGCAAACTGTAAGTTATGGCCGGTGTGTTTGTATAATCCGGAGGACGGCGGACGGCGGACTGCTGGGGCTAACGGCCCAGTTCTTGCACGAAACCCCTCCAGCAGTGCCCTGGGCCCTCAGGAGCGTTGATCCCTCTAATCCTTTAGATACGGCTTGTTAGGTCCAGTCTCTTGTAGCCGTTTAAGGCAGGGTCCTTTTCCAAAGTAGATCCATTTCTTTGTCAGCACCGCTCAGCTCGGGGAATTAATGCAATAGTCATTATCTGTGTTTCAATAGCACGAAGAATGTGAATTTGATACATTATAGTATCTAGTATATCGTTTTGAAGCAGCTATAAATTGATTCGAAATTTTGATGATGTATAAGGTCAATGTATGATGGAGACATCCAAGAGAGGATTCAGCTCAAAAGAGAACGGAGAAGGGGCAATTTTCTAACTTTAATTTCTTTCATGTAGAAGGGGAAAATTCAATGGCCCCCTGCAACAATTTATCAATTCAAAAGAAAGAATTTACTTTAAAATATTTAAAAAAAAAAAATTCTTAAACAATAGTTTGCGAGGATTTGTCGCGAAATATTAATTTTACTATACCGGATGAGGGTGTCCAGCTGTCCCTCCTTACTTCCTCTCTCCTCCTCAACTATACCCTTTAAGATAACAAACGTTGTGGGCTTAAAGATAATATACTCCTTTAACTAAACTATTTGTAGAATATTATAGGAAGTTTCAGTAATTAACTTAACTCTCTTTAATACTATTTATTTATTCGAGTGTTCTGATCAAGGAAATACCCAGATGGGTAAGATGGGGGACAGCTGCCCCTCCCCTCTCCAACTTGGAAAATATTTAAAATAAAATAGCAACAAATATGAACAACTAATTATTGAAAAAAATTATAGGCAGGCTGTTTGATAGTAATTCAACATTTTGTAAGAAACTAATTATTGCATGGCACAAAGGACTTCTTACCCCTCTACTTAAAATAAATTAAATTAATAAAATTGGCCCCCTTTTTTTGAGCTGGGTACACCCTTGGTTCTACTGATACTTTTAGAAGCTCTCGTGTCAGATCCCTTCAAATGTTATTAGGGCCTTAGAAAAACCTATAGGATTGTATGGGAAAATTCTGTTTGTTTAAGTAAATGTTTGTGATAAGTTTTATCACTAAAACCTTTTTGTATTTTTAAAATAGATACATTATTTTTCGATAAATTCAGTTTAACAAATAAAGAAATGTAAACTTATTATTCTAGGATGGGGTATAAAAGTCATTATACTATTTAAGGGATGGTGATTACTTGTTTTACATTCAAAGGTTAGATGTCAGAAGAAATGTCAAGAAACACCACTTCTGAATAATTAGAATGGGCTTATTTTTCATATAACTGGGCGTATCACTAGGCGATCTTATGATATTAGTGTTAAAGATTAGTTTTCATAAAAAATGCGGACTGATTTACAAAAGTTATTATAAGAAAGAAAACAATATATGTATATTATTGTAAATTTTCTTAAAAGAGAATAATAAATAGAAAATAAATTTCAAAAATCAAAAGTTTGTCCATTTCACATAAGAGCATCAACAGTAAAAGCATGCACACAATGTAACAAAGATTCAAATAATAATAATAGTTCTGCAAATAAAATTAATATGATAATATTTCTCAGTTGGATACATGTTGTTAATTTATAAGTAGAGCATCAATGTAAGATTTGATGGAGCTCAACTTGATTCTTAAGTTCTCTTCAACTCTCGGTACTTTCAATTTTACTGTGCTAAATATTCCGAATTATTTTCATTAATCTTAGATCGTGTTCATTTATCTCATGATTGATACTTAGACATATATTCGATTCGTGTAAAATCGAAATTGTGAGATCGTTGTGCAAACGAAATTTATTTTCAGGACAAAATATAAATAAACTCTAAATTTATTTCGTTTCTATTATTTTCTTTATGTAAACTACATTTGGAATACCCCTAAACTCCAGACTCAACTAAAATATCTTTATTTTAACACCCTGTTGCATTGTAAGGAGGCTTATTGGGATTCTTCTCATTTTCGTATTCAACAGAAATACATCAATTCCCCAAAGTCATGTTTTTCCTCTTTAGAACTAGAGAGCCAAATTAACTGCTTTTTTTTTCAATCTCATTAGAACATCTATCTCATCATTTAAACAGTTTTGTAAAACTGAAGGTGCTTTAGGACAGAAGAAAACAAATGTTAAAGTTGACTATTTTTAATTAGAAAACTTTTGAAATTCCCAATGGATCAGAGGCGTACGCAGAATTTTTTTTTTTTGGAGCGGTTTTAAATATTTTTTCCTGGGAGGGAAGGGATTTAACATGAAGAAGACAAATAATAACTTAAATATCTACAATATCCGAATTCTCTGTAAGGCTTAAAGATAAACATGAAAATCGGATCAAAAATTATTGTTAAAATTACCAAAAATATTACTCGGAATACAAATCTTATAATGGTGGGCATTAAAATTAAATGTTTTCGTACAGTTCGGGGGAGAGGGATATACCTCTCTGATCTATCTCCTGACGTCACTGCAATAGATGAGGAATGAGACAGAAGCAACAGCATGTCGTTATCTCTTATACTTTCTGAGAAAAACGTACCTAAAATTAACAATACGTTTCTTTTTGCTTGTAATAAATTACAAAATTTTCACTAAGTTGCTGTTTATAAGGTGCTGTTCACTAAGTTTATTTGGTATAATATAAACAATGTAGTTGCTGGAATAATTATAAGCACTGGAGAGGTAGTGAGGTGACTTATTATTGCGGATCTGGCCGGAGAAGCATGTCGGCCGTAGCGTTGCTCAGCCGATAGGTATCTCCTTTGTTGCATTATGTCTCTGTTGAGGAGCTGCAATGACATCCACCCCGTCGCCTACGCACCCCGCATATTCTTCCGTATCGTGTCAAGGATACTCGGCCTAATACGGTCCTGATATACGTGTGTTTTAACTTTATCGCGTATCCGCCGTATCTTTCATTCAGACGCAACGGCTCTGGTCCCTTCCTATCTCGTGTTCGATCAACTTCATCAGGATTAGGCTTATTTAGAGAAAGGAGTCGCGAGACATTCTGATTTCGATCTTTAAGAGGGAAGGCCTCGGGACGCATTCTTTTTCATTAGACTGTTGAGTACATGATCATAATCGAGTTACGATAGAGGAATCAGTTCAGACAAGAAAGACGAGGTTATTTGCCGAACAGTAGTACTTTTCTGTGCACATTATTTTAATGTTCAACAGTGCTCAACCTTACCACTCTGGAACACTTCGTCTAATTGGATTATAGGGAACCAACATTTCACAGTTTTGACCATCACTATCATACGGTACTATCGTTTAAAATTTGGCCTAAAATAGTGTAGTCGTAAGTGAAATTCCACTCTTCCAAATTAAGAAAACAAAAAAAGAAATATAAATTTATTTCGCCTTGGGAATGTTTGAATAAATATAGCTAAAATTTATAATTTTAAGGAATTCACAGGAAGCAAGTTTATTGAGAGAGAAAAGGCCAATAAAAAATAAATAAATCAAACTTGACTATATTAAAAAAATATCTATTTTATGTTATATTATTATCTATATTCCAAAATCTATAAGAAAAAAACCCAGTGTAATTAAATGTCTATTAACAAAGCTGTTATTGTTTGAAGTTTATTGTTTATGCTAATATTAAATGAATATCGATATTAAATTTTTAATAGTAATGAATAGTAACAAATAATATCACTAATATTATAGTAATTACGCGAATATATATAATTTAAGTAACAAATAGAAACGTATTTACATATATTTAAAAACGTAAAAATTAGTATAAACACGTATTTATATAACGAAGATCTTAAAACCCTAATATAAAGTATACAAGATCCTTAATATAAGATGCGGTGGACTACTTTCTCGTGGGAATGGTTTGTGCCCATAGACATTTTGACATAGGGCACATTTTGACATTTCTTCCCTTCCCTGAAGGGTTGGTCCCAGCCCAGCAGGGGATCCATTCATATAATCCTTTTTTATTTAAGCACCCTATGCATTGGTGAACGTACTATAACTTAATGGTTGACTGGACGAATAAATTGATACGGACGGCATTAATTTTCCATGTGCATTTCTGAACCCAAGGACTGAGCCACGCTCGGTAATTATTTCATTTAATTAGTTTACGAAGATGAAACAAATACTGTATTTACATGTTGTGCAGTTAATGTTCTTTACAATAATTTTACTACTTTATTGCACACACGACCAATATCAGTACAATAAACATGTCAAAATATTACATATACATCATATTACATTTATCATTAACCAATGATAAATGTTAAATTTTTTACAATTTTTTCGAAAACGGCTCTAACGATTTTGATGAAACGCCTAAAGACTTCGCCTTAAAGCTCTTCAACTTTTCATGCATGCTGTACATCACCGCAAAAATGCAGGAGAAAAAGTCAGGAAGGAAAGAAATTTATATTTGCGCATAACCTAAAAAGTATGGATTTCATTGTAAAATTATGAAGATGATTATATAAAAGGTAATGGTCTTAAAAAAAAAAAACTTTCAAAACTGCTTCATCTAAAGTACCGTTAATTTTGTTTATTTGAATTAATTAACCTTCTTTTATTGTTAGTAATAATGAAAAATGGACAAATATAAACTATGAAGAATTTTATAATTAACTAAAGGAGAAATGTTTTTCCGGGTTGAAAACAAATTTTCAAAATAAGAGTAGTTATATAGACGTAAGATTTTAGAAAAATTAATATATAACATTTTTTACTTTTTGTAATTAGTATTATTTATTATAAAGTTGCATTTATAGTTATTTTGATAAACTAAGCACTATTTTGTTTAATTTTACCACCTGTAATTGGGCCTGTTGGTGGATGCTGCTTATAAATAAATTAGCATATAAAATGGTAGAACGTAATGGAGGGTGACAAAACCTGCATAAGCTAAAGATGATTGTTGTAGGTAATCATTTCTAATTTTGTATTATTTAATGGAAACTAAATGTTTCTATGGAAACTTTTAAAATTTATTTCAAATAAGGTGGAAGTGAAAGTTGTGTGATGCGCGCACCACGTTTTTTATTTGTCTATAAATAAATAAAAAATATCACCAAGAATTATTAAAATGACAGTGGACATTTTATCAAAAAATAAAATTATTGATATTATTTCTTGATTCATTAACTCATTTTATTACTACTTTTACTCTTACTCTGTAACTTTGTACAAAAAAAGTTTATTAAACATAAGTTTGCATACTTTATGCAAAATAGCATACGTACCGAGCAGCTCGGTTTACATTTTTAACATATTTCGATATATGAGAATTGAATAAAACAGCATTTTATACATACTTAATAATTTATACACTTGTAAATAAAAGATAATAATAATATTAATAAGGAAAAACGACAATAATGAGAAACAAGAAGAAGAAGATGCATTTATTTTTTGCAAACTTTTGTCTTCTTATGAAAGGTGGCCACGTAACTCCTTGTATCTTAGTTAAACCCACAATGGTGTTAATATTCTTCATGTGACAGATCTAACAAGAAAAACAGGTTTTACTGAAATATAAAATTTTTAATATCATATAAGAATAAATTTCAAACCAGCTGCCAAGTAAAATAATATCCACCACAATTTCTTCCAAAACATTCGAAAAAAAAGTGGTCCCGTGACTAACAATAATTAGCAACCTCTCTATACATAACTTTTAAGTGACATAATTCATGTCGAGCGCATTAGCTATTATTTCATCTGATATCATTTTGACACCTCAATGAAATAAAATAGAATGCCATGTAAGTGATTTTATTTTAATAAAATAAAACACATCAGAGTCAATAATCTTTTCATGCATAATGACTAATTTCTCTCCTAAAATTATAGTAATTATTTCAATTATAGTTATCAATTATTAGACACTCAAAAACTATTTATTTATTGTTTATTAATAAATGTATTAATTCTTAATGTTTAAGTTCATTATCAGAAAGCATGTTTTTATATCCTTGAATACATTTGGATATTATATGGCGATGGTACTATTATTGCTTCTTAATGGGCATTTGTTATTGTATAATTATTATATATATTTATCATCTGAGTTACCGTTACTATACATGGAATGTTTTATTAATTAATAAAAAATTTGTTAGTTTCGATTTGATGGCTAAGTAATTTTTTTTTTTTTGTGCCAACATTATTTTATCTGATTGCTACATTATTATGCATAATAACAGGATACACAAAAAATGGTGCATTATCAAAGAATTATTTTCCATTCTGCAACCAGAACCAACAAAAGGAAGTGGTTAAACAAGTTGGTCACTTCCTACCAACGCGGAACAATAACTTCTATTTGCCTCTAAATAGTTAACTGGGATTTATATTTAAAAGTTTTTTTTTACACCCTAAATATTGAAAATAGCAACAACAAATTTATATATACATATATATATATATATATATATATATATATATATATATATATATATATATATATATATATATATATATTATATATACTCGTGTATGTATGTTGTGTGTGTGTGTGTGTGTGCAAATACCCATATTTAAAAGTAACACTATAGGCATTTTATTAATATGTTGAATCAATTATTGAATGAATTTCTTGTATGATATTACGAAACGAATGAGACTATCTTATCATGATGTGCCCTTTGATATAACCTCTATGCCCTTGCTAGCTGTTTCATGACAAGGTGAAAGGTCATACTCTGTTTCTAGAGGACCTCAACGTGGTAGACCGTATCAAAGGTCAATACTCAGCAAAGAAAATGTAAAGGAGAGGGACGCAGTTATGAGATAAAAATGTCTGTCTTCCTCTAGAGTTGAAGTCGTTTTTAATAGCTCCCAAACTTACTTTATTTATTTTTAAAAAAGATTATTTTTTTAATGTTACTTTTTATGAAAATTATTTTATTCTTTCTTAAATGAAATTGGATTATATAAAACATTCAGAGAAATTACTATTAAATCCAAATAAAATATAGTGAAGCGTAAGTCAATTGAAATTTTGAAATGTTATTTCATTTCTTAATTCTGATCAGTTTAATTCAATGTTTATTATTTTTGTCCGAATTTTCCGTTTTATGGCTTAGATGGCAGTATTGAAGCTGCATTCCTTAGAGGTTTGATCTGTTATTTTTTATTAATAATTAGGCTGTTACTACTGATGTTGATTAATATGTAATAATAACTGTATTTTTATTGTACACAATTTATTTACAACCCCTACAACTTCAGAGGCGGTAGGTAAGAGAAATGCTGAGTTAACTACCGCTATTGAGATGAGAGACCCAAGCTGACAACAAATTCACTCATTAAAAAACAATTTGCTAATTGCAAATTTCATTTAATGTAAAAGTTTATTTTGTAAAAAACTAAAATAAAATAATAAAAAGTTTTTATAACTCTCATTTATGTAATGCTAAGAATTGAATATATTTATATAGAAAGGTGGGTATATTTTGATTAAAATTAATAATTAAATAGTGTTAATTCAATTTATTAGATCAATGAATATTGTTAACTTAAAACATGAAATTAAGGTAACGGTTGAAAGGGATGGCAAGAGACCTTGGCTAGAGATTAGGCCAAATCTTCAGGCAAATCTTGAAAAGGAGCACAATAAAATAGACTTCTGAAGCCAGAGACGCCGCTCTGGAAACTTCTACTATAAACTTATATTTCTGAGAGCCCGAGACGCCCCCTCAGGAATTGTACGAATAAGGAGTAGGAGAAAAAATATCTGGAATTTATTTTTTTTTACAGAGGGAAGAGATGGCTAAAGAAGACGCAGTTGGTTAAGAGAGCGAGGCAGGGTAATATTTGTAAGTATAACACCTTTGGAAACGTTATCTTCTTCGTCGAGTCCCTACCTACCGTCGTTGCAGTATTAGGTTTCCCTTACTGAGCCTGGACCAAAGATCTCTTTCTCCTACCAATTCTCTTCTCCTTCTCCAATCCATTCCTCTGGCTCTAAACGTTATCCAAAGGTAAATATCATTTTTCAATTTAGTCTACCATCGGAGGGGATCTGTGGCATCTAGCCTAATTAAATTAAATAAATAACTCATTTCTCGCCTGGAATCGTTAGAAATATATCATATAGTAAGTAAATAATATAATAGATGCTGTTTACACCACCCGCCTCTTGGGAGGTATGGTAAATTGATATTTCAAGAAAGAGAAATGGTAGGCGACACGAAAGAAGGGTAAGATAGAGCTGGAGTGTGGGAGAGTGAAGTTGTGAGATTAGAAGTAGGAAGATCAGCTGAGCAGTTCCATCCCAGATGGAGTCATCGAGTCTGGCAGGCAGAGTTCGCGACCGGAGCTGAGAGGACGCAACCAGACCAGCGCGGCAAAACGGACAGTATCCGAAACGACGAAAGCAACACCAGATAAGCCATAGTCACTTACATTCATATGTACACTATTGTTTAATATTATGTGGAACCATAGTAAAATCATAACAGATAATCCAGATTCTGTATTCTCAAATACACGTGTTATAGTCAATGAGATTTATTTAGGTTCTGAATTATTAAACCAATTGTTTAATAAATAAATTCTCTTAAATAAAGTCAGATCTATATCAAAATCAGTTATTGTATTTACCCTGCATGCCATCTCAAAGTTTAGTTAAGTGAATTGGTAAACGCGACACCCTTTGAAAAGATCTCCAATGGTATTAATAATATCCCAACCTAGTGACCATAGCAGAGGGGTCTGTGGTCTGTAGCCTTTTAAAGTAATATAACTAAATAATACAGTTGGATTAATCAGTTCCCTTCTGGAACCAATAGAAATACATTGAATATAGTATATGTTAAATAAATAAATTAAGTAAATGCAGTTTCTTGAACCCCCACCTGCCTTAGAAAAGCAGATAGCCAGAAACAAAGCAGAGGGAAAGGGGATGTGACCAATTAAGGTTACTTTCCAGGCAAAAATCCTATTTCCGGTCCTGATGTAGATTAATTATTGGGCTAAAAGTCGTTATGTACTCCAACTAGGAAAAGAAATTTGGTGTAACTTATTCCAGCTAGTGTGGAAAGGTCGAGATTAATTCCGTATGTTTCTCAGTCAATTAAAAATATATACTACTGCAACGTTTCTGGCAATCTGCTTTCTAAGGCGGGTGGTGTTTCCATAAACAGCGTCTATTATATTATTTATTTACTATATTATATATTTCTATCGATTCCAGACGGGAAATGAGTCATTTATTTAATTAATAGGCTACATGCCACAGATCTCTCCGATGGTAGACTAGATTGAAAAATGATATTTATCTTTTGATAACTTTTCCAAAGGTGTTATACTTACCAATTACTATAAAATATACAGATTAATCAATGAAATAAAATTACAGATCTTAAAATCACTCTATTTTACTTTTTTTAAATCTTTCAAGTTAAACTCTATTTTATTAAGCATTTATAAGTATTTGCAACTTAATGAATTGTATGGAAATTACGGACATGGCATCTGGAATACTTATGTTATACAGGAATAATATGTTACTGGGTTGCCAGCATAAAATTACATAGAAAGTACTCGTTTGAATACTATTTATTAAGATTTATCTGATTTCTAATGGTCTTCTACTAAATTTCCGCCCTTGTTGTTTCCTTCGTCTATTCTGCTTCGGTTCTTCTCAGCTCTTCTGTTAGGAACTGCCTTGAACATCCAGATATTATCCTGCCTCGTTCTCTAGTAAAAATCTACAAGATAAAGTAGAACACGACGAAGAGAAAAGGCAATTCGGTAGTTTTTTGGAGATTTACTTTAACATTCCAGTCCTGAAACAATCCTTCGATGTTATTGATTCGTAATTGAAGGGATTGGTGTGCAATAAATGGGTATCATACATATAAAATACATGTATCATCGGAATAACGAAAATATGAATATGCGTGTAATAGGTTGTGTCAAAATATTTTTAAGACGGTAGTAAAGAATACCTGGTAAAATAAAAACCACCAGGTTTTCGATTTCAATTACTAAAATATATAACGCCAAGGACTTAAAATTATTGCCCGATCACAAAACAAAAGCAGACAATATTTGAAGTTAAAATTTGAGTTTATCTGGGTTCTATTTATGATGATTGCAGCATCTGTTGGAACAACTCGTCGACACGCAGGTTACTCCATCATGTATTTAATTATAATATATTATTACTTGTTAATTAAATTAAATTTGACCACGAAATTCTTATTAATTATATCTTATTTAATTTATGCGTTTGGTGGATAAACGAAACGCTCATATTCATTTCGATGTTTTATATTAAACACACGCACATTATATATATACAAAGAATTATAATAAATTAATTATAATTAATTATAATTAATTATAATATAATCTAAGGAATTGATTCGACAGATTTACGAGTTTAAGTTGTATTGATCATAATGAGTTAATGAAATACATTACAGCGTGCTGTGGCAAAAAAAAAAAAAAAATCAAAATCGTTTCTTTAGATAGTATATCTAGGATCTAAGAAATATACAAAAAATAATACTCTAGATTAAATAGGGAACTATATATAAATATGAAACTTATTTATTCCAATTACTGACACAGACATCAAGAATTATTTTTTCTCAGCCAACTAATTTGAAACATAATTAATTACGATTGATGGAGACATTGTTTTATAATATAATAAATATTTTAAATATTTAATCCAAAGAAAGGTTAGATAGACACAGATGATACTGAAGAATAGACACAGAATAAATATATTTTTATCTTAATTTTACATCATAAAATTACTTGATTGAAATAAAATAAATTTGTATGACGAAAGGTCATAAAGAGGGACTAGACTCGAGATTGATGTAGCTCGTCCCAATCATACAGTGCTGTTGAGAGGCAGTGAGTGTAGCACTTTGATCCAAACGTCTGACATATGGCTTGACTAAAGACTGGTACTCATTATTGGCCTTTGTGGACTGAAGAAGCATCTACCAAACCGCGGTCCTCACCCTGAAAATAATATTCAGATAGTTAGGAGAGAAACTTATACCAAGTTACAATGATAAAATCAAATTTTAAGTAGGTTTATATATATTCGATTGAAATATTACTTATTTGTTTAGCTTATTTTGAATTAATGCAATTAAATTATAAATTATATTTATAAAAAAATTTCTTTTGCATGATTTTTTATGAACACGAAATAAGTTTTAGGATATCTAAGCGATTTTTAGAATATTTAAACATTAACTATAATAGTGTTTAAATATTTTCAAATCGCTTAGATATCCTAAAACTTTTTTCGCGTTCATAGAAAATCAAACAATTAAAAAACTTTACTGAACGTTTTAGTGGGTAATTCTGTGTAGTTGGGAGTTGTAAGATTTGTGGTACACCATTATTGCGTATAAAATAATTATTATTGTATTCAATAATCATTTAGAGAAGATGTCTGTTGGATACGTCGCCTTATTGTCATAAAAAATCCGATCGGAACCATTTATTGTAGGAATATTTGAAGGTTGTAAAAGAAGCACGTGCTTCCAATCCACGATTTATACTTACAATTAGATAAATTCACTGCATTATTCTAAAACCAATATGTAGTATAATTCTAAGATTTCAAGCACTGGTTTTCTAATCTTTACCATCAATCTAATATGTCCATGATCTTGGGTGTATTTTTTTCTTTAGGTTTATTTATTGAAATTTACAATTCTAAAAAAGCTGCAATAAATAAATTTGTCATAGTTTCGAATGACAGTGGCTTGAGAAGAAACCACAAATTGGTTGACAATGACAATTCTACGCTAAAAAGTCCATCTTCTTATCAGAATCCTCGTAGGGCTATCAGAAATAGATTGGTATGACAGGTTAGGACCTGCTAGACCTTTGGTATGATATTTGTAATGAAAGGGAGTATATCTATTTCGGGAAAAATCTCCAAATATACAATATTAAGATCTTTATTGATAATTAAATTGTTGATACTACATAGCATTAATAATTCTTTGTAGGATTCGGGATCGTAAGGATTGGATACGGGAGTAATAAGATGGTTTCTTGTGGTCCCAAACCTCAATTCCATATGTTAAATAGGCTTGATGATGGTAATGTATGTAATAAATTGGAAGTTTAGAGCGTTTGTCAAGTAAATGTTGGAGTAATCAGAATCTGCGTGCAATTTTTCGTCAAAATCTTGCATGAGGATTCCATGTAGCTTGTCCTGATGAAATCCTACGGAGCGGATTTATTCAAAAGGAATAAGAGGAACAAACAAAACTGTAGAATAGGATGTCGTGAATTTGGTGGAAGTTATTAAAGATCAACAGTCAATATTCTACGACATTCTTAGGGAAGAAAGATCGTAGTTATCGGTAATCGATGCTGGTTCTATCAACGATGCCACAACCAAAGTGTTCAAATGAAATGAAAAATCGAAAGTCAAAAAGTGACTTCCACCTTGTGGAGGCTGTGGACCTTAGCGGAACAGAGTGAGCGGAGGGGAGAGGACCAGTTGTGGAGGAAAAGGACTGTACCCGCCGGGCAGGGGTGGGGGGAGTGGGGTCACCCACAGTCTAGTTCAAATCTCCATAGCACTTGGATTTGCCCCTCGCTTGTGCATTTTGTGCCTCTCATCATGGATCATATGTCATGCTTCTAGATCGTCTCTTCAAGCTGTCACATGTGAGTTTCATCTTGTCAGGTTAAAAGTGCGTTGCATATTTTATCGTTTGTATTGTGTAGTTGTTAATTTACAATCTCAGCCCGAAAAAATAGGTTAAACAAATGCTTTGACATTGTCAATTTAGTTATATTCGTTTCTTGTTACGTTTGATCTTCGATAATTGGTTGGTTTTAATCATGTTTAAAACGTAGTATTCGAACATTCATGTTTGGGTTCGAAGATGACATTTGGTTTTAAACTATGCGAAGATCTTCGGTTTTGTTTAAATACCTAAAATGCGTTGAATTATATATTTTAAAATGTGTTATTAAAGGATCTGTTCCAGTTAAAAAAGTTATGCCATTTAACCGTTCGTTAAAGTCTCCAACCAGAGCGTTTTTAATCCTTTACCTTGAGGCTGCTATCCATTCCACTATTATAATCACCAACCATAATAATGTTGTTTTTAATCTATATTTTTATTATTATTATTTGTAATTATATAATTCAATATCCTTGTCAATCATTATTGTCAAATAACCCATTCATTGAAGGCCATTTATTCAGATGACATCAGATCGACATGTATATACATTTTTCTAATGCATAAATATCATAAAAGATAATGTATATTGTTTTCTAGAACTACGGATGGATTTTCATCTTTAATCTAGATTAATACTTAATCTTAAGAAGACTTAAAATAATAGTTGTGGTTATGAACTTCGGGGTTGGCGAACTGAAACAAGTTTGTTTTGCATACCGGCTGCAAATTATGTCTCACTCGACCTCCTGCTTGATACCTCTCTTCAGCTTCGCGGTGCAAATAAATTCTTAAGTTTAAAAATTTAAGACAGCGAATTCTACTTATAAATGTCTATTGAACGTTATTTGCGAAAATCTTTAAAATGTAATAATTATACAGTTCACTACTTTTCTATTTCTTAAAACTTATGATATTTAATATTATTTTTGTAATATGTAAAAACCGAACTATATTTTTAACGCAATCTGTATTAATTAATTTTAATTCAACTAATTAATTACAATTATAAGGTCAGGAAAGCATTTATATCAAATTCGGAATTTACTGAATGAAAAAAATGAACCAATTTGTTAATAATTTTTTTTATTTCAGCTTTACTTAACGTCAGTTTTACTTGACGGTATTTCAAAGGCAATCGGATTGAATTTAAAAAATACCAAAAAAAATTACCATGCACTTCTAATGAAAAGTCGTGTTTTATCTTGTTTCCTTTGATGGAACTTGATTATGATATGTAAAATTACAATATCTGCAAGCATTAAGTTTATTTTTTATCACCTTTACATGTAAATTTATTGTTCTTTAAATATTTAGAGTGTATTGAAAACATTACACTTGGCGCATTATCAGAAATATTCCTCAAGTACTGTTGATTAGAATATTAGATCATTTTGTAGACATTTTCTCTGTCTCATTTATTTTCAATGTCAAATGTATCAGAATTTCATTTTGTAATAGTGTTTTAAGCTGAAGTCCTTAAAAAAAATAGATAAATAATGCTACTATTATTATATAAACTATTATATAAACCCCAGAATATTATAAAGATTGCCATTGTGGTTCTATGCTATTTATATTTATGAATTTATGTATATATATATATATATATATATATATATATATATATATATATATATATATATATATATATATATAAATTGTCAATTACATATCTGATAGAACTTCAGGGTCTAATTCCACATTGAATTGTCAGAAAAAGTGACTCAAAATTATTTTGTATTCCTCTCTTGGACACAGTTGGTCACGAATCGTCTATGAAATCAGTTCTCGAATTCTTTTCACTCATAACATTTACATCTATAAAAGAAATTCGTTCGGAAAATATTTTTTGGTTTTTGAAAACTTTGATCCATTTATATATTTTTAAAAATGATGATGGTGAAACTGGAAGACAAACTCTTCATTGAATCAGATTGTAGACTATATTAGCCGTATAAAATTTGGTATTTTGCCAAGTATAAATGGAGCATAGGTGTTATGTTCATTTATATCGAAGCATTTGATGGTCGCAGTAATTACTTATTATGCACGGTAAACAAAAGAGGCGCCAACTGTGTGGTATGAAGGCCATCTATTTCTTCATCCATTAATTGTTTTATTTTTATTTTTTTAACACTGCTGTTTCAATATAATTATCTATAAGTAATATAAATTTACAATAAAATCAAATGACATTATATAGAATTTATCCAATCAAAGCTAGATTTCCAAAATATTTCGATTTTTTTTTTAAAACTGTAAATTTATTACATTTAAATACTTTACATTTTCGATTGCAGAATTTCCTAATTATTTGCAAATGTGCAAATTTTTATATTTTAGCAAATTCAACTTTATTCTTGTTTTATCTCATTTTTCTTAGCATTTCAGTTTATAATTAAAAAATATATGTTTCTCAAACAGAATTGTACTGTCCTTCGATGAATCAGTTTTTAAATTCAAAAATTCCCGCATGCTTTAATATGTCACTCTTATTAAACAGTTTATATCCATTAATGTATGTGTATATCGAACATGAAGGTTCCCTGAAAAAAATTCGATATATGAAATTTTCGTTATAGAAAGATTACAATTTTTCATCCTTTTTAGGCTAAAACAATTACCCATTATTTATGATTAAATAAGTAGCAATTTTTTAGTGATCTTTGATGTAACAAAAATAATTTTTTAGTGTTAAAGAAAAACAAAACTGAACTATCAATAGCACTTAGCAAATATTCGTTTATAATTTAATAAGGACATGCATTAAAAATATACAAGCATGCATACAAATTAATTTATTTTTGTTTTCGCGCAAAATAGCTTCTAATATCTATTTATGTATAATTCATCACCGAAAAGCATAGTTAAACTGAAAATAAAATGAAAATTTCACTCTTTGACAACGAAGAGATTCAGAGAATTTAGGTACTCCTACAGTTATCCTAAAACAAGATATTCCTCAAATTTCAATTGCTTTGCAAATCAGTAGATCATTTTTTTTTTCTTATTTAATTATTACCCATTCTTATGTACGTAAGCATTAGTTTATGTAACGTTAGTAGCAACGCAAACTAATGGCCCTTTTTGATGGCTATCACATTTTATATTTTCTTAAATGGGAATTTTTTTTTTGATATAGAAATTTTATTCGATTCCCAGAATATCTTTTTCGTATGAAAATTCAAGGTTCCTAAAAAGGTTTTTTCATATTTGTAAATGTGCCCGCCCAATGAAGCGCTATTGTTTGTTGTCCACAAGTGGCAGATTATAATATTCACCAATAATAAGTTTAAAAACGAATATACTAATATAATTTATTTAATTAATTATTACAGAACTGTTGTGACAGCCAGGTACTGTCACAGTGACAAGTCGTTCCTATCCTCGGCCGAACCCGATTCTTGTCACCTGTACCGCCATGCCAACTTGTTCCCCGACTAACTTTTATTACATTTATCTAATAATGCATTTATCTATTACTACAAGTCAGGCTATATACCCTCATACTACCCTGTGTTTAGGAGATAAAATAATCAGGCATTTATTTGACTGAAATTAATCTTAAAAAAGTATCATTTTATGTCAATAATTGGACTATAGAAATAAATTAATTGTCATTGACCGAATTTGAGCTGTACAGCAAATACAGGAGCAACTTTATAGACTAAATTTATAGACCAATTGGAATTTGGAAAACATAATCAGCAAATAAGGAGGTGAAATATTATCCCCACGAGAAGAGTAAATTCTCATGTATAAAATACCCATTAAAACAAAATTTGGTAAAGAATAATTACAAGATTAGCAAGCCTGGAGTTTCGATGCTGCTACCAAAAGCATTTGCCTTCACTTATAACTGTCAAAATCTGAGGTTAGTCCTAACCTACACCTCGATCTACGCGTTGGTATTTTAAACGTAAATTGCCGATTACCGTTTAAGATTTTTTTTTTCTTTGCCAAAACCTGCAATAATAACCAATGTAATAACCAAAACTCCAATGTAATATTCTTCTGAGATTTTAAATTCATAAAATACTATTCTATTACTGTATCAACTATAATACATTCTAAGGTTGATTTTTTGTTCCATATTCTTTTTCATACTTAATTATTTCTATGGTGAAGGAATTAACCATTTGTTGAAGTAATTCATTATAGTAATAGCTTACCTACTTATTAATATTATCCTGCTACTTTAATACATATATATATATATATATCGAATGCATGCTGCACAATTTTATTCCGCTGTCTAATAAAAAGTGAAGAATGAAGGTTTATATTCAAGTGAAAATTTTCATTTAAATTCTTGCATAAGCTAGTGTTTATTGTGTTACATACCCTTCAACAAAGAGCAGATGAAAAGAATGGTCTAATCTTTGACAGTAATACCTACCAAAGTTATGACTTAAACTTTCTGGTGCTCTTTAAGTTCGTCACATTTTTACCATCTAAATTTAGTGAACTTGTGTTAGAATATCAAATTAAAATATTCCTACTCATCTCTTTTGTCGATATTATATTTGTGCATATCTTATAGATAAGATGGTTTGTTACGTGTTATTACAACATTCAGTTTTGTTGGTAATAAAACGATCAGATTAAAAAAAAAAAAAAAAAAGATGTACTTTGTACAATAAGATATAATATGCATATATGTAATGGTCATTAAATAAACGATTGTTTAATCGGAATATAGTAGCAGGATTTGTCAGAAGACAAATCTGGAAATATTAAAATTTTCTGTATAACGGAAGAGGACTTGAAGTGGCTGGGACTGAAGATAAAGGACTGGGAAGGACCGGTTCGAACGCTGCTATGACGAACTGCCAACACTCGGGACAGCATTCCTACTCCCCTTCACTGCACATGGCTTCCCTCTGCACTCTGCATTCTACAGCATTTCCGAATATTTTAACATTTTCTTCAAATTTCTCAGCTCTATTATGGCCGCCGTACAGATCGTTAGATACAGATAGTCAGTAATAAGAAATAGATACCCATATCTGGTCAGGAATAAATCCATATATTGATGTGAAATTATAATTTTCTTTTTTTAAACTTAATAATGGAGAACACACAAGGAATAACAAAAATCTGCCGTTTTTATCATATGCGTTTATAATACATAGTGACTAATTATTCATCGTAGAATATGGAACTCCGACTTGGAAAATCATGATTTTGAAACCCGACAAGAAACTTGACACACTTAGCCAACCTAGTTTGCTGTTCAGTAAATCGCATTACGTGAAAGGGCACCCTTTTTTGAGTAAGGACATCTTAAAATAACACCTTAAATAACTAACCAGTCAACGTTTTGCCAAATCAGGGACAGCAGATCTCACATCAACAGTCTAAAAAAGATTAACCTAATGGAATTAGTGCATCACTCCTAATTCTGTCAGTGGCGTTCCAAGAAACACTGAGGCCGGAACGAAATTTTGGTTGTTTCCCACCTTTGTCTCATTGAGGGCATATTCACATTGAACAAAAATTTTTGTATTTCTCAATTTTTATAAATTAATTTCTTGTCAAGTAAATGTAATACAATAATTCGTCAATTTCAAATATATAATACACCGATACACCACAATTTGCAAGTTACAAATATTAAAAGTTTTTTAATATAAAATTTAGTTTGTACATCAGCTGGACTGATCACTTTTCAAGTAAGCACAATATAACAAACAATCAGATTAAAATGTATCAATAAATCACAATGAGCAAGTTAAAAATGCTATACCTAGGAGAAGCTTGGTTGAGTGTGCGTTCAATGAAGAAATACACAAATAACAAAAAGCTTTTCATGAAGTGGATAAATTGACTTTTGATAGAAAACTTCTCATATATCTCTATTGTTTATTTCCCTTAAATAAAGTTTATTTTAATATTCAAAAATAAAATAAAGAAGTTAATAAAAAAATATATACCTACATGTTTGTTAATTTCGAAACGGGATGATATTTCGTAAGCAGGAGTTCGTATTTCGGATACAGGAGTCCTAAAAAACAGAATCGAAATTTTTGAAAGAAAGGTTTGCCTCACGATGAACCACTTGGAATCAAAATTTAAACGGTTAGGACAGATAAGGAATTACATGCGAAAAAACTTAGATGTGTATCTCACGACCTTCATTTCGTGGGAGTTAATTAAAATGTTAAAAAGTTAAAATGTACCTCGAAGCTATCCAATAGTGGGTCCTCTATGCATGAACATCTATACCATAACGATCAAATTAAAAAAATGGCAAAGAGCTACTGACAATGTAGTAATTTGGAAGCTACTGGTGCAAAATGTGCATACAGTAATTCCTCGTTTTCACGAACCCGACAGTTCATTTCCTTTTATATTTTTGAGAAATTCCTTGGTTAACACGAATTATTCGGTGTACACGAATCTCGAACAATTTTAGGCTACGTTAATGTGAAATTTTCGGGAAATACGAACTTATTCTAGGTACGACTATTTAGTAAACTATTTAGTCCCTAACCTGCGATGTACACGGATCTGACCCATTCTTCAGCCTTTCCAATAGTACTCTTTACATGAAACTTCCGTTCCCGCAAACAAACAAACAAAGTGGAGATTAAAAGTCTAAAAGTGGTATTATTGGGGATTTCAAGCTCGAATAACTATAGCATTAAAATAAAAAAAAACAGCCAGAGATTTATTAATCTAAGAACCAAATTAGAAATTTTAAAAGACCTTCATTAAAACAGTACATTGCAAATTCATAGTAAAACATATGTATTAATTATGAGATCAATTGTATCAAAAAATGAATACATGAATGCATAGAGAAACTTTTATTCAATCAGATAAGACAACAATTTTCGTCTTAAACAAAATAGTTTTTATCAGAAACTGAATAATTATGTCCCCCACCGAATTCGTGTTAGCGAGGGACTGATGTATACAGCTCTCCCTCACTCGTTAACACTCTAGCTGGTTTTGGGAATGTTTAATGCCAACTGGAAATAAATAAATTATCTTTCCATTGCGAATGTAAAAAAAATATAATTACTAAATATATTAATTACATTTACTTTTACTTATAAATGTGTTCGTACTTATTGTAGTGAACGTTCACCGCCTGAAAACATAGGCTTATGCTGTGATTATAATCTCATGGTTAAGTTTATGAAAATTTACCATTTAGAAGCACAGTTAATTTAAAAAAAAAATTAAAAAAGTCGTAAATTTAGCCATCCTCTAACTTATAAGTGCACTTTCATTTAATATTAATTTCGCTTTTCTTTACTGTAACGCCACTTCTTTATTCGAGGAGCTCCTCAGTTATCCTCACTCATACCATAAGACTATAACTCCAAAGATAAGTCTAATAAATTAAAATAATGATGATAAAATCTCAATAATTCTATAACTGGGGATATCTGGTTTTTTCTGAAGTAGAAAAAACAGTTAGGTATGCTTACGCAAACAGCATTACGCAGGCGTTATTCAGAAGATTAGGTACATAGTTTTCATCGAACTCAATCAATTTCAATTCTAAATACCAATAAATAAACAGAAACTCAGGTTCCTAGATATACATAGGAGATGACCGGATAAAACTCGAGACATCTGGTCTCCTGTCATCATCTGACCTCGTTTCGGAAGGAATCCCGTTGTAAAATATCTTTTTATTGTCTAGATTTTAAATCTTCTTTTATAAGACAAAATCCAATATATATATATATATATATATATATATATATATATATATATATATATATATATATATATATATATTTTTTTTTTTTAAATCTAAATCTGTTTTAATGAACAATGATTGTAGGTATATGGTACCAAGTAACTTTAAATGTTTCTAGAAATCCAATTATAGGCACACCAAGTAGTCATTATTTCGAAATAATAGAAATTTAAAGTCTTAAACATCTCCAGATACCCAATTATAGTTATACAAAGTGACTTTAAATATCTCCATAAATCCAATTTTAAGTATACTAAGTAACTTTAAATTTCTTCTGAAACCCAATTGCCGGTATACCAAATGACTTTAAATGTCTCCTGAAACCAAATTGTAAGTATACCAAGTGACTTAAGAAGTCTCCGACCACCGTCAACGAATAACAAAAGTTTAGTCCAATTATAATTACGTAGAATATCCCAAAAATAAAGCCTTAAGTCTCTTAACTAGCATGCTAGAGTATTTGCTGAAGTGCCTTGGAATGATGTGCTATTTCTAGTTGAGGGGTCTTTTTTTTTTTACTGTTGATACGAGGTGTACTGTTTTTGGTCTGTAAGTATTCATGTGATCATTTGTTTTTTAGCCCTTGAAACGTTGACTGGCTAGTTATTTGTGGTATTTGGGAGCTTAATGCTTTGTTTTTGGAATCTTCCAGTTATATTGTTCTTCTATTTTTTGAGTTTTTGCTCCCTTTTATTGAATTTATATATTAAATATATAACGCAGTATTCTATCCAATCGTCGTTGGTGGTTCGGCCAGCATTTATTTTTCAGTAACGTACAGTTTGGATTTTTGATTCACGCGAAAAAGCTGGAAACATTTCCGTAAATCTTTCGTGATAATAAAGTATCTTAAAATGTTTTTATCGTAAATTGTTCTAAAATTTATGTGGCGTTAAAACAGAGAAAATTTGTATCCGATAGATACTATCTCCAGTGCGACTAAATACGTCACGGCGACATCGTTAATTTTAATTGCGTGCTTTTTGAGAGCTGAAGTCAAATGGGCAACCTTTATTATCAATTTATATTCGAAAGATAAAATTTATATTTGCTTAGAGCATTTTTTATTTGAAACCTGTTAAGCTATTTGTCCTATACAGCGCCAGTAGTTTAAAAGTCGAATTTTAGATCGAACTAAAATAAACAATACTCCAAAACTGTCATGAATTTATTACTTACTCCTCGGCAATAAAATTTATAATAGAAATCTGATTTATTTCTTTGTAGTTTCGGCATAAAAGAGTACCGAAAGGAAAGGTTTCGAAAAATACATTAATTCCGAAACCTACGAAGAAGATCTAAACTACTCAGCAATTCAGACGCAATGCTGATTTATTAAGGCTCGACTTTATATATATGCTCAAATGCATGGTGTTACAGAGTTTTTGTTGTGAATAAATCTTTATTAAACAGATATATTTATGGCGTGTGTAATCTAACACAACCATCTGTTTAGAATGATGGCACTCTGGTGGAGTAGGTGTTGCATTAGAATCTGCGCTCTTCGGATGCTCACGGTCTTCTCTTTGACCGATGGAACAAGGGAACATTGTGTCGATCCCTTATCGAAATACATTGATATACCACTCGCCTGGCTCAAGTGATTCGTTATCTATTATACAGTCGTTTATTTATGCAAGTTCATATAAAGCGGGGAGGAGGAGAGGTATATTTCAATTTGTATTAGGTGGAACAAAACAAAAAAATAAAAACATTCATCCATGTACGAGCTCCCTTAACTATTTGTTTTGTTTAATTGATGATTTATTATAATTTGATTTTTTTTTTTATAATTATCTTATATTATTAAACAAATATATTTGAATTTTCAAAAAACACTAATGAAAATGTTAACTAACAATAATATCAATCAAAGCGTTTTATTAAAAAAAATTAAATCCACACTATTTGTTTTGTTTTTTATTTTCAATAATGATTGTTATCGAACAAGAAAACAAATGGAACCCCTTCCTCCCACTCAAAATTTGAGATTTCATGTTTCCAAGATACGTGTAATCCAAAAATCGAATTAATAAGAAACCCGTCCGTCCGTCACCATCGTCTCCGAGACTACTGGGCAGATTTTTTTTTTTTAAATTGGTACCAAAGTTATAGGTCACCTAAGGATGGTCCTCGGAACTCGGTATTACTATCAGCCGTTTTGCAACGAAGTGGCGGCCGAATACGGATTTTATTCACTTATAATTTAACCATTCTTGAAGACTGAGGAAAAATATAAAGTTTTTTGGAATCATTATACCAAAGGCAAACAAAATATTAATTTCAATTCTTAATCATAAGAATGCGAAAAAACAATTTTGCAGTATTTTTATTTTACATTATATTTTCTACAAAAGATAAGTTTGTAATAAACTTGAGACTTTTGATTACTAACCATCAAAAAAAAATCTAATGATTATAACCATATAACTATTTCCTTTCCAAGAAGAATTGAACCATTTTTACTCTACGTCATTGTCGTCATTATTTATGTAGTTATAACTAATTTTTATTATATATTTATTTTATTTTTTAATGTCTAGTCAATTTTTTTTCTACCGTTTTGTTTACTTCTCTCTGATCTATCTGAGCCTTGAGAATGGTCTATTTGTTTGGTCCGAAACGTCGGATGGTTAAAAAAAAATACATTATTTTTTTAAAGTAACTTTGACTGATTATTTGCCAATTTACAATGCTGAAATATATTTATGCAGTCAATCACCCATCATCTCTTATGGGAGTAATTAAAGGGTGACCTTGGGGACGAAATGTGGTATTTAAAACTTTTATTTTGGGATAGTAGATTCCTACAGTCGGTTACGAATGCTATATGGCTTTTCTTTCTCAATTAAACAACAAAACAAAAAAAAAGGCTTGTATTTCGCCCTTATTTAACATTTAAAATTTAGAATTTGAATAACCCAAATGTCAGTCTGAACGGAAATGTCTGTGTTTTACCGTGACTTCATACTTGCTATATCAGAGAATAGGGCTAAGTGAAATTGAAGGAATTATTATTAACGTTAAAATTTCAGTTAGTTTTTTTTAACAGTGGGGTAGTTGAGTAGGTAAGTAATTGGACTCCTGTGCACAGGTACGATTTCGACCGTTGCAGAAAATTTATTATCTGTTCTATCTGTCAGTCATGAATCGACTTTGAGGTTGGGTTACCTTTCTGAGACCAACCCGGCTTCAATCAATTGGGTACATATTTGGGCCTTTATTGTGTAGGGATAAGTCGGGCGGTTGAAAATGAATGCTAAATATCATGAGTCATCATATCATGAGTAATGAGTACATGACTACTAACTCTAATCTTGAGACTCTTTATGGTGATTTTTATAGTAGATCCTCTTGCTTTAATCCTGTTTGATATGAAAATATATTTTGTGGCAAACCGAATCGGTTTTGCTTTCGATCTTATTCACCACGACCCAGCCGATTAGAATGAGAGATATTGCAATCTTAAGTTTACTAACTAGATGTGTTGAGAGCAGTTTTCCCCTGTAACCCAAAACCTTTCACAATAAGTAAGCCGATATTCTCCTAATGGTGGGTTGAAATCGTTCTAAATCTGAACCAGAACATATGTGGTTGGAGCAAGGAAATAAAAGTTTCTCACGTTCCGATTGATAACCGCAATTTTAAATCTTTCTAAAGTGCATTATGAAAACCGCAGGGGGAAAAATAGCTTTCCTTATCTAAGTCTGTTAGCATAACCATATGCCAATGTGAATACGCCATAAAGTTTTAAACGTTTTTAATTTGACTGGAAATAGGAATGTTTCAGTGAATACCTGAAAACGAATTCATGCGTTATTTGTCACCTCAATACGGGCACAAATGATTTTCAACATCCTGCTATTTACATGCCACGACTGTACCGATTTACCTCCATTGGTTCGGATGTCTTGTACCGACAAACTTCCGGACATTACCAGTGGAGCATTGACCGTTTTCTCCTATTTACTGAATTTATTTAGTTTTTGTATCCACGGATCTGTTAATAAAACATTTTATTTTTAAATTAAAGAAAAATTGGAAGAAGTACGAGTATAATATTTGATAGCTTATTTGAGAAGAATTCATTAATTAATATACTTAATTAGACGATTAATTGTTTTAGATGTCACATTACAATCGTTAATGCACAATCATAGTAATTGATACTCCCCAAAGGTTACAATAATACTTTAAATCATATCTAGTAAAAATAACAATGTTTGTGAAAAATGGCTTATAAATATCAATTTGAAACTTCTTAGAAACATTATAAGATAAAGTTTTACAATAATATTCTATGACTAAAATATACTTTGACAGCATTTAAAAGCTCAATTATTTTTATTTGTTTAAATCCATGTTTTAAAAATGTGAGTTAAAATGGTAAATAACCAATACCAATTTTTTTCTGATGGGAGGGAGTATGAAGGAGAGAGATTACAAACAAGTAATTGTAACATAAAAACATCCAACGAAGAAGTCATAAGAAGGATTAAATTTTTGCCATCCATCGCCTTAAAACAAAATGGCGGAGGATCAAAAACCTGAACCAAAAACGGTTGAACCAATTTATACTAAATTTCTAATTGTTCTTATTTAGGGGATCAGGGGATCCAACAAAGGGGATGAGTTTGTTTCTCAATGCCCCAGGGGAGCGGACACCCAGCATAGTTTATCTGGATGCTCTCAAAAGAGCACTTATAAACCTTTTGCTTACCGCTTTTCAAAACATAATATAGTTATGCCATGTTTAATACATTAATTATTAGTATTCATAACAAAGAAATCAATATTCTGTTCCATAAAAAATATTTTAATGGGAAGACGGGTAATACGAGTATAAATTATATAAGTCTTAGTGATGTTTCTCGGGTAATGCTAAGAAATATACAAGAAAACATGCAGATATGCAAGGACCTTTCTGTATTTTGATATGCACAGATGAATGGGACGGAATGGGCTAGCAAGAGGCCTCTTACGGTCGTAAGGTGTAGTTGAAGGCACACTAACCAATGCGCATAAGTAGATTTGCAAGTACATTCCGTCCCTTAGGAAGAATAGGGTTGTAAGATATAAAAGTTATTTTCGTAGTCGGTGTTTTAACTTTTTATTAAATTAAATTTGATTTTAACGTTTTTAGTTTTTCAAGTATTGGCAAGTACTCTTTATAATTTATTACCACATGAACTTACAAATGATATAACAAGAAACATCAACAAAAAACTGAAAATACTTAAAATATACTGAAATATTTTTTCAGTATTTTGTGCTCACAATGTTTCAAAACATTCACTCAGTGATTTGAGCCCACAAACTTTAAAACCGGTCGTGCATTTCGCTCAAAAAATCGTTGGATACCCTCAAACGGATAGATTCAACACATTTAATACAACATTTCTTTATTATTTTGAGCTTAAAATGTTTCAAAACATTCACGGGATCAAAACGAATAAGAAGTTTGACGGGTCAAATCAAACTTGATAATTGGTTGAGCCGTTCCTTCAAAAAATCATTACATACCTACTAACGATCAAACTAAAATATTACACATGTGGCTTCGCCTTAGTCGGGTAAAAATAAAGCGACCATCGAAAAAAGTAATATTAATAGATCGAAAAAGATATTTCCTTACCTTTTTTTTCTCACAAAAATTTGGAATTTATGTTTATGCCGAGACCGAAATATATCCTGAATATTTAGAGCCTTCGACCAACTTCTGGATATCTATCCTCACAAAAAATATCCCTTTGGAAAAGGTTGACTTACAAATCCTTGGCCACGGTCACCAAAATTATGGAAGACACTCCACATAAAACAGGATATGGTATAAAGCTCCTCAGATATCAGATCTACGGAGATTCCTCCGCTGAGCCTTATATCTTTGGTGCATCGCTCCCAGAGCTTGATTCCCAGCCGTTTAGCTTATTAAGGAGGAAAACATTCTAACCTGGGTCACTAATTTTCTTATTTAATCTTCCATCCGGTCCTTCAGAATGCATTCACTTCATACTTGTTCGTGGTTCGGCTTCATAATGTCGCTGTAGAAATTTCCTTCTTAGGGATTCCAATCCTCCTCATTAAAAGAAGTTAAGAAGTTGTTTTAATTAAATTATTTTACCATCGAAATATAAAATAACAAACCCGGTAATCGGTGCTTGTGTTTTTATAGTTCATGTTACTCTCCAATTAAACTCTCTAAAATATAATCCTTGATTTTAATTTTTATAAAGCAATAATTACTTTTGCCTGCAATTTTTTTTTTCATTATTTATCTTATATGCATTCTTTCAATTGGTATTTACTTACTATTCGATTTTATTGAACTGAGTGCTCGCTAGTGCTTCTATTAATACTTGAAACTTAATCTTGGTTACCATATCCATCTGCAAAATCTAATTTAGTTCCTGAAAATTAAAATTACTTTGTTTACTTAATCTAATTATTCGCGCTTACCATAATGTTAACAGTTAATAATTCACGAATATTGTTATAGTAAAAAATGATACCAACGCTCATCCTAGAATTAGCACATAAACAATCATTGAAGAAATTTATTTGATAAGAAGAATTATAAATTTACAATTGATATTATTCTATTTTAAATACTGTTAAAATAGCATTAAGTTTTTTTTATGCAAAATCCTTTCAGTGAATGGTGAATCTTCCATCATTAGACTTCATCTTAAGCAGCCGAAAAGTAAATTTTTTAACATTTTAACAAATTTATTGTTAACTTTTAAAATTATTTAGTAGCTGTTCAAATATTTCTCACGTCTGGCATCGGAAACTTCTAGTTAAATCCAAGACTGAATTATCGCCCACATATTATACCTTATTCTAGTAGTGTATTTTTTATTTTGAACTAACAGCAGTAAATATTGAATTGAAAATTTAATTTAAATTTGTTCTAACCTCTTTCTCTTTCACTGATAAATTGTTGTTTGCACGCAACTTGGTATTTTTCTATTTTATTATATTTTCTACATTCGGCTGGGCTCAGGTTTTTTTTTTTCAATTCCATTGATTCTAGGTAAATTGTGCAGAAGAACCTCAGACATATATTATATATATATATATATATATATATATATATATATATTTATATATATATATATATATATATATATATATATATATATATATATATGTGTGTATATACACATATATATGTACATATATTTTTTGTTTACGCTGGATGCACATGCTACATACTCCAAAATATAGACTCTCTTGCTCTCTCAAAATATAGACTAACGCTGATGGTAGAATTAGCATGTTGGGGAAAGAGCGGGAGAGAGTGAAAAGGAGCTGGATGAGATATCCCTTTTAATAATGCCAATACAATTACTCAATCCTTGCAGGGTACCATCTTAAAACCTGATGCGCATTTAACATAACATAAAAAAATAAACTAAGAGATTCTCTTTATTTTATTTAAGTTTAATTTATTTTGTTTCGTATTAATTATTTTGCTATTATTTCATTTATTTAATTTTAAGTAAATATTGTATGAATGAACTCTTTAATCATTATCACCATTGTCCTTTATTGTGTCAGAATACAATATTATTCAATAAAAATAGTTATGCTTGTTTTATAGATAAACAAAAAGCTACTTGATCGAAATTTAAAATAAAATAAAAGAATCAAATACTCTTCTCCTTATGCGTGTTCAAATTTAAATGTCACGTTTAATGTTGATGAGTGCATAAAAGAAGACCAGTGGCCTTTCGATAATTAACGAAACTTATTAAGCTGGCCTTCGCCGTTTCAGTTTATTACCATGTTTCTTCGAGTTGTTGTGGTTAACATATCTCGAATGTTTGTTGAAATGTTCTTGTAAAATATTTAAAATACTACCTATATCCGTCTCTGCTTAGAGGTAAAATTAAAACCTGTTTGATATAACTAATTTTAATTAAATTAAACTATGTGAATTAATACTCGTTAACTACATATATTAATTAATAAAACTTTAGTATTTTTTTAAATAAAGAAGATGAATAAAGTTTATTTACAATAAACAAGTCAGGAGAGGGGAATCAAGCAATTCTGATACGAGTTGTAAAGCCTTCAGATATCAAACGAAGAACAATTAAATTCGGTTATTCTAATCTGTTTCTAGTAACTGTATGTTATTATACACTTAAATAATTTTCTCATTTTCAGAATTAAGTTGGTACCACAACTTTCATCATTTAGACCAGACAGATCTATTTTTTTTTTTATTATTATTTTTTAATTTTATCTTTGCCAAAAAAAAAAATAAGATTTTTTTTTCAATCTGTATACAAAACTAAATATTCGCCCGCCTGAACCGTACACTCAGATAGATCGTCTCACATAAATTTACATAGACTTTATATAATTCCTAAACGTTTCTGGTTATGACAAATTGGCTTCAAAAATTAATACTCTGTCACTTGGTGAATATTCTCTCCGCTTGTTCATTTTCGTTATTTCCTAGCCACCCACATCGTTTGTATGAAGAAACAACCATTTTATTTTCCTTTTATTCTGTTCTTTATTTTAATTTTAATCTTTCTGTGTTGGATACTACTGTCGTTTTAACATGTCGCCTCCTCAGTCCTCAGGGATAAGATAAGGCGTTAAGGAAATGAAGTTCGAAAAAAGAAACTAAAAAATATATCATTACTTTATATAGATGTTAAAATAAACTTATTATGAATATCATATTGTCTAAATACACTCTGAATAACCATTATATTTCTTAACAAAGACGTACAAAGGTTTTTTAATTTTGTATCTATCCATTTATTCACATTTAAAAAAATCTTGCAGTTTCTCCAACAAATTTTTTTGTTGTGATTATGTGTATATCGATGTCAATGATTGACTGTCATATTTATGACTATCTCTTGTAAAATGGGACATAACGATTCGCCGCGTCAATCTTCCGACGCGTCCTTAACCACAAGTTATGTAAGACGTCTTATATCAATAATTGATTTAGATGCAATGCTGTCCTCTAATTTTTTATATTGACTGCTCGGCAATCCGGAAAAAACACAATGAACATGAATATGTATAAATAAACCCTTTTATTGTTTCCACTGTCTTATTTATTTTTATTTCATATTTCAAATAAAAAGTAAAATAAGCTTCTATCGTTTTGGTCCAATGTATCTGTCTGACCCAAGACCTATGTATGAAACATATATTATTGTGAATCTGAAAAATTTAGAATTCGAGTTTTCAACTAAAATCAGATGTTTAAAATCCTCCGATTCCAAATAATCAATTCTCACAAAATGGTCTGGTGTGTTTATAGTAAGTCTAGTTCAAAAACGAAAATTTGTATGAAACTGAAATTACGTATACAAGGTGGCCAGGAACCTGGCATGTTCGAGGCAGAAAATTTGTTTAGCTATGCCAATGGTCTTCAGTCAAAGTTAATTTGAAAAACAATTTTTTTTTTTTATAATTCCAGGTTTTTATTTAAAGCCGAAGTTTCTGCCCTACCAGGACAGCTTCAGGAGAGTCTGTGTATATTACTAAATATGTCACAAGAAATTCACCCAGAGCTCCTGACCCAAAACGTCGGCTTTTAATTCAAAGAAAATTATAAACAAAATCGTTGTTTTAAATAAGTTATTTTGACTAAAACTCCGAATAAAATATAATTCTACAATTCAGTACATTCAACTACCCACCACTTCTATAATAATATATTATAGATTTTTATTTTTATAAATATATTCAGTAAGTTTACTATGTATAATTCAACTTATAAACATAATTAATTATTTTTACTGATGTTGCTATTGTTTTCTTCACTTCATTATTTTCTTTTATCACAACATAAAATTTTATTGCCATTATTTTAGCTATTAATATTAACATTAATATTAATATTAATATTATAAACTTTATTCTGTCCGGATATAATGCATCTACTTATCTTAGGACTGCATCGTTAAGGCACTGAATAAAATGTACCCGAAATTGGTTTTATATGGTTTAGATTTCAATAAAACATGATAGCTAATAAATATCCTTTTTAAATTACATTAAATTGTAAATATCTATAATTTTAATCGGTGTATAATGATGCAACGTTAGTGAAAACGGGATGGTTTGATAAGGTGGCTTAACCATAGGCTACGAACTCTTGGGTTTGGGATTGAAGACGACCACCTTGCTCAGAAAGGAGCTCGGGTCTTTTCTGCCTTTTACGTTCTTTGCTGTTTACGGGAGGCGGCTAATTGATATCCTTTTGAAGTCCCTTCAGGCCTCTTCTTCGGCGCTAGTGAGTCTTCTCGTATCGGAAAGCTTTCCATTCCTTCGACGAGGACCGCTTTTTTTTTTTTTTTTTTCGCTCCACTTTCACTCTAATAATTAGACAGTTTCACAGTATAAATATTAATGTCCAGCCAATAAAATAGATTGGTTTCGGTTATTAAATCATCCTAATCCAATTTGGCGTTGTTGACTTAGGCTTCAGAATCGAAAGGAGATCTCGTATGCGATAGCGACGCCCAATATAAGTTTCGAAAACCGTATATTAAATTATAAATAAATAATCTTGTATTATTATTTTCTATAATACTGCAATAGTAATTATCGCATTTCTACACATTCTGTCCTGTGCCAAATAATTTTTATTTTAACGTTTTATAGATCCTAAAAAAAACAATTACTGAAGCGGTTGAAAATTAGCTCGAAGGTTTTAAAATTTCTACATTTCAGAGACAAAGCGATAGATTCCTTTCACATTTTTCGAATCGCACGTGTAGGTGTAATTAAAGGAAATACAGTATCTCATATTCGGACCGAGCTTGATTAATAAAATAAAACATTGACTTCTTTAAACTTTTTAAATAAATGTATATGTAAAGAACATATCTCGCTTAATCTTTTTGCTGATATTCAAAGCCGATGGAGGTTGAATAAGATCGTCATAGATTAATTGCGATAATTAAATTATGATGCATATAATTTGATGTCAGTGCGTGTCAAAACAGTTTTTAAACAAGAAATCCAATGAATTAAAATTTTGTATTTAATATTATTTGCTACCATATGCCATTTATGCATTCATATACATTTAAAAAAAATTATTCTAAGATATTTCTTAGTTTGTTTCTTCTTTATTTTGCTCTGAAATTTCTTAATTCTCACCTGTAGTCTATAGCTTATATTCTTCCTTTGAAACTCGTAATACTGTGGCTGCCATATTTTATTGACAAAGTTTTCCCGTTCACTTATATTTCTTAATCTCAAATTTGGCTTTCGATTTAGACGGTATCAAGCATGGCATTAACCAAGAAATAAAAATATAATCCGTAAATATATACTTAGTTATAAATACTATATATCATTCCATGAGATATTAAAAAGTTTATTTATAAAAGCAGTTACAGAATCTCTCTTAACTAGTGAAATGTTCTTACCTAAAATTTTGTGATTTTTTTTTATATTTTAAATATTTATCCTTGTATCTACTTTTTTCCGTTTAACCGCAACTTATTTTGATTTGTTTCCTTCTTTTTTTTAATGCTGAAACGTGAGAGTAAAATAAAAATAATAATTTTTTATTTTATAAACCTAAGAATTCGATACAGAAAATATCATTTTCAATATCATTCCAGTCTTTGTGGGATAATAGTTCAATTGCGTTATCAATTGATAAGATTTTGAGCGAAGCTGTAAGAAGCTCCAAAAGTACTGTTCTTATTATTAATTATTAATTTAAGGTTATTAAAAAAATGAATAATAAGTTTGGAAATTGATCTTGCTCGATCAGAATGAAATTTGTAATACTCCACTTTTTTAATCTTAAAATATACAATTATAATTAATATCCAAAAATTTAATTATTATGCCATAATCCTTGCAGTAATTGATATTTGTATACATATTTCTATATAAATGATTTTCTAAAATATGATTTTAATTTGTTTTCCAATTAATTTAAAAATGATTAGTGATTATAATTTATTCGATATATACTTGTAAGAGCTTTGTTTACAAGAAGAACAGTAGCAGAGGTCAAGGCAATCGTTATCAATATCTTCGAAGCCACTGCTATTATTTATTCTTTGGCAAAAGAAACTATCCACTGTTCCCAGAAGGTTGAAGCTATGAATAATAAATGAAGTCTGTGTTATTCCTCCTTAGGTTCTCCCGAAAGATGAATGGTTCCTCAAAGTAAATCGACTTTCCGCAACTATTCATCAAAATAATTATTTCTACAATTGCCTTCATCTATTCCCGATATTTTTCTCATAGGTCGAAAGTTACAACCGCTGATGCAACAAATTTCTTCCGAATGATTTTTTTTTTCGTAAATATGATCGTGGTATAAGAAAAAAAAGATTATGAATGTCTACTCGTGAAAGGCCAAGGAAAATATGTGAATATTTTTAGAGGGGAATTGATCACCATCTGTAAACACGCCTAGCGTGAAATATTATTAGATATTACATAGAATATTGGGTCAACATTTTTCATTCCACTGCTACGGCGTCACAATCATTACATTTTACAAAAGAATATCTCATTTAACTTTAGCGTTCACATAATTAAAAAAAAATTATTTGTGAATTATGTTATTGTCGTTCCTTATTCTAAGGATCCCTCATTCTAAACTACTGGACCCATTTTTTATGTAACTTTAAAGTATGCATCTACTAACAGCTCCAAGTTTTTCTTTTGAGATACAGGAATAATTCAAGCTAGTAAAAACCGAGTGCTACTTTTGAAGGTTTCTTAAATTTAAATGAGCTGAGTAATTTTTAGTGGATTTTATTGGCCTCTCAACGAAATATTAAAATAAATTTGTATTTATTTTCATTTTTCAACTACAATTTACTATTTATATACTATTTTTCAACTCATATCTTAACTTCTTTCCCTTAAACCGCTCCAAGATAAAAAGCATAAAGTATGCAATAACTTTATGTATTTTATGGTAAATTTTGTCAAAGAATCATTTAAAAGGTAATTAATTTTACAAAAAAAAAAAATCAAAATTGGACCATTATTAGAGAAGATACAGCGTATTGCAGTTTTTACTTCCACTCCTTAGAAAGGATAGAATTGTGATCGGCTGAAATTTTCGATGCTCAGTTTTCATTGGATCTTTTCGTTTCAGTACCTCCCGAGTTCAAAAAAACTAAATTTCGGTCATTTGTCTGTGTGTCTGTGTCACTTATTTCTCTAAAAAAAACAAAAAAAACATCGTGATCGGACCAGGAAAGATATATTGAACGTATTGAACTTTGAAGCCACGTTTTTAAAGTAGTCTGTGGATGTCCCAATGGGAACCTGGTTACTTTTTTTTTTAATTTTTCGATTAAATATAAAGACTATACATCTCTCGGTCTACAAGGTTAAACATAAAAAACAATTATTATCGGATCAATATTATCTCTATACTTAAGATACAGATATAAATATTTTTTGTATAGGAATCAGCACCCAAAGCGGCAACAAAAGACGTGCGCATGGTTACACCAGATATTTTACATGTTTTCATTTTTATTTACAATTTAAGGTTTTGGGACTACAAATATTCTTTTAACATCTGTTTTTTTTTGTTTTTTTAATTCTTTCTCTCAAGCTATGTGAGGTTCCAGGTTCCGTTTATTTATTATATGTCCCTATCAATACGAATGAATATACTTCCATACAAAACCAGAAGAGATTCTGTTGACAGATACTTTCAAAATGAAGAACAGACACTCCTTAAAATTCCAAATCCACTCAACAACCTTGAGAACCTGGATTTCCAAAGATCTTGAAGCAGACCAATGATGTGTTTGCCTAATGACCCCTAGCGCCCACGCAACTTTTTATGAATTTAATCGTCATAAATGGAAACTTTTGGCTACGTTTATAAGAGTTCAGTTTCTTAAAATTTAATTATTTTTAATGCCTGCGTTAAACTTTATACATCTGCACATAAATAATAAAAGCATTGTATGAATTACAATGTTACTCCTTTAGATCTCCCATTTCTCCTCCAGTAATGTGTAACCCCCTTTTTTCCTGGGCACTTCACGATTACAAGTGAAATGCGCTGCATCTGAGGGCGAAATCCGGAGAATATTGCATGGCATAGCAATTCGTGCGCAATTGAATATTTCCTTAAAATTAATTATTTTGTTGTCTTTTAGTGATGTAATCCAGTTTGGACTGTTATATTCAATATACAAGTGGCAGATTGTAGATTGTTGCAGATAGCAGTTTTCAATGAGTTTTTAATAAATAGAAAAAATTTGATTTCTGGAAAAAAACTACGTTAATTTTACTATTTTTTTTTTTATATCCTTAAAGAAAAAATAAATAATGACAAACAATATACATATTAATTTTTGTTTTTTCAAAACTCAACTATAAATTTTGATTCATTGATAATTATATAAATATCAATGAATCAAAATTATAATTAATTATTAATAAATTAATATTTATAATTATTCTTTTGAAAATCCTTAAAATGGTACTTTTTTTTTTTTTTACTGATTTGCAGTAAGCCAGTTAATTATGATTGTATCCATTATGATACGATCCATTATCCATGAGATAATCAGGATCGAGCAAAACATTAATCTAATTAATAGTATAATGAAGGTTGAAACAGCAGTGGCCTCGAGACCTTTTGTAAATGTGCTATTGGAGTTCTGGCAGTGGCCAGCTTCTCCACTCACATCCTGAGCGCCTGTGGCTCTAGTGCCCTTACTCAGTCTCCACTTGTCTTTAATACTAGTGACGCTACAGCATGAGAAGCGCTAGGATCTCCTGGAGCCCGGCTTTGCCATTCACATGTGGGGGGCAGAGCTTGGTTTGGAGTTCTCTGGGCAGATTGTATATAAGTATGAATGTGTTTAAGAAGACTTATTTTATTTTTATTTAACTTAATTTTTCTTTTCTTCGTTGTTTACTTATTTTGTTATTATTTAAATTGTTTATCTATTCATTTTTACGAGTAATGTACATTTTATTAGCTACTGATATTTATTAGTAGTTAAAAAAATTTTTTTTTAGTTCATTGGCTGGATGTTCTTATTAAATTAATATCTTTTTTAATAGTGGAAAACGATGGACTAATATTTTGTCTGTTTTATTATATCCCCTATTTATTTTTACGGAATAGTACCCATATTTTTACATTCACGCTTTAAAATAACCTTTATTTAGGTCGAAACATTTAAAATAATGTTAATTATAAGGAAAAATCATTTTTAGCCTGTATATCTTTAAAGATGCTTTTTTTTATACCAATAGATATTATTACTTAATCTAAATAATTATAATTTATTAATTAAATATCCTGAAACCAAAGGCGAAGTATAAATAATATTCAGAGAGTATTTATTGATTAAATTAAGCCCGAAGTGAGTTATTCTCAGAACTTAATTCTCGAAACTGAATTCGCGAAACTTAATTCTCAGATAGTTTGTTGTGCGACATGGTACACCGGGCGCGCCAAGATGTATTCTACAAGAACTTACCATTCAAAGTTGAAAAGTTCTGTCATAAAATAAACCATGTTATTTGTATACTTAATGTCAAGTGCGAAATTAACGTAATTATATTGTGAACAATAATACTGAATTGGTCGATAACCCGTGAGTCAGACCGTCCTTTCTGACTTGGTTGGATTACATAGAAGGACATTAAACCCAGTAACAATAACAACTGTTGCTGTTTATTCATTACGTCTATATTAAAATATATATTGTGCGAAAAATAAAAACTAACACCCCCCAAATTCCCCATGAGTATAGTTTGAACAATGGGTTACGTTCTACAATCTTACTTAACGACTGGACACAACTGCTGTCAAACACGGTACATATTTAGTTTCAGGATGACACAATTTCTATTTTTATAAATTTCAGTAATTTTTTTTTCAGAGTAGCTTATTTATACTCATTAACTTTTTTTATTTTATGCGGCGAAAGGTCTTATACACATAAATATCCGATGAGGTGAACCACCTTAAATAATTCAATTAGTTCGAAGGTAGAATATAATAAAATTCCTATGAAGCCGGATAACAATAAGACATGGAATAACTCTATCATGGCCCGATGAATGAGGATAATGCTGTGAGATAGAAAGGCTTAAGTGGCCCGAGCGGAGTGACCAAAGCACTGCATTCCGATGGAGGGGACGCCCTAGTTTTGGAAATATCTCTTACCCCACCTCTCTCTTCCCTTCGTTTTCTTTGTTATTTATTTATATATATATATATATATATATATATATATATATATATATATATATATATTTTTTTTTTTATATTTATTTTCTCTCTTCATCTCCAACTGTTCTATGGGCAAACTGCTGAGTTATAAAGCTATCATCACCATATAAACCAAATACTTGGAGTGCAGTAATTAAATGTTTTCAGTTCATATCTAGGAGTATACTCCTTGATTTATCTGGAATATTGAACCTTCGCCGCATGCATCTAATTGAAAAAGGCTAGACCTCATTCCTTAAACACCTCGTCATTCATTTATTTAGCAGCTCGCTTAATGATTATGAGTGATGGGGCTTATCCATTTAAGTTTTAAGGACTTCTAAAAGATGATCGACTGGTGGCAGCGGTTGCTATATATGCCAGACACAGAGCTACGCAAGCTATGTCTCTTAGCTGTAATGTATGCATAAATAGGTATTACAGGAACATATCTCTGATGTTTGTATACATTTAGCCTGTACCTGGCCCACAAAGCAACTCTCCTTGTGAAAATCGGTTGTTAAGACTTTTCTTTATGCTCCTACTATAAAGAGGAGTTGAAGCATCTCTTAGTAAAGCAAAGAAAAACCTCATACCCAGCGACGTTGAGTTTATCTTAAACAGCAGATTTTTCCCTATATACACTAACATCAGTTCTCTTGACCAACAAGAACCACTCTTCAACCTTAAAATTCCAGTAATCAAATTCTCATGACACAATTAGGACTTTCAGGACAATACTCACGTCTTCTGGGAGAACCATGCTCACTGTGTTGGCGAGATGAGAACACCTTAGTGCATCAGATTATTTCATGTCCCATTCTTATGGACCTAAGAATATCGTACCTACCACCAGTACAAGAGTCTCACGCTTAAATATATAGATACTCAGTAAATAACGCAGGATTACCTGGTAGATACACAAGTTTTAAATAATGTAAACCAACAGCTATGATTATTTTTATTTTATTTTTTGCATTTGAATAGTTATTTTCCATATTCATTTATTATTGGAAATATTGTTTTCTATCCATGAAGCAATAATTATTATTTTTGTTTACCTCAATGTTAGTTAGTTGACTGAGAAGTTATAATATATTATTATTATTTGTTTTAAATTTGTATCTCGATGATTGAGCTTTCTCTCAGTAATTCTCTAGCCTCTGAAGTTAAAACTGTGTTATTGAACTCTGCACGGTTCTTGATTTCGATTTTGCAATATATATTAGCTTCTTATCACGTTATGGATTAAACTATTATTATTATTTGGGAATGGAACTCCTGATGGAAGTTTCTATATTATATCTGATATTATAATCTGATTTATATCACTAATTCAGAAAACGACGATATTGTACCTCAAACCTTCCATTCACTCCCAGTAGTGCATTTCAAACCCTTCCGATAAAAACTACAGCGCTCCTGCAAATGCCGAGAAATATTATAGTAGTTATCGCTTCCTCATTACTATTAGCAAGGCAATACTTTAGTCCGAAAAATTACCTTTACAATATTTGGACATCTATATGATTAATGAACCCAACGAAGACAAATATAATCGATTTCACTACAAATCACAAGGAATCAAAAAATCATTTCATGCTTAAGAACATCAGAAGGCTGAAAACGACGTGAGTGATTTATTCCTGAAATATCTCAGATGTTATTAATACCAGAAAAAATATATCGCTGGGTATTTTCTTTCTCATGCCTGACCATGCCATTGTTCGCACGGGGATCATAACACGCAACTCTATGAACGCCATTTCATAATTTGTCAAACATGAACGTTAGGATGGTTACAAACAAATTATTAAATCGAAAGGCGATGTAAATTCATGTAATTTACAATTAACTGTTTAAAAATAACTCGACAAAAAGCGAATGAGGTTTGAAACTATATTGATGTAGAACAAGACGTCATAACCACTTCAACTGTTTTTTTCCACTAGACTATTGAAGTTTTAATTGAATCTCCAGATGGTTTATCGCGTTTTATTTTAGAATATTTTAGATCAATCCCGTAAAGATCCAATGTTTTTACCACAAAGACGAAGATCGTTTATTGTATTAATGAAGTGCACGTAGAGGCTTGGACTGCAGATAGGTGGGAGTGGACGGTACACAGAGCTGGAAGACGCCCAAGCGAAAAGTGGAATATACATCGAGGCAATAAATTACTGGGATTAATTGGGTGCTAACAGTCTTCGCTGGCTAAAAACTTCAACTTTCTCGAATCGTGAGCCTTTCAGCTGCCTTCACTATTTCTGTACAGCACCCATTCTAATAAATTCTGTCTCCGTCTTGGCATGTTTTATATGCCTAATTAGCTATCGGAAAACGCATCTTTATGAGAAAAATAATTTTATAACCATGTCGTAAATGTTTAATATTTAAGATAATTATTGAGATACTGTTATGAAAATATGTACCTAGTCCTCATTATAATCCGTTATCTCATTAGGAGTTGCTAATAAAAATCTAATTGTTTTAAATAATATGAATTACATCTAATCTTTACTAATAAATAAGGTAATGTAAAATATTACCCTTATCGTTTTAAAATAAATGATCGCGATTATTTTTTACAGTTTGGTTTAGCTCTAATGTCTGTCGTTTAATTTATCGCTTATTGATCATTCTTTATTGATATCTCTACTAAGTTTTCTGCTTGATTCCGACTATATTCCTTTATTAAAGTAACCTTTCGCTAATAGTCCTTAACATCAGCGGTAATAAGTCCTTGTCTAGTCCTCCAACTAAATTAAAATGGAAAAACGGAGTTGAAATAATTATGTAAATGATATTAAACTTATTATTGTGCATATATGCTACCTTGCGATTTTTCTGTTCCGTTGATGTCTGAATTGGCGAAATGTTGTGTAGTTAGTTGTTTATCGTCCAAGTAAAGACTCGAGGCTATTTTACGAACTAAACCTTATACACTGAGCGGTAATAAAACTGCCCACCCATTATAATTTGTTCTGGTTTCTGATCGACAAATGATTAACTTCTACTCAGTCTACTATAATAAATAATAGAATTCATCAGGAACCATAAAAAGATGTAACGGGATTTCATCTTTTTAATTTCCATTCAAGAATAGTTGGAGAAATTTACTGAAATAATAAAATTATGCCGTATTCATGTAAAAAAAAATGGGTCTTGGGTGCAGTACTTAAGCTCAAATATGTATAACATAATGTATTTTATATCTGACCAAAAGACCTATTAGATAAGAAATAAAAACACATAAGTATACATAGTTATAAAAAAAAATGGTATAATTTCTTTACTAAGATAAAATGAATAAACATAATAATTAAATAATCGAAATAAAATAATATACAAATATTTTCTATACAATGATGAAACTGATAGGATAGACAAAAAAAAACATCTAGTAGGCAAAAAATAAAAGAAAAAGGCAACCATAGAAAGAGAGAAAATAAAAAATTCAACTGTTTCTAAAAGATTACATTATACTTTGTAAAGAAGAACTCGTAGATGAAAAAATAGAGTAACAAAAACGAAAGAACTCTTCTAGTTCACACAGAGGAAAAAATAATATGTTTGAAAAGTGGAATGAAATATATGTTCATATTCACAAAAAAATATATTAATGGAACTAAATCCTTATTTCTTAATACATCTTTAGCCAGAAGCTGTATGGATTGTGAAGAGGAACTGTAATAGAGGGGTTTTAAATAAGGAACAAACACGGCGGATATTAAGAGGGAGGGAATTCCAGAAAGTGGTGGAACGGGCAATAAAGGATTGTTGAAATGAGGAAGATCTGTCGAGATCTAGTGGTATGGTAGTTGGATAGATGGCCTAAATTTGAGAAGATTGTAGGCATAGGAAGGGCGATGGTTGTTGATTATTTGGTAAAGGAATGTGCTCAGGAAATATTGTCTACGAAGAGCCAGCCTAATAATAGGAAACACGGGAGCGTCTCGGGGTCCCACTAACAAATCTTATGAAGCTGTTCGTTTGTCGATACAATAGACAATAGTTTTTCTGCCGAACCCGGACTCGAGCCCAAGCCTGATAGTTAAGTGTCCAGTGCCTCACCCACTTAGCAATCCCTAGATAGAGTAAACTGTGTGTGAATTAACATTCTAATAGTTTGTACCAAGTGAGGGTATTAATTAAACGGCAAGTAGTCCTTAAATAAAGGATTCAATATGAATCAAGTCCTGCTCAGTTTACTGTTTGCCGCAGGTACTAACTTTTATTATAGTTTTCAAATTTTACGAGCGTAATCTCTGCTGTTTTGAAAGTTTGTTTACTTTTTGACGATACAAGTGATTTATCAGGGAAGGGCATTCTCCCTGCACGGAGGTCGTGTTTCAAGGCGAAAGCAAATTGGCTTAGGCATAAATTACCATTGTGGGACCTTGGGCTGGGGTGCAGAAGTGATGGCGTCAAGCGCTGAAAGCTGTATTCATTGATTTGACACAGCCTTCGATTCCGAATGACACCACCTGTAAAAATTACGACAATAGTACGAATACCAGAGAATCCATTAATATATATAAATTGCTATAATATATATGATGAATGTTTTTCAGACTTTTCTCAATACCGTATGTTAGGATGGCATCGATGTTTTTAAACTGATGTATTGGCAACATCGATGTTTTTAAATATTCTATTGTATTTTTAGATTCTAGAGTCCGAGATTTTAAATTGCAATATTGTGATAAATTATCAATTTTTTTCTGTTTGATTATGATATTCTCTGTCTATGGGGATATTACCACAAGCAATTATTTTTAGTGGTTATGTTGGGTATGAGTGCTTAGTCGACTGTATGAAAAGATGAAAATAAAACATAGGTAGTTAAGTAAATAAAACATAGAATAAATTAAAAGCTCTAATGAATTAGATTTTTCAGAAAGACAAGAGGGTCATCAAAAATTATATTAAAATATAATGTAAACAATTTCAAATTTGGTATATAAGACTTTTATATTAATATAAATAACATACTAGATTTTGTTTAAAATTGGCAAACCAAAAGTGGTAATTTACTTGAAGGTCATAATAATAAAAAATTATATTAAATGCAAAAATTCTCAAATTTGTTAAATAACACTTTTTGTCAATATAAATAACGTACTAAATTTTGGTTGAAATTGGCCTGCCGAAAGTGATACTTTACCTGAAAATGTTTTATTTTTTTGTATCCCGCCTTTTTTTTGAACCACCTATTTCTAGCTTAATAGGAGGTAATGTGGTGTCCACATCGCTTATCCTGCCATATCAACCCTATAAAGTGATAGTTAATTTAAACAGTCATATTTTCCATTCCTTTTGGCATTGCATGTAAATTAAATGCAAAAATATCATAATTTTATTACCTGTAATTATTATTTATTTTTTAATTTTATTACCCCTGGGTAAAGATCTTATGGGTCATCAAACATTACAATTTTTCATAACCGTAATAATAGCACTGTTGATTAAAAAAACTAATCCAATAAGGATAACATAAATGAAAAGTGATTATTATTCTGAATCCTATGGCATGAAAAAATATAAAATTGCAGGCGAACAGACATTGATGTTTTCAGATCGATGTATTGGTAGCATTGATTATTGATTTTTTTTTTTTACATCACTAGACGTTTGTTTTACCATATTATACATATATTCAAATCCGATAAATTTTACTAAATATGTTTGAATTTATATATCAAATTCTATAATTATTTTTAAATTTTGGTTTGAATGTAATAATATCCAGGAATTAATTTTTTGGTTAGTTTATTTTATCGTCTTATGACTCAATGAATCAAATCAAAAGTTAAAACAAGTAATATTATAAAAAATAAACAAATAATTTTTAATTGTATGCTTCAATATACAGAATTCCTGGCGCACACTATAAAATGGGTATCTTCTATAAAGTGGGTACTTACCCTTAAATGGGATGGGGTAACTCTAGCGGTTGAACGTGAATGCTGACCACCTGCTTGTATCATCGTTGGTCAAGAAACAGTATCTCCTTACTCAGAACCCTTCATGGATTTATAGTGCTACATTTTCTTTTTTTATACAGGAAAAGACAATTGTTTTTATAGAAGCAGTGAGTGCTCTTTACAATCAGTTCGGATTCTGTATCCAATCCTACGCAAAGAGCCTCTTTGATTTAATGCTCTACTGAATATTCAAATAACATCGGCAATTATCATCGAGATTTACATAAAACGTGCAATCGCGACCCGAGGATAATCCTCTACTGAAAGAACCTGCGGCCACAAGTACCATTGCAGATGGCAGGAGTCCGAACTTATGCCGGCAATGAGAAAAATGGACCGATTCTTTCCCAACAAAGCGACTCCCTCCACACGGGTCTCAACCTCTTCCTAATCCTTTGTCATTTATCGTCCTGCTAATGCTGAATAATCGCGCACCGGAACCTGGAAGGACCCGGACGATGTCGCCCCCGCATAGTCCAAGCAGAGCCATAAATCTCTGGGTCTGAGGGCCTGTGTGCCCGAGCCGATGAACCACCGCGGCCGCCATAATACCTCTTGATCGATTAAACACTTCCGATAAATTAATGTTAAACACAAATCATATGACGACCGCACAAAAGGTGTTCTCTGGCGGTGTTGGATCCGGTACCAATTAGCTTGAGATGTTGTCTCATTTATCAAGAGGCAGGCTGAACTTTATGGGCCACGTGTTGTGTTAAATAGCCGGGGTCGACCTTATGTTATTTATAAAATTATGGTTACGATGAGCGATATTTTAGTCGATCTGGTAACCTCCTAGCCGTTTCTCAACTCACGCTTGATCGATAAGTGGTTCTTAAAATATGTATAGATCAAGTTTATTCCTTAACTCTGATTCCTTCTTATAATACCAATCATTTTAATAATTGTTTGACTTTCTCAATTTATTATCTACGTTCATTCAAAATTGTAAGCCGATCACAATTCGTCAGGTTTTATTTTAAAATTCACCTGAGTATAAAAATTTTGATCGGTTTACAATTTTAAATGAACGTAGATAAAATTCAAAATTGTAAACCGATTTTAAAATAAAACCTGACGAACATTAGCTCTTGGAAATAGAGCTTCGGCTCATCGTAAGATCGCGGATGACTGCCCCCGAAGAGCCTTGGTCGGGTGCGATGTACCCTCGGGTGTGTATGGCCGAGGAATGCGACCGGGTGGGCGGAGACACCACAGCGATCCTGCTCCCAATGAAAGGTGAAAGTAGAATCAGAAGAAGCGAGGTGTTTTCTGTTTCTTATACCTCTCATACTCCATTTGTTACTGTTCTGGACGGTCGAAAACGGTAGGAACAGCCCCTGCATTTAACGGGATTATTAATTGCTCACTTTTTGTTCTTACCTCCTCTCCAAATATTGAAATAACAATATTAAAAAAGAAAAAAAGTGGCTGTAATTTAATTTCTCACCTTAAATCATCACAATATATATAGGCTTTTAGAAAAGTATGTGAATCGTTATTGTTGGGAATTCTGAAATATTATTCGGCTATCAATGCGGCATTGATTTTTTTATTTTATTGTTTTAAGGACATACTTGAAACTGTTAAGTTTTTAAACTGGGTATGAACCTGTTTTTATTTTTTTAACTTTATCTATTAATCCACACTTGTCCAGACGTAAATTGACATTAATCTACATGTCAGATCTGAGAAAGAATAATATCCAGCGGCAACTCTTTCTGATTAAGAGAGTAGCTCGTCCTTTTCAGTTTCCTTCTTGTATTCTAATATATATATGAATTGTCCAAGGTTTCTATTAGTGTGTCCTCTTAGTTTGATCTGAAATTTCATTGTATATAATCCTTATTTATTAGTTACTGTTGGCATATTTAATTCGTATGTAAAGTTTATGCTACAAATGTTGCGAAGTCCTTGTACAATAAGTCTAAGAGTTTCGAATTGAAATGTCCGATGTCTTTATACATGTGTCTTTTAATTTCCATGATTACAAATTAGAATTTCTTTTTTAATAATAATAAATTACCTCAAAGTTCATTTTCAAAGATTTTTCGGGATGATCCTCTCATCTATGTCTCACACCCAGTTCCCTTTCCATAAACATAATTATTACTGCTCCACTATTTTACAGTTACAAGTTAGTAATATTTTTTGCCGTACGGTAATAATAAACTACTTTACTCATATATGCCAATAATTTCATGTAGATAGAAGTTCATTATCGTATAAAATGGGTTTATTATCTAACCATTTAATTAAAATGATATATCTTAATAATTGTGGTTATTAATAAATTATAATTTTTTTAAAACTGATCACGAAGGAGAAAGGAGCTTTACAGTAGGGCTGTATTAAATATTTTTAAAAACAATTTTAATTAATATTATATTAATTAAGATAATTAATAAAGTAAATTTCATTGGTCAATAGAAAAATCTCTCTTACGGTTTCATATGCTATCGATCTGTTATATAAATTAACTAGGTAGTTGCATTCAAGTCACCACAGAGAATGTAGAGACTTTAATGCCGTTCTTGAAAAATACTGCTGGGAAGCTAGGACTCCCCAGTCCAATAAATCCTGACAGAGTCGACATTTTCTTCCATTCCTTTTTCTTTATTTATTTCCCAGTTTTCCCTTTTTTTCTCCCTTCCATTGCGCGTTCCTTTTGCAATCGTCAGGTTTCTATAAATATTTTTCAGAGACGAGGGGGCCCCTGCCTTGAGTAGGTGGGGTAAAGAGTAGAAAATGAACAAACGAGGGACATGGCGGAGGATGTAGACATTTATTTATGGTAACCTGTTCCCTCGCACAATTATACGGAGAATTATCAAGAATGACATTATCATGTTGTTAGTACGAAGGGTCATGTTTATGTAGGGCTTCCTCAGTCTTGAGGGGGACGTTCTCGAATCATCAAATGGCTTGATTGAAGGTTAAACCAACTTATACCTTCTCAAAGAGCTCTCAGATATTAATCTTATAAATAATGTGATTTCAAGAACGAAGACTATTTCAGAGTGATGCAGACAATTATTGGAATGTTTCGAAATGGGTTAAAATTCGAGGAATTGAGCGAGACTTCAGAACGATTGTACATTTATGATCTCATAATTTAGGTTATGATTGGGATATGATGTACTCAACGATTTAAAGTGATGTGAATATTTAACCACAGATTCGTCAAGGATTATCATTATTAAGAACATATTATAATTTACCTAAAATATGATTAAAATTATTAATGAAGAGATAAGATAATTTCAATTTATTTAAAAATAACGTTGGGATGACAGAATAGGTTTAGCTGCCTTGACCTCAGTTCCACTAGATCAAGTCCCAAGATAAGTAACATCTCATGTTCTACTTAGCAAACATTTGCACTTCACCTGCCAATTTCCACTATGTATTGTTTTTTATATTTTAATTATTATCATATATCATTAAAAGAGTATTTGCAAAAAACGATTACTTGGTATGCTAAAAAAACGCAGATAAATCTAAAGTTGTTTAAATCAAAGTAGAACCTCCTATTCTAATTTTATTTTCCAAATTTTGTGGTCACTACTGTACTTTTAATATGGTCTATATTCATATGGTCATTAATATGGTACATATTCAAATATATTGAACATACATATTTTTGAAAAAATTAACATTAAAACAAATTTTTAACTAAGGATACGTGAATATTTAAATTTAAAAGAAAGTTAAAGAGCAATGAGAATTGGATAAGTGTAATTTAGAATTCAAGCATAATATTTTTTTTTTTTTTGTCTGAAATGGTAAAATACGAAATTCAAATCGTTAAAGCAATTAAAAATAAAAAAAATCTCTGAGCTTCACGCCATTCGTTAAACATTTTTATTTCAAGATATAAATTTTATAATTGTATCATTGTCTAGGCACTAACTTCAATATTTATTTTATTATAATATTTTTTGTAACTCCTTTAATATTAAGTTGGATTGTAGCTAAATTATATTTTTAGGAGTATACTTTTGGGAAATACCCGATTTTATTACTCTTGTGTGGCATACCAGGCATCTCCCAACTCAAGAACATCATTTTTGGACAAATTTCCAATTTTTTTCGTGTTTTTTTTTCAGCAAATTCTAATTGAAATTTAACACTATAAATTAAAACGACAAATGAATTAATCTGCATTAGTTCTTTGATTTAAAACAAATAAAAAATGCTTGCATTACAAAAAGAGAACAAAATTATTAAAAGGGGGAAAAAAATCAGATATTAAATTACTATTTCCTACTTCCGCTCTGTTGGCTACAATTTCGGAGCTGCAATTTCGACTTCTCAGTTATAAACGGTCCACATTCTTCTTGTGTTAGTTTGCATATAACTGTTTTGATGTTTCCTCACGCGCGCAGACGTTGAAACGCGATTCCATGTAAAATAAAAATAATAAATTTTAAAGGCTGTTAATCATTGATTTGTAATGGTTAAGTGTAAACTCATGGACTAGAACTTAAAATTTAAAATTTTCTTTTTTTAAGTTCCTTCTATCATCAATCAATTAAATTAACATCATATCTGTAAAAAAAATGTATGATGTATCCTTCCAGTGGTTTTTTGTTTAGACCATTAACTGTTCTTATGTTTAACTTGGCAGTCACCACGTCCTGAATTTGCCCACTCGAATTTCTTAATGCAGAAGTCATCTCACCTGGACTTTCATTCGAAATATATTCTCTGATGCTTTAATTCCTTGTTCAGAATGGAGTAATTCTACTCTAAATAGCAATAGTAGTTTAGCTGGATTTTTTTTAGTGCTCTGACTTAATATTATATTTTTTGCTAGGCTGCGGTCAGTATTCAATATCTATGATTAGTATTGAAATACCTACCGATTACTTCGAATAAACCCTGGTGTAAATAAACTTCTCCCTTAAACAAATATCATTTAATACTTTTTAAATTTAATTCTACCGTTTTCACGTATCATCGATCCCATGTTAAACTTACGAACTTGAACAATTTAATTTTTTTTATTTTGTTATTTTTCGATAGTATTTCTTTTGATGCGACCTGTAGTAAAGTTACGAATCTGTTACAGCACTAGAAAGTGGTGAAATCGCAGTTACATTTTTACGAAAAACGTCTTTAAATCTGAAGCTGCCGTGTTAAAATAACTAATATGCGTATTATTATAAAGGTAAAACAATAATTACACATTAAACTGTGAGATAAAATAAATACAACTGCAACAAAAAAAATGGACAGAAATGTTACAAGTTTAATGCTCTCCTGAAAAGTAGCGATTATCATATTCGTAAGTTTACCCTGCGAACGACGATATATTAGAATAAGATTTATTTATCTATTTTATAATATAATTATCATTTAGTTTCCCATTCTATTTTTTTTTCCGCATCAAACATCGTTTCTATCTTTGGATAAGTGCTTCTTTTGACTAAGATGTTACCCAAGGTAAACATGTATACAGCATGTAGTAAAGTTAAGAATGTGTTACAGCTTTAGAAAGTGCTGAAACCGCAATTTCATTGAAGAAATTTCAAGAAAAACGTTTGAAAGTCTGAAGCTTCCATGTTAAAGTACCGAATGTGCCTATTATTATAAAAGTAAAACAATAAATACACAGGAAACTATAAGATAAAAGAAAAACAACACCAACAAAAAAATATTGAAATAATCGAAATCTAACCTTATATACAGAAGAATATGTTTTTTTACTCTCCTGAAAAGTAGTGATTTTCACATTCGTTAGTTTACCATGGGAACGACGATTTATCCTAATTAGAAATCATTTCAAACCAGTTTAATATGCACTTCAGAATCCTATATACTACTATATGTCAAATAGTTTTGGAGTGATGTACTATTTTTATGTAGTCTTTTTTAGCTGTTGGTGTGGGATGTGCTATCTCTGGTCGAAATATTTGCAATACTTATGGTATTTTTTGTTAACACTGATGTTATGAAAAAAAAAATTGCAAAATATAATAATCAAATTAAATTATAAATTATAAAGTTTTAATATTATTCTAAAAAAAACTGAATCTATCTGGGAGAGGTTGAATTTACTGTTACGAAATTAGAATTTACCAATCAGGCACTTATATCTATGATCTGGTTTTCTACCTAAGCCATTACTGCAATGCCTTTGGCGTGGTTCGATTTTGGATGCATTTGTAGTGATTTTCTTTGACCATTGGCCACAAATATTGTCCACGAATAGGTCATAGATTTTCATGGCTAAAAAAATCTTCAAAATTAATGGCTAGATAATGTCGGTTTAGATTTAAAAGTGATCAACTGCGTTTTTTCGAAGATGAGGTTTGTTGCTATCTACCAATGCCTGAAAAAAATTTATGCTACAATATCGAAAAAATATTGAAATTATCAGTAACTATTAATTAAATATTAATAATTTTACAATTTTGTCAATTCTTAGGCGTTGATTTGGTTCAGGCACAGGAAGAAAGCAACAAACTTCATCTTCGCAAAAATTGTAATTGATCACTTTTATCTCCAAACCTACGATAAAATTCAGAAACAATGATCTCACCGTTGCAGCTTTAGGCCAGACTTTTATTGTAAATTTTTGTCTATATTTTTAAAAATAATTTTATTTCTTCTGCAAACCCCTCCCGCATGAATGTTATGGTTGCATCCTTGGCAAGATTCCTCGCAAATTAGTTTAATGCTCATTATGTTATTTTAATTTTAAGAAATATAAGAGAATTATTTTTTTAAATTAAAATAACATTAATGCAGATTTCACACAATAATTCACTTTATTATAGTTATGCTATCTAATGTTTTTCAATCTTCGTGGCATCTTGAAACGTTGAATGGTTAGTTATAAACTGCTTTTGGAAGCCTTAGATTTTTTGTTGTAATTTTATCTTAACAGTAATTTTTGTCTTCTTTTCCTTATCACTACTATCACATATATAAGTGAAATTCTTGTTCGTTCCAAGAGAGCGTGGGCCGTGTATTTAATTTAACTATTTGATTGGGGTTTAGGTAATAATAAATAAAAAAGTTATTCAAGAGAGCAGTTTGGATGATCTGTTTTTAACTCCTGCAATTGGGGAAATAAAGGCATCGAATTCACCAGCTGTGGTGGCAGATGAATCCACTCCACTGCTATTGTCAGCCAATACCGCGACCCCTATAATGTTCAGTAAAGGAATCACCGGGGGAGGCCAATCGCTATTCAACCGCTCTATTCAAAACCGATAAAAATTTATTCAACTGATTTGCCGGAGGAATAGTAGGAAAGGGGTGGGCACATAATCAGCTTAAAGGATAAGCTCACTCATCGATGCCATGGCCCTAACATCCAGTTATTCTGAGCTCGGTGATTCCTTCTAAGTTACTCCTTTCAGGGCCCCTATAACGAGCTGAGAATTAATTCAGGTTTAGTTATAATTTACTTTGAAAATTCATCTCTCTCAGCTAAGTCTTCAGTTAATGGGATTAGATGTTTTAATTTGTGAACATATTCAGAGTCGAATCAGATTTACCTACATCTCGGAGGATCAATTAAGAATAATTTATTACAAAAAACATGAAATATATATTGTTTAATGCATCCATCGTCAAGATATGGATCCCTTGTGCCCTCGTGTTTTTTTTTTTTTTTTGTTCTTTTTTAATTTATTAGATCTACGACATTGTTCAAACATCCTTTTGTAATAATTCAGCCTGTTATCATTATGTATTATCTTACATCTTACAGGAACTAAAACTTATACAACTACAACCCATGAACCCAAGATAGTCTTCCGAACATAGGTTCGACCCATAGTTGTTATAACAGTAAATAAATCAATAGTCAGAGATTAGTAAGTCGAAAAATGGTCCTCCAGAGTTATATTTATTGTTATTATATCCCAAGATATTGGTAACTCAAAGCTCTTATTGTCTACAGAAGGAATAAAAGATGATCAAAATACAGATGACAGATTTTTGTTACTTACCTACTTATTCCCTGTTACCATAGAAACTTTCTTTTCCAGTGACCAAACCCGAGATGTTACCGACAGTTAGGAGTCGTCTATAAAGTGCCTTATTCACTGAGCTACCTCCACCCCTAATTCCCATGCTGAAGTTTCTAAATTATAGAGTTTTTATTATAAATTATTATTTTCCAAACTAAAAATTAAATTTAATACAGAACTTTTGATGAATTAAAAAAATACTAACAACGATATAACCATCGATGAAGGGCCGTTATAGATAATTATTTATCATTGAGAAGAAACTATTTTGTCCCTATTTTTATTCCTTATTACAAAAACCTTAAACATTCCATGATTTTCATTACAATTTAAGTGTTATTCCCGGAGATTAAAAAAAATAGAAAGAACGTTTTCTTACCGTCTGCCGAAATAGGTATTCTAAATTGAATTATTTTTTGCAGATGAGAGTACAATCATCAATTTTATATACTTCTGAGACAATCTTATCGCTTAATTATCATTTGCTCATTAACTTGATTCACCTCTGCATTACACAATTATTTTCAATTATTACATTAATAAATCAATAAATATCTACCACTATTTTAATAATTATAATTTATTTTGAATTTTTTTATAACAAAGATGATTAGGGATAGTTTGTTTTGACCTTGTTTTTGTAAAAAAATAGAGTTAATAAGAATTTAATTTCCGTACGATTCAAATCCTAGATACTCTAATTTTTTTCTCTCGCAGAAAAGTGTTAAGTCTGCGTGAGAACAGTGGTTTGTCTAGACGCTTTCTTGGTTTACCAAAAGAAGATAAATAAGTAAAAAAGAGACATTAGGGCTGTAAGTTTCCCTTAATATCAAGAGAAGAAGAAGAAACAAACATAATTAAAACAAAAAGTAAAATAAAAATAATTAAAACAAATAAATTTTAAGAACTCCTTTAAGTGTCATTAATTATCTATTATTAATATTTTATAAGTACTGAGGAACTATGGTGACTAAACAAGATATCCAGCCTAACTGCTCTGTATAACACACTCACTCAACAGTTAATTCGTTAAGTAATAATAAAATGCTATTTGCAGCATTTTAGTTTATATAAAATTATTATATTATTCAGATTAAAAATATAATTTACACTTCAAGTTTTTAGCTAAGCATGACACACACAGAAAAAAAGCGTATGTTTATACTCATTATGTTCTTTTCCCAGTCTCCTTATTTCTGTGTGGCTTTGACCAGTATTTTAATCATCACCTATTCACACCTATTCACGTTCTATAAAATAATTTATCCTTTTGTGAATAATTTTGTGAATTGCATACATACAAAAAAAGAGCATTTGAGGAGCTGACTTTCAAAAGAGCACGTATCCAATGTTTATTTTTTTTCATTAAGGTGAAATAATGAATTAGAGTATTGGTCAAATAATTATTCTGACTTAAGCTTTTCATGTGAAAGTCATTTGTTTGTGCGGGTTTTATGGGAAATTATTGAAGGGTTCGATTCAGTTCGTCCAAATGAAATTTAAAACCGGAAAAACCACTTTATTTTAATTAGGGATTGATAAATTATTTGCCATTTCTATAAATTTGTATTATTGAAAACTAGTTTCGAATGTTATACATTCATCCTCAGTTCTAAAAACACACAAAAAATTCAAAAATAAGCAATTCAAAATATAGTTGGTATTATTATACATATTAAATTATATAAATCAGTATTATAAAAGATTTATGAATTATGAATTTAATTAAGACAAGAAATCAAATACATGTTGGTACTCACCAAGGTTTAAATGGATTACATCAAACAGAAAAGTTTGTACCTACTGGTTTCTTCTCGCATTGTACTGGCAATGAACGAGAGATAGACAGAATGTTTTTAGGTAAACGGTTTAAGGGTCAGAGTTTTCCCAGTAAGGCCGGTGGGTAATTGTTTTTGTAATTGCAGCCAAATACACGAGAAAAACTGGAAGATCGCTAAATCAGAGATTAAAGGAACATATACGTGCATATAATAATAAGACAGATAATTCCAACTTTGCAATTCATTTAAATGAAAATAATCATAAATTCATCAAAGACTCAGGAGTTAAATTAATACATCACGTTGAAAACAGTCTCAAATTAAATATATATGAAGCACTTGAAATAATAAAATCCTTCAAATCCAATCCAGATTTTTGCTTAAATGACCAAATAAATATCTCCAATAGTCCAATCTTAAATTTATTCACCCTATAACAGAAAAAACAATTACTCACAGGCATTACTGGGAAAACCCCTACCCTTAAACCATTTACCTAAAAACATCCTGTCTATTTCTCCTTCATTGTTAGTACAATGCGAGAAGAAGCCAGTACAAACTTTTCTGTTTGACGTAATCCATTTTAAACCTTGGTGAGTACCAACATGTATTTGATTTCTTGTCTTAATTAAATTCATAATTCATAAATCTTTTATAATACTGATTTATATAATTTAATATGTATAATAATACCAACTATATTTTGAATTGCTTATTTTTGAATTTTTTGTGTGTTTTTAGAATTGAGGATGAATGTATAACATTCGAAACTAGTTTTCAATAAAACAAATTTATAGAAGTGGCAAATAATTTATCAATCCCTAATTAGATTGATCCTTCTATACCACCATGCGGATGTCAACTGACACTTTATTTTATGTATATGATGCTCTTTTGAAAGTAAGTACCTCATATGTCTAACAATGAAACAAAAAGTAACTTAAAGAAATATCTACGAGTGGTTATTCTATTTTAAACTCTTAATGCATTTTCTAATTTATAGCGGTTAATGAGTTTCTAAGTCCCAGGGTAATTTGATAGGTATTATTTCCCACATCTCTCTCCCACATTTCTTATTCTTATTCAAGGCTTAATTAAAATTAATGAGAACAGGAAGCAAAAATATATCTTACGCTATCACCCTTCGACAGCCATAAAATGGAAATTCTGATGGGTTAAAATACACTAGAGAAACATCAGAATGCACTGTTGCCTTGAGGAATCTGAAACGCATTGGCTTGAAATAATAATTCCTGTACGCCTGACCGAAAATATCCCAATGGTATAAGAGTAAAAAATGTTTATAGTGTTTTTTTGTAGCGTGAACATGTTTGTCTTTTAGATTAGATCAGTAAAGTTTTATAAATACTCATATTTCTTTTAACCACATACCAGACTTTACAAACAAGTATACAGTTCTCTCTACAATATAACACAATTCATTGCAAATAGGAACACAGCCTCAATCATGCTGCATTATATATATATATATATATATATATATATATATATATATATATATATATATATATATATATATATATATTGATAGAATGTTTGACAGATTCAAACTTTCAAACACTGAACACCTTTACTTTTTAGTAAAAAAAGACTTACTAAAACATGGAATTGATAAATTATTTGCCACTTCTTCTCGCATTGAACTAACTTAGTTCAATGCGAGAAGAAACCATTACAAACTTTTCTGTTTGATATAATCCATTTAAACCTTGAACTGAGGATGGATGTATAACATTCGAAACTAGTGTTCAATAAAACAAATTTATAGAAGTGGCAAATAATTTATCAATCCCTAATTAGATTGATCCTTCTATATCATCATGCGGATGTCAACTAAAACATGGAACTTAGTCTGAATTAAATCGTGCTTTTTAAAAAGTTTAGGGCTGACTTACTTGAATTGTTAAAACATATTAGGTGAAAGAATATTAGAAATGAGATTCCTTAGAAAAATCAAAGGAATGACCTGATGAAACAGCATCCGTATTACCACCTCACGATCACACTTCGGTTTCAAACCGACAGAAAGTATACTCGTAGAAGGAAACTGTCTAAGGTGGTTTGGACAAGTTTAAGATTGGAAACCAGTCGTCTTGCCGGGATGGCATACCAGACTAAGGCTGACGGACGATATCCTAAGAGATGACCCCGATACACACCCGGGAGAAAGGAGCAAAAGAATGCTTCGCAAAGACAGTTATAGGTTGGAACACGTTGGAGGATCTTGGTCCAGGCTGTGTAGAAGGTTACCTCGCACTTTACGAGTGGTCGAAGAGGATCGTTGTGATAATGTTGTGCTTGTTAGGATTATTTTACTTTTAAAGATTTAATTTTATATTTTTAACTCTATTTTTACTAATATTTTTTTAATGGTTCATAATCTTTATTTATGAAATGGCGTAGCCCTAGAAAGCGTTGATTTTTACTCTCCATCATATGAATTATTACATCAGGTCTTGTCTTTCTAAAAGGGCCCAAAACACTATTTTTAAACGTTGTTGATCAGATAAAGAGTTTGTGCACCAGAACAAATAAAGAGCTTATGTGATCTTGAGAAAATGAAGAGCAATACTGTAAATAGAGGAGTATTTAACTTCTCATTAAGATTTTATAAACAATTTGAAAGACAATATGCACAAGGGATAGTAACTAACATTCTAGCAAATTCAGCTTTTATTAGCTAGCTCCGTTCAAGAGGAATTTTTTTTAATAATTATTCCTTAACTAATAGCCCCTAGCAGCTGAATACGTTGGATATTCCGTTCTTGTATGTAATGCAGTAAATTTATTAATATCGGCCAGCTTTTAAAGGCTCGCAATGTGTTTGAGTCATAAAACTATCTTACAGGTCATAAAATTAGAAAATTGCCCTCCGGATAATGATAAGTACAAAAGCTAACGAAGCGATGAGAAATACAACCGACACTCGAGCACGTTTCTTCTTCCCCAGGAATATATAATGTCATAACCAACGAACCGTATAAACGCTTTATATTAATATTCCATTAAAGTCCCATTAAAATTCAATGGGTTTCCTGCTCTTCTGAGGCCTTCTTTTAGCAAGAAAGGCTCATTTGGTAGATTTTTTAGTGTTCTCATGTTTGAATGCAGAGATGGACATAGTCTGGATAAATCATTAGTCAACATTTGATATAATCTATTCATCCACAGCTAATTGAATCAATCAACTACTATATATTAATTAGGTTTTTTAAGCTATAATAAATTAAGCATATAGAATTTAGTGAAATAAATAACTTAACTAAAGTTTCAAATCAGTTGATCTATATTATTCTATATATACAGAAATAATATATATATATATATATATATATATATATATATATATATATATATATATATATATATATATATATATATACACACAGAAATAATAGAATAGATAATCTGATTAGTTTTGCATAGGTGTCATCTTCCTGGTCATTAGGTATGTAAGGCTTCCAACTTATTTATATATTTTATTAATATGTCAGGATTCCTGTCCCATCCTATGGGTAATTAAAATTAAAATAATTAATTATAATTTTAATTAATTTATCATTATGTCTTTATTAACAAACAGAAATTAATTTTTACATAAGTTGTATCTTTATAATAATTGTTTATTATTTATGTTTCTTGTTAAATATATACTTTAACTCTAATTGAAGAAAAATAAAAAAAGGATGGACAAGGCTATATCCTATATAGCCTTAAATAACGCCAATGTAGCCTAGGCGCGCCATATATTGAGGCGACGGACGTCGGAGGGAGAAGGGGAGCTTCATCAGACCTAAAATAAAATAAATAAAAAAATTTTAAAAATTATTTAAGCTATTGAAAAATTCCAAAAAATGCGTAAACTCGTTAAATTTAGAAATGATAGTGAGTACATTTTTGTTGATCAAAATCCGAGGAGAGTGGAAATAAGTGTAGGCTATTTTTATATTCGGCCTTAGAAACTGATATTCTTTCCTCTAATACAATCTATTTCTTTCAGTCAGTCTGTAAATAGTTTTTGAAGTCCCTCGGAAGGGTTTTGCTTAAACTTTTAGAATAAGCTCTAGTGGTCTTGGAAATTAATGGGAGCAACCTTCTATCGTAGGAAAACTTATTTAATCAAAAAACCAAAGAGGCCGTGGGATAAAAAGAGGGAAGAAACGCTCGCCCTTAAATCAAACTAACGAACTGCGGTAATTTATTCCCGTCAAATCTTTTTTTAAAAAATATTTTTTTAATAAGCATTTCGTCATGATTTATTTCATTTTAAATTTTATTGTCTCTTTTTATTGAAATGAGGCTCTCCGATTACTGTGCGATAAAAAAGACAAACAATTTTTACATAGGTCATAAATATTATATCATAAATATCGCAGTTAAGGTAGGCTTGTTTATAAAGTATTATATTTATTATTATTGCGGCGCAACAACCCGGTGATGGGTCTTGGCCTCCACCAACCGCCTCCGCCAATCGTCACGATCCTGTGCAGTACTCATCCAATTCCTGACACCAAGGATGTCCCTCGAGTCAGTCACTACTCCGTCGATCCACCTCAGCTTAGGTCTGCCTCTTTTCCTGGCCCCATGGAGCGGCTCTGCACGCATTCTCTTAGATATTTCATTTTCTTCTATTCTTGCCAGATGTCCCGCCTATAGCAATCTGCCTAGTTTTAAATTCTGGACGATGTCAGGCTGTTTAAGTGCTTGGTATACTTCCTGGTTAGTCCGTCTTCTCCAAATCCCATCCACGAACACTCCACCAAACATCCTTCGGAGGATCTTTCTTTCGAAGATAAGGAAATCTTGTTCATTGGTTTTAGTCAGAGTCCAAGTTTCTGAGCCATATAGTAGGCCAGGACGAATCAGAGTTCTATACAGATGGAGTTTAGTCTTGTTGATAAAGAAATAATAATAACATTCTGTAAATACTATATGATTGTTGCTCTGAAGATGGGATGTGAGTTCCGTAACGGCAAGAACTATTAAAAATTATACCGTGGAAAGCCTAATAATTCCTAAATATTGCAAGGAATTAGAAAATTTTACAATCATTTTAATATTTATTGGTTGACAGATGACATTAATTGTTTATTTTACTTATAATTTTCAAACTACGGATCCATAAAATCCCATAAAATCACATGAATATTTTTTTTTAATTTAATTTTAATAACATCAAATACCTACTAAAACTCAGCATAAAGTGAAAAAAAAAACTTTATTTTGTGGATGTGCTGTAAACTGGGTCCCGAACAATGCTGTTAAAAATTTTATAACTTGTATTAAACTTACTTCAGAATTTTTAAATCTTGATCTCTATTCACGGCATCAAAATGGTGGTTTTGGTGTCGTGAATAAAATGCCATGAATTCTTATGGAACATTTTATGCTGATCAAAAAGTTTCTATAAAAAAGGGTTCGCAAATCATACTTGCACTGAGTTTTGACCAACAAAACCTTTAAAGACATTAAATTATAAAGAGGGTAAATATTAATGAGCGTAAGTTACTTAGAAGAGAAGCCAATATTTTCATTAAGGATACGAAGACAAAATTATGCAAAGGAACCTTATACACCATTAAAAAATAGAAGCACTATTAATATTTCTAATATTTACAAAAAAAAAAAAGGCACTACAATATGGTAGGATATGTCAAAAACATTTATAAATTAACTTTATAAGTATTCAACCTATCAGAAAACAGCGGAATTATAGAACGGAATAAGGCGCTCCATTCTAGCCCATGTTAATCTGAAAAATCGAAAGTAGCGTTGTTCTTTAATTTTGTAAATTTTAAATTTCTGTTAATGCCATCATTTGACGGGATATTCTGATAGAGGTATTGAGAAACTTTAAATCTCTCAATTTTAAGAATTGTATCGACAAAAATAAAAAAAAGAAGAAATTTAGGGTAAAAATCGGTATTTTCGGAATTATGAAAAATACCCGACTGTTTATACATTTTTTTTTCTCTAACGAATAATTACCCTTCCTCTACACTTTCTCAACTACAACGAACAGTTAGTATTTTTGGATTTTTAAAGTTTAATTCTGAGGTTTTTTCCAACTTGACTCCACTGTGAGGCGATTTGCCAAGGAAAATGATAAATGGCCCTGATTCGACACCAGCAATGCTATTCATACAGGTAAAAAGCATTGTTGTTCCTTCCATAACATACCGTTTAATTTTGCATGCAGAGCTTATTCTGATGGAATCAGATGCTCTCTATGCTCGGGAATGTAATTAATGCTTTAGATAGCACATATTAAATCAAATGTATGCAAATCCGTAAACAGGTATGCAAGGAATTCCGGGCGTGTCAGTATTCGACACATCGGCCCCTCAAAACCAAGGGACCCTCAGAACAATGCCAAGGGGTACAGGTCCTGGATGGGTGGACAGGCGGTCGGCTACAGAAGTTGTCTTATTTATTTTTACGACCAACCACAGCGAGGAGGATAATTTATTATCTTAAGTGAATAAACAGGATTTATTGCTAATTACTGCGATGTGCCTCAATGTCCTTTCACGTCCAGTCCAAGCCAATAATTTAAGTGTATGTAATAAATAACTATAGTTTTATTACTAACGTATTAGAAGGTCAGGCCTAAGTATCGTCCTTCCCGTTCATTAGGCTGATTCAATTTTTCCGAAAATAGTTATGGAGTTTAATATCGGTGAAGAATTTTGTATTTAAAAAGCATTTCCCAAATCGGTTACTGGTCTCTATTAAATAAATTCAGATTCATCGATCACGCTGCTGTAAATACTTGCGACCTTGCTTCGCCTATTACCTCCTCGTCATACGAAAATAAACCCAGTTCATGCAAGCAAGCTCTCGCAGTTATTATGTAAATATTCTCATTAGCATTAATCGCCTGGAATGCCATTTAACATTTTTTTTTATTTTCTTTGTGTAGTCGTCGTTGGGAAGAGAGACGATGGAAGGGAGAAAGGTTAGCAATGATTAGAATTTGTGATTTCACAGCTACAATAATCCCATTGATTATAGTCTCATTTATAAAAAATCATAATATAGCATATAATGCCCATAAAATACTACTGCATAAGAATAAAATGGTGAATTTGTTAATCATCGTAGTTCTTATTCGATCTTCGATATTTAATTAATTATATACGTGATATTGAGGTGGAGGACATCCTGAAGAAAATGGGAATTAAAAGATGGCGGATGCTCGCCCGGAATAGGGGAGAGTGAAGTAACATCACATGAGAGGGCCCAGGTTCTTACAGTACCTTGGTACCAAAATAAATAAATTAATTTTAAAGTAGAATTTTATCATTTCGTAGTTTCTCATAGGCGAGAAGGACAGACAGTAGTATTTACTGAAAACCTGGAAACTTTTCTCACACCAACGAAAGTGCTTCAAGAGCCATTGATTAACGAAATGCGTCGCATATATCGTCTAAAAAAAAACTGTTCCGATTTCCTAAAAATCGACCTAGTAGTTCAAAAGTTCATCTTACTTAACTTCGTATTGCCTACAAAAGCTGAGATCAAATATTAAAGAAGTAACTGTCACTATTATTTAATTAATAATATAGCGTTACTGAGAAATCATAGGGCTAGTGTATATTAAAAATTGAAGTTTATGGCATAGATTCGTTAAAAAGTGCCGACCGAAATTTTAATCCGTTTACAATACTGTGTTGGCCTAGTAGTGGCAAAAAAAGCAAAGAAAGTAGTTTTTTTTTTATTTTCCCTTACTAATAGATGAAATATATAGTAAGGAGAAGTATTTCAATCGTGTGTGTGTATTTATGAACGGTCTAGCTGAAAAACGAAAAGTCGTTCGAAACCGAAACTACGTATTTAAGAATATGATACAACTTTTTCGTCAATATAGACTAGCCGAAAGTACTACTTTATGTCTTCGATTTAACAATTTTTTACAATACAAATTTCTTTTTTACAATTACGGCTCTAACGATTTTGATAAAACTTGCTGAAAGTCTTCTCCTTAAAGCCGTTTAACTTTACATAGATGTAGTATATCACCGAGGAAATGCAGGGAAAAAAGTTACGATGAAAAGACCAGTTTATCTGCGCATAACCTAAAAAGTATGCATTTTATGGTAAATTGTGTATGAAATGATATAAAAGATGATTAAATTCCACACACCAAAAAAAAAATTTATGGAATTACCATGGAAAATAAACCGAAACTTAAAATAAATTTTCAGCTTGACAAACCACAATTATCTGATGTGGATAAATAACCGTATGAATTTCTTTTACGCCTATAAAACTATAAATCGGTGGCTCAAAAAATATTCCTTGATTTGGTTACTATTTTCCAAAGATAGCAGTAACTCAAAAACGACACTCAGCATAGCAATGCCCATCTATTGACACAAACAGACAAACACACACAAAAGTTCTTGTTTCTGAAGATCTCATTCCTTTATTATATGTCGTTTTCTTTCAGTAGATAACAAGTTGCTAAGAGATTTCTTTATGTTCCGTGACAAAATTAGAACTGTTTATGCCACTAGATAAAGCATTGGAAATCGACGGTTTCGACATCTTAAGCGGAAGAATCTGCTTAACTTATATATTATTCTCCTGCTGTAGACTTGTTTAGCTCACAAATGGGAGGGGGACGGACGGAAACAAGTATTTTAAACTCTATTTGAATACTTAAAGCAAGTTATAAAAGTATTTAATTAGTGTTTGTAACCATTATCACCAAAGATTTATAACCTATTGACATACCCATGCCTATACACCATTACAAAAAAGTCTTATACACCAAATTTGATAATTTTTGCATTATATGTTTTGTGAAAATCTATTATGACCATCAAGTAAAGAACCACTTCCGGTGATCAAGTAGTGACCACAAAAAGAGATTCAAAGCTGCTTGTTATAGCGATCTTAAATACAAAATTTGAACTTTCTGCGATTAACCGTTTTTGAGCTATGAAAGATACGAGCGTACGTACAGACGTCACGACGAAACAAGTCAAAATGGATTCAGAGATGGTCAAAATGGATGTTTTGGTTTAAATCTGAAAACCGATAATTTTCGCGATTACATTACTTTCTTTACTGCTTACAAGAAAGTTAATATTTATTGTACAGAATTGTCGTACTAAAGTTATTTAAAAAACTAATTTATTATACTTTTATGAGAGAAGACTTGAAGAAGTGCATTCTGTTAAGTTTATTTCGAGAAGTGTTTATGTGAACTCTTTAAAATTATGTTAAAAAGATTTTTATTGTAGACTGGTTAGAGAAACTTGTGTGATGCGCGCACCGCACTAGATTTTTTTTATGTGCCTTAGCGTAACACCATAGTATGTTCATAAATGAACGAATTAAGGCCTATGAAATTTCCAATCGTCCGCCATTTTGAAACGAAATGGTGAATAGTAATGTCGAGTTCCGAAAATCATCCTGGAATGACCTGTCACTTAAGATCCAAATCTAAAAAAAAAATGGCTTGTTGTCTCGAAGAAAACCCGTGGACAGATTTTTATTTATTTATTTTTTGTATTAGATTTTTGTATTCTACGTATCTTGAAACGCAGAACCTCAAATTTTGAGAGAGGAGGGTTAATTTTTTAGTTTTTCTTGTTCGACAACAAAGATTTTTTATTGAAAAAAAAAAAGCAAACGTTACAGAGGGATGGTGCATCCCAATAAAATTTAATTTGAATTTCAAAAATTAAAACTCTATAAAAATAAAAATATTGTTGAAAAGTAACAAAACATCCGAAACCATCACATTTCTAATGCGTCTATTTTAGAAATAAACAATTGCCATTGAAAATACGAATATTAATTGATGCAGAGAGATCTAAAACACAAATCCGGATGTATGAAATGCACTAATAGAATGCACAAAGTCCATCATCATGCTCCACCAATGTGACTGCCATTTCAAAATACCTTGAAACCAAAACCCAAAACGTGAAAGTACTAGGAAGAGGGTTAGTGAAACGAAATAAGGCACATGGATACCTTTCATATTTAATAGAAATCCGATATCTCCGTTTCTAATTGCCAGATGATGGCTGTAATGGCCATTAAGTATCATGAAAAACTGTGAAAGTTCCACTTTCGTCACTAATAACAGGCTAACGGCCTAATGATGTGGCGCGTATAGGATGATGGTAAACTGTCTCGTTAAGTAAGTGGCATTCATTTCAGAAGCTTATTAAAGTATATCAATGAAGCAAATTTATTCAAATATTAATCCCAAATTTAAGATAACATATTTAAAAAATAAATCACGCTTATCAAAATCAATGGCTGTCATTATTATAGTAGACACGAAATATACTCTCTCACTCCAGACTGTACTCAGAACTAAAGGAACCCAACCACGATGGATAATCACATAGATACGATAATCATCGTGCCAGGGCCAAACAAAAACAATATAACGATTCCCGAACAGGAACCCGTTAGCTTGCCTTCGATTACTCTAAAATGTTACCCATTCGAAATAATTTTGACGTACTTACTGCTTGTAGTTTGAACTATTTAACTTTTTGTTCTATTTTTTGAAGCTCCTTTATGCCTTGTATTATTATTTATGTTCATAATATTCGTTAATCTAGGCAATAATAGTAATTGCTTCAGATGAAGACGATCTGCAACATCAGTTGACATCCGCATGATGGTATTAAATGATCAATCTAATTAGGGATTGATAAATTATTTGCCACTTCTATAAATTTGTTTTATTGAAAACTAGTTTCGAATGTTATACATTCATCCTCAGTTCTAAAAACACACACAAAATTAAAAAATAAGCAATTCAAAATATAGTTGGTATTATTATACATATTAAATTATATAAATCATTATTATAAAACATTTATGAATTATGAATTTAATTAAAGCAAGAAATCAAATACATCTTGGTACTCACCAAGGTTTAAATGGATTATATCAAACAGAAAAGTTTGTACTGGCTTCTTCTCGCATTGTACTAACAATGAAGGAGAAATAGGATGTTTTTAGGTAAACGGTTTAAGGGTCAGGGTTTTTCCAGTAATGCCTGTTAGTAATTGTTTTTTCTGTTATAGGGGGGAATAAATTTAAGATTTGACTATTGGAGATATTTATTTGGTCATTTAAGCAAAAATCTGGATTGGATTTGAAGGATTTTATTATTTCAAGTGCTGCATATATATTTAATTTGAGATTGTTTTGAACGTGATGTATTAATTTAACTCCTGAGTCTTTGATGAATTTATGATTTTTTTCATTTAGATGAATTGCAAAGTTGGAATTATCTGTCTTATTATTATATGCACGTATATGTTCCTTTAATCTCTGATTTAGCGATCTTCCAATTTTTCCCGTGTATTTCGCTGCGCAATCATTACAATTTAGTTTGTATACTCCGCTTTTTTGGAAAGGGTCTTTTTTGTCTTTAGGAGAAAAGAAATATGAGGATAGGGTTTTTTCTATTATAAATGCAGGGTTTAATCCTAGTTTTTTCAATTCATTTCCGACTTCGGTGGATATAGGGCCGTAATATGGAATCAAAACATAATGCTTCGGGGATTGTTGAATAGATATCATTAATTGTCTTTTTTTGTAATTGTTTTTTTAAAATATGATTGATAGTGGTTTTATTATACCCGTTATTTTTTGCTATGGAATATATTATATATAATAAAGAAATTGAAATAATGAATACCATTATTGGTAACATATAACGTATCATTAGTGCATTATCATGGTGAATACCTACATGCATTTGATTGCTTGTCTTAATTAAATTCATAATTCATAAACGTTTTATAATACTGATTTATATAATTTAATCTGCAATATTTGCGCAGAAAACTTATAGAGGAGTACTGTAAATGGGGCCTTAGAAATAAATTTTAATAAAACCGAATATATGCCTTTTAACTCATTGAGCACATTATTAATCGTCGGGAATTGGAATCTTTCACGCAGTGGATAAATGAGGTAGAATCCCTGGATAAAGATATATCAATTAAAATTTCTCGAGGTAAAGAGATAATTGGGGCCCTAAACTCGATAAAGTGGAATCAAATTATTGCATTTGATACAAAAAAAAAGAATTAATCATTCCTTTATACTAGATACCGTACTATTGCTCGTCCTGGAGATGTACTTTCAAGACTCCACTATATATCAAATAACAATATTAGGAATATAATAAGTCAGGAGAGCACATTCTACATTATTGAAACAAGGAGACTTCAATGGTTTGGCCATTTAATGAGAATGGGAGGGGAGCGATGACCAATGAAGATATTCTTATATCAGCCAGAGTCTAGTTTAGAAAAAAAGGGGGCGGCCAAGGAAAACATAGCTGGCTGATGTCAACGAAGGAATGGCAGATGGAGGTCTACGAGAAGAAGATTGGTCAAACAGAAAAAAATGGCAAGAGTCAATTCTGGGGATTGGGATACAATAATGATCGTACTAAACCGAAAGGTTATAATATTCCTTTTCTTCCAGAGTATTCTGCTTTGCAATGTCAAAAAAGAAACAAGATGTCAAAGAACATCCTTCACACTATTGAAAACGTGAGATTTAAATAGTTTATACTTATTACGAGGATGAAATGTAACTATTCATAAAAAGTTAAAGGGGCTTGGCAAGTTTCATCAAAATCATCACCGTTTTTTTTTTTTTTTTCGAAAAAATATAAATAAAAGAATACACAGCAAAATGGTGTGTCCATCTTGTGTCACAGGTGCACTGTGAGTAACCAAATGACCAATTTAATAGGACAAAACTAAGCAGGTCAGGAATAGAGTCTTGGCCTAGTTTTAGCTTTAAAACCCCCGTAATGTGGAAATTGCACATTAGGCACCCTCGGCCTAGAATTATTAATTTGATTGAAATAAAAAAAAATCAGGTAGAATGAATTGATCAGACCTTGAGCTAAGTCCTGCTAAATGAAACGACTCGTTATTTATTTAAAAGCTAGGTACTCTATTGAAATTTACTTGGTATTTAACGAAATTGGATAATTAAAAAAATAGAATTTACCTTTCATAACTGAGATTTTTATTTTATCATCATAATCTCTCAACGTATTACCTTACTTAATTGCCTATAGACTTGACATATATTGTATTAAGTCAAAAGATCTATTGAACATTCACACTATTGATAGTAGGGTGATCGCGTTCTTCATCCTACTTTTTTTTCTTATTTATCCTCTGAATTAAAAGCAGTAGCAGCTGTCGTCCACATCCCGGTACAGTTCCCCAGCTGATTTTAGATAGTAATTTTTAGGAACAATCAAAGTTATTATAATGGATTTTTCAATAAAAAATAACTGCATATTTATTTCAGTAAATAGGGTACCTATTACCCTCGCGTCACTCATATCAAGGAATGGTTATGTATTATAAGTCGTGATATTTTTCAGTTCCGAAGAAAAAATAAAGTTCTCCAAGGCACTTATTTTACTTCAGCCAGTGACTGTACATAGTCTACAGGACCGGTTGGTACCCTTGTCGACATTGGCTTGCTCTGATTGGTCGATAGGTATTAGCGGGCAGCAATCCATCCAAGATATCCATCGGGTGTGCCTGTTATTTTCATACAAGTTGCCATTGACGATAAAATGATTACAGAGAGATAGCCCAATGGCCACCGGGATAATACTCTATATTACCGCTTAGGGGATGCTTTTAACTGCACGCATATCCTATGGAGGTAAAATATAAATCCAGTCATAACAGAATAAAATGCGCGCTTCTAACAACTCGTATCACCATCATCATTGCGGAACAAAAAATATTCTTTGAAATTACTGTATTCCATTTCACTACCTAATACACTTTAATTTTATCCTAATATCTTCTTATATTGTAAAATAGTCCGCGGTTTACATATTTATGAAATTACATCTAGTTTTCTGGCCTGTTTATTTTCTTGAATCAGAATTTTTAGTTTATCTTTCTCCAAGTTGCCACAAGGCAAGAATAATATTGCTTCAGACCGTCATCTCCAACTGTCGCGATCATTTGCCATACCCTTTATGTCAGTCAGTGAACAATCTTTTTCTTTCTCATATCCATTCAGTACCTGCTGTTCTACTTTTCGATCTTTGCTATGTGTAGTTTCCAGATAGGCAACCGCATATTGAACAAGTATCCTATTACAGGTTACCGGGCTCTCATTCTCATCCCTTCATCCCTTTGCTTTTCTCAGCATTAATATTCATTCCTCGGAAAGAGAAGTTTTCAAACTATTCATTTATTGCCACCTAGTTGGTAGTTTCTATAGGGTTCCTGCTACCAGCAATGCATCATCGGAGGTATAAACGCATGTACCAGAACTGGCATAAGGTTCCTGCCAGAACTCTTGTCTTCCATCTTATCCATGAAGATGATAAACAAGAGTTGGCTGCCGTTATAAAATCTGAAATTATTTATGATTGCCCGAGATAGTCTTTAAATCAGATAAACCTTGAATAATAGCATTTTTGTTACGTCATCTTATTTTTGCTATAATATTAGAATATTATATTTAGAAAAGAGTCTACTTGTATCGATGATGTTTTAAGATACAGGATAAAGCTACTATGGATCCAGCTAATTCAAACCTGGTTCTTACATCAGCCTACAATCGTCCCACAGTAGGACGAACGTGCAGTAAACTCCGGCATTTGGGCAAATAATGAAAGTTTAAATATTGCAATTTTTGTTTACGAAACATAAACAATGGACCTTTATTGATCATGTGTAGCACTTTTTTCTAAATCTTCGCCCTAATAATCCCGTATTATATTATTAAAGTAGGGCAGTCAATGATGGTTAGTTTCGTTTAAAAAATGTTTACTTAAATATTTCCATAATTTACTTATAATCTAAACTTACTAGTTTGTAAGTCATTCATTTTTATTTTACTAGCTGTTTCAATTAAAACTTACGTTAAAGCTTATTTTTTATTTGGTTTCACCATAATTGTCGTAGAACAACCAAAATATGGTTAAATTTCAAATTGAATTTTTTTTTCGAGTCTCCACATTACATCGTATTTTTTTTTAAATTTAAAAATGAAAAATATTCATAAAACAGGAATCTCTCAGATTATAAATATGCATTTACGTTTTGCCCAAAGTTGCTTTTTTTTATGTAATTTGATTTGCTTTATAGTTTTATTTAACAGTTTACTAGTACTATACTACAAATCTGCTAAAATTTCAAATTTATATATATAAAATTTAGAAAATACTGCATATTTATAACATTTCTAAAACATTTTCGGAAATAGATCTATAGGATTCATTGTCTCGTTAAATAGTATATTGAAATAAGTTCAACTAACTAAGTACTTACTTATTCGCAATGGCACTCTCCTCAAATGATGAAACGACCTCAGTTTTTCTTCCAAAGTACGAATAACAATAAAAGTAATAAATAATAGATTAGACTCTCACAAATAAAGGTGCAATATGATAAAACAAATAATTTTTACTAAAGCAAGTCCGTGATTCCAAGTAAATGCTAAACGTGAGTAGCTAATAAGTAAAAAACGATATATTAATAGCTTACGAAATTTAGTTCTGCTCATTTTTCCCAATTAATTATTCTTTACAATTTAAGAATAAATTGATAAAAGCCTTACTAACATCATAGATAGACTTGGAAGTTGCGTTGTATAGTCTAAATAATAAAAAAATAATAACTAGTAATTCTTCTAACAACGCATGAAGAGCTATCACAAATTTATTATAAAATATACTAAGAGAATCACATCTAGATTTTGCCGAATGCTCAGAGATGAAGGGGTTAAAACTGCCTTCCACAGAATATAGGATATAATAAACTCTATTCTGACGTAGAATAGAACATAAAATGGAATCTATTTCCAACCACCTCAATTTTCCTCTGACTTTGTCAACTACTCATTTTTGGACCGAATGAATTCAGGAAGCGTTTTTCAACCCATGTTTTCCAAACTAATAAGAGTCTACCATCTTTCTGTTAAAATTAAGTGCGGCCATGGCAGAATTGCAGCCAGCGCCCTATGTTCCCATGAAATATTAGTTTGCCGATTGTAAAAAAACAGGTTTTAGAGGTGATCGCGATTGCTATTCCAATTGTTAAAGACGTGTCTCACATGTTGCAGCTAATTTTTAACCTTCAGATACGGTTGTCGTAACGGTGTATCTCTTATATACCAGGTTCTCAACTATCTCTAATAACTGAGGAGGCTGTAACAGCAACCGGGTGACTTATTACATGAAGAATAACTGGTATTTAATAGTCTTCTCATCCTCGGTTGAAGGAAACCGTTTTGTTAATAATTGATAATTGTTCAGGAACATAAAGATCTCAGATGAAGTCACACAAATAAATTACAATTATCGAATGGTATCATGTTTATTCCTTTTGGTTATTCTTCTGTTATTACCCTTGATCATTTTTTAATTTTCTGTTTACAACCGGGATTTTTTCGTATATGGCCCTCCATATACCCTTATAAAATATTAATAGACCCTAACATTTTAACTGCCCATTGAAAATATTAAATTTCTTTTAAAGAAAAACTATAAGTAGGTACTAGAGCATATGGTGAATTATGATAATTATAAAATTATGAACACTAGTTATGAGAGTTTAATAATGAAACATGTATTAAAGTTGTATTTAATCATGCTGCATATAGAAGTAAAATAAATTTACCATTAATATAAGTCAGAAATTAATATATATGTATTTTTTTTTTTCAGGTAAGTTCCTCTTGATTCTAAATCATCAGTTCTTCATATGGTATGTAAATAAAATCATGATTTATAAGTTCATATTTTTCCATATTGTTATAAAAATAAATACAAAAACAAGCCCTTTAGTGTATTAACACGCTACCATGGAAGAAGACCGGCACAACTAATTAGGTATTATTATTATTGTATAATCGATATTTTAATCACCAACTAAAGGAAATTTCCGAAGATTCCTAAAACAATAAATGAAAGGATTCATTAAACTAATACTTAAAATATATTATTGTTGAAAAAAAAAATTTTCAATAATCAAAATTAATGGTTAAAACTAGCGTATGTTTGTAATTTTTCAAAATATCTGTCAGCGATTTTGTTCATAATGACCAATTTGCTTTCAGTTTTAGACAATATTTTAGACTATGTTCTTTTTACACCACGGCCAAAAAAAAATAAATAATTATAAATATAAATTATTATAGTGTTGAACCACAATTAAAAATAATATATACACCTCTTATGGAGAAGATTCTTATGTCATGTTTTCTGAATAATTATTAATATTAAAATTTTTACTTTTATTTGGTTTTCTGTCTATAATATATTTAATGATTTTGATTTTGTAATTATTTAAATTTATGTATGAATACATTTGCTCATGCCAAAAAAAAAAAAAAGTAAATAATGTGTCTGACAACATTTCGTGGATCTAAAAAGAGAGCTTAATACAGTCCATTTGCACTGAGGGTACCCGCGAGCATAAAGCAATCATTTCCCAGGCCTTGAGCACTAAATTAGAACCGTGCAGAAGTGACTGTTAGCGACAAAATGCCTTTTACCATTCAACTATATTGTAAATTCCATTACAAATGCATCCAACATCCTGTTGAAAGTACAGCCTCCACGAAATTCCATAAGATTCCCTAGACATGTTGAGGATAATCTCGACACATGGACTCCTAGAGCGTGGAGGGCCATTGCTGTGTTATAAAGGTCGTCAGTTGACGCCCACTGGACGTCCCTAGTTTATGGCTCTAGCTCCTTTTTATTTTTACTTCTATCGCCCGGTCCGTGCAGTTTCAACGATCGCCTTATGCAAAGGCCTCGGATGCAGATTCGGCCACCCACTTCAACTCAACGACTTGTTTAAACTTTACTGCCGGTACTCAAACTATGATAAAACCTTCAAGGCACTGATTGTTCTCATGTCATGTTTCCGTAGACGAAAAACATTACGAAGTTGCAAATTCCTGCGGAACGTTAGTTTTGATAATTTCTTTTCTATTAGAAGATGAAAAAGGACTAAGCCAGTATCCACAGTTAAAGCGTTTTTGTTATTGAGTATTGAGTACAATTTTGGCCCGTTTGCCAAGTTATTTAAAGTAACATAAAAGCAATGAATATAATTTTATAAATGTTTTGTTACCTTAAATTCAGAGAATCCATCACAGCCTCGTATCGTTTAATATCTGTTTTACTGAAAAATTATTTATAAGAATTGTTATCCCTTTCTTTCCGCCCTATTAAATAAGGAAGCTTAACCGCAAATAAGCAAAGTAGTAATGTGTTGTATTACTTGCATCCGGTAATGTGATTTTGGTTAGCACATGTAATCAGAGGATGAAATGGTACAGAGAAAAATGTTGGAGGTGCACTTCAGTGAGATCAGAAAAAGGAAAGACCAAGAAGCTGAAGAAAGTGGAGAAATAATCCAACGGAGGATGAAGTTCAGTGATGCGAGGAAGCCAGGAGCCCACAAATGAATAAGGAGCCCTAAGTCCACGCAGACCACGCTCCGAGGAATTCGTCTACGAAGTTCATTACGTCATATCTCAGCTAATACTGGTCCAATATAATTATTTTTTATTTATTTTGAAGAAAATATTATCGCATTTCGATTGATCATAACAAAACCCAAATAAAAATAAATTTAATAAAAATTTTGGACGGAAATATTTTTTTGTATTCGATATTTAGATTCTACCTATATTGAAACGTAAAACCTCAAATATTGGGGGAAAGAGTTAATTATTTTTTTCTTGGTCGATTACAAAGGTTATTGATCATAATAAAACATAAGCGTTAATATATTTTTTTTTGTTTTTTACATATTATTTTTAAATGCCTTGGTATGCTGATTTCAAAACACCTTTCATTTCCCTTCTATCTTTATAAATGGCCGAGTTATGGGCGTATAAAATCCCTGATTGGCCGCCACATTGAAACAAAAAGACGGATGATAATGTAGAGTTTCGAGGATCATCCTGGGGTCACCTTTGACTTTGGTGTCGAATCTCAAGAAAATCTGTTCAATAGTCTCGAAGAAAAGTCGCGGATGGCGGACGAACGATTTTTTTTTTATACGATATTTGAATTCTACGCATCTTGAAACTTAAAACCTCCAATTTTGAGGAATAGTTAAACATTTTTATTTCTTGGGCTATTACAAAGGTCTATTATTGAAAATAATAAACCAAAAAAGTCAAAATGATTTGGAGGGAGATTAGTAGACCTGTTTCTGGTTATTTAAATTCTTCTGAAAATGGACTTAATAAAAACAATATCTTAATTACATCGACACAGAAATATTGATATTTTAAATATCGTTAATTCGTTCTAATAAAATCAAATCATAAAAAAAAATTACCCTGAACGAATCGGAAGGAGGATAGGAAATAACCTGTTTTTTAATATTTAAAGTCTGCTGTAAATGAACTTAATAAATACAATATATTAATGATATCGACAGTGAAATATCGATATATAAACAAAATATCTTAATTATATCGGCTCAGAAATATCGAAATCATTAAAACAATATCTTGATTATATCAGCACCGAAATATCAATATTGTAAAAGCAATATCTTAACTATATCGGCACTGAAATATCGAGATGAGTGTGTTTGTTTAAAATATCCTTTAAAAGATTAAAAATATCGAGGCCCGATGTATCAAAATATATATAAATATTTTTTCAAGATATCGAACTACTATTTCGATATATTCAAAAACTATCGCTACGATATATATCGATATTTTGTTCGCTATTTACATCTCTAGGATGATGCTCTGAATTCGGCATTATTAAAAGTTTCATACGCCTCTATTTCTGCCATTTATGAAGATAGGAAGACAAATATAAAATGATTTGAAATCATTATACCGAAGTCTAAAAAATAATAATATTTTTTATATTTTTTTTAAATTTATAAGTATTGCGAAATAATGAACCATAATGAAATAAATTCCAGCGTTTTTAACTGTGATGATGCTTGAATGCATTGGCGAAACGTTAGCTGGTTAGTTATTTGCTGCGATCCAAGAGATAGCGGCTTTGTTTGGATTATTCTGATAATAAACTAATTATATTTTATCTATCTCTCTTTTGATTTTTTCTCTCATTATTTATGGAAAATGATTTTTGTATAAGATTATAAAAATATCTTAATGTGCAACATCTATTCTTCTGCTTTCTATACTGTCAAGTGATGCTTGATACATCTTCAATATAAAGACAAAATTATTCTAATTTCTTTTTATAATTTTACTCACACAAGACCATTCCGTAAGTTTACTTGTCTTCAATTAATTCTTCAGTGCTGCATTCCATGTTATTGGTAACATCTACATTTTATGCAGGCCAAACAAAAGAGATAGGACATCTTTAGTCAATATTTCAATCTATACTTTAGTATTAATATGGTTTACGAAAGAGGTGCCTAGCTCTTTTTATTTTATTGTGTTTTTTATTGCTCTTTTTATTTTTAATATGAGTGCAGCATTGGCAAATTATAGGTACCTTAAAACTTGGATTAATTAATATGATTTTGCTGTGTATTTTAACCGTAATACTAGAATTAGTGAAACACCGTCGGGTTAGTTATTAACAGGGATTTTTTTGGATTCTTTCAATAATAATCTAATTATATTTTTTGTTTTGTTCTCTCATTATTTATAGAAATGGTTCTTATATATTATCATTTAAAAAAAATAAACATCTATTCCTAAACTTGAGTGATACTAAGTGATTCCTAATTCTTAAATGAACACTATCTTCAATTACAATATAAAATTATTACTTTTTATTAGTAAAATTCTTCTAATGGCTGACCCTCTCTGAAGATCACCTTGCCTATCCTCGTAGGAACCTGAGCAACTTGTGGTGTTTGGTCCCATATAATAGAATAATTTGTAAGTGGATATATGTAATTGCTTGCTATAAGATTCAGTATACAATCAAAAGCTGCAGAAATTTCATGTCCTACTCTTCAGGCAACGCGTATTTAAAATGTGGATTGAGTTCAGCTTTAAAACTCTGCTACTCCTCAGGCATAACAGCAAGGCCATCAAGTTTGCCATGTCATCCAATTTGTCCAGAGACCAGCTGTATCATTATGGAATTGTAATCGTACTTGCAGTATGCCAAGGACGTACTTCAAGCAGCATCGACAGCTATATAGGAATTTGATAGAACTATAAATAGTAGTCTTTATTTAAGAAGTACCGCACGGATCAATTACATATTAGGAAGAATTGTGTTAAAGGACAGGCGATGCAACCGAACAAGTCAGTTTTCATATTTACAAAAATTTTAGTCAAATTTACTTTTAATTACTGACAGTTATCGTGTTTCATATATAACACTGGAAATGTTTCTTAGACATTTAAATTGTTGGTCCTCGTTAATTTCAAGAAAGTACAATTCAGATATTTATATTTTTTTATTATTTAATTTGAATCATATTTTATGCCATTCTGTTATTCGTATGTTATAGGTGGATCATATATTCAAGATGTTTGAAATCTTATATTATAAGTTGTCAAGAAATATATTTATAATATTGTTTACACTGAAACGTGTTTCGTCGGAAATTTCAATGAATATTCTGCTTAAATATCTTCTTAGCGTGATATTAATTGTGGAAAAATATGTTTGTGGTATTAAAAAATAAAATAAAATAAAATGATGTGTCTAAATATATTATTAAATTAAATGAGGAGTATTCTATCAAAAATAAAAAAAAAACACTTTTGTGAAATTAATACGAAAAAATCGCCTGATGGAGATAAGCCATTTTTAATACAAAATATTGATTTTTAACACCTATTTGACAAAGAAAAATTTAATTTTTGAAATAAACTGAATAATTTTTAGATCTAGAATTTTAATAAAAAATTCTATTTAGATTTTAAATTATATTTAAAAAAAATATATATAATTTTTTTTAATGAGAATTGGATCTATTGACGTTTGATAAAATGCTTCTCAAATGATAATTGTAGCTCATGAGAAGCACAGGAAACTTATACATGCATCTCAAAGTATTTCTTTATTTTTTCAGTAATTCTGAACGGAATTTAATCATAATAAAGTTGGGGAGGGGTTATTCTTACTAAAACAGAAGTATCAAAACCATCTTATATAAGTTGCAAAACCAAATATAAGACAAACAATGGTAAAATCGGAATTTTAAAATTGTTTAACAGACATTTAAAGACAGTGTTAAAAAAATAAAAGTAAAATTAATGATGAATGTATGATTAAGGATGCATATACCAGATTAGTTTAGAGAATCTTTTAGTTAAATAAATTAAAAAATATATGTTTATTAAGACCATTCTATGTATAGGCTAACATCGTATTTTGCTAAGCTAATATCGTTTTGTGGAGACGTAAAACAACCGGTGAGCATAGATTTAACAATTATATGCTTACTGATAGCTACAGCCTGTCATGACAGAAAACAGAGCAATCCCTCAACTATATATAAAAATAAAGATATATGTATGAGAAAATAAATATTTGATTTATCCTCACTACTACTAGTTAGTGCTTCTTATTTATTAGCTACTGAGTGTTTATAATTGCGCTGTTAACTAACCTAACAATGGCTAAATGGGTTGAACCTTAAGCTGTTGCCTAAATCAATGTATTGCTCTTGGAGGACGAAATTACTTCCAATCAACGTCTTTCGTCTTGGGCCACGTGGGTCTTTCTCACCCACACCCCGTGCTGACCATTACGCAAACCCGATGTAACCTTGCCCTGAACAAAGGAGCCCTGGTCCCATTACTATGGAAAGTTGCGTAGTGAGATTTATGCAGTTGTTCACCGAGATAGTCAGCTGGGATAAGGCGTGTTAACACTAGAAAGTTTATTCATTCTCTTTATTTAAATCACATTTTATTCCTATACGGCTTTTTCTTTTTCCAATTTATTCTAGAAAGCGGAGGGCTATTTTCGCAACTGCTGAATATATGAAGCGGACATCTGCTGCGGTAATGGAAACTAGAGACATTTGAATTCCGACAATTAATCACGTGCTCCGTGAAACATATGGAAGTTTCACTGACCACCTCGGAGAAGACATGCGAACATGGGTTGTATATCAATGTTTACATTGAAATCGTGCATTCATTGTCGACGTGGTTCCCTATGCTTTCTGATTTCAATGAGCCCACGACAAGGATCCAGGAACTCGAATCCCTCATATGTCTTTCGAGCAATATTTTACTAAAGAGTTGGGAAGTAAATGTGGAATCCGTACCCGGACCATTCTCAATGACGTTGGTCTAGTATCAGAAACTTAAGCATTTTAGATGATAACTTGGAGTTAAACTTCAACTCTCCGACTGCACTTTACACTTATTTCGAAATTCCTTTTTAATTTACTTATTGTGATTTTCAATCGTATTTACAATTCACGTTTAAGAAATTAAACTGGGTCAATTTAATGAGGCATGGCCAAGTCGTACCCAGTAGCAGTCTCTATTGACCGTTCTATGTAGATCACAAGGTATCAAGACCAACTCCTTTTCAGATACTTTGGGACATCATCGGAAATAGATTTGGAACTAAGTTTAGGAACTATAGATTTTGTTTATAATGGAAGGATATCTACTTAAGGCCAAACAAGTAAAATATAGCTTGTAATATTTGCATGGGTAATTTCATTTTCATAATTTGCGAAGAAATAAAAAGCTGTGAGGATTTAACTAAAGATTGATCACAGGCGAAAATTAATGACTTCTTCAAGCCCTGAACTTCAACTTCTTATATAAGTGCAAATAGGCCTAATGAAAATAATGTATTTATTATATTGATCAGTTTTTTAATAATGAATTCAAGTATTTGTCTGATAAATATTAAAGTGGATATCTTTGATTCCGTCGGCTTCCTTTTGTTTCAGTCTTTTATAAGGATACTTAGAGCTTTAAAACATGTAGTTATATTTTTTATTATTAATGATGCATTTTTATAAGAAGTTCTCGACTAGTTTCGATTTCTTAAATCAGAACATGTAAAAAATAAAATAAAAAAAATATATAATAAAAACTACAAACTAGAACATAATTGTTGGTAGCATTATTAATTAATATTACTTACTTATATGTAATGAATAATTACAATTTCCGTGTGTCACTACTAATCCAGTACAGAAATATTTTCATGGTACTATATATATATATATATATATATATATATATATATATATATATATATATATATATATATATATATATATATATATATATATATATATATATACTCGAAGGACCTTTTTTGTCTTATTGTATATATATATATATATATATATACAATAAGACAAAAAAGGTCCTGTTTTGTTTTGCAAAAGCAGCTGCCAATCGTCATTCGCAATCTTATTATTCCTTCTTTTGGATCAATTTAATGGAAAATCATTCCAACAATAAATAAACAATAATAAATGGCTGTCCTAAGCGAGCTATAACGAGGGTAGGTGTGCCTTACATTTTTCCTGAAAAATAAACCTGCCATATGTTGAGGTCAGCCGCTTGAAAGGAAAGAGGGAACACCATGTGCCAGTGACCATGTCGTTACTTGTATTCCTCGGCTCCTTTCAACGTTCCTAATTGAACCGTTCTTCTCGAAGTCTGTTTCAATCAATCCGTAGACGCTTATCTATACCTTAGCTACTGAACCACTCCCAGATAAATGCGCCTTTCAGTGCAATAATATGCTTCGATATACATTTGTTACTGAGCAACATGGAACAAGCACAGTAAGCGTCGAATTAAAGATTTTTCAGTCCGTAAACACCCAAGGATAGGGAACTGGTGCATGCCCTATAATAAAACTTATTAGTCGGTCGGAGGGAAAATCTCATTAAACCAATTTCTAGCCCCTAATCTTCCTTCATCCCCTCCTCTTGCTCGAATCGTAATTACGCCGTATGGCGAACCTCCATTAACTGTACAAACCTTACTGAGATCTTCCGTTTGGAATCGGCCATTTAGCAATAACTGTCGTATTGACTGGAGTGGAAAGGATTCCGATTTGATTGGATAATTTGTATAAATCAATCACTATTTCGTAATTACGTATTTAGAAAGTAGAGATTGAATCCGATCATTTCCATATTCAATCATCGCCAATCTAGCATACTGATGATTGTTGATAGATGATTCACGATTAAATCTCAGTTTCTTTACTACGTCCTTCCAACCAAAAATACTTCGCTTTAAAGTCTACCGCACATTGAGCTCAGTACAAGCGCGGGCGGATGTGAATCGTAGTTGACACTATGGCACCACATATTAAACCAGCACACTGCCCTCTTCTTGATTAGATGTGGATTGGGCGTGGGATAAAACAAACGAGATTTGGCTTTGTTTAATTCCAAATATTTATATCAAATGACCTCCTCTGCGTTGTATAACTGCTTCTAAACTTTGTCGCACAGCTTTCCCGGGACTCCTGAGATCAAGAACGATATCTATTCTTTCTCATTTGAGTAGCTTCTTGAATAAAGAAGAGAAGGATCGATCTAAAAAACAAAATAAAGGTTACAAGAATTTGCGTATACCTGCCCATCATTCATCTATGCTCGTAACCATTTTTTTGCAAATGAATGTATGTATCCATTTATTTGTCTCATAGCAAAACAATTGATCTACCACAGTCAATTAATTTTTTTTTTAAAGGATTCATTATTACTTCCACGGTAGTTTTAAAAAAAAAACACAGGTAAAGACAAATCGATTAGGAATATAATTTAGAATTAAAAAATAGTAGAACATTAAATTTATTTTTATTTTTGTAATCATTTGATATTGAATAAAATATATTTTCCCCTCTTGGGTTAATTACTTACATAGGTGTGGTATTGATCTATTGAGGCTTTAAATGAATTTTATCTAAGGACATTTTTTGATATATTCTCTCAGAAGAACCCATTCGGTGAAGCCAATTCCAAACGATTCAATTTGGGCTCCAATTTCAGGGGCGTAACTAGGTATTTAGGGGTTCCGGAGCAAGGCCACATTTTGGGCTTCCTGGGTAAATAATGAAGTATATTTTTCTGGAGCCTTCCCTCCCACATTTCATAAATTTCTTACTTATAAAAAAGTAAGTTGTTCCATTTATGCATTCTATTCACTATAAACTAAAATTATTAGTTATCCAAAGGAGGTATTTTACATTTTTGACTGCAGTAGATATAACTATTAATTCAGTTACAATAACAAATTGAAAAAAGCATTTGAGATGCAAAATATTAGAAGGACAATCTTACTAGTAAACTTCTGACCTTGCAAATAGTCCAATCAACTGGAGACCAGAAAGGGGTCTTGCTTGTTCATTTTTCTTGGGGTGTTGATAACGATCACTTTTTTCCCGGAAATATATCAAAAAAGTGCTAAAACGCTCAAAAAATTAATATATAAATGAGATCATGCATATTTTTAGCAACAACAACCTATACTAGATTAAAAACAAAGTAAATTTCTTATATTTTCATACTCCATAGTTTGTTATAGGCCTGGAATAAAAACCGTATAGACCATATTAGACTGCTTAAATGACTTTTTCTGGATTTTTTTTTCTGTGAAAAATGATCAATGAGCTTAGAAAAGTAAATTTCTTTAGCTCGTACATTTTTAACTGAAACCAATGCCAAACCTGCTAGTCGATCCTGACTCATTGCTTATCTCAAATAACTTTTAATTATTTTCAATTTAGAAAAAGAGCGCTGTTCTTTTGCTATCTTTCACTTAAGCTATCTGAAAATACAGTATGAAAATATGAGAGCGAAAAATCATGATTACTAATCCGAATGAAATATCACTTCTTTTATTACCACTCTCTTGGGAGCCCCCTTACCCGGTTGTCCCAGCCTAGTTATGCCCCTCTCCACTTCATTCGTATTTAGCTTTTATATCATAGAAATTTTATTTTCATTACATGATGCCAATCCTAAGCATCGGATTTTTCTAGGTATTGGAAAGGAGTGGCTAGTTTTGTCTTTTTGGATATTATCGACCTTTATCATAATATAATATTTATGTTTGAACTATCAACCAAAGACGAACTGTTGAGAGTCAATGATATTTAATAAAAGGCTACCTTACAGTATATTTGGCTACTTTATTAAAGAGTACCTCTCTGTCTAGACCATAGTTTATTATATGTTTGATGATTTTCATCCTAGCTTCTTTTCAGTCGTCTTCCCGTACTCCCTAGCGCAGAGATGGCGGAGCCTGGTGAGGTCGTTGACCAGAGCCGGTAAGTGGTTTAATTTGCTCCCTTTGTGGTGCGCATGCTCAAAGCAACTCCATACCAGATCCACAATAGCCAAATAATTAATGGACCTCCGGAGTGCTGCATCTCCGGCGACATATTAGTTCTCAGCGTAGGTCGCTGCCTACGGGTAGTATCATTGGCAGGGTTGTTGACTTGTGTCTATCTTCTCTTGGTGGTTGGATAATGAACCAACTTTATTAAATAACGATTTAACGGTGTTTTTTAAACTAGTATAATTTATTTATTATATCTTTTAAATTTTAACAACAATCTATTGCAAAATAAAGTTTAATTGAAACCGAAAGGGAATTTAGGCAAATCTTTCTCTTTTGATGTATTATGGTTTACTTTCAATGATACACCTTTGTAATCGACCAAGAATTTTTTTCAAACTCCCTCCCCTCAAAATTTGCGTTTTTACGTTTCAATGTACGTATAAAATATTGAATACAAAAAAAAATCCGTCCGTCCGCCGTTCGTGGATTTTCCCGAGACTTGACACCAAAATCGCCGGCCACGCTAGGATGATCCTCGGAACTCGACATTGCTATCCGCTATTTCGTTTCAAAATGTCGGCCGTAGAGAGATTGTTTAAACAACGCTCTGCGTTAAGACGAATGTTACTTTTTTACTGTTATTTATTAAATATGTGTGTACTACAAGCTCATGAGTATATCATATTCGATCTCGGAGGAGATACCCATGTGATTGATAATAGGCTCATCTTAATCGTTTTTCGTCACATTCGATCAATATACACATTTCAAAAATCTTAAACACCACCTGCACGAGCATTGATGTTTAGTTACCAAAATAAGAGAGAGGTCCAGATGCTTCAGAAGCTTTCATGAATGTAGAATTTGGCCCAACCATTCTAGTCTTGTTAACTCTTTAGGTAGTTTTCTGATATTAACCATACCACGGGAATGGCCTTTGTCTAAACATGTTACATACTGAGCTGCTCGTCTTAACCCTAATTTAATTTTGAACTAGCCTGTTTTAAACTCATAAAATTAATAATATTTGATAATAATATCTGTTGTACTATCAAATATTTACCAATGACGTTCTCATTATTAATAGCTCGGAATGAAATGCAGTTAACTCAGGTCTGGCTCGTTCACTAGAGCGATGACAAACAATGCCACTAATGCCACCGCAGGCGCCTACGCCCACGACCTGGTCGACCTCTGTTTACCACGGTCTATGAGGAAGTCGAGGATACCTGAAGGACGACCGCGACAGCTGGCCTAGTCTGAAGTAATGGAGTTAGATAAAACAGCAGTAATAATAAAGTGGAGAGCTGAGGATCATAAGGGTACGTTATAAATGACGAATGTAGAAAATATTTAATCAGAAAATTCTGTGCATCCAAATCTTGTTTCGTTTATTTATATTTTATTATTAATGTAAATTTATTATGTATATTCAGATTCACTAATGCTTTCATTTTTCTTTCTCAACTAAGATAGAGAAAGTCAATTCAACTGAGTGATGTTTAATGTACATTGTATCATACCTTGCATTTGGACAGCATCCTTCAATGAATTTAGTTATATCACTTTGTTACAAATATAATAAAAATAATAATATGGTTTCACGAGCCCGGAAGTTCGATGCCGACACCACTAGCAATATTATCCTACAAACCTCTCGATTTAACCCCTTCAAAACATTAATCTATAATACCTTACAACCTAATACAATTTTCAAATCGAATTTTCGTCCTTTTCTTCGAACCGTTTATTCGTCTTTTCAACGATGGTTATCTTGTAGTGATTCGATCTTTATCCAGTCCAGCTATCAACGCCCATTGAGATGCTATTAATTATTAAGTTATACTTTTTTTTTCTGTTGGCACTAAAGACCGTGGAGATCTTTGGCCGCGCGATGTGGTATTCGTACATAGAAGACCACACCGCGATTCTCAATTTAGGTACACGGGGTAGGGTCATCACTCCTACGCCCGGCCTATGTGAGTTGCCTCCAGGTAGTCTGACGAGCCTTATATATCCGAGGAGGAGGGGAGAAAAAGGGGAGGGGATGATAGATTGCTCGAATTATTAATTTAATTATATTAAATTAATGTTTTAGTATCTCCTCTCACATCAAGATACAGTGGCTAAAATTAGATCAACAGTACCGGAAAAAAAAGAAGAAAAAAAAAAAAAATATATATATATATATATATATATATATATATATATATATATATATATATATATACATATACAAACAAAATAAATAAAAATTAAAAATATCGAACTTCCTACTCCAGCAACAAGCCTTTAGGTTAGCGCCGTTCTTTATTTCCTTGTGGGAATAAATAACAGCGTTAAGTCCAACAGCAATTAGGTTTTTAGATCAAGATAAGCACATAAAATTTTGGGATTATATTGGCCCTGGTCTGACGAAAAAATCGAGCCAACTTTTATGATAGCATTGAGTCCTGAAGTGAAGAAGGACTAGCAAATAAAATAACTTTAGTTATCGGTTCAGTTTAGCAGTCCATATTGCACAACGGATTTAGAAAGCTGGTTGGTACCCTGTCCCCTTCACCTTTGCACTTCTCAACTGGATCAAATGCAAATAAAATACCCGCTCCACGCTGGTTTTTTACATAACCATCCTTGTTACATGTGTACTTCATGTATGCCTTCGGGCTTGTTGGATCTATAGCGTTGATAAGCGATATACAGATGCATTAAAATAATATCTTGTTATTATGTAATTTAAAATTTATAAAGTACGTCTATGGCAGCCTTTTATCAAATCAAATAAAACTATAATCGATAAAAATGAAGGTTTCGCATGAGTATCACTTTTCCTTCAAATGTGGATGTAAATATCTCCTAAGAACCAATGGTTAAGTTGGCATAATACATCTATTTGGGTTCAATGGTTTTCTGGAGCAACCATCTTTACCTTTTTTCTCCTTTAATTTACAAACATTACTAAACAAAAACAACTGATTTCATAAAATCTTCCCCATTCTTTTTGAATTATATATTCTTCTTTTTGTGGCGATTCTAAATCTTTGAGCTACTAAATCTCTTCGCACCATCTATTTCAATCCTATGCGTTTGATACACTTATCTCAGTTTTCTGAAATCTTCCAAAACCTACGCTTTGGCCTTACTCTGTCAGGAGACTTTTTGTACACTCTTCTTGCCATCCTTCCTGTTCCTATTCTAAATAAGTGACCAGCCACTTCAACCTCTGTGTCCCAGCAAAAGAGAAGATGATCATGTAACCATACAGTTCATATAACTCTGCATTTTTTCTTCTTCAATAATGCATCGTTTTTTCCGGATTGGCACTATGAGGATACGTCTTTCAAATCTGTCCATTTTTGTTGATTGACCAAGACACACAGGCGTACGTCACTACAGGCCTGATCCTATTTTATCACATTTGGTATTTATCCAAATCTCATTTTTATATATTCCTCGTTTTACTTTATTTTTATATTATTCTTTATCAAATTTGTTTTAGACAAAACTACACTACCAATCGTCTTATTTTTATTTATTTATTTTATTTTATTTATTTTTTTGGGAGGAGGGATGAGAAGGGGTGGTTTTTCTACATACAATCACTGAATTCAAAGTGAACCTTGCACCTTGAAGGATTAATTTTTACAAGTTCGTTTCAATGAGGATTTAAACAACTTATTTGTTTTTAGTCCTCCTCTTATTTCAATTATATTTTTTTTATTAACAGTCTAGTTGTAGAAGTTCCTTTCCCACACCATTTTGTCGCATTGCAATTCAATGCATTTCGCTGGCTGTTACTCCTTTTTATGGATCGTTTTATACGAAAAAAATTCGCAAATCAATAATATAGTTTCCTTATCCAGTGCAGACTATACTTAGTAACCGTAACTATCTCATCTATTTTAAAATTTAACTTTTCTCCAAGAAATTTCTTCTCATCGCACTAAATCAGAATATGAATTGTAGTCACAATTGAAATTAAAATGTCAAATGTTCAAGTAATTAAGGAATGCAAATTGTTTCTAATAGTGACGTCATCAAGCTTCGATTTCTTCGACCCATTTGTTTTCTCAAATTGATACCCATTGATTTGTTAATTTGTACCCTCTTAATTGAATATTAATAATAACGATACGTTTTTAGTTATCGACATATCTCTATCATCAATTCAATTCTTCGTTGCAATGTTTTAATATTCTTATAATCTTCCATTATTACTTCATACTTAAGTTATTATCTAAATATTATATACACTTGTAATAAGTACAGTCAGACACGTCTAAAACTAATCTTATATCTGTAATAGCGTTTTATATGTTGCCCTGTCTTTTTCTTTTTTCTTTTTTTTTTTTTGTATCTCTCTTTTACGTGCTTGGCTATTTTAAGTACTAGAAAGCTCTGATTCTGCTGAAAAGATAAAGGTTTAGATAAAAACAGAACTTTCTAAAATTTCTTTTTGAGAATTCAGTTGCAGAGGGTATGGAATAAATTTTTAAGGTGACTGGATATAGCCAGTAAAAGCTGAATAATTATTAAAGTGAAGCTAATAGAATTATTGTACAACAGATCTTTCCATGCCTTGTAATTAGTTAGATATAATAGAAAATAAGAAAATCAATTAGAATGGAATGTTTAAAATAAAATATAAATAGTAAAATATAAATAAAATAGTAAAAAATTGGACATGAAAATCATGCTACCAATAAATTAAAAAATCAACTAAATAAATTAGCTTTAACATCTTTATGCTTATTAAAACCTCTTAATACAAAAAATTTAACTACTTAAAAATTGAAAATATCTCATTAAAAACGAAATCAAATCTTGAAAGCTATTGAAGTAGGTAAAACAGTAAACTTTAAAAGAATTATGCATAAATAACTGATAAATTAAACTTCTCGTAAAATGATTAAAACTTTTCATTTTTAATTTCTAAACTTGTATAATTATAAATAAGTTCAGGCTGGGAGGTAAAATAAATGTTCGTTATAAATTGTTGTAGTTATAAAAATTGTATCACTCGTAACCCTTCATTTCTTAGTGGTTTTACCATTAGACCATTTTCTTTATATTTTTTTCTCTAGTTTCGTAGTGGTTTACAAGCAAAACCACATAATTATTAATTCGGTCATTCCTCTGATCGTAAGGAACACGAGGACTTTTTTTTCTTTTCGATAATTCCAGCTGTCAAACTGGAATTATTATTATTTATAGCCGTTGGTAAAGGCTCTTGCAAGTTAGGGATATACTCTGTGTTTTGTCCGCTAAGTTTGGTTTATTACAACCAATTTTTTTTTCAATTTACAAGGTATTTAAAAAAAAAAAGTTGTCTTTATAATGTCTTGAATATTTCAATGTACAATACATCCTTTGGGTCAAATTAATAATTTTAAAACATTATAAATACATTTGGTTTCACGGTTTAACCACTATGAAAATGCTGGCATTCTTAATTTTTTTTTCTAGTTTGTTTCTTTCTAATATTTTTCTGAAAAGATGATTTTAATAAACAGGAAATATGATTGAAAATACGAAAAGAAAAAGAGATGAAATGTATATTTTATAAGTAACATATGTGAACCTGGTTTGGCCAAGCAATATACATGCCAATACGCGATACTTTAAGAAGGTGTGCAATCACGCTCATAGAACAAAATGGTCTTATATAATATGCAATGTTTGGTTATATATATCAGAAACCAAAAATCTGTTTTTGAGTTACCATCAAAAACTAATGAAAAATACAAAAAAAAATTGATAATCACAATATTATTCAATTTATATTTTTCATTACAACAAACGATGTTTGATGAAAGGAACAGATTTGTTTTATTGTGTCTATTGCCTCTTCTGCGGTGATCCGTTACTTCATAATTCATGAATTAAAGGGTTAAAATTAGAAAGGAGAGAAAGTGAATAATGGCCAAATGTAGAAACCTCTGATTTCATTAGTTGAAGCTTATTAAATAAGTTCAATCAGACATTTCCAAATTATTATTAATTTTTTAAATAAATAGCCATTCAACTGTTGCAAATTCCGGCATCAGCACAGTATCTCGCATCCATAATCTTAAAAAGAAACATCAAACAGATTAAAAAACAATACACATATAAACAAAACAATTAAATAATGATGTAATATAATGGAAATGGAATGGAATGATGTACTATATTTGTTTTGCTTGGAGGTTTTATACTGTTTGTTGTGAAATGTGCTTTCATTCGATGCATCATCTTGTCTTCGTGTACGTATGCAAAGGAATATGGGGGCTTTGCTTCCCTTCTTCCTCTCCTCCCCCCCAAAAAAATCGAAAGAAATGTTTTTAAATTATGGGAGAGAGAGAGAAAAAAAAAAGAAGAGAATTAAGCAGGAGAAAAAAAGGTATGCCGAAACTATTTTTGCCTCAAAACTCTAACTTAATTTTTAAACTTGATCAATCTTCTGGTTTTCAGTTGATCGATATTAGTAGAGATATTAGGATCTTGTGACGCTTTTTGAAAGCCTCAACTATTCTCTAGTTATAATGGAAGCCTTAGCTTAAACTAAAACAGACTAATTGCATCATTAAGAAATTAACAATTTTAACGGACAGAAATATTAGGCGTTAAATGAATTTTTATCTTGGCAGACCTGATATCCTCAGGCAACTAAACAAGTTGTCATAGAAAATTCTATATCTGTAGGAGAAAGTTGGGAGTGGCGATCAATAAATAAATACACAAATATGAAAACACTTATTATAATGTGTGCTGACATTTCGGCCTAAGTTTTAGGCCAACATCAGAGCTAAGAAAAAGCAAGATAACAATAGATGAAACAACAGTGGCATACAGTAATAATAAAAAAGTTAACAAACAGTAAGATGAAAAAAATATTAAGTATAAAGAAAAATATGTTGATCATAATATGTTTATATTAATGTGAGAAATAAGGAATAGAGAAGAATATGTTAATAAAGTATAGATAACGTTAATAAAGTATAAAGAAAAATGTACTAATCATAATGTGGATAATAATAAGTAATAAAGAAAAATATGTTAATTGATAATGACTAAAAAGGTATTTAAAATTATTATGAAAATTTAGAATGATAATGAATGAAAAGGAAGATATAGTAAAATATAAGCAAAATACTAATTACAATAACTACTAGAATAAAGATTTAGGAGTATGAAAAGTATCCCAAGATATTATGATAATATAAGTAATGTAAATGATTTCTATGCAAGATATAATGAAATACATGGAAAAATGCATGTAAAAAATAAAGAAGTAAAATAAAGTAGTAAGATATATAAAGTTATGTAAGCTTAAAGATCGAGTAATATAATCATAAGTAATTATTGTATTATCCTACATTACTTATATCGTCATATTATCTTAAGATACTTTTCATTCTCCTAAATCTTCATTCTAGTAGTTATTATAAACAGTATTTTATCATGTATTTTACTAAACTTTTTTTTCATTCCATTATCTTCTATATTTTCTTAATTTTTAATTCCTTTTTTATCATTATCTATTAACATATTTTTCTTTATTTCTTATTATTATTCACATTATGATTAGCATATTTTTCTTTATGCTTTATTAACGTTATTTATACTTTATTAACATATTCTTCTATATTCCTTATTTTTCATATTAATATTAACATATCATGATCATCATATTTTTCTTTATACTTAATATTTTTTTCATCTTACCGTTTGTTAACTTTTTTATTATTACGGGTACTGCCACTGTTGTTACATCTATTGTTATCTTGTTTTTCTTTAACTAGTGCTCTAAAAAGCCGCTACACTCTCAAATTCGTGTCCGGTATTCGAAAATTGTCTTGGATAAAGGCGAAATTATGTACATTACTTATATTTCAGGTATAACAGCTATATTTCCATAGGGATATTTAATATATCCCTGAATATATAGATATTTCCCGTCCTCCCCCCTATAAAGAAATTCTTGGGTACATGGTTTGTCTTTTCCTGTCCTCAGGATACTTGAATTGACGAAAATCTGCCCTGTTAGTCAATTGCTGGTATCTTTTAGTTACTGGAGAAACTTATGGCTTTTGGAATCATCCAATGGAATTAAAGCGGAGTGGTGTATGGGAAGGATCCAATCCAGCATGCATACAATAAATGATTTTTATTATCGAAAAAAAATCAATTATCATACGATTACCGAGATTTAAAAAATAATAGTAAAATGCATTGCGCGTTAAAAAAAAAGACACAACTGTACTAATTTCTTCAACAAATAATTTTGTTATTAAAAGGTTTGATTGATCACTGTACTAGTTATTATAACATGCCGACCAGGCAAAACATCCTAACAATATTTTTGATCTCTTCAACAAAGTCAACAACAAGTCAACAATGAAAATACTATCCATCTTTCAAAGCCCAAACAGAATAAATTAATAGAGCTTGGAAGCATAAAAAGCATTGGAAATATTCAGAATCACCTCCTCGGTTTGTGGAATTTCTGAATTTATGGTTTGAAAAACAACAGGGCCATGGACTTTTATGTGTTTTAGAGATCGAAGCTTTCATTCCTGGGCCAACTTTTATGGCTGGAGAGATGATGTGGTCAGTTAGGTTTTTCACATGACCTGCCTACTGGAGACCGGTGAGCCTATAAAGTAGCCGATCGATTCCACATACCTTACCCGATGAAGCGAAGAGTGAAAGAGCAACGCGAGTCGGGATTCCAACCCATAAGCGACTATAAAGTCTTGATAGGCATTTTCGAACCTTAAAAGGAAATGAAAAATCTTCAAGGAATCTAAATTTTGAATTCTATTCAATTTATTTTTATTTTTATAATAACATATTTCAACGGATGCAACTCACTAACGCAGAGTATTCGTTAAACTTTAATAGAGGCTTTAATCAGAAGCTGGTTTCAATTTCTATGCTTGTAATATCTTTTTTGTGAATGGAAAACGAACAAATGTCTCCTGCTTCTGTAAAAATCCTGAAAAAAAAATATAAATGTAAGAATTTTATGCTCTTTATATTATTTTTAATATGTTCGAGTGAAAATTTTATTTTGTATTACATTTGTTATTTATGGTTTTTGTGTTTATGATGTAAATGTGGATTAGTGAAGCTTTTTAAAAATTAGTAGAAAATTAATAAGAATGTTACAATAAATTACCATCGTAAATAACAATATGCTTCAAAGAATTCTGGAATAATTTATTTTTCTTTGGGAGAGTTACAGAAGTTTTACAGGTACAGAAGGTTTCCGCACATTGCATAATTCGTAAATAGACGAATGACAATTATTATTTATTGTTTTTTTCGTTCATTATTATAATAAAGTTGTATAAAATCACGTTGTATATTTGAGTAAAAATATATTTTCCATTGATTTTAATCATAAATTAATATTGTGTTGTTTTTCAGGTAAGTTTCTGATGAAGATATTAAGTGAGCAAGTCTTCATTTCGTCAGACGTGTGTAAAACATTTATTTTTTAGTTTATTCATGATTTTAAAATAAATATTTTGCCCTTCATTAGATTACTTTCAGTTCTCTAATGAATTATTTTAATTACAAACTGAAAATTAATCTTATCTAATATTCACAAAAAATAATAATGGGTAACTAATTCTTATTATATTTAGTAATAAGGCAAATAAATAATTCTTAAACTATTCTTATGTACTAAAAGGATAAATCATTTCCAATTATAAAAATGGAAGGTTACAATATTGCTTATTATTTTTTCTTTCCCGAACTGAAATTTTACACCCTCATTTTTAGAATATGTTGAGGTTGTCCGTGTGTTAGTAATCGGGAGGGTGAGGGGATGAATCTACTTGTAATTGTTATGTGTGGTTTTAACTCAGTGGGTTTGTTCAGTTTTTTTTTTTATTTATTTTCCTATGAAATATCCATGTTTCTGGATTTATCCTGAAAACCTGGTCTGTGTATGTTCCACATGCAGTTAATAATGGTACTTGTAATCCGTCAAGCTTATAATCCAGGTCAGGCGCATAGGCAGAATTTTTTTATGTATGGAAGGAGGTATTTAAATTGTTTTTCAGGAGAAGGAGTTTAATAAGAAGAAGAAAGGTAATTACTTAAGTATCTACAATCGCCAAATTGGGCGCCAGATTTAAGGATACGACTGAAAATTGGATCAAAAATTATTATTACAAATACAAAGCTTATGTTTTTTGTATGAAAATCATGTTTTTTCAAAAATTTCGAGAGGGAATATACTCCCTGATCTCCCCTCCTGTGTACGCTACTGATCCAGGTATTACGCGCAGCCCAAGTTGCATCGACAAGTTGAGAAGGATTATGCAGTGAGGAACAATGCAATGACTCAGGAGATGGAAGGACAAGGTCGCCCTGGCGCCTTCTCCGGCTAATTATGTACAAATATCTCATTTAGCTGTTGCGTCAAGGAGTGCTGCCTAGATTCCTCAGCCATTATAATCCAGGGATCGGCTCGCCCACTCTAGAGATAAGATTCGCTCGCAAAGGCCAGGCAACGAGCTTTGCAAATAAGGAATGAAAGTTATCTCCCACGGACTTCTGTAAATGGGTCAAGCCGCCGCGAAGTGGGACGTTGGGGAACAGATATACTATGTCATTTTACTTTTGTTCATTCTTGCAAACTTTTTTTAAGACTTTCCGAATTATAAACCAAAAGTAATATTTAAAAAAAAAAAAAAGACCCTAAGAACTTGCGTTTCTTACTAACCCTGAAACATTGTAATCTTTACAATGATTTATTAAAAATTCCATTTATAATCTGGCACTTCATTTATGCAGAAAATAATTAGTTTTGATCATAGACTAGCAAATAAATAAACCAAACAAATGAATAATCACTAAAAAAAAAAAATAGTATCTATAGTAATACGTCCCAACAAGAGTTTGCTAATGAAGGCAGATTTTAAGTTAAAAGAAGGTTGAGCAGCAGAGCTCCGTCACTAAGGCCGTATTTTAAATTATCATTAATAGTAACTAAAATACAATATTGAAAATATCAAAATCTCCACCACCAATTCGATTCACGTATGTAGAACAGATTTTCTAACCATTTAGACGCTCAATTTAGAGTGTCTGCAAGGATGTGCAAAACCACGAAAAACTGCGGGAGGAGGCACTCCCCTAACACAAACTCAACTCACCTACAATGTTTCAACCCTCCCTCAAACCGGATGTCGTAATGATTTCCAACATTTTGACTGTTATTTACCTCCAATTCTATTGTATTGTTCTGCCTAGAAAACAACCATGTACACCGAATTTAATCTGATTTGATCCAAAAGGGGCCGCTGGAAGTACTCCCAAAAAAATATATTGAAACAAAGAAAGCCAGAGCTGTATCACTAAGGTCGTATTTTCCCACCAAAGATATGTCCAAAGAACAATATGGATAAATGTATAAGGTTATCTCCGATCCCTGAATTTCAGTTTAACCGCATGCATTACAAGTAGGCCAGTTGGTAACAGGGTATTAGTAGTAAATTTTATAGACAATGGCGTTCCGTTCTAGTTGCAAATTGTTCGATACATACAATAACATCACTAATTACAAAATAGTGAAAGTTAGCTCAATAAAGAATTTTAATCAAGGCCATAAAGTTGTATAAAAATAGGTCATAATTGCGTTATCATTATACATATCCTTGCAATAATGCCTAATGACATATTTCATCACAAAATTATAAAATAAACATGAAAGTTACACAATTAATATCTTCATTTGGCATGTTTATAAATTGTACAAGTCATTGTATACTTATTAAGTAGCCGATATTATTTACTTCATAGTTAATGTTATATTTTCATTTCTACGGTGGGACGAAATACCGTTCCGCTAATTTCAGGCATCATTAGGATTGGAAAAAATAAAATCTCATTAATGTAGACGAGGCAATATCTCATTTCCTAAGCCCAAAAATGACCAAAACATATCTCATTCAAGCGTATATATATGTGCATGATAAGTTGAACTGTTTTGGATTTTACTCCTGCAATTTATCTTTCTGAATTTTTTATTCATACATGCATAATAACGCTGTTTCTTATCAATTCTGGCAATAAAGGTGTCATTGGCGGATGGAGCCATATTAATTAATTAAATCATTCAAAATAAAAATAGAAACGACAACCTCGTTACAAGTGCGTACGAGGCCTAAGAATCATCTTAGGCCTCGTACGCACTTGTAACAAACTGCCGTCCCGTTTCTCCGTACCGTACCACCGACCCGAACATTGTTTCGAAGAACAAGACAGCGTTCCGAGCATCGTTCTGTACGAATTGGATACGGGAAGGCGATCGGGAGAATCGAGTGTTCTTCAGAAGTTGTGGTCGAGTTCTCGCCCCAGTATCAATCATGGCATCTCAGTAGCAAGTGGCAGCAGCCGCGTACATTTTGATAGATTATCTTTTAAAAAAGAGGAAGAAAAAACCGCGTTGGTTGACAGCGAACTTGTATTTAAACCGAGAACAATTTGGTGGGAGCTGCAACCGCAACAAGGACCCTTCCCAAAAATTCTAAGTATGACTAGCATATAAATCTAGTAATTATCATAGGAGGCAATACAATTTTTTGAAATTTCTAGCATTGGTAAGTCAAAAACAGATAATAGATAAAAATAGATCTTACCTTTTCCTGTGCCGTGGCTTTTTGAAATTTTCATTTTCTCTCTGCGCACTCCCGCTTGAAGACTATCAACTTTCTTTTTAATCTCCCTCACCGATTTTTCCACTTTCTTCGCGAGGTCCTCCCAGGCATCCTGCTTACGAATTTTATTATAGTATTGGGGGTGTTTTGGGTTCCATAACACTTCGTTTGACTTGTATTGATCAATAAATTCGAGGGTTTCATATTTTCTCCACTCCATGCTTAATTAAACTTTTCTATTACAGAGCAGTAATCCAACCATGCCAAACACAAATTGGTGAAATAATGAAAATCACAGAACATAGAAGAGAAGTGGGACGATGGGCGGTGGAAGGGAATTCGAAGATCGGAGGAACGGTACGGTGCTACCTTCGATCCATCCACACTAGTCTCACCCCGTTCCGAACATTTCTTTGATGCGACGGTGAAAAACCGCCAGCGGAGCGATCGGCCCCGATCCGTTCTTCCGAACATTATTTCATTGAAGTTTTGCCGCCCCGATCCTAGATTTGTTCGGTTCGGAGGAACGGAACGGTAATTTGTTACAAGTGCGTACGAGGCCTTAGAGTGGTATGATATTTTCTATTTGCTTTTTTATGTTCTGAGCATCTGTTTTCTGTTGTCAGATCTTTATTGGCCTGCGAAATCTAGTTGAAGATGGCTTTGGATTTTGCCAAATTATTTGGCCATTGTTACTTTTGTACTGAAATGGTAAAATGAGTCACTTTCTTCGTAACAAGAAAACCTTTGCTCATAAAATGAATGCCCGTAACTTCCATCACATCATAATTTTAAATGTAACGTTAGAGGTTCAAGAGGTACACTGAAGAAGTCCCTGGTGGGTTGTTAAAAACGTCCTCATTCTGTAAAGTTATGAGCAATCTTTTCGTAGTATGCTCAACTAACGCTTGTAGTGCCACTTCTTCTATATTGATGTGCTGTCTTCTTTTGCTTTCATTATTGGTTTATATGTTGGATATATTGCCAATGATAATTGCAAAAGCGTATAAGTGCATAATGAAACGTCCGTCAGCAAAAAGAGCTAAAGCTTCTTCAGCAGTCTACATACACTCTTGGCTCTAGATGGTTTCTTTTTAACGCGTTTTTAATTTCTTTGACTTTATCATCGTCTGAAATTTGGATATAAATCTTAGTTGCACTTCTTTTTCCATCTGCGTCAAAACTGCTGCTGGTAGCAAAACTCAATTCGTCCAAGGAGGCACTGCTATGTTTCTCTAACTTGAGTTGAGCTTGATATCTATCTAGCTCTAATACATTTGTCTATATATATAGGGATGCCATTGGGCAATCATTGAAGATGATTATCCCAAAATTAAGTAAGCTTATGAATACTTTTGTATTTCTTACCTTGTCCTCTAAATTGGATACCTTTCCAAGGGCCTGGTTTGTGTTTACCATTATTTAATAATTAACCAAGATAATATTCCTCCTTTTAAGTTTAATACTAATGTTAATCAACGTTACTGCTATCTTAATGAAATATATTCAAATTAAATATGGGCATGGTTACTAAAGAACTACCTCCTTGCTACCACTTATCTTTATTCTTCAAAATTAAAATAACAAACTATTACAATAAAAAGTTAACCATGGAATGATTCAGCCTAGACTTAGCCATTAATTGTTTTAACATAAATCTCTTATCTGTACTAATTGGTGTTGATGGTTCCTCAGGCGAAGGCTTGAAGGCGATCGTTGTAGGCTTGCATCAGGCAAGGTCAGGATTCAGAGCGCATTTCTCATCTTCAGAGTCTCGTCGTCCACCCTCAGCCTCGATCAGTTTAGAAGTACCTCCTTTTCACCTCTTTGCTTCTTTCCCCCTTTCTCTCTTATTTTGCCTAAGAGGGAGTTGAAAACGATGTTCATTGGCCTACTAGTTTTATAGAGGGAGGAAATTCTGGGATTTCATCGGATGGCTCCGCCTCTTGTCCTGACAGCCGGTATCTGCGAACTATTATCCAACTGGTATAATTTAATCATACCTTTTCCACTTTTTCCTCGAGGCCAGCCAAACCTAAGGGGACCAGTTCTTAAAATTGATTAGATGTTCCAGCTTTTGGCATTGTTACAGTGTTAACTTCTCAGTAAGGTTTTTAAATTAACTTATCCCTTATCACTTATGTGGTGACATCTGTCATCGCCTGTCAGTTACCCTTCTCTACCTGCTCGACCCTTATTTCTTTTGTTCGCTATTGATATTGTTAAATTCTACAACGATAATATTTAACAAGATCAATACATATTAGCACTTAGTAACAGTGGTGCTATTTTTCTTCTTTTGGACCACAATGAAGAATCTTGAAAGCATTTAGTCGAACGACCAATACTTCCCTTATCAGACACACGATTTATGTTGGGTAGAATTATTTTTAATTCCGTGTCCAAGATTGTCCCGATTTTAGAAATCTCTTTTATGTTCGACAATATTAATCCATTTTTCGTTTAACTTACTTTAAATGTTTTTTATCGAAATTTCATTTACTTGAGACATTTTGATAATGTCTTTGCTATCGGAAATGTGCTCTGCAATATTTAAAAGCACATAATCCTACCCTTCAGAGTTTTTTCCTCAAGAGCTTCGTTTGTTCTCCAAATATTTAGCTGAATCCTTCTCGGAATATCTGCATTTCTGAAAAAACATACACTCTTAATGTGGCTGCAAAAAATTTCATAAAAAATGGAAACAACATCCCAAATTTAATAACTGTGCAAAAATTAAAGCGAATCTAGGCAGAACTTCTAACTTACAATTAAAAGAAATCTTTAAATTAGTTTTAGAAGAAATTCGGTCAATCTATTTTTCTAATAGTTTTGAAATTTTTATAAACGTGATTATAGCTTTCTCTTACCATCATTACGTTCATCAAAAATAATTTCCAAATATGTAGTCATTAGGATTCAATTATTATTAGTATTAGTACTTAAGTGACACACCCAACATTTTGGGATCTTATTAAGATGCTGAAGAAGGGGGCCGAGTGTTCCCAAAACGTCTAAAAATAAATAGAAAACTATAGTTTTTTTTTTTTTTAATTGAGATCAAGGCAAATTGAAGAAAAACGTATAATATGGAAGGACAACAATTAAAAGTAATTAATTTTTATCTCATCTTCTAACCCTCTGTATAAATAATGGGTTTGTTTATAAATATTGAGGTCTGGAATTGACCATCGTTGAATTTGAACGAAGAACACGTTCGAGTACAAATAGGGATTGGTACCGAGTGCAAAATCAAATCTTTGTTTTTTTACTTTTGCACTCCTAAATTAAAGATTTTCCCCACTCTGCGCCGTGTCAACTGGGTCTGACGTACCAAAAAGTGGCGTACTAACTATTAAAAAAAAATAGGTCAGCGTCCTCTCTCTTCGTAAATTATTCAAGGAACAACTAAGAATTTACAAAACCAGAGGCGCATTTCTGCCAGTATGAGAAATAAAAATATACCAATGGGTGTCATCTGTCGCGTGATGAGTTAAAATAATCCTGCTAATTTCTCGGTCTTGGACAATATTGAATCTTCAACCAGTTTTACTCAGTTGCTCCGTGTGACGTAACAATAGCTGGTTGCCAAATTGGTCCTGACGCGTTGCGGGCTACTGCTTGCAGAATTCTGGCACCCTTTCCCACAGAGGATCGGGTATCGGTTGCGTTGCATACTTGTCCCTAACGGGACGCCCTGTAGGCCGGACACATCCCAGTAGTCCGGGAACTATGTTAAGCAGAGATACAGGTCTTGTCCGGGCTAGGTTGAAATCACCTTAATGACTGCACTAGTATTAAATCAGTATACTTCGGAAGAGGCTGTTAAACCTGATTACAATCTACTAGTAAATATTGAAGTTACTCAAATAAAAGTATAAACTGATGATTCCCCGACGAGTTCAATTTTTTCTTTATATGGTACTTTGTTAAAATTTCCATACCATGTAGAGATGAGTTTCAGTTTTTTATGTCATCATGCTTTATTATTCTTAATTAGGTCTTAAAATCGTAGAGATCGTACATGACATAAATTCCATTTATGTGATCAAAGAGATAAAAAAGATTTTATTTATCCAGTGGTGCTATCCATGTATATACAAGGGTTGCTATAGATACAGCTTACTCTATCGATCTTATTAGAAATCGGTAGTAAAATACAAAAAAATAAATATATAACACCATCACGTTGAAAGTGCACATATATATACTTTTTTCCACATTAATGTTTTTTCCCCTCCCTCCTATTTTTTCACTATAATATTTTAAAAAATAGAAGAGAATATAAACTATATATTATCTATAATACGGCGAATACTCTACACCGACACTACTCTATCTACGTTGCGGATATGAGCGGGGGACCTTCCTGGATCGTGGATACAAGTTGAGAGAACAAGCCTTCAGACTTTTTGGAAACTAAAAATAGCAATGTGAAAGGATGAATCGAAATTAGAACTTTAGATATTTTTAAGGTCTGGATGTGCGATATAATATATCGCACATCCAGACCTTAAAAATATCCAAAATCAAAGGAGCACAACTGAAAAAAGGCTAATTTCTACAGTTCTACCCCTCTAGAAGAGTGTTTCCTCTGACACATGTTGCTGACAGATCATTTATTGATTTTTGGTGTTGGCCTGATATTTGAGGGTTCACTACTTTTTGGGATTATGGGACCAACTATTTAAAAACGTTAGAAAATTTGAGGTTTCATCCTTAGTTACATCCGATAATCGTTTTTAAAATTGAATTAAAATGTATATATATATATATATATATATATATATATATATATATATATATATATATATATATATATTTATCGCGACAAAGGCCAGCTAAGGATCACGCGTATATCATTTCATGGCTTTCATTTTTCTTATATATAATATATTATAATAGTCATCAATATTATAATAGTCATAATATATTATTATAGATTTATATATCTATAATAGTCATTTTACAATTTAAATTATTAGACTACTTAAAGTTTTTATATATATATATATATATATATATATATATATATATATATATAATATATCTATAGATATATATATATATATATATATATATATATATATATATATATATATATATATATATATCTACCGAAACGTAGATGGGAGTATTGTGTTTAGTCTGATCTTCGGATGTTGATGAAGGTATCAATGGAGCGTGCCTGTAGGGAAAAGATTTTTGATGTTATTGGCATCGAACTACTGGGTTCACTAAATCTTATTTTTGTTTTTAACTATCTCTTTAACAGGTATCATTCAAACTCTCCTTAATGATCTTTTTTTTTTTACCGTACGCTAAAGAATTATTATGCAATTTTGTCTGTATAAAACTTGACCCTCTAGATCTAGTCTAGTTGATAAAACGCTAAGGACAATAGTGCTGTGACAATAGCATAACCGATAACGCAACGATATGAATAAGTTTAGCAAGTGGGTACTGGACTTGTTATATACCTGTACACTCTCTGCAGCAGCCTTGATTCGGAATCTTTACGGACGGCTGCTCCATTGTTCTGCTTCCGGAATCCAATCACGATGGCTGTGCTAGACAATGGCTTCCACCTAATTGCCCGCTTCCTATTCAATATGGCACCGAATAAAGCGTCAGCGCAAATCGTCTCTGAAAGGATTATTGTTAGCAGAAATGTTAAACAATAAATCGCTTATCGCTGACTATAAGGAGTCGGCACTAATCCGAAGTCGACAATAGTCGACACTATTGTACCTGATCGGGACAATGCACAAATTTAAATACGGCGTTAGTTCGACCATTATGCAGTTGAAGATTGTCGCATTACTCTTATTGACTGAATCAAAGATCCGTGTACTGACATTGTTAGCTCTGATAAAGGATTAAAGAAATCAGTGAACTAGTTCTTAAAAAAACTTTCCATTAATCATATCACGGCTCATAAACTGCCCCATTTTTACTTGAAAATCCAAATAAATTGTTCCAACCGAATATATAAGTCAATATGCATATGTTTGTTTCAACATCCGAGGGTCTGTAGAGATTTTAATGAAACTCATGTTTTTCATCAGCCGACTAGAAATTCTGAAGGGATTATTTACGGTATGTTAGGATCCTAATTGGCGTTAAATCCAAGCATATTCTTTTAATGAAGCAAGCACTTAAGTAAATGAACTTGATTGTTTAAAACTGAACAATCGAATTTCAAATGTCTTACCATCATTGAATCATCATCATGAATCAATGAGAGTAAAAAATAAAAAAACGAGTCAAAAATTACCGTAAGGATTGAAGAATTGAATTATTATAATTGAATATACAAATATTACGTATTTGTTTGAAAATTTTTGGGTGTATTTAATATGATCTGAAAGTTTTATACCGTTTGGTTGATAAATAATAATAGTACAATTTGTTTCCATGAGGCAAGAGCTTTTCCCCGGAAACTCCGAGGATATAGAAACGTCGGATTTGTCAAAACTTTACGTGGTTCTTAACAAAAACTAGTTGAGATACAACAATAAAATTTGTTATATATTCTTATCTATATGAAAAATAAAGCATTCTAAATTTCATCAAAATCTGAGTTGACGGGTGTCATGGTCTGGATGAAGTGGAATGGAATGATTCATTATATTTCTATATATTTTTCGATACACTATTACTCGTTTGATTCCACCTCCAAGGACTAAATAACTTCAGAAATGTTGGATGCAATCGATTTCAAGTTCAGGAATAATGGAAATATACAGTTGACGAGTAGTTTAGGTTAGGTTGATAAATCGTACAGGTACTGTCGTTAACTATGAAGTCAAGCCTGGTCGTGCGATAGTGCTGCCACGACCGTAAATACTGTCACGATAGTCGCGGTGTCGATAACTGTCACCGTGTAAACGAGCCTTCACTTCGATATTGTCCGTGTTTTCTTAGTCTCTTTTCAAGCTATTCGAGTGAGTCGTGTTGTTTCTGGTTTATAATAATATGATTTTATTTTTTTCTGTTCGAATTGGTAAAACGTTAACTGGTTATTTATTCACTGATATTCCAGAGACTGGAATAACTATTTTCTAGTTAGCAACCCATCTTTACAATGATTCTTTCAATATAGTTTATTCTCAAAGACCTGAAGAAGATAGTAAAGTGCTTTGAACTATCGAGCGTTGCTCTGAAGAAAGTGTATTACTTCATTTACTGTAACAATGGTTCGCAGGCCGTGTTCTCCAGTAGCGAGGAGAAAGCTGGAAGTTCCCTGGGAACCTGCAATCCTTCCCTGACCTGTAGAAGCTCATATGGTGACCCTGAAGCAGATTGATTCGAAGAGTTGGCCACGATGAGTTGGCTATTAGATCTATTAAGGGCAAGGTCTTGGACCAGGATCTCTTTTTTTCCTTATCCTATCCTTTCCCATCTTCCTCCATACTGGATCGGACGGGGCAGTGTACCAGAAGACCTACTTCTGTGAAAGCCGACACTGCCCCCGGTAGATCGCCGAGGTATGATTAACCCTAACCAGTCCCAACTCCATAGGTTTTTTTTATTGGTTTATATATTTATAATCCATGCACATATTTCAATGACATTCAAGAGGTTTGGAATTCAATGTTTGATGGTATTATCTTTTAGAGGGAGATCTGGACAGTCATTCGGAAATCTAAGAGTGAATTGACAACTAATAAAAATTATCTATTTTCAGGAGCCCATTTTACTTTTTTGATAAAAAGAAAAGCTAAAAATAAGCCAAGACATAAGTTAATGAAGTTTATAATGACTTCTTAATCGATACTGTCAAATAATTTTTATATATAAAATAATTAGGTATATGTAGTAGAAATTGTAAACAAAAATTCAGTTATCATATTTGCTAAAACATTTAATAGATTCCAAATCGGTAATTTCATTCTTAACGTAAGAGGTTTAACCGTGGGTGTTAATATTCCTGCATTTAGCTAATGATTTAGTATTGTTGGGTGAAAATGCGGTGACTTTTAAATAATAATTAAATAATTAAATTTAATATTACAACGATGATGCATGCTAGGACTCGAGTGTTATAGGCATCGAACCTTTGGGTTCGTTAGGCCTTGTAATTTATTATTTATTTATAATTTCAAGCATATTCAATTCAAATCCCAATTTGTCAATTTTTTTTTTAAATTAATCATTAAACTCTCAGGTTCTCTAACAACCCAGCTCTCCTTCATAGTCCTAGGCGCTAATCACTTCACACTTACACGGACTGTAATAATAAAGGCAAAAACACAGATCCTTTAATCAATGTATTATTGCAACAATTGCTTCATGAAAATTATAAAATTTAATGTGTTATTCCTTCTGTGTTGTTTTTTTCAAGCAATTAACAGTGTATAATATAATGCTCTCAATATTTTTTATATTTTCTCTTTTTATAAACTTCACATGCCTAGTGGAAACAACCAGCTAATGTGTTATAAAAAGTAATTAAGGTGGTGGCACCATAGTAATGAGAGCGAGCAGTAATATCGTTGCCACATCTTGTCTTAAAAACAGTAAAAATAATTACTCAACAAGGCCATAAAACTTCTGCCATAAAACTTCTGCTTTCAATGGTTGTTTTTTATTTCCTTGTACGCAGTAAAGGAAGTATTGTAATCGCGAAAATTTTCGGTTGCCATATTTCTACGGAAATGTCCATTTTGACCATCCCTGAACCCATTTTAACTAGTTTCGTTGTGACTTCTGACCTTAAGTTCGTTCGTAAGTTTGTTCGTGCGTATCTCGCATAACTCAAAAATGGTTAGCCGTAGAAAGTTAAAATAGTGTATTTGGGATTGTTGTAAACCTCTCTTTTTGGGCACTAGATGGTCACCGGAAGTGGTACTGTACTTGAAGGACATAATTGATTTTCATCAAAAATTATATTAAAATATAATGCAAAGCTTTTAAAATTTGGTAATAATAATTCATATAGAAGTTTAATTATTTCGCACAGGTCGATCATAGAAACAATTATCATACGGCAATTATTATCGTTTGTTGAAAGTTATAATCATTTTTAACTTTTTTCATTATAGTAGTTTTTTTTTTTTTTTAATTTTCTATGAAGCCATCTAGTATTATTCTATCAAGCATCTTTTTTATTGTATTTTATAGGTCGTTATCTTAAGAGCTAATTGGGCTTTTCTTTGTTAACCTCATTTATATGTTTATTATATTCGTTTAATGAGTAGCGTTTCGTTACTACAACATCTCATCAGGCTTTCACTGTGAAAAAACGCTTATTACTCATTCAACCCTATCGTTATCCTACTTATATTTCCTTATTTAATGTCTTTATATTATTCATTTACTAGCTGTTTATTGTGCTATGCTTCCTGTTGTCAACTATTGTAATATGTACTTATACTAATATAATATAGTACACAATTTAGAAAAAAATAAAAAAAACAAATTATAGTAAATACTTTTTTCATTTGATTGAAAATGAGTCAAAACACTAGGAGGCACTCTACAGCGTAACTAATAAAAAATGAATCCCAAAGGGTTCTTGATATTACAACAGAATTTAAAAACACAATTTATCCTTTGGGGTAGAGGCGAAAACAAAGATAAATAAAGAAATAATAATAATAGATATAAAAGTTTTATTATACTAAATAGAAAATCTATCTATCGAAGGAGATGGGGAAAGAAGCGGAGATCCGGGATTTGATATATTGCAGCCTCACAGATGGGCTTATTCCTTATATATAGGAGCATGAACCGCCGCTGACCATAAGGAGTTGCAACTTTTCTATTTTCTTTTCAACGCTTTCTTTTTTCTCTATTTTTATTACCTTCTTTGCGCTTAATGCTTCATCCGACGCCGGGTCCAAACACATTATAAATCAGGTCTGGGAAACTAGGCGTGCGAGCTCTAGCGTTTTTGCTGCGGGGTTTGAAAAAGAATGATTGACACGGCGAAGGGTCCCGGAGCTTCGAAATAATTTTATGGACCATTCGTTTAAAAAAAAAAATCCATTTGTAAATTAACCTCGTTTCATTAGGATAATGATCTGAAATAAACCTCATACCTCAATACATTACTACTCAATACATAAATTAGTTTCATTCATTGATCAAATCCACTTTGACATCATCTATGTAATTGAGATCATTAAAATAGTTTGTAAATTTATATTGTACTATTCACCATATAATCAGGCCTAGAATCGTCTCTAGGGAGAAAGGAGGTGCTCAAAAAAAAAAAGTTAAAAAAAAATTATAAGGCTCTATATTTAATTTAACTTCCTAATCTTTTGCAGCTTAGCCACGGTCAAGTGGGATTTGAATCCGAAGATTTTTGGTTTTAATTTTGCAATAGGAGAAGAAAATATTTAAAAAATGCTCTATATGATTCAAACTAGGAGATATTTCAATCACTGACAAAATTAAGTCTTTTTTTTTTTTAATTTAGATTATAAATTTACCAGGAAGGATTAATAGCATTATTACACTGTTTCGCCGGGTTATACGGGATTCTTTCGTGTTTCCATTTAGGGAGCAATAGTTTCAATATATAAAATTATTAACTTATTTCATTATTTAAAAAATCTTGTTTTGTTTAAGAAAAAAATAAGGACGAGTTTTTCTTTATAGGGGTGCCTCATCCCCTCTCTCCTCCGTGTTCCTCTTCTAGATCCGCCAATGGATAATTCGATGGGAACAGGGGTAATTTTGGTTTTACCAATAAATGAGATCTTACCCACAATGCAGCAACTTCCTTATAAAACTTTGCATTTTTCTTTATTTATATTGCTTAGGCAGCTGTTCCCTTTTATTAAAGACCCAATAGTTCTTATCTCAGATCGTAAAAAAATTATGCTCTCGTTGATATTGAAGCCTTAAGGGTGTCGCTATACTTCAGCCGTTCCACGACTAATAGAACTTGGAACGACTATGAGTGCCAAATCCTTTGTTGATTTTCTAGAATTTTGCGTGAATTCCATCGGTCATCTTCTATCGCGCTTTACCAAAATCCAATCACTCCAACCGACCGTGAGTGTAGAAAAATTATGGAGTGGAACGATGAACTGCACAATTTTTCACACAGTTTTTAGGATGCGTTACAATAATAATAATTATTGGTCAATAAATACACTATTAATGAAATGTATGATATTGATTGTATAAAATATGTTACAAAAATATTGATGTGAATAATTTACAAAATAAATATTTTGTGTAGTGGATTTATAATTTATAAGCTTACAATTTCCACTCTTTTTTTATTTTACTTTTTCTAGTTAAGATGAATTTATTTAGTGTTCTTGCTGTGCCATTAATTCTAAAGAATTATATTAGTCTATAAATTGAAATATTTGTAGACTGTAAATATTATATTAGTATTAGTAGACTGTAAATATTATAACATGTCTGTATATTATAACATGACTGTATATTATAACTATTGTTGTCTGTATATTATAACATGACTGTAAATATTATATTAGTAGACTGTAAATATTATATTAAATATTTATGTAGACTGTAAATATAAAATACTTATTTACCAATTTTCCATTTTATTGAAATTAGGTCTGACCAAAATTATCAGTTAGGTATTGCCTAATGGCATTTTCGTCAGTACCTTCAAATATTTAGCGGCACTTGTCATTGTCCGGCATCGGAATAAAATTAGTACTGTACAACTATAGCCACAATATATATTTCGGAACTATAATTGCTGATTCCTTGAAAGGTGTCATGTACGCTTCTTTCATCCTCTTCTCCGCTCCGACGCGTCGCTACAGAAGGTTAAGTAAGTCGGAGAAACTATCCTCTAGGGAGACGCCAACATTTCTCCACGAATAGCGGAGGATCGAGTCCTTCCTCATATAGCCAGCTAACAAGTAGGGCTGGTCTCTTTTAGACATGAAAGTGGCACGACTTCGAGGTTTGAACGCCAGGCGTTTCTTGTCTTCCGACCATTATTTCTGATCTAGCAGCATGGACTCGGGAACTTTTTATTTATTTATTGTTTGTTTTTCATTGTAGGAGATTATTTATTGCTACGGTAATATTTTCTAATACTAATAAATGATTTCGTATATATTATGTCAATACTATTGCAATCACAATTGTTTGGTATGATAGTTATACACGCTGCCATTATACATGAGTTAAAATTATTCTACGGTAATTTTTTTTTTTTTTTTTTTGTGTACGGGAAGGGATTTGTCTGAATTAACAGCGATCATTCTTCCCTAGCAATCAACTTCGTTAGTCTTAGGAAGCTCAAAAAAAAAAAGAAGTAATTGTGTCGAATTTTATTGTTACACTTCTTTTTTTCTTTTTGTTTTTTACAATTTAAATTAATGTAAATGAAAATAAATGCTGATGCAAAGGAAAAAAAAAAACATATAAATCTTATCTTTTGATTATTGAATATAAGTCTGTACAACAAAAAATAAAATCGATGACAGTAAAAAAATCAATGACTAAAAATAAGTATATTTTTCTATTAACATAAAGGAAAACCTCTTCAATAAATAAACAAAAAAATAAAAAATGCCAGGTTAAAATTTATTAGAAATAAATCCTTTATCTTTTCAAATGTTAATGCTAATGTAAATTGAAATGTCTTATATGCCATAATTTGAAATGAAATCTGCTTGTATTGATAAGGCAAAAAATGAAAAGAAAATAATATGAATGTATTTATTTACAACCTTTATTTGCCATTCTTGATGGTCGTAGTTTTTGGTAAATGGTCGCCCTGGCGATGTATATCGGCTGAATTGACACTGAGTCGAAAATCAACATTAAAAAAAAATGTGTGGGGCTGGTTGTCAATACAGTGTAATATCACTCACCCGTAAACATAAAGCAAACTTGCATTAAATAAAAAAAAGCCCATCTAAAAGAATATCAACTAGAAATCTCTAAGGCGGTCATTCGACCTCCGCTCCTCCATGGTGCACCGACCGCTCCTCAGCTACTTCTACAAGATTACACAGGTACTCTACGGAAAATGCAGAGTTATCAAAACTCCGTATTATCATCTGAGGTACCACACTTCACAGAGCACGGAACAGCACCATACATGAAGAGCTCCAGCTCCCCTCGGTACCTGTGTTTATTGGAAGATCAGTAAATAGAAAGTAAAAAGGCCATTCGGTCACAATTTCAAGTTTTTTATTAAGTTTTATTTTATGAATTTCATGCTTCAATCAGCACACCATACGGATGCATTGACTCAATAAGACAAGAAGGTAATAGTACGTTGTTGGCGTTTGTTATACATATAAACAATTAAATGAAGTACGTTTTACATGAAATGTCGATATAATGTAAAATCAAATAAAATAAATTTATATAAGAAAATAAAATAAAAAACTTGGTGACCGAATGGCCCTTTTACTTTCTAATTGCTGATCTAATAAAATGGGCACCGAAAATTAATAAAATGACTAGAAGATACATAATTAAATTTATATTAGTTTTATTTTGGGCTTAAACACCAAGTTACAAAAAAAAAAATCCAGCTTCATTGCATTGACTTCACGGTATAAGAAAATATAAAACATGCAACCCAGTTCAAAGATAAAAGGATATTCCTGTGAATGGTATCTTCTTATAAGGCATGTTATAAATTTGCGTTTCGTACAGTAAAATCAAGTATAAAATTATCTTATTGCAAATATTAAATTATCTTGTATTAAATTATCTTATCATGAGGGCAAATAAAATTCTTGTTGTTAACAACAGCCATATCTTAAAAACATATTTTAAAAACAATTGAAATCAATAAATATCATCAATGTAATAATGTTAATTATTCTCGTAATTCAGAATTTGGAATTCCGAAAAAAATGTTGCTTGGCTCATAATGTAAACGAACGAATGAAAGTTTTACGATATTTCTCTTCCTTTCTTTGTAATATGAGCTTATTTAAGATTAACATTTAACACGCTCTTCAGCATAATTCATTTTCAAGATTTTTATATAATAAAGAATTTTTACAACCTGAAAATTGGAAAAATTTGTTCCACTTCTCGAAGCAAATCATTCTTCATTGACACATATAAAATAATGTAAATCAGAATAGGGTGCCTCTAGCCTATGATGTTGTATTCGTAACTAAATCTATAATAAAATAATAATAAATAATACAATATGATGAAATAAACTAGGTTTATTCACAGTGTAAGATAAACTTAGATCTCCATCACATAAACCTAAATATGACTAATAATAGTTAAAATAATAAAGAAAAAGAAATAATAAAATTACACTTAAAAAGTGAAATAAATAAAATAAAGAATTTCTGGAATCAGGAAAGAATTAATAGAAAAATTAAAGTATTATACATAATTTGGTTCTGTTAACTTGCTCAATTGAATTTTTAAAAACGTTTTTTTTAATTGGTTTGTAGACACCAATTCTTTGGTTAATATTTTATAACAAATTTTCTTATACTTTAATCATACTTATCGTAAGATTAATTTGTGAAATAGTCTTTGTATGTTCTATTTTGTTTTAAACATCATCGCCAGATGTGGTTAAAATAAAATATATAAAAGAAATGGAGTAATTAAATTTTCACAAATAAAGTATTCATGTACTGTTAAGAATAGCAGTGGAGATACAAATACGAACAATTATGGTATAAACGTCAGGTTACTTTTTAACATAAAATGGAATATTATAAAACATTTATATTAGGTGCATTGGGAAAGAAAGATCTTCTTTTAATAATTTTATTAAAGATGATTACATATTGTTTACATTTCGAGTTATTCTCTCATTTGGACAAAAATCTTATAATTTCGTGTCATTTAATTAATATCTTGTTAAATAACACAAAATTGTAAGATATTTGTCCAGATGATGAGTGAATATACGTAAACAAAAAAATATAATCATCATTAATAAAATTGATAAAGGAATATCTTTCCTTCACATAGTGCTTAATATAAAAAGGCGTGCATTTGCATAATTAGTAAATAAAAAATTAAAACCTAAATGAAATACCTAAAGATATGATACAAGGGACTCACCGAAATGGTGAAATTTCATTTGATTTAACTTTTGTTATTTATTTTGACCTTTAACATTATTTTAAAAATATGAGTATTTCATGCTTTGTTCATATGTCATTTTTAGTCCTAAAGGAGACCGAAAACTCGGCACACCTATTAAGGTGTGCCGACTTTTCGGTCTCCTCATTAATGCTTTCTATAAATTACAATACAATTAACTTGCTTACTATAAACACTTTGCAATTAAATTGCTTACTATATATAAATTACATATGTTAGATTGCTACTAGCGTGTTTTATTTTGACCGCTATCTCGGTTATCATGTACATGTTATGCCGATTATACTGTAACTGCAGTTAACTATTTCGATATTAATTTTAAACAATTTTCTTTTGATCGGTCCAAAAAAGGTGTAAATTTCACGTGAATAATATTTCAGAATAATTAAATAATAACTTTTCTAATTTATATAATAACTTTTCATTATAAATTGTGGTAGGGAAGGCTAACTCTAAAACCTTGGTTATATGATATACAGTATCAAATTACCCGCAAGGACGCAAACGTTGTCATATAAGTTGTTATATTTAATTACCACTTGTCAGAGCCTGTCGTCATAAAAATATACAACATAATTATTACTGATGATTACGTATAAATTGGCTTGTAGTGGCAGTTTTTTAATTACTTCCAGTAACTACGTTACCTACTTATAGTCAACCACTTAATTTATTTGAAGGTCGTTACTGATTAAATAAATGATCTTACAAACGTATTTTTTTTTTTTATGTTAAATTCATTCTTGAACAGTTATAATTTGCATCACAGTGTGTTTTTACTAACGATACGACATTGGAATGGTAACCTCTAGCGAATAAAGATAATTTTAAAACTATAAAGCAATTTAACCACCAATCTCGTATATTTCATTTAACCGATTATTAAGTCTCTGTATCCTTTGTAACAGTAGCAGTAACAGGTTTCGTTAACTACCAGTTCCCCGGAGTAGTGGCATTCTATCCTAGTTCGCTCTGGACCTCCAGTTTATTTAATTTGTCTAATTAAGGGGTTGCTCCGGTCCAGCTGAATTCCAGTAGCTGACTGGAAGGCGGATGTTTTCAGAAAAGACGCTAACTCAAGGAGGAGATATTAATCATTACAAATGAATGGGCCGCGGGTTGGATAACGGGGCCAGCTAAAGAAGTCGCTTCTGATCTTGGGCCATCACATCCTACGGTATAAAATCTTTGCTTCCCTTGAGATTTTGAGCTTTATCAATTAATTAACCATTTAGTGATTGTATTAATTTTTCTCTTATTAAATTAGTTATTTCATCGTCGTGGTTGCTTCATTAATGTTTGTGTTTTAGAGCAGGATTAGTTCGTTTGGTTTACTTATGTTACAGTTGTTGTAGAGTTTGCTGCATAAAAACTATTTTCATTACGATATATTAAAAAATATGATCCTGTTTTAATTTGGATGCCTATGCATAAAACTGAAGTTGTCAATTCGACAACTTGAGGTGACAGTGTGTTAAAATAAAAATTAAAAAGCTGGTGCAGTGCGCTAGCTCGCAACTTTAAGTTACCATCCTACTTGAGTAGACATTAATTTATGCTCCAGTAGGGCTGAGGAAATTTTAAAATTTTCCATTAAATAGTATTGAATTATAAATTATAAATTATCTATTAATAATTATATTATTAATGACAACAATTACTTAAGTTTTTGCGTTTTTCGTCATTACCCAATACTTTAAACGACTCTAATTTTCTAAAATCTTTAGCTTTCCAATAGAATGTTATACACCTATATTACTATTCTTATTTTCGGAAATTCGTTTTTAACTTGGTAAAATATTACTCATTTTTCCTGTTTAGTTAATTATCGAATTCTTTTATAGTTTATTTATGAATTATCCATGTTTTATTAACAATAACAATGAGAAACGGTTAATTATTTCAAATAAACAAAATAAAAGGTATTTTAGAGGAACCATTTTGAAAATTAGGCATTTAAGCCCCGTCAGACTGTTTCAGTGAGGATAAGTCCAATTTGATACTAACGGACATTTAATTGTACATTGATAAAACGAGTTTGATCAAAATCATTAGTACCGTTTTTGAGGGAATTGTAAAAAAAAAATCGATGATATGAAGTGACACTTTCAGTAGTCAGTTTTAGCAACAAAGTCGCTAACATTAAAGTAAAGCAAAGTAACATTAAATACGTAATTTCAGTTTCATAAAACTTTTCGTTTTTGATCTAACACTCACACACACACAATTTTGCAAAACTTGGATATTTGGAATCAGGGGACCTTAAAACGTGTATTTCCCTTGAAAACTCGGATTCAAAATTTTTCTCGATCGCAATAATTTCCTCTAAATAGTTACAACATATTTCATATATATGTAACTAAAATTAAAAATAAGAAATATACGGTCTTAGGTATTTTATCTAAAGAGTCCTTCAAACAATGTTTAAGACTCCATTTTTATAATACAATAAAATTTTAAAATTAAGACTGAAATTTAGCACACACTTACTTGGTGAAACCTATTTGGACTTACTAAAATATTAAAGACAGTTAAAAAGAATCATGTTCAAAAATATATAATCATTAAGTCGAAAAAGTTTAGAACTACAACTTAAGTGGCTTGGTAAGTCAGCAACATAACAGGACCTTCACATTTAACAGTCAATGTAAACAAACGAAACCACTGCAATGTATTCCTTAATAAATAACAAGGACATGCTAGCATACTTAAACATAATTTGGCCACATCCCACATAACCGATAGCACTGCCAAAAGACTGAAAAGAAGCTGACTGAAAAGGCTGAAGCTGGTTTCATCCCTAACATGTTGAGCTAAAAATGTCGTCTAATAATCTGATTGTCAGTACCTGGAATTAAATAGCTGTGGATATTTTTAAGATGCGTAAGCTTGTGTGGTTATGGGTGTAATTATTAAATAATACCATACAATTAATCCAGTCCATGAAGACCGGTACTTAATAAAACTTTGGATAAACGCATAAACGAATCAGCAATAAATGTTAATACCGTAGGCATATCATCGGTGCCTTTTCCTAATCTAACTTTAAATAAAGTAAAATGTAATAGAATTTCAGTTAAAATCGTAAAATTTTATAAAACGTTCAGAATTTTTTTCCACTTAATTTTTAAAAATTCCTAATTCTACATATCATAAGGACCGCCCGGAAGTCAATGCCAGGAAGACGGCCCAAACTGAATTCAATTCGTGCCACCTTCTCTCTCTCTCCTCCCCCCAAAAAGTGATAAGCACACTACGCTTATACTATATTATTCATTTTCTTTCAATATTAGTAAGATATAGATTCTTTGATGAGAATGCATGTACCGAAATTTCCAGACAATTCGATCTGATATTATCAGCATCAGAAATACTGGAACATCTCCAGTAGGATTACTACTGTCAGGTTACAGATAGACTCGAAGCCTAAGGTGTAAATTATACAACGATTGAGGCATAACCAGGCAGGGAGTTGGAACATTAGCAACTGGAAAGGAAGTTGTTGAAGAACGACTGTGACACACTTTCCTGAAGAAACCGCCATAAAGATGGCTGTTACCGGTCCATGCCTACGGTAGCAGGAGCCATCAAGGTGTTTGCCCACTTCTTGTCTTCTTGATGGCTCTTTATTTAATGGCTATCTCTAACCGACTCGGGCAATTAGAAGCTCAGCGGTCTTTTTCTTCGGAAGGCCGATCCAAGAGTCGGTTCATCAAAATCACCTTGTCTCCGTCCAGAAGCTGTAATTTATTCATTCAGTTTGTATACTTTAATTGGGACGCCCGGATAAATCGTATCTAAATTTTTCGTTCCGGATCTGTAACTTCGTTCGCAATGTTTCTTAGGATATGGTTACTAATTTATTAGATTAAAAATTTTATTATTACAACATTATTTTTATTAGCTTTGCCTAATTAATATTCTGTTCCAACTAATTTTTACTTTTCTCATTGCTTGATTGATCTGCTATTAGACTGGAGTAAACCTAATCTAAAACCGAGGTTTGTGGTAAATCAATTGTTTCGTTTTAATAATCATTTATTTTTAATCCTAATGAGTAAGTGGTTAATCGGACTTGGACAAAAATTGATCAGGTCCAGTGAATTTTCCATGGCTTTATAATCAGTTAAATAATCGTCAAATGGTAATGGGGATAAACCTAGCTCAAAAGAGAAGCTAATTAAATCGTGAAAGTCAATGAATCATCATCGGTATGGTCTTTTGATCCATATCTAATATTATGCAAAAGCCTTTCTTATTTATTTCAATGTCGTTTTGGGTTGGAAATCCTCATTTGCGTATACCTAAAAGTGTAATAACGAGTGGCCTTCCATGGAGTAAGTATTTTTGTTACCTTGGTGGTGTTTCTTAACTCCATTGATAACAATTCTTCCTGGGCGATTTCAGTAGTCCTTATCTTTTCTATGGTATATTTTGTACTTGCTTGGTTAGTATGTCAGCTTCCTAAAATTATCTCTAAATGATTCGATTTCATCTGAAGCAATTAATTGTGGGAATTCTTTTTCCCAGATCGTCCTTAATCCACATTTCATAATCAACCAACGAGACAAGCCCTCACTAAATCTTACCTTTGGAATGCTATTCCTCCCCGTAGGCCGCAGACGTAACTATTTTCTAGGAACAGAGCTCTTCGTGAGAGTTCAAGGCCTCGGAGGTCCTTATCTGAGGAGCCTTCGGACAATGGCCGCCCGGAGGGATCTGCATTGTTCAGCGGATATTAGTAACAATCGAAGAGATATTATCGACCACTGCCGCCGGCTCTCCAGGCCTGGCCACCTGGGCTTCGAGAAGGACCGTGCTCTGTCTGTCCGGGATCTTCTCCAATTGGTCCTAGGAGAACTATTTTCCAATGAATTGGCATGAAAATCTAATTCGATGATCGCCTAGCTACAGAAAACTTTAAAATTTTCAATCTCAGTTGATTGATTCGTTAGTGAAATTTCTCAGAAAAGAAGCCTTGATATATGTGAGCAGCAGATAACTTCATAAAATTGCTAATTATTGAGGATACTGGTATGGAAAAAGACATATTATGGAAAAGGAAATGCAATATAGAGCTGAGCCAGGAAATGAAAAAGTTTTCAGTATCCTCAATTAGGTACATATTTCTGGACCTCGGAGGTAAACTGTTCTCTCGAAATGGCACTGGTTTTCTGAAGTTGCATTAATTTACTCAGCTAATTTGTTAGATTGTACACATTTGCTATATATTATGTTTGAAATTCGGCCTAACTGCCTTGATGGCCAAAATATAATTTATTACCGAGTATAAAAAGACATGATGAAAAAAATTCTCAACTGAAAAATTGATAAAAATTTAATATTTCAATCTACCTCCAACGTTCAGATATTCAACTTTACATATAATTTTTTTTTTAATTAAGTAGAGTCTCTTGGAGATCTGGAGTCTGAATTCATAGATTCACCATTTAATATTGCAATTGGCAAATATGGTACCTTCGGAAAAGTGATCTAAATATAAAGATAATATTTCTAAATTAAATAAATAATACCGTCAATTCCCATCTCGTATCGACAGAAATATTATATGTTATATAATTGACGCAGTTTCTGGAACGCCCACCTGCCTTAGAAAATTGGGTAGCCAGAAACGTAGCTGAATGTAGCGTTAGAAAAATATATGTTTTTATTTTTATTTTCTGTGGTTATTGTTTGGAACGATTTTTACTCAAGGGGTTAACTGTAAGTAAATAACTGAGTAACTTGAATGAGCAAAAGGCCCGTACTCCATACCATAATTTAACCATTCCTATTCGGTTGACTGGATGTAGGCCTTTGTAGGAATATTGGATTTCAAGTTTTCAACCTCAAATTTCAACTTATTAATTAAATAAGTTATTTAATAACATTTTAGCTCTGTGGTAAATTTTTACATTATTTAATTTTCCATAATTTGACTTTAATGTAGTTCAGTCACTTGGTAAATACTTTGTAATAAATTGAATTAAAATTTTATTTGGATATCTGTGTATATTACCTCTCATTATTGCATGGAGAAAGAAGAGTATGAAGAGTCCATTCAATTTTTTATATTTCTCTTAATGGTTCTATTCATAACTGTCTAGAACAACCACGGAGTACCAGGGAATTTGATAATAATAAATTTATGATAGATTTAAAACGACGTTAAAGGCATAAGCAATAGAAATAGTTATGCAGTAGTACCCCTTCTCTCTTCGAGTTAAAATATATGTTTAGTCAAAGAACTTTCCGTTGCTCAACTAGCTCCTTTTCAGCTGAATGCGGATATTGTCAGTAATTCTTTTTGCGGTCATTTGTTGCAATACTGTTTTCTAATCTATTACTTAATACTTTTTATGTGTCGTGAAATCTTTTGTTCCGTAAGTGCTCATTGATTTAGTTTCTGTGAAGAATTATGTTTTTGGAGAACCATGGTTCCTGTCTGTATGATTGTCTCAAAAACTGGAACATTTTTATTTCGTGAATTAATTGTGTGAAAAAAAATAATAAATAATAATGTGTGTCATTTTTGCCTCATTGAATCTATGCATTTTTTTTTCTTGGATGTTTGACGCTGCAGATAACCGTAACGTGCCACTAAAATCTTATAAAAGAGTAAAAGCATAAGCTACTTGAAATAATTTATATTTTCCCTCATGCGAACTCCCAAAGGCCCTCCGTGTTAGGCGAACAAGTGAGGTCAACTATGCAACCAGCCTGGTACTCGGCGTAGCGTGGGTTGGTTCTAATGAGTTCCAGCTCACTTACTTTATGGTATATTCGAGTCGTCGGGTCACCACATGTCACACGTGAGTTTCCTCACGTCACATCGTAAAATAAATCCTTAATTCATCACATCTTCACTCCCACGGTGCGGGACAAATATTTATGAGATGTTTCAGTATCCCTCAATAGTTCTAAATTGAACTGGTTTGCAAAGAACTCTTATAGAAAGACAAAAACAACAGAAAGACTGTTGCATGGGTTTAATGCACTGTCATAAAATTGGGCTTAATGTCCCACTTATTAGAACAATTGATGGTAATCATTCATTGACATCAGTCTTTCTATATAACTATACTTTCTGCAACTTCGAAATCCGCCTCCCTGCAAACACCTTTGAGCTTAAGTTTGTTCGACTTCGAACCAGTTCTAATAAGTCTTGAAGACTCGTGACATTTCACGAAGAATCCTTTTCTTAAAACCAGCAAGATCTGCACTTCGGTTTAGGTATTGTCCTTGTTACGGTCTTTTTTTTGCGTGAGAGTGTAAATTTATGGTTATTATTGTATGTGATTCTTAAACAATAATTGCCGTTTCTTCGTAATGTCAAATTATTGTTATTTTTCCGTCATTCTAAGCACCAATAGTTAGAATTGACATCGTCTCATTATAAATAATATATAATTGTCTTCGTTAGCAATTTATGTAAAAGAGCTGGAGTTGGTAAACCCGTTCTTCATAACTAATCATATCCTTGCAAAGTCTCCAATTATTTTACGATTATTTCCTCCATGACAAATACTGCAATAATGAAAATTCTACACCGTCGGGCGTGTTATTTGGCTGTTTTAGTACATTCTTTCAACTCTTATGTTTTAATTCAGATGTATCTATCTATTATTAATTGAACAATGTTAATTAATTAAAAACAATGTTTGTTTTTCGACATCACCTGGTCAACTTTCTAATGCCGATCGCGTAAGATATCGGGTATTATTATACTTTTGTTTATCACATCATCAGTATAATGGGTCAAAAGGAAAATATTGCGAATATTATAGGCTAATTAATAAAATACCTTGACAAAAGCTTTATAGTCCAGTCAAATGGTAGTTTTTGTTGCTAAAAATCCAGTAGTTCGTTTTATTCGAATCTTATGTTAGCTAACAAAATTTCCTAGTAAGTTTTGAGGTATTCCCTAAAAACGCGAAATTTTGGTAATTTTTTTGGCTTTTCGCATATAATTTCAAAAGTACTTTTGGTAACGAAAATTTAATTCTTATCTTTTTTAAAGTAGACTTTAAATTTCAAGTACTTTAAAAAGTAGTTATTTTTTTCCCAAAAAGTGACATTTTAAATATTGGTTCAAATTTTGAGCGAAACGTTAAGAAAAATATTGATTCTACGAGGAAAATTATTAGAATTGAAGTTGCAAAAAATCTAATTAGCTTTGATTCAAGCACTAAACAACGCCTGTGTACCTAATGGTTGACTCATAATTTGCAAACAATTTAGAAAATTGGATTTTGGGATGATTTTATCAAACCCCATTCCAAGTCTATAAAAAGGCTCTAAAAATGTAGACCTTGATTAAAAAAATAAAATTAAATGAAGTTCAATTGTTGAAGTCAGTTGAAGAGATTATCTTGACAACTACGGAATAATGGTCAAAAATACGTTGTTGTTTTACCCAGAGGGGCCTGCAAAGCGCAGAACCTTTGAAAAATGCACATCGAAAAATTTGTCCGATTACAATATTTTCCATATTGGAGCGCGCTTATGTTCTGCAGTTCCTACAACCTACAGCGATAAGAAAATAAAAACAGGCAATATTCAATGCGCGGTATCTTTGCTAATAATGGTGCGATTTCGAAGATCTTTTCTTTTGTTTTGAATAGTATTCAATTATCTTCCAAACGAGCATTCATTGCGATCAGCGAAAAATGTACACTTTTCGATTTATGAGCAAATAGAATTCAAAAAATATTTCAAATATATTTGTGTTAGAAAAAAAGATCACTCTTGCAAATTTTAACTAAATTTGAACTGATCCGCGGCTGTGTAGGCGGCCAAGAAAGAGTACTTCGAAAATTGGTAAACTTTCCTCTCCTCCTATAAACCTACAGAGTGGTTAACTTCAAATTTTGGCAAATTTTGCCTACTTTAAAAAAGATAAGAATTATATTTTCGCCACCATTCTTGAATGGTGGCGAAAAATATTCAAAATATTTTTTGAAATAATAAACGAAAAACCAAAAGGTCGAAAATTTTGCTTCAGATTGGATGGTTCAGATTCAGATTGGAACCTCCAAAAATATAGAAAACGATAATTAAACCGAATTCTGGATCTTTTGCAACAAAAAATACCATTATTATTATTATAGTATTAGGCTTATAGTATTATTCAACCCGAATAATACCAATATATTTTTTTAATAATAAATAATATTATTATTTTTTATAATTGAGGACATGAATTGATGAAGGTGCTATGTAACATATTTCCGAACATTGAATTCCCCTTAGGAATTTAGTGTAGATTAGGTGTGATTTGTTTAGCTTTGTAACATTAACAACTCAAGATTCTTGGTCAATCGCATGTTTTCTCGGTGGATTGGATAGATCAAGTCTTTGAAAACCTGCATACAAAGAAAAGAAAAATTTAATTTTTATTTTATTTGATCAAATTTAAAATATTTTTAACATCACACCTTCATCCAATCATTTCCTTCAATTTTTTACACTCTTTATTCTCTTCTAAATATAGATAGGTGACTATATAAATAAGAGATATTTTTAAAATTTTAAATTCCTAAATGTGCAGTTTGGGATTGCATTTTTCTTAACATTCTTGTAATTATTAATATAGAATTGAAAAAATGTTTTCAAATCGGGTACTGCAGACTTAGACAAAAGTATTATAAATATTCAATGATAGGTGCCCCAATAAAGGTGGAAGGCTACTCTCTTGACCGACCGTTGAACTCACTAGCCGTTCGAGTTACTCACTAATCATTTACATCAGTTGTTCCTCATACTTCATATTTTATTTAACAGTTTAAGAAAATATGAAGTATGAACAACATAAAACATAATAATATAGTTACTGTAAATAATAATTATTTTTTGTTAGATGAATTTACTTCAATCAGGATTCAAGGAAGGAGACTATTTTTTATATAATCGTAAGATAACCAAGCCACAGTTGTCTAAGAAAAAAATTGATACATTAATTCATTTATCCATCCAAATTTTCGCCTGTTCTGGAATCATCGGGGATTGGTACATCTATTCAAAATTCGCGATGGTGTACTTCTGAACGATATAATAATAAAAGAACTTTCCAATCAGACACAGAGACACACATAATCCACTATAACAGCACAAATAAAAAAAACAAATAGGAAGAACAGAAATTAATAATTTTCTTATTAATTTAAGATTTAAACAACTATCTTGGTAATTAATTATTAGCGTACATTAATAAATCTATTAACGGCGCTAAAATATGTATATCAATCAACAAAATATAATCGTATAAACATTACTTTTTTTTGTAAACATAATGTTAAACATATAATAGATCGAAACTAATGAACTCTGCAAGATGCAATAAAAAAATAAAATAAAATTGTAGCGAATAAGTTATAAATTAACCTCCGGAATTAAGTCACATCTTGTATGATATTAAAATTGTAAAATTAACTTGATTTTTGTTACCTACTTACATAAGTAGTTTCACAAAAAAAAAAAAAAAAAAAAAAAATGAGCCGATAACTCATCTTAGATTTTGAGATTGAGATAATCTAACTAATAAATATTAACCATCCTTACAGAATCACAATCAGATCATAGAAACAAAGCAGCATATGGCACAACTCTGAAAGGCTCCGCACGCTGAAAGGGAGCAGACTATTAGGAACATCTGCTGGCGCAGTATGTCGGTCGGTCTCTTTGTTGTATTATTTGTTTGCTTCTTATTCAGTCTGAGGGCTTGGAGTGGATTTGATTCGAAGGTAATTTGCAACTCTGTGGCTATGCGCAATCAATTCAAAATGGGCACTCTTTAGGGAGTGTGAAAGGGACTGTGAAGAAGATTTACGAGCAATCCCTAAAAGGTGATTTATTTTTTTTAAATAAGATAAAAGCTAAGCGTAAAATATAGATTGTTTGTTTGTTTTGTTTTTTTCTTTTTAGTTATCTTAAGTGCATTACTAAAACATTGCAGCGATAAAGACAGTAATACCAACAATATTTATATACGTAATATGCCGGTGATTTTTTTGTGTTGGGTTAAGATCCAGAAACTATTTAACTAAATTCGAAAAATTCATTGGTGAATTCAACTTCCATTAATATACTGATTGAATTAAATTACATTACACTAAACTCTATGACTCGTAACTATATCTATTTCACAACTGCATCATATTCACCGGTTGAAATTTTTTATATCAATGTATTTGTTACATAGAAGTGTCTTATTACTCTATGTATGTGGTAGGAAAGAGACAGAGTAATTAGACACTTCTGTGTAACAAATATTTTTAATTTTAAATAATGAACATGACAAATTTTTGAAATGGATTGTTAGACATTTTACAAAGAGATTAAATGAAGAAAATATTGCAGTCTGGTGATGGGGATAAGATCCACAGTCACAGATTTTTGTGTAATGTGATTTAATTTTAATAAATATAATTATTGGATTTCATTAATGAATTCTTTAATTGTTCTCGAGTACTTCCTGATAAGTATAAAAACATATAATAAATTCGAAAACTCTTTTGGATGCTTGGGAAGAATTAGGAATCGAAACAAATGCAAATATTACTGGGAAACGCCTTAGAAAATATAGAATAGCATCTTGGCGTTTACAATTTCTAAAACAAATTAAATTCAATAAGAATAAAAGCGAAGTTAAATTGTTTACGGATGCGAAACGTGTACAGCTCCATTAAGATAAATTCGTGTCTTTAAGTAAATATAGCAAAGGAATCACTAATATCCCGCGTAAGTGTTCTAGGGGTCGACTGAAACCTAGGTAACAAGATAGTGTAGGTAGGATCTTGAAAATTTGGATTTTTATTAATTTCAATGGAGGTATGAAATTATGTGGGTAACGATTGTTAGTGATTTATTTATGTATATTTTATGTTCAGCAACTCTTATAAGAATTTTTGTCATTTATCAAAGCACAAGAATCAGTAATTGGTAGCATTAGTATTTTTTTACTTCCTTATACACCGTAAAGGACTTATTGTAATCGCGAAAATTTTCGGTTTTCAGATTTCTACGGAAATATCCATTTTTACAAGTTTCTTCGTGACGTCTGTACGTAAGTTCGTTCGTACGTTTGTTCGTTTGTACGTATCTCGCATGATTCAAAAACGGTTAGCCATAGAAAGTTAAAATTTTGTATTTAGGATTACTTTAAAATCTAGTTGTCCCTTTTTTATCACTGCATGATTACCGCAAGCAGTACTTAACTTTAAGATCATAATTGATTTTCATCAAAAATTATATTTCTCAAAACTTCTCAAATTTAGACTTACATACTAATATAAATAACATAATAAATTTTGGTTGAAATTGGCTAACCGGAAGGGCTTATTAGACTTTCATCAAAAATTATATTAAAATATAATGTAAAACATCTCAAATTTGGTAAATTATACTTTTATATCAATATAAGTAACATAATAAATTTTGGTTGAATTGAAGAGCCAAAAGGGGTACTTAACTTGAAGGTCATAAACTTAAATCAAAAGGTATATCGACATTCATTACCGAGATCATATGGTCCGGTGATAAAAGTTATAATCGCGATTTTCCACTCTAATTAAACAATTTTATTATTTGTTTAAAATTGAGTATAAAATACTTGTTTTCCTCCCTATTTGTGAGCTGAACAAGTCTGCAGCAGGAGAATAACATATAAGTTAAGCGGGTTCTTCCGCTTAAAATGTTGAAACCATCGATTTCCAATGCTTTCTGCATAGACAGAAAATGATATATAATAATGGAATAAGACCTTCATAAACAAGAGCTTATGTATGTGTATGTGTCTGTCTGTATTTGTCAATAGATGGATGTCGCGACGCCAAGTATCGTTTTTGAGATACTGCTAACTTCGGAAATTAGTAACCAAATTCAGGGGCACTTTTTGAGCCGCCAATTTATAGTCTAACAGGCGTACAAGAAAGTCATGGAGTGTCACATCAGATTTTTTAGTAGAAATAATCAATGTAGATTATAATGTAGATTGTAATTTCGTTGTATTGTTTAAATATAGTTACTCAGAAATAATTTGAAACGAGTCTCCCCAAGATGGGTTCTATTTGCAAGTTCTAAGTGGACAGTCTATTTTACAAGAGAAGCCGTAAACTAACATATTTCATGTCTCGATGGTTCCACTAGCCGTGGGAATGTGGTGATAGGGGGCGTAGCCTCTTTATGCGACAGGCTATCGGCATCTTCACGGCAATTTTATGACTTTATTACAGTTAGCAGCTGAAAAATGTATTGATGCCACGGAATGGATGTCCGTGCCTACTCCTCATGATATAACTACTTCATTATCACGAGTGGTACCTGTTTGTATTAGTGACATATTATTTCCCCTATTTTGCAATGGAAATATCTGAGAAAGAAGTTTAAGAGAGTTATCGAAGTAAGTTGGATGACATTCAGTGCCTACTAAAATATTTAATCGGAATGGAACTTGATTTATACGATGACCCATGTAAAACCTGTTATGGAAGATGTTTTAATTCTAAAATCAGTTTATTCAGTCATGGAGCTCTTTTAGGTTCGTATGTTCTCTTGAAAGAACGATAAAAGACATATGCTCGTATATAAATCAGCTTCAGCTACATGAAAGATTTTCTTGAATTCGTTAACCTGTTGTCAACAGCTTATGCATATTGTATATCTGTATATAATATGTATGTGCTCTTGACAGCAAGTTAACAAACCATAGGAAATTTGCCTCTCCCACTCTCTGAATTAACTTTTCTATTTCATATAGAATTAAGTTTAGAGAATAACAAAAATGAACAAATAAATAGAAAAATATATTTGTCCAAAATATCACAAAAGTCAGTTGACATCCGCATGATGGTATATAGGGATCAATCTAATTATGGATTGATAAATTATTTGCCACTTCTATAATTTTTTTTTTAATTATAGAAGTGACAAATAATATATCAATCCCTAATTACTACATAAGTAAAAATAAATAAGTTCCTACATTAACGGCAAGAAAAATAAACAAAAATAAATTCTTCTCGTGAAAAAAAATAAATGTAATGTAATGTAATGCGTATGGCACAAAATTATAATAATAATTATAAAAACATTAATATTTAAATAAAAATTATAAAAATTATTATTCGTAAGATTGACACTTGAACATTAAGAACAATTAAAATAGAATTTCTCTTAAACGGACATCATTGGGAAATGATAATTTGTTCGGTTACTAGAAGTGTCCGCTTATGAGATTTTTTTTTAAATAGGAACCTGACTAAAATCTTAAACAGAATAAAAAATGAAGTTGAATTTGAAAAAAATGAGCAAACTACGTATATATAGTTTGAAGTGATTTAATTATTTATAAATTCAATAAATAAATCGTTCATGTGTTTACAATAAATATGTATATGCACATATACCTACAAATGCGTACATACATACATCATTGTTTTATTTGGGAATGCTCTAAAAATAAAGCCGTTTCATCGCAGTTGAAGATCTCTCTTGATAAATAACCATCACATAACTCTTTAATTTATGCCAATCAGTCGCTAACCACATCAGCGTCAACATATGCACCTTCACCATTCGAAGTTTTATAAATATATTTTCGTGTCTAGCTTTAAATTTTCCTAACCAACTGCAGGAAGCTTTAAATTCGGTTTGCCTTAAAGCTTGGTCGACTGCCAACGTCTTTTCTCTTACTAAAGGTCCACTAATCGGTATGTTAGATGTCCTTGCTTGACGAAACCACTCATACACCAACTTGTCAATTTCAAGGCCTCCTGTTTTCAAAAAAGTTATTTTTTAATTAATATTCTGGTGCTCTACTCGCTGAAAAATTAACATTGTATTAATATTGTGTCGTCCACATGTGTTTTTCCTACGTCAAAGCGAGAAGCGAGAGCCTGAATGCTTTCTTTATCTTTTTCACTAACTTCTATCAATTCAACTTTTTTTGTTAAAGTTAAAACCCTTCTTTTTTGTGGCATTTGGAATAGTTACATTTTTTTTTTTAACACAGTAAGAGAGAAAACAATGTAAAGTAAATGGTATCACGCCAGGGAAAATAAAACTACCCGGTTATAAGAGATATCCGGTTGTCGGAAGTGCCTGTTTTGAGAAGTTCCACTATATTTACTTCTAATCGAAATTTTAATCTTAAATTAAAATTTCTTGATTAGACAGCATCTGTTTAGGAAATGAGGAGTTGTTGGAAATGGTGGAATTTTAATCGAGAAGGAGCATGGCAGATATTAGAAGGGAGGGAATTTCAGAGGATAGTGGAGCAGGCAAGAAAGGAACTTTGGAATGTTGTGTCTTGTTTCTGTGAGTAGATGCATATAGGTCATAATGGCGTGATCTTGTTTCCAGTGAGTGGACTTTAACTCGCCTTAAAGGTGGGGCACATGAGATCGCCTCGAGGTACCAAGACAAGTCTCAAAGAGCAATTCATGATTCGTTTTAAACTCCCCTCGAGTACAATCGAGAGGCCAACTTACACCTCACTGGCATAGTCATATTTGGAGAATATAAGAGAGGATACTATAAGCTTTCGGGTACTTTTCAGTACTTAACTTTGTTCTGAACCAATCAGAACCAGGTGCGAAACGTGTTCCCGAATTCATTACGACCTATTAACGTTTATAATGAATTCTTTGAAAGGAAGAGACTTCAGAAGATTTTCTGGAGGCCATTGCAGCCTCATTTTCTTTTTTTTTAAAATAACTAACAATACCTTGTCATGCCAAAAATTCACGTTATATAAACTTGTATTTAATAATTTAAACATATAATGATCATGTGAATGTTAACTCTTATAGTTGTCATCCGCATGTTGGTATAGAAGGATCAATCCCTAATTAGTTAAATCTTACCTTGAATCAGTGCCTGATCCTTCCATTCTCGACATGATTCAAGGTAAAAGTTAAAAGTAGGGAAGAAATAGTAGGTAAAAGGACAAATGAAAGACAATTTTTCGTAGTTATTAGTAAGTTTGTTATTATAATGGGGGAGAGGGGAGAGAAGGTTGTTACCTAAGACTCTTGACCGCACCCTCAACCATCTCGATTTCATCTACAGTCAACGATATCTCCACTAGGTATTAAAAATAAATCAGAAAAATAAATTAAAAAATGCTGAGATCTATAAAAGTGTTTTTATAATCAATGACATTTTCTGAAGTATATTCACTTTTTCATTGCTCTGCTCATTTATCCACTAAGTGTCACTAATATAAGAATGTTTTTAAATTTAAAAAACCAGATTTAGCAATACTCCTTAATGTTTAGTAAAATTAATTTGGATCCCTTGAAAATTTTCCAAAAATTTAAACCATTTTTCTTAAAGAAGAAGTCGTTCGGGAGTGCGATTAATGAAGAACACACTAATAAGTGTAACTTATTTCGTTCAATACAATTTTAGCTGAAAGATCTACAACTATATATGTATATAAATTTTATTTTATTATTTTAAAGGGGATTTAATTCCTAAAAACAATACCAAAATGCTTGAAAAAAGTATACTTTTCATTGCTAACCGTTAAAGTTAATTCAGGGAGCCTTGAATACCTAACACGCTCTCGTCATATGTTCTGTCTCACTGTTCCGGGTAGGGTTGGAATATCGACACGCGATAATCGATATATCGGAGTTGAAAAACCGATATATTATATCGATATCTTAACATCCGATATATCGATATTTTACAACCATATATCGATCACACCATATGCTAAACTATATTACAGTAGAACTCGGCAATTCATATTCCAGTAACTCGTCTAGATTTTCTGGTCTCTTGAAAGTCTCCCTTTATTTCATATAAAAACACTGCAATCCGGTTCCCCCGATAATTCGTATTTATTTTCGTCTTCCAAGTAATGTAAACGCCTTATAATTCGAATTTACAAATAAAAAATCTGGTTAACTCTTCATCTTTTCAAGAGGAGAAGTGAATAAGTGAGAGAGGAATCGTTTCTATGAATTTCGGTCGGTTTACAATTTTGTATTAATCTTGTTATTTCCTATTTTTTACCGCCGATAATTGGAAATCTCAATACTTTGGATATCTCGATAATTCATATTTACCTTTCGAACCCTTGACCATACGAATGATCGAGATTCTACTGTATTTCTTTTTAACAATTTCCTTTATTCGGTAAAACTCCAGAATCGTAACCCCAAAAGGTCTAGATTTTTAAGAACATCCAGGTCCTAAAAATCTACATGTCCTCCATGTTGGGGTTACCATTCTGGAGTTTTACCAGTAAATATAACAATAAGCAATATTTAATTACCAAACAATAATTAGTAGATAAGAATTACATACAAATAATGTTGATTAATCCTATATAAAGAAAAATTGATGATTTATATAAATGATGATGGTACTGAGATGTACATCAAATAAATTACATGCTTTTAGATAAATGTTTTGAGAATGCACAATATAGTCGGAAGAGTTATATGATAAATAAAAATTTGAGAAGTTTGAAGGTTTTATTATTGAAAAACTTCTAGAAGACTATAATATATCAAATATGGCTAAAAGTCTTCAAAATAAGAATATGTTATAATTTTTTTTTCTTTGAAATATAATTCTATTTTTTTAATGATTCATGGCTAATAAAAATATTGTTTTATAAATAATAATCATTATATTATTTTAAAACCTTCATCACAGTTTATAATATTAATTGCATTTAATAATACTCATTTGATGCACTTTCTTTGATTTTTCATCCATTTCCTTTCGATATATCGATATTTTTCTAGCGATTATCGGTGGATATCGATATTTGGTTTTGCGATATATCGAATATCGATATTTTCCTTTCGATGTTCCAACCCTAGTACCGGGTCTACCAACCGTTAAATGAATTAGGTATGTTATGGAACGGTTAAGTAATTTATTAGCCCCAAACAACTCAGAGTTTCAATTACAAACGATTTACTATCATCTTCTTATTATATGGGATCTCCTAGCCGTTGAGGCCGAGGGTGGAGTGAAAATGATAAGGGGTTGCCATGATTCATTTTATTCCTATAATTATGATTATTTTGTTATATATATATATATATATATATATATATATATATATATATATATATATATATTTATATTATTTGGTTTTGTTATGTAAAATGTTTGTGAATAAAAATTGTTGTGAAATTTATTCCAATACATGAATTTTATATATCTATATTCGAAATTGTTTTTTTACTGTATTTTCTAGTTGTTTTTCTTTTTGATGATGCATTGAGTCCTCAGTGTAAGAAGTAAAGTGACAATTTTTCATTATCAAACAGGAATACAATCTTTGTAATTATTCAAATTCATTCTCAAGTCCGCATTGTACATTTTATCATAAGCTAACCAATTACATTTTATCTTTCCAATTTTGTTTTAAATTTAATCCAATTAAAATACGAAAAGCCTTGAATTTTACAATTCACAGCCTTAAAATCCTTGAATTTTTTTATGGTATATTGCTGGATGTCCTGTAATTGCAACTTTCACTTAATACAATAAATAAATATTACACCTTTCTTTTTTTTTTTTGTTGGTAAAATGATTCCAAATACTAAAAAAAATAATATTTCAAAAAAAGTTGGATTCATTTTTTCTCTCACTGTAACACGATTATTTTTTTTTCCAGTATATTGTAAGTTTGTCTCGACCAATATTACACCAAGGAGGTTTTTTTCTTCGACCCTAGCCTGCTCCCTTGATATATCAGATCTCGCCTACTAATACTTACGCTCAAACTATTCATTAACCAGATATGGTTGATGGTAATCTGATAGTTTTCTTGATCCATTAGCCTTGTCTCCGCTCTGACGATGCCCATTCGATTAGGTCGGCTACTTGGAATTCTTCGACGGCTTCTTAAGATTAACATAAAACAAGAGATCGGTTATACAATATTAATAGATACTACTGGGTTAAAATACTTTTTTTTCAGAATCTGTTTTATTTTTTATCCATTTCAGTCGATAATCCATTAAAAAGAATGAGAATTGAGATAAAATAATGCAATATTGGGTATCAATTAGGAGGTAAGATAGTTCAAATTTGGGTCGGAACATCGAAAGAAAAATATCGATATTCGATATTTTGCGATATCGCGAAACTTAATATCGATATCCATAGATAATCGCTAGAAAAATATCGATATGTCGAAACGAAATGGATGAAAAACCAAAGAAACCGTGCAATAAATGAGTTTAATGTTAAACTGTAAAGAAGGTTGTGAAGAAGGACAACAATTTATTTACATTTATATTATTATATATTTTATTTCAATTTGGTAAGTGATCGATCCATATTATTTTTTATTTTGGTAATCTTAAACTCTTAAGTTTATTTGAAGGGTAAGGAGTAATATCATGGACCCTATTTCATAATAAAGTACAAGCGCAAGTAGAACTATTATTTACCACGCAAATGACACACTGTGAAATGTTGAAACATGATAAAATTATTAAGTTTCGATATTTTTCTAGCGATTATCTATGGATATCGATATTAAGTTTCGCGATATCGCAAAATATCGAATATCGATATTTTTCTTTCGATGTTCCGACCCTAATTTGAACTATCTTACCTCCTATTTAATACCCAATATTGCATTATTTTATCTCAATTCTCATTCTTTTTAATGGATTATCGACTGAAATGGATAAAAAATAAAACAGATTCTGAAAAAAAATATTCATTAACTATTTTAATTAACTGTAATTATGAAATATAACCGGAACTGAATTCGAATACATCTACGACAATAGCCCATAGACAGCGTCATAGATCGATTAAATGATTAACCTATAGCTTGCCTGCTAATAATATAATGAAAAGTACAGCTCAGGGATAAAATTAAAAATATGATTAAGAATAAAGAAAATTTCTAATTAAATAAAATAAAGTTTAAAATATCAGCATCACCAATATATCATTGTTAAAATATCGATATGATCGATATATCGGATTTTAAGATATCGATAGAACATATCGGTTTTTCAAATCCGATATATCGATATATCGCGTTTCGATATTCCAACTCTCAAGTTTAAACAGAGATTTTTTTTTTTCAGAATCTGTATTGCGGTTACATCTCGAATTTGGCATGAATTTTCAGTTTGTCTACTTATTTATTTTTTATTGTTATTAGTGTCCTTAAGAATTCGATTTTTTCACTTTAATAAAAAACCTATTTTTTTAAGGAAAAACAACTAAAAAATGGACAAAAATTACTGTCAGGGTATTATTGGAAGATTCCAAAAATAAATTCTCAAGTTTTTCAAAAAAGTGTTATTTCTAATTAATGGTCCTTTTTTGGCTTGTTCATTTGAGATGCACTGTCTTTTCTTTGTCTCTAATATTTGAGAAGAGGACAGAATATTAAAGTCTAGTTCGCCAGCGTTACATCCACTTGACAAGAGCTTATGATTCTGTTAACCGCCAGAAGTTTTATAATATTTTGATGGAATAGAGAATACTAAATAAATTAGTATAATATGTGCTAGGATGCTGAATCCTTTGGTGACAGAGAATTTTATTTTCAGCAAGCAGTTCAATTTTATTTTTAAGCAAACTCCAAACGAACGCCAGTTACGAAAATCTATTCCCTTATTCCAAACAGTCGTGTTATTCTAAACGAGGCTATTTTCGATCTAGATGGCTATGGACGGAATGTGGTCGGACTATGGGAAAAGAAAGTCTTCCCATGTTTATAGATGCCAGGAGTAGCAGACCTGTAATTTATCGGTTAGCATTGTTGATCAGGAGCTGGCTCGTGTCTCGTCACTAGTAATCAAAAACAATAGAGGAGCCCTCCATGGCCTCGTCTTTAATTCTTCCCGATCACGGAAGCAGGCAACGTGCACAGTCTATTCCTAATTGGTTACAGATCAAGGGTTGGACCCGGGAGAAATATGCAATGAATTGCACCGTTTCATATATAGCGAACACGTTTCGGTCGCAGTGAGTATATCAAATCCTAATTGTCCTTTATCAGTTAATAGCTGTGGATGGCGAGAATGTAGTTCTGCCATAGCTGCGAATGACAGAGCTACATCCTCGCCATCCTCTATAAACTTAAGTTTTAAAAAAGGGCATGGTTATTTTTTATTACATAAAATAGTAGAATTGTAGTACTCTCCTCCATCAAATATAACTCCGAGATATTATAATTTATGCACTAATTGTATAATATGCATTAATATTATGCACTCGCCTTGTTAGCATTGTTACAGGCACAGACTTTCCATTTTTAATGGGGGAATGGAGGGGAGAAGCAATCGCCTTCCTAAGACTCAGTAAGCACCAGTATTGAACTGGAGCCGTTGAGTTGAGCTTATTGACCGTTCTGCTAGCCCATCCAGACCCAATTTCTTCTTGGGATTGTTTATGTTTACCGTTTAAACGAAGTAATGAACGATGGGCTGATCTAGAGAGAATTCGATTCTACTTCAAATTTAATCTTACTTCTAGACCTTAGCCTAGATATATATAGACCAGATATTCGACTTTTCCTATTTTCTTATTTGGTTTTGGTTTACATATTTTATTCGTTCATGTAGATTATTTGTTATTGATTTTTATTTTACTTTTTAAAGATGTTCATACATCCATTATTGGAGCGGCGTAATGATACTCTTTATCTATTTTTTTTTTATTGGGTTTTGGTAATATATAAAACTAAAATGAAAGAATTGATAATTCTTTTCATTAAAAATTAATTAAAATATTATATTGTCCACCGCCTCTATGAAGAAAAGAACGATAGAAGTCCGAACTTAAGATATACATTATGATCTGGCATAGAATAAGGGCAAACATGGCCCTAGAGGTTAAAGAGTCTTTGTATTCATAAATAAAAAATAATAACATGATCATAAATTATATATAATATATAACTTTCTTTTCATTTCAATCACTATAACACATCTCATTAATTTCATTATTTATCACACTGTAATCCGTAGATAATCTTTCGGACCTCGAAGAAGTCCTGGTTTTCGTTGGCTATTTCGGACTTTGAAATTAGCTACAAGTCATATACATTATTTGCTGCTTGTTGTTTAAAACCACAAGGTGTCCACAAGAACAGTGAAAGGTCAATTTATACTCTTTTAAAGCCTGTCTGTTTTGTCCTTTACTTTCAAATACATTTTTATCGAACTCAAGTCCTGTGCATTGGCATTTAAAACATAGAACTTAGTATAAAGTTTAGGAAGGAGAAGTCCAGCTCATTTACCTGTGTATGATTGATATGACAAGATTTTTGTTAAATATAGTTATAACAATTATGATAAATAAACAAGGAGTCTCACAAGAAATATTTCATTCTTGCTTACTACTTGGCATTTTCATAGGTCGAACATACGGAGCTCTTTCTCAAAATTTTGTCTTTAAAAATATGGCTGTAAAATGGGCAATAATTTCCTTACTAATAAATATGTATTAATTCGTTACATCTAATATTTTATTAAATGTTAAAACTATCAATTCGATTGGATCTTAAATTATTGCAATTGGCCTATATTGGCCATAATAAATCTTTGTCGATATTGATTGAAATATCGATAAATCGGCTTAATGAATTTCATTTCAAGCCAATCAGCGGCTAGTTCATATATATCGTTAAGGGCGCCATTTCCTTCTTCTTCCTCGATCCAAGAAATAAGCGACCAAGACACGCAGACGGAAATAATAAGGAAGGAGGCATACCGCAGCAATTATAGGTCTCGAAGATGTGACAGCAGATATTGAGGGTCTGGGGAATAAAGAACGTCAGTCTCTTTCGATAAATTCAACTAACGGTTCAAGGATCTTATTAAAACTGTGAAGTAGTTATGAATTTTTGTTTGTTTTATTTTTATTTTTTAAACAGATAATTTTCGAAAATCGAATAATCCTCCGAAGAAAATAAAAAAGACATGTCGGCCAAGAGACCGTTAAGCAATGGATAGTTGAATAAATTATAACGAATCTGACTAATTACGGGATAAGATATCCCTGATCGAGAAACTAATTTACATTGCGTGGGTTAAAAGTGTCATTGACTGATAACAGTTCGTAATGATACTGGTCAACGATTCCACAAAATTATGTTTGTTAATTGTGATGTTTCACTTGACAATTCATATAATATTGTGTATTTGACGATATTGTTTATGTGTTATAATTTTTGCAGTTTACTTTTCAACTAGATTAAAGGTGTTTAAAACATCTTTTTTAGTCCTATTTTTTCTTAAAATAATAGACTTTTACATGTCATCGTGGGGGAGTAAGGTACATTTTAAATCCGTTTTATAACCCCTAGAAAACGTTTTTGGGGGTTTCGAGGATGTCTTATGTATATTTAGATATATAATGTATATACTTTTTTCCCGTTAAATTTGGGTACTTCCAGTGGCCCAATCAAATGAGCTGCAATTCGGTAAGTAGGTTTGTTTTCTAGGAAAAACAATGCCATAGAAGTGGGGGTAAATTTCAGACCAAATTTTTGCATGTTTATTGTTTTTTTGCGTTTTTTAAGGTTTTGCGCATCTCTAGAGCCCCTCCAAATTGAGTTTTTGAAAAGTTTTTGAAAATGTGAATTGAGTTGGCGTTAGTGAAGTTACTTTTGGAATTTTCAACTTTTTTTTTCCATCCCCGCCGTTTTAATATTTTCAATTTAATATTTTAGTGAAAATAAGAGCTTAGTGACGGATCTCTGCTGCTCCTGAGTTTTTGTTTTTAAGTTTAAGCTCATCGTTTGCATCTTCTTGATTAATTAAGTTCAAAATTTATTGAAATTTACTACTATACAATATCGAAACGTTATTTTCAGAACCCTCCAGAATTGTAATACCATTTATTTATTTTTCAACCTATTCAAAATTACGTAATTTACTCTTTATACAAAATGGATATATATATATACATTAAAGATGATAATAAATGCTATGATTATGAAGCTAGGTTCTCTCGATCAATATTAATCTTATGTCAAATGTACTCTAATAATAAATAATCTGCAACGTTACCAACAAAAAAAAAAAAAAATATTTTTTCACTAATATTATTAGTCGTGAGTTTCTTATTCAAATTAATTAAACCATCTGATATCCATTGTCATAATATTATCCACCAATAACCGATTGATCTGGTATCCATTTTTTACCTTTATTCATTTTTAATTTAACACAATGCATATAAATTGTTTTTTAAAGCAGTATTGCTCAATAATAAAGATTTGTTGCCCATTTATGATAGGAAATCTGATTTATCCATCTCAACGCGTTCATGAAGTTGAATGTAAATACTAAACATTTTCAAAAGAATAAATAAACAAAAAAAAATTATTAAACCATAAAAATTTCTGATTTTAAAATTGTGAGTCACTTATTCAAAATAAATTACGCCGAATATTATACTTTTTTGGAATAGAAATGTGACGAAGCAGGTTGTTAGTGGTCGCTAGATTAAGCAGGTATAAGTTAGGACCTTCCTTTTACAAGTGGATTAGTCCGTGAAGGAATAATCTGACAATCAAAAAAGATAAAACTAACATTTAATTTTCATTTTAAACCTTCCTTTTCTTTTCTTTTTTGTCTTCTTCTCAGGGCCTATTAAAATAAAAAGAATTTTTCAGAGGTATTTTCCAGTTAATTAAAAATACTTATCTCCAAATATTTTTGGTGAGTCAGCCCAACAGAATATCTAAAATATTCTTAATAAATATAGTTAAATATATAGTTCAATACAATACTTTTTTATCAGTCATAAAAATCTTATTTGTTGCGTTTTTTGCGATATGCGCCTCACCGAAACATCGGATCGATATATTCAGCGGTTTAACATCGCTTTAGGATTTGAATTCCTAAAAGAATCCGTCATAAAACGTTCCCCATTCCATTGAAAATTCCAGAATTATGTGTCCTAGAGATATACAAGAGAAAGTTAGAAGGTTAAGTATGAGCTCAAATGAAACATATATATTTCAAAGGAAATATATATATACCCCGCGTACCGTAATTGTGAATCGCGTTGTGGTTTTGCAGGATATAAAATAGCCGCCCGGAGGTTTATTCCATGGACGGTCTGTCTCGGGAAAAAAAATATAGGTCCTCATGCGCCTGCTGACTCCGAACAGCCATAATCCGTGGATCTAGACAGATTTGTCACACTGTCCTTGAACCCGAGTGAGTCGGTAGGAAGGAAAATGCCGAATTGGCCCCAAAAGGACCGGCTATGGAGCAATGGGCAGCCTGCTACTGCACCATGGAAACCATGGTTCGCAGCAACGTGAGGTTGGGTGACCTCCTCCAGGATGTCTGTGCTCCCGCAAGCAATAAATGTCTGTAAGAACACCACATCGCCGCGGCCAAAGATCTACAAGGTCTAAAGAGCTTACCGAAAATATATATGGTACACATATCGCCTCAAATGCTTTTCAAGGCCAAATGATCTTACACAAAAGTATCAGAGGAAAAAGTCGTAGATTTACTTCCATACTTTCACCAATCGCTATTGCTTTAAACTATGACATGATACGTGCGGTTGACACGCGACGAAAACTTAGGGTTTGCAAATAACACCTAGTTTTTAATAGTTCATTTATAGTCATTAAAAAGTTATGAAATACCCCGCAAATCGGATTTCAATTAACTATACTCTTAGGACAATAACGAAACTGGATTTAATTTTATTGGAACGGAGCTTTTTCGGGATGCAGATTTTATTAATCAATCAGCTATATCATTGTTGCTGTCAGCTTCTTTATGCATTATTTATTTTATTTTTTTTTCAATTTGGCATTTCCAATATTAATATTAGCATTATTAATATATCAATATTAATACTTTATTTATTTAGATATAAAATGTCTATTTTCAGATGAGCAACTTTTTCAACTTGATTGTTCGAAAACTACGTTGTGAGGAGTTGTGTATGAATAATGAAATATAGGAAGTTGAAATTATGGTTATTCCACCTTTATATTTCGTGTTATTTTATTGGCCTATGCTATTTCTGTAATCCCAATCAGCTTTCAGTAAGCGTCACCCTAAGGCAAAACTTTTATTGCCAGCTCATTATTCTGTTTAGGATATTTTCTACAACACCCTTCATGTTAATCACGCATTCAATTTATTTCTTCGGCGACGAAGTCGGCACCGGTAGAAACAACTGAGCGGCAGCTTGATCCGATGAGTACAGTTAACTCCATCCATCCATCGGCATCGAAGAAGTGGCACTTTATTACCACGCTTTAAATAACAGTTTTTGTTGTAGTCGCATTAACTTTTTGCCTCTCATGTACTGCCGTTGAGATTTTCTTCAGTTCCTTTCTTCATTGTTCTGTCTGGCTGCCGTCGCGAAAATTATAGTAGTTCGCTTACTGAACAGTTTTAGAGCCTAGTTACACTTAAGTAGTAAGAGGGTGAGCCGCCGGACCGCAATAGTTAGTGAACTCGCTATGTAAAAATAGTTGACCTTATTTCGAACAAGTTTGCATTGTTGCTTTTGTCCATCGGTTGGTTTTTATTTTAAACATCATTTTCTAATCTGTATACAATTTAATGGCCTATTAGAATTTTCAAGATTTTGTTTTCGAAGGTAACAAAAAATAATTGAATTTACTTTTATATTAGTCTGTTGAATTTTACGAAAGAAAATTCCAAGTTTTGTGCTTTCAACAGTATAAAATAAGTGTTCCGGTTATTGAGTAAATATTTCTACTTGAGATTTAACTTGAATTATCTTTCATTTATGGAGAACTTTTCATTTAAGTATACGTTTAAAGCCTAAATATATTACCCTTTTCACAGTTTTAATTATAAACTTCTAATCCTATTTTTTATTTCCTTGTACCTGCCTACAGCGTACATCGTGATTTAAGATAGATGTTTCAGTCTGGAAAACAAAATGGTAGTTTGGTAGTTCCACAACTTTCTAATAGCGGAACAGAAAGAGGGTGCTGGATCGTCATGGGTTTGGAATGGTGCCTAACAGAAGAGCGACTAACATTGATTAATAAGGGTGTTTGTAAAGGCTCATTAACCTGTCGGCATTCCCTCAGGCGTAGTTATAACCATTGTATATTTCATCGGCAACCTCTGTCACACCTGCTTCATCAGTGATTAGGGTATTTATTTTTTGTGTAGAGTCTGAAAAATATTATGGTCTGTCAAAGACATAATAGGCAAAAATTCGACTTATAGAGCAACAATAATGAAGGAAGATTATTACATAATAATCAATTCTTTTATATTATTTAATCTGATCATTATTCTTTTAATCATTGATGTTGATCCGTTGCTGCCCTAGTTAAATTTGTATGTTTCTTGAATCATTGTTGCTGGAATATATTTATTTGTATTAACTAATACTAAAGAGAAAAATACATTCTTAAAATTATCAAAATACTTCTTTGATATGGGTAGTAGTAATCACAGTAGTTGCTCGACTAACCAATATGCATACATAATAAATGTATGGTTAATCCAATACCAACGGATGAATAAAATGTTGCTCCAATTTTAAACGTTTCTTGCATTCCTATGCAAACCTTTCTATGCTATGCTGGTTTGCTCGAATCATTTATCACAGACCCAACACTACCGCACCTTAAGATTGGCTTTACCGTAAACTTGCTGCGGAAGACTGTACAGTTAGTTGTAGTTGTGACACGCCCTGATCAGTAGATAGAAGAAATCCAGTTCTTAAGGAAGGCTTGCTGTAAGACTCTTCTCCAATCGGTACCCCAGACCAAAAGAGTCCGGAGGCTGCCCTAAAAGTAACCGCCAAGCGGCTGCGCCCTCAATCATTGCCAGCGCTACTCCATCCTCGACATTGTCCTTCCATCATGTTCACTACTTGCCTCTTCTTCTGGCCTCGTTTGATAGGCAACTCAATCCACGTCGAAGAAGTTCCACTATTTACTTCTCACCTCCTTACTACACTGATTAGGTTCCTATAGAACGTGTAATCAAAAGAGAAAACTGCAAACATACTGGTTTTTGGTAGACTGGAATCCTAACCAAGCCTCGCTGCAAAGTATAACATTTACAAAGATAATGCATCGAGAACTGTTCAATTTTTAGGAAAATTAGTGGGAAGTAAGTAAGCCATTACAGTCATTTTCAAAATGTATGCAACATTGCAGTCCACAAAGTTTCACTTTATTTTTTATTTATTTAGTTTTACTTTATTCTTTTTCTGCGTTACTTTTGAAATGATATCAAATTCTACTGATAAAGGAAAAGCAATTATAACTAATTAGCACTGGATAACTAAATGGAGCATTCAAGCTAAACAGTAAAAAAAGTACGCATTTTGCTGACGATGTGTTTTTTTTTAATGTTCTTAACCAGGCTGTGACATCTTTAATTAATTCTGTATGAATATATAAATTTATTTAAGGATTAATATTGTAATTATGTTATATGATAGCTAGTAAAATAGGTTAATGCAAGATATACCATAAAAAGTATTGTTACAATGTCAGTTTATCAAGTTTCAGTATTATCCTAAAAATCTGTTTTACTACAGGAGTGTTATCTGGATTTGAAAAAGATTTAGGGGAACCTTTGTCCTGTTAGGTTGGTGAAGAGTAGCCATTTGATTTACTGATAACAGCAGATATGTATTTTCTATACCAATTTTAATTATAAAGAAGGAAAGTTTGAAAATCAGAATAAAATGGTCAGCATTTTAATTCATTTTTATGAGTGTTACCATAATAATTTATTTTACTACTTAGAGATTTAATGCGAAGCTATTCACTAACTACTAGAACTACCGTACCGATTCTGGCCTTTTGTATTTCTTCACCGCGACTTCCCAGGCATATAATCTGCGACAGCTTGCTTCTCGAGTCTTTGTATCTACAGAATTAACCTGTTGTCAAATACTTGTGATTTATATCATTAACCATCGTAAAATTGCCTATAATGGCGTATAACTTGTATATAGCTCAAAACAAAATCATAATTATCTACCGTAAGTTTTTTTTATGTGGAGATTTAACGTACTTATTTTTAACCGCGACTACATATGAAAATATTCAGTTTTAAATCAATATAAATATCAAGGAGTATAGCACCTCAGTGGGTAACGTAGTGTACACCTAGCTTTCTTGCCCGGGTTCGAGTCTGACCGTGGCACAAAGTTTATTTTCTGTTTTTATCAGTCATGAATCGATTCGTGTGTCAGTAAACCCTCCTGGAGAGCAATCAGCCTTTATAAAGTAGGAACTCTACTTGTAATCTTGTATCAGCAAATGTTTTACATCTAGGGTTGGAAAAATAAACCTGGCGTGGATGCTTACCATATCACTTACTGATTTGGCTTGAATTGGATACATAATTCAAGCCATTGTTAACAGGGCCGAAACTAGAATATTTGCTAGAGGGAACAACTTTAATTTTTCCGCCCCTTCTTTCATTACCCCCCTCTTCCAATAAATGTAAGCCGTTTTATTACAGTAATTTAGGTAACATATTTTGAAATAAATAACATCTTCTCATTATATTGAATAAATTAAGGTAAAACCATCAAAAGACAGAAAGAAATAAGTTTACGGTAAAGCCAATCTTAAGGTGTGGTAGTGCTAGACCTCTGATAAATGATTCGAGCAAACCAGCATAGCGTAGAAAGATCTGCATAGGAATGCAAGAAACGTTTAAAACTGGAGCAACATTTTATTCATCCGTTGATATTAGATTAACCATACATTTATTATGTATGTTATGTAGGTATATTGGTTAGTCGAACAACTACTGTGAACAACTACTATCCATATCAAAGAAGTATTTTGATTCTTTTAAGAATGTATTTTTCTCTTTATTATTAGTTAATACAAATAAATATATTCCAACAACAATGATTCAAGAGACATGCAAATTTAACTGGAACAAACTTGAACTCTAATTGTAATCTTGTATCAGTAAATGTTTTACATCTAGGGTTGGAGAATAAACCTGGCGTGGATGCTTACCACGTCACTTCCTTCTATAACCCTTGACCAAGAAACATTAGTTCCTAAATTGGTTCTAAATTAAACCTCAGTCTCTTATTATGAAAAGTCCTGAGGCACTTTACCACGTTCCCTCTATTTTTTTCCGGTTGGATCCAAGATCCAATCCTCCCATAGCCCAAGTAGCTCCTAGTTACGGCTCTGGTTTCTTTATTTACGTAAATGCACTAAGTAACCTTCTTGTATTAATATAACGTGAAAAAATAATATGACTTGTCTAGGAACTACCCGTTGTTGGCATTCCAACGATAGTTATATGTCAGAAAACCGCGAGTCTATATTCTTTTCATTCGCGTCTGAGATTTATCAGGAATTAGGAAGCAAGATTAGCTACTATACGCTTTATAATCAGGACCGGATCTAGGAGGAACAAAAGGGTTGTTTGCCCCGAGGGCCAAATTTTGAACGAAATTTTATTTTTAGGTCAAGTAAAAAATATTTGTTTCTGTCTTTTGATGGTTTTTACCTTAATTTATTCAATATAATGAGAAGATGTTATTTATTTCAAAATATATTACCTAAATTACTGTAATAAAACGGCTTACATTTATTGGAGGAGGAGGGTAGTGAAAGAAGGGGCGGAAAAATTAATCTTGCTCCCTCCAGCAAATATTCTAGTTTCGGCCCTATTAGTAATGACTTGAATTTTGTATCCAATTCAAGCCAAATAAGTAACTTCTTAAATTTAAGACTCATTTAAGGTGATTTTTATGAGTTGTAAGAAATGGATACGACAAGAATGCGATGTTGATTGAAGCCAAAAAGCTTGACTCCATTTGTCCAGATAGGCCTTTATTATATGATTATAGTCACGTAAGGGAGCTTTTTGTTATAAATTAGAAGTTTAAAGCGTTGGTCTTGAAGAAACGAGAAGCAGTTTCTTGTCTTTTTTCAGTATCGCATAGCAATTTTACGTTAGACTACAGTTCAGATGAATTCTTTGGCAACGGATCAGTTCAGAAAGGATAAACGGAGTATTGTAAAGGGACAATTGACCTCAAGGCAAATTGATTGAAGATAACCATATAATATGGAAGTTCAAAAATTTATAATAATAAAGGGACCAGTTGTCGTATATTTACGACGAAGGATAAACGTTTCAATATTGATAATTTTTAAATCCAATTTAATAATTATCAATATTGAATTATTTATACTTTAAACAATTAAATACATTAAACTTTGAAAATGAATCTTCAATTCGAAAGTTCTCTACCGTTCAGTCGATTTACGTTTCGAAGTTTAAGGTACGTCCACAGAAACTAAACGTTGATAATGAGTTTTCTAGTAGTTTCTGCAAGAGAATCAGATACTAATTGAGGACAACTGGTTCAAATGCAAGTATAATTTATACTAATTACATGAACAACTTGGAATTTAGTCTCGTTACGTTTTACTTGATTGCTTTTCAGTTATGAAATATGAATATCATGTTTTGAAGAGACGATTGCATAAGAAATTTTTTATCTCGAAATCACAACATTTTAAGAAATCATTAATTTTATTAATCATCAACTTTGTCACAAATCGGAATTTTAAAACATGGTATCAGTAAGCGTTTAAGTCCAGTTAAAAAAAAAATAGTAAATTAAATCTTATCAATCTGTATTATTCTAATGAAATTCCTCTACTAGGTTATTTAAAATACTTAGTATCTTGGTGAAAGTGATGAAGTAATTAATAAACTTCAGTGATACTTTCTGACCATTCATGGATTGTTTCAGAGAGCCTTTTCTTTCATATTTATAATATGCATATTTTATTTTATAAAAATATATGGTGCTTATTAATTTTTTTTTTTTTTTTTTTTTTACAGGTAGGTTTATCAAGAATAATTCTCCAACCTCTTGATTTATTGACTGAAAAATATCAATAACTTCTACTACTGCTGTAATGTTCTAATGTAAGTTATATTTTTTCAATATATATATATATATATATATATATATACCATAGATATTATACGCGCCTTGATTGCTAATAAATCTAAGCATAACTCATAAATATCCTTAATGCCAAACTTGATAGTTTTCTCTTAGGCAGGCCATGGTATGATCAATCCAAATTGTTTCACTGGCCGCTTTGAAGGCCGTAACGTTATACCGGCCGCTCTTGAGCTAAATATGCTTTTCAACAATTTAATACAAATTCAAAATGAATTTTGACTAGTTTCCTCGTGACGTCTGTAAGTATGTTCGTTCGTGCCTATCTCGCATAACTCAAAACCTGTTAGCCGTAGAAAGTTAAAATTTTGTATTTGGTATTGTTGTAAAATCTAGTTGTGAATCACCCTTTTGGTCACTACATGATCAACTGAAGTGATACTTTACTTTTAAACATAAAACGTATCAAATTTGATAAACAAATATAAATGATATACTAGATGTTGGTTAACATTGGAGAGCCGGGAGGGACACTCTACTTGAAGGCCATAATAAACTGACATCAAAAATTATATTAAAATTAAATACAGATATCATATGGTTTGATAATAAAGGTTACGAACGCGATTTTTTTCTAATAAAACAATTTTATTACTTGTTTAAGTATTAAAATTTAGTATAAAATACTTGTTTTCCTCCCCATTTGTGAGCTGAACAAATCTGCAGCAGAATAATAAGATATAAGTTAAGCAGGTTCTGCCGCTTAAAATGTCGAAACTGTCGTTTTCCAATGCTTTATCAAGATAAAGTGACATTGGCAGTTCTAATATTGTCACGGAACGCGAAGAAATCTCTTAGGAACTTGCTACCTACTGAAAGAAAACGACAAGAGCTTTTGTATGTGAAGGTGTGTTTGTTGTCAATTGATGGACATAGCGACGCTGAGTAATGTTTGGGGGATTCTACTGTATTCGGAAACTACTAACCAAATTCCGGATCACTTTTTGAGCCAACGGTCTTTAGCTTAATAGGCGTACTAGGAAGTCACGCGGTATCCACATCAGATATATTTAAACTATATTTATGTTCGACGATCCACATTTTAACTGATTTTTTAAATTGGCATCGGTAAATGATGCACGAGATGAAGTCTTTGTAAATTTCATCTTCGATAAACATGTTTCACAAATATATGTGGATCAAAAAGCACATACAATTCTCTGTACGAAAAATCTTAAGCTAAAACATCCATTCAAAAACACTGTTCACGTCAACATGAAATGGGCTCGAATTTATTTCAGACATTTATCTTAATTTGCTTATTCTGAAAAACGACTATCAAAATCAGTCATAAGGTTTATTATTCTATTAGTTTTATTATTCGGTAAATTCTTAGGTTGGATTTTTGAGAAGTTAAAATTATCCAAAAATGTTGAAAAAGAAACTTAAAACAGTGGGACAACTTTTATTATACACTGCTCAGCAATTTTCGAGACACTTGTAAATTTAATGACTTTAGTAAAAATACAGGAAATATATAAGATTTTATATTGTTTATTTTTCATCTTTATTTTTGAACAAATGTTTTATTCCTTGTTTGCTAATTACGAATGAAAAAAATTAAAACTTAAATGTTATATATATCAAAATGACAATAACGGATAAAGTTGATTTATTTGTAGTTCCAGATATTGGTCCAGTCTTGTGATGAATCTCAGAATTTCCAAAATTGTTACGGTTAGAATGAAATGAATATTAGAAATATCACCTTTCAAGAAAATAAAATAAAGATCTAGCCATACTTATGTATGACAAATCATTCTGGTTGTTAGGGATGTGAAGAAGAAAGAGCTTTATGGAAGAATTCGTCGTTTAAAATTATTCAGATAATGTAGACCTTGGAGGATTAAACATGAGACTTCTTGTTTTGGAGTGCGGTAAAAAATATAGCTCTGAAAATGTTTACTATTTTAAGTGTGGCAACGTGTTGGTCTACATTGCAGGCCTTCTTCTGGACAATTATAATAGAGCGAGGTCCATTCAAAGGGGAAGATGTAGGAGATGCCTTCTGCATTCAAAAATATGAAATTTAGATTTTTTTTTTGTTCTTTCATATTTGTTAATTATTAGATAGGTTCTATACATGTTGCAAGCATGCCTGTTGACCAGCCAATAACCTCCTAAAGTCAACAGACATTCAACAGCCGAGGGTCCGGAAGCTGGTCGGAGGGCCGGATGAAGAGGCTATAAGGGGCAATTAGTACAGGCCCGAAGAGCAAGATGCACGGAGCGATAGTGACTCAGGCAAGAGGCCTACCATCAAAGCATTAACTCCAATTAAATCCGTTATTACTCTATTACCATATCCAGTCTCGGCTACCTCGCTTCACAGTTTTTATGCTTCGTTAGCGCTTCCATGATCGATCGCTGGCCATTTCCAGACTTCCAGACAGGATGAGTCCTGCGACTTAGCTTGAGACGAGCACATTCAGTTAGATCAAAAGTGAGAGGAACTACTTTTTTTTGGAACCATTGCTTATTATAAAAATATTTCAAACTATAGCTCACTTCATGATTAATCATTTTTAAATGTATAATCGTTAAGATCTATTGCCAATATGTCATTAGGCTTACGACTAGTTTTTCGTTGCAGATAATCTTAAACTTACAGAGTTTTTTCTTATGGCTAATTGCAAATCTAATTTATAAAAAAATTACATAGTTAAACTCTTGGGTTATCTCGGATCTGTTGCCACCTTATTCCTCTTGTCTACATTCGATGGGGTTTTTTTTTCAGTTTTCTTACATATAGAACATTGTTTTGTTATTTTGATGGACCGTAGATGAAATCAAGTTTTAATGTGTGACATCGCAATATTTTGAGTATATTGAAAAATATAAATAAATTAATGTATAAAACGCTGCAAATTATTACACAATGGTTTATTATTTCCAAATAGTTATATTTCAAAATATCTGGTGTGTCCTTTTCTTATAGTCCAGACAATTAGATTAGCTTTCAAATGAGTATATGTAATGTTTCGGGAGATGTAATGTCTTCGAGTTATCAAATAACTAAACAAAGATGAATCTGTTTTCATAGGACTATGTACAAAATACTTCATAAAACATGTCGTCAAAGTTCAGCAAAGAAATTAACAGCAGAATAATGGCTCGTAATAGAGCCTACTACGCAAACCTGAAATTTCTCAAGTCTCAGCTGTTGTCTAAATCAACGAAATTAAAATTTCGTCAGTTAAAATCTCTTATAAGACCAGTAGTCACCAATGGAATGAAAACTTGGCGTTTGTTCCAATACCGTAAATTGAGAGTGTTCTAAAGAACCTGTATTTAAGCTAGTAGGCTAAGATGGGCAGGACATCTATTCAGAAAGGAGAATGAAAGGATACAGATTAAAATATCGGAAAATGAAAAGGGGAAGACCAAAAAGCTGGAGGAAGTTGAGGATGTATCCAAGGAAGGGAGAAGTGGAGAGAAATGCGGGAACACTGGGAGTACGCTATTGGGAGAGGTGCAGGATTAAACATTTATGATTTTTTTTTTTGGTGGGGTGAGGTTTCAAGGTCTTGGTTTACTGATTCCAAAAAAATTTATATTTTTTCATAAATGACCGAGCTATGGACGTATAAAAACTTTAACCGGCAGCAATTTTGAGACAAAATGACGGATGGCAATGCTGAGTTTCGAGGATCATCTTGGGGTGAGCTGTAGCTTTGGTACCAAATCTCAAGAAATTCGGTCTAGTAATCTTCGTGAAAAGCCGCGTACGGTGGACGGATGGATTTTTTTTTATTCGATATTTGGATTATACGGATGATTCGATATATGGATGATTCGATATTGGATACGTTTCTTGAAATACAAAATCTCAAATAAACCAAAATAAATATTTCTTTATTTCTACGCTATTATATATCTTTTCATATTCCTCCATGGAATACTGCTTATTTATTCTTCAGTTTTTTATTATTCTCGTATCTTAATTTTTTTTTTGTCTTGATGAAGGCTTACAGCTTACACATTAAAAAAGTATTTCGTTTCTGACCACACTCTCAAACATTTTCTGCTTATTATGGTATTATCATTTATTCTGTTCTTCCGTTTATATGTTCAGTGGTCAACTAGAGTTGTGCTCATTTCGGATAGAGTCGTCATGGTGGATACCTTAACCCCACAACTACATAAATTTTATTTTTAAATTCTTCAATTTATCTGCATAAAAATTGTTTAAATCTCTAGAATATGTTTTGTTGTTAAATTTCATTTAAAAATTCTTTTCCTTCAAACTCAGCAAATTATTTGCTTAGTAATATAAAGGAATCTTATTCCATATCCGGTAGTTAAAAAATATTTATCAACCACTTACTGAAATTCATAAAAATTCCCATTGATTTGAATTATATAAAAAAAATATTGTTATTTTAATGTAATCAGATATTTTTTTTTGTCGAATATGAAAAAAATAATAATAAATGGCATCAGAATATGACCTTAATTTAGTTCACAACGTCAAAAAAATGTTTGTGACAATGTTGATGCATTTTTAATTTTTACCCTGGAAACCATAAGGCCTTAAGAAAAAACTTTTTTTCTTCAAATATTTTAATTTACTATGATAATATAAGCGAACTGAATAAGAATATATTAGCGCTGAATAACCAAGTAAAGGAATAGCCGAAAAACAAAAAATATTTGTTAAGTAATAATTATTCTGTTTGATGTGGCATAATACAATATAATCTCTATTTACCACTTGGGAATTCTTTATTTAAGTATTTAGTTGTTTTTGTTTGTGATTTTTTTGGGGAGAGGGGGAGGGAGGGAGAGTTGTTTACCTTTTCCGTCCTGAACAAGTGCTCCTGTGATTCTTTTATTGATCACGCCTCCGTGTCGTAATGCATTCCCTTCCAGTTGAGCGGTTTATTCAAATGCAAATCTACGGATTTTGATGTTTTATTTCTCTTAGTACAAGTGCGAACTCTGCCATAAGGGCCCGCCAATAATATTTGCATGTGGTCGGCTCAGATAGAACAAACTGATTGTCCGGCGAAGAGGTTCCAATGCATCATTCATCGCCCGTTCTGCTTTAGAATACATTGATCGAAACTAGAGATTAGGGTGCAAAAAGTAGAGTGTGAATTAATGAGCGGTCATTGAGCTTTCGTTGTATCTAGAATCGGAACAGGATAAAAGACAAAAATAAATATTTTATTGTTTGTGTTCTCCGGTCTTAATAGGTGATCTTAAGCAATCTTAAGTGGGAACCGAGCAATTAAATCTCCTGATGGCGTCTAGAGTATGACTATATAATACTATATTTACAAGTTTTAAATTGACCGTTAGTGCTATAAAGAAAAGTGCTTAGAATACTTCAAAAATAATATAAATATAATAGTCGTCCCCTCCACCTCATACCGACCTCTCACTCAAGGAAAGGATCTGATTAATCCATAAATAATTGCTATTAGGCCACGAAGAAACATGTCCACCAAGTTTCATAAAAATCGGCCCTGACGTTGTGAAGTTTGGTCCCTCGTCCAAAGAAAGGAAGTATGAAAGAATTGTAATTAGCCCCTTAATAACTGTAATCACTCTTTAAAATAACCTTTTTTAAATAAATAATAATAATTAATAAATAACATAACCTGTTGATGAAAAATGAAAATGGGAGTTTGCAATAAAATAGTAAATATTAATTAAATTGAATATATATGAGTACACACCAAATTGAATGTACAACCCCTCCGTAAATGACTGAAAGTAATCTTCAGATTCAAGATAAATTTATTATAATTACAGTGTTCATTAAGTTTATGTTTTAATTTATAAATTTTTCTATTATAATTTTTTGGTTGACTTTTTTTTTGGTACTGTTTCCCACAACAATTCATAAGATGCATTTCGCAACTATTATTACAAATTTATAATATTTAGAGATAATAATCAGTTCTAATGAACCTTTAGTCCAAATAACACTGATTACAGAAATACATTTGTAAATGCTCAATAGGAGCCTATTTTATTCAATTGTTCTATTCCATTAAATCATGTTAATTTGTAATATTTGATTATAGGACCCATTGTATGATATTGCTGAGAGTGTGAAATAAAATTATCACTTTAACACTTTCAAAAAAATCCGTTGATTAAATAGACTTAACATTTAACGGAATATGAAGAATACATTGAAATGAACCAATTTTTCCTTTAATGAGAGGGGTCCAGAATAACTGGTGAAGAATAAGCTTAATAAAATTTAATAAAAAAAAAAGTATTTATGTATTTATATATATATATATATATATATATATATATATATATATATATACACATTTATATATATATATATATATATATATATATATATATATATATAAAAATGTATATATATATATAAAAATGTATATATATATATATATATATATATATATATATAATATAATAGTTTTTTCACTGACTTGAAAATTCAAACATCTGAGTGAAATTCCTATTGTTCATCTAAAGGCTTACCTCTCGGTGGTCATTCCTACGGCCATAGGAATGGACTATCCAGCATTTTCCACAATAATTCTTACATGATACTTTCTACTTATCATAAAATATTCACTGAAGACAAATCCTATGCCTTATTGAATACCGCTCCTAATTGTCTCTCTTATGGTACCATTGTTTTTAACCTTTCCTCCGGAGGATATATAAAATAAGAAGTGCTTTAGTGGAGGCGGTGACTGGACACTTCTCACAGACCCCAGTCATCGTTGGAACAGCTCCTGGGATTCCATTCTTTCTCTTCGGTCTATAATCTCCTAGCTATCGCTGCTTACCTCCGTAACGCTTGGTCCAATCAGTGCACAATTATCCTCCCCAATTATTGCTCTAGTGTAATTACTATTATCTGTTGGGAGCCTGGTCGAGTTCGAAAAAAATATAGCGTTGTTGGAACAACTCATTCTTTTTTTTTTTTTTTAAATATTTCTAAAATCATGGTTTACATCAGAAAGCGTTTACTGCGCTATTTCGGAAAGTTTAATGAACCGTGCGGAATAGATTGTGCAGACGGTGAATAAACTGCACTCAAAAACATATCCTATTTTTTCTTTATAGGTTGGCAGATATAGGTTTTCGTATTGGAGTTCTTATTAGCACCATCTTTCATTTTTCTGTCGTACTCTTCATGATTACCTTAAGCATGAAGCTTCTGCCATTAATTTATGCTATCGATTTCGTGATCTTAAATGGTGTTCTGTACCAGTAAGTACGTCCAAGCGATGCCATTCCGGACGTCCATTCCTGCTCTAAAAACAGCGACATGCCTGGAACTAAATTGATGTATACGTTGCCTCTATGGTACATAATAACACTCCCCCGCCCCTCAGGAAGGCAGAGAACCAGTGGCTCCAGGCAAACGACCATCGGCCGGATGATTGTCCGATTACAGCTAACGAGGACGTCCTTCGTGACTGATCGCCCCAGCAATCGCGACCCCTATCGGATTTTTGCAGAACCCCCTATCCTCAGCGTGTCCATCCTATCGCTACATCTTAGCCATTGCTGAATCTATAATGCGGGGACGGCCGGGGTATTCCTGGTTGTTTGGATAGGTGATCCTTATCGCTCTGTCGGCATCAGATGTTTTATTCCTTTTTCAATGGATCCCTAAATAGAGAACATTCTGAACTAACCATAGCTGACTACTGGTGGCCCATGGTTTACTTAGTGAGTAGCTGTGGAAGGTGAGACGTTTTCACTTAGTTTCTATTGCACTCCTCTCAGGAGGAGTGGGCTTATATTGCCATATCGATTCGAAGGCTGGTTGTTTTTTGTAAGTATGCTTACGCTTATTATACGAATTGAACATAATTGAGTTTGAAATAAATTGTGTAGATGATACTAAGAGTTAAGCAAGTCAGTTAAGTAAGTGTTATTTAAATTTGCACGTTTTAAGAAGAAAATTTACTAGAGAAGTTATTTTATTATCTTCTATATTTTAATTTCTTAGGAAGTTCTTATGAATATGTTAAATGAAGAGCAATTTATAACTTCCAATGCAATTTCTTCTTTAATTAATTTTGTTTACGTTTCGGAAAAATATTTTCTGGAAACGTAAATATAATTAAATAGCCCTTCATATAATATATATAAATAGTCCCTATTATATAAATATATAATATATGTAAATTATATATAATATATATAAATCAGCCCTTATAGCCCTTATATATATATATATATATATATATATATATATATATATATATATATATATATATATATATATATATATAATAGCCCTTATAGCCCTTGAATTAATAAAGTTATTTTAAAAGTATGGAACTTTTGTTTCATTTTTATATTTATCTCATTATTATAATTTGGTTTATTGCTGCAATAAAAGTGGGTGTTAACAGTGATGAATTGTGTTTTGTGTAAGAATCAGGGACGTCTCCAAGGGAGGGGTAGGAGGTTGTCATCCCCTCCAATAATTTGATAGCACCAAAAACCAATATCATTAGGCTTTTGAATTTTTTTTATAAATTGAGATTTTGTTGATACAACGTTGTTTCTGAATAGAAAATAAAATTATTGTTGTCTATGTTTATAGTGTCAACATCCGCAACAGGTTAGTGAAAAGTTCAAATCCAAAAGAGTGGGGGAGAATTTTTTTTTTTTTTTTTTTTTTTTTTTTTTTTTATTAATGAAATTTACAACTGTATTACATAATACAACTAGTAAATGTGAGGTTAGAGTACAAGACATGAGAATTACTTGTGAAGGAACCACCTATTGGTAGCACTTCAATGTCTATTTTAAGTTAGAAGGTCCCGTGGCCATCTTCTTTTCAGACGCCTCAGAGGATTATCAGGAATACATGGGGATGAAAGGCTACGAACAAGAGGATTGGTATGGGCAAGGAGTTTGGAATTAAAGGAGGTATATCTATTTCGGGCTAAATCTGCAACAAATGGGATATTGAGGTCTTTGTGTATAATTTTATTTGTGACAAAGTAAGGAGCATTAAGGATTTTTCGAAGGATTTTGGATTGCAAGGATTGGATGCGGGAGGAATTTGATGGTTTAGTGGTGCCCCAAAGCTCTATCCCGTATGTCCAAATAGGCCTGATAATGGTGATGTAAATGAGCTTTTTGTAGAATATCGGTAATTTGGATTGTTTGTCAAGTAAGTGTTGTAGCAGTCGAAATCTACGAGCAGTTTCTTGTCGTTTCAGTCTTGTGTGAGGGTTCCATGTAAGGCGTTTATCAAGATGGAGTGGGGGAGAATTTAAAATATTTAATATTTTCGAGAAATACGTTAAAAAAAAACTATTGGAAAATTTTATTGTAATAAACGTATAGATTGCGAAAAAGCAATCTGAAATATCTTCACATATATTAATGGCTGTTTACAAATGCTCAATCTCATTTTTACAAAGAGAGTTTAGTACCCTGTTTTGAAGATATATTCAAGTTTTATAGTGGAGTAACCATTAATCCGTTCCCTCAAGCCAGAAAACCAAAAATTCCTTGAAAGAAATTTATCTTTCTCTATTTCCATCTTGACGTAAACAAACCCGAAAAGCCCACAATAGTTTAGCATAGCCTGTTCGAAGATTCTATCAGTTTATTATTATAAGATTTTTAATTATTTAATAATAAATACGAAGATAGTATCTTTTTACATCATTAGAAAAAATATTCAATTATTTGAAATTCCACCACAATTAATGGTACTAAGTGGACTGAATAAACGGTCTTTTTATGGGGTTATAGGAAAATATAAAAAAAATAATTGGACATAAATCGAATAAAATACCATTTTCCGTTTACTTTTAGTTTTATACTCTTCACAAGAATGCCTGTGCTTATAGTGTATGAAAAGCACTATCAAACTTTTAATGGATAGTAAAACCCATGATAATTACTATAAAAAAAAAATTAAAAAAAACTAGTAAAAATACCATCAGCTGTAAAAACACCATTGCGTCTGAAGCTTTTATCGTTCATTTTAGTCCAAAATATTGGGAATGAACTCAAATAATGCCTTAGGTTAAATACAATTTTTTTTATAAATTGAAAAATAAACAATCAGAACATTTGTAAGCACCATTCAAATTTTTATTACCGACTACCATTTAAAAATGAACAATTATTGATCTGAAACAATTCAATAATTATTTTAATATTTTTTTTTCTTTTCTTTTAACATTTCAACCAAGTAAGTCAAACCATTACTTTAAGGTTGTTTCTTTATTGATTTCTGATAATGCTTTTTTATGACCCCTTCACGCTAAAAGGGGTTTTGTCACTATGAAAATAGTAAGATAAAACCCCTTTTGAAGCATGAAGCTATTCAAATTAGTAATAAAGTACGTGTTATTAAATTATATTTCATCATCCCTATTTCTAGATTGGATAATTGACTTGCTAATCGGTGTCTTGTTAGTTACTCAATTTTAATGTTCATATAATAGTAGATAGATATATTGCCACAGATGGTTATTAATTTTTTTTTCTAACTAATCTAGCTTCTCTCTCCATAGTCCAAGCGTGATAGGAAAAAAATATTCAAATTTTAAAATAAATTTCCAATGGAATTTCTCAACGTGATAAATAGGAGAAAAATAGTAGAAACAAATTTTATATGTTTAAGATAAAATCGTTGTGAAGCAACCAGGTGAAAAAAAAATTCATAAACGAGTCGAAAAGTTGTTTTTTTAATTTTTAAGGTATGATAAAATTTTGGTGGAGTAAAATAAAAAATAGTACGCATTAGCGTTTAAAATGACGGAAAAAAATTAGTTTTAATCAATCGAAGTCGGTCTACAATGTTTCGCAAAAAAAATTAGCGAAACAGGGCCGTTTTTTTGGCAATTAATTGCATGGCTTGAAACTGTCGCAGGATCATTTTTGTGGAATTAAATTTTGGCTTTCAGTAATGCCTACGTGCATTAAAAATTTCATGTAAAAATAATCACAACTTTTCAAGGAAAAAGCGAATAATGTTCCTACAGCGATTTTTCAAAGTGCTATTTGTTCGAAAATAGTTGCTTTACCAACCTATTCTCATGAAATATGTTTGAGTTTCGATTTTATACCATATATCTTAGATATTAATTTGTGTATTTTTTTTTTTTTTTTGAAGGAATGTGATGGTAAAATTATAATTAACCTAGCACATCCTCAGGAAAAAATGTCTTAACGTAAAGCTAGAAAACTAACGAGTGTTACTGTTTCCAAGGCGTGGATGCGAAGTTCATCGCGTTTTAAAATGCACTGCCCAGAATTGAATTGCCTATATAATATAATAATACAATAATTGTATTTAACATTGTTCAATTAAAAATGTGAATGATGACCGTAAAATAAGTCATTTACAAGTTTCTATTTGGGGGTACTCTCTCATATAGTACTTGTCCAACATTTGGTTATGTCAGGAATAGTGGTTTTGTATGAAAACATCATGAGTTTTATTGCAACGAGTGTCACTATTAAATAAATACGCAGTAGTTGTGATGAGTTTTATGGCAATAATATTGACAATATTAACATCTAATTCTTTAATAATAACAGCATAACATGGTTTTTGGTAAAAAATAATAGTTGATGATATTAAATATGAAAATGATGACTATTTTTTTTCTTCTAATGTTTATCTTTTCCGAATTCAGCTTGTTTGCGCTGTAAGTGGATTATTAAAGAATAATCTGGTTATAACCAGGACAAAAAAATAACTGAAAAATATCTGATGTGGACAACACATGACTTCCTTCTACGCCTGTTAAACTACAAATCGCTGCCTCAAAAAGTGATGCTGAATTTGGTTACTAGTTTCCGAAGATTGCAGTATCTCAAAAACGATACTCGGCGTCACGACAACCATCTATTGTCAACCATTCACACACACACACACACACACACACACACACACACACACACACACACACACACACACACACACACACACACACACACACACACACACACACACACACACACACACACACACACACACACATACTCTTGTTTTTGGAGGTCTCATGATAACTGAAATTTCCAAGAGATTTCTTCGTGCTCCGGGACAACATTAAAACTGTCAATATCACCTAGATAAAGAAAGCATTGGAAATCGACAGTTTCCAGCTGCAGATTTGTTCATCTCACAATAAAAATGTTTAATTGGATTGGAAACCAAATTGCGTTTGTAAACATTATTACCGAAACATATGATTTCTGATTTAATTTTAATACTTATAATTTTTGATGTAAGTTTATTATGACCTTCAAGTAACTTTACTTAAGGGTACTTACCCTTTTCGGCTCACCAATTTTAACCAAAGTCTAGTAAATATATAAAACTCCTGTTTACCAAATTTGAGATATTTTACATTATATTTTAATATAAGTTTTGATGAAAGTCTAATATGACCTTCAAGTAAAGTACCACTTTGGGTCTGCCATTGTTAACTAAAATTTATTATATTATTTATATTAACATATAAGTTTTATATACCTAATTTGAGAAGTTTTACATTATATTTTAATATAATTTTTGATGAAAATCAATAATTACCTTCAAGTAAAGTACCACTTCCGGCAATCGTATAGCGACCAAAAAGGGAGGCTTACAACTAGATTTTTCAACAATCCTAAATACAAAATTTTACCTTTCTGCGGCTAACCGCTTTTGAGTTATGCGAGATATGCACGTACGTACAGACGTCACGACGAAACTAGTCAAAATGGATTCAGGGATGGTCAAAATGGATATTTCCGTTGAAATATGAAAACTGAAAATTTTCGTGATTACAATACTTTCTTTACTTCTTTCAAGGAAGTAAAAATGTGAGCAATTATTCCCATCCCTCATACAAACTCTGAAGGTGAAAATAATTCATTTTTTCGTGGTTAGTGATTGAATATAAAATATAAGCAACTATCCGCCCACCATCATTCACTTACTCTTTATCTCCGTTTTCATTATAACCTTTACGGACATAACAACAGACTGAAAAATGATATGGTTACGGCTGACATGAAGACTAAAAAGGAGCCGGATTAGAGATCTCCATACCTGAATTAAAGGACTTATTCAAGACTGAGAAGAGGTGTTGCTGGATACAATCCTTCCGAATGCCTAACATGTCATATCCAACTTTTATCACCACGATTTTTGTCACTTTACTACGTAAGTTTTTAAAAATTTGATTTTTTTTTAAACTTAATTTTCAAGGTCTAGAAAAGCTAAATGGTCAAATAATATAAAAATGACCTAACATACAATTAGTTTCTACTACTTTCTTTATCACGTTGAGAAATTGCACTGGAAATGTATTAAAAAAAATAAACTATCGTGTCTGGACCAACACCCGTGTGTTGGTTTCGAAAAATATTTCGCAATATTAGAAATTTTAACTATCGATGCTTGTAGAACGTTTGGTGAAACAGCATTGTTTTCTTAAAATTTTAAATATTTTTCTTGAATTAATGTCAAACTTTTATATCTAATTTTCTTTAATACTTATAATTCTCCTGATTATTATTTATTGCCCAAAATTGGTAATATTTTTCCATTAACAAGTTTTAAATAAAAATTATTTATTATTCGTCTTTATTCTATTTGCGTATTAAACTACTAACTTCTTTTTAATTTATTGATTAATTTGTGCACTGAAAAATTATTATTGCATATTGATTATATAATGCATATTTGAACTAAATCGGGAGGCTTAACAAAATAAATAAATAACATGATTTTTTTTTTTAATGTTTATAGATATCACTATTATTGTTTCACTAAATTAAGTCAATTATTGTCTTATAGAATGTTATTGGATGTAAATCAAAATTGCATTAAACATAAAAATTAACACACTAAATATATATGTGTGTATGTATATTTAATGTTTATGACAGCAGATAGCATGACGTATTTAATGACGTGGCTTAAGAAAATCATATAATCATTCTTGATTTGCTCAAGCTACGTCCCTCTTTCCTATCTTACAATCCAATAACCCAACCTCTCATAAACTTGTAAATCCTCTATGACTTTTTTTTTGTTTTACAATCTCTTTCCCATTTCTATCCGTAAATCCTTTACAAAAACTCCATTTAAAAAACACTTAGGTATTCCTTCTTCTCCTTAATTATCAATCTTGTCATTTAATAGTAAGTGTTTATTCAAACAAAAAGTGCTGCTTACCGAATTAAAGCTACATTTATTTATTAGCCACAATTGGCAAGTGATAATGATAATGTTGATAGTCTTTTTATACCTTGTTTCCCTCCTCTGGTTAAGTTGGTTTTTGGTCCAACATCACTCGGGAACAAATCAGCCTCTATGATACGATGTATGAATTTTCATCGCCAGTTATTATAACTATCATAATAATTATCATATCACAAGAATATGTTTTTAAATACAGCAAGACAAATTAATTATAATGTATATTATGATAGTTTTTTTTTTTTTTTTTTAATTCAATTTAAAATATTATATCGATTAATGTTTGAATCATTTGTTTAAAATTTGCTTTCACGTGCATTGTCACTAAAAAAATAATAATAAAATCAATAATGTATTTTGTAAGGAAGTTTCAGTTGTTCATTATTTTTTTGCTACTGTACATGTTTCTTGGTAAACTTGAAGTTAGTCAATATAATTAAATGACAATCTTTAAAGTTATAAAAGCTTCCTTAAAAAAAAATAATAATAAATTAAAAATGTTGTGGTTGGTCAAGTAGTCAATAAATTTAACCATTAGGGCATCAATCATGCACCAAGTTGTGCGTTTCTCCAGGTCATTTATTGCCGTTCCCAGCACCATATGGCTCCCATTTGGGATGGGATATATCCTCCTGAATTATCACCTCTAGTTGCTTAGAAGGTAAGAACTATATAACTCAATGGGAATACCCTGACAGACGGATTCCTCCCCGAAGGATATAGCCAGCAGCTAGGACGGAGTAATCTCCCATCGACGGAGGACATTAAACCAGCGGAATGTGGAGGGATGTTTTTTCTGCTGGAGGAGGGGATCTCCACTAGAGCACTACATACCTGCCGTACCTCAGTACCTCACGCTACCTCATGAGGTCACAGTTGTGCCGTTCCCTGTCTTAGTTTTCGTTTTCGAAAATCGTTTAATTTTTGCGAAAATTCTCATCATCATCACTTCCTAAAATCTCATCTCAACATGAAGCCCGATGTTTTAAGAAAGTGATACAATTGCAAACGGTATGTGTGAATTAACTTAGTTCGTACCTCGGAAATATAGGACTCTACGTCACATTTTCTCACTTTACTGGAGAGTGATTTGAACAGATGCTTCTCCGAGATTGAAAGTGTTCTTATAAAACCATGTAACTCTCCTAATAACTAGTCCAGGACATATTTATCTATACCACTGGGTAAAGTAAAAAAAGTTGAATAAAAATGTGTAATAAAGCTAAATTAGTCATAAAATAAAAAAATGATAGTCTCCTATACATCTGAGGTACAGATAAACATATTTGATATCTTCTTTAATTTTTTTAATAAATATTAGTCACTAAAAACAAACTTACCTAGTTGAATATTGTTGAGGTTTGAACCCTCTTACAAATAATATCTAGACAAAGTAGCTATAAATATGTGTAATGTGCTGTATCTGTACATATAAATTAAGTTGTCAGCCGTGTAGAAACTTCTTTTATTATAAATTCTCTATCTGTGATAATAATAAGAACGAAATATTGCTGATATTATAGTAATGAATAATTATAAAATTTAAAAGACATTATTAAAGATAAAAGATAAAAGACTTGTTTTACTGACTTGTAAAAGCATTCCTTGGTTAAGAAATCCTGCCGATACAAGAGCTATTTTAATATTTCAATAAAGAGAGAGATAATCATTTTGATTGTTAAATATTGTCTTCTGTCTCAATTAAGAATTTTAAGTAATAGTGCTAAAATAATTCATTCAAACAATGTACAGATCATGTAAATAAATTGGATAATATCGAAATAAATAAAAAGAAGAAAATGCAAGCAATTAAAATTATTGTAAAAAATAAAATAAAATAAATTTATAATAAAACATTTAAAACGATTTCATATCAAACGAAACGGGCTTGTTTTTGTTGTTGTTTTTCTATCAAAAAATTGTTATTTATTTTTATTGTAAGATGTTATTCCTGTATTTTAACTGTATAACTTTAATTTGGTCATATGATCATATCAATAAAAACTGTTATCGTCTCTTTTTTTTTTCTCCAATTATGAATACGATCCGGTCATGAATGTGGTGATAATCAACGAATTGCCTAACAACATATTGATATAGGAAATAATGAACTGTTCATCCGTTGCCTGATTTGGCTCTGATAGTTAGGATCTCTCATCCAGTACCTTAAATATAATATCCAATTACATTTTAACAAGATCTCTCAACTATAGTTAAATTTACTTTATTAGTAAACAAACAGGCTGTCCATTTATCTTGTCTTAGTTCATTTTTTAAACATATTTTGAAATGCACGATTTTGTCATACTTACGGATTTCAGATTTAGTTGATTCGTCAAGCATCTTCTATTTGAACAATAATATGAAATATAGTATGAAAGATCTACCAGTTTTTAAAATTATATAATTAGTTTATTGTTTTACTTCCTTGTTAATAAATATCTAAAGAAGTGATTGTAAAATAGATTCTTAACGTTTTTCCAATAATAATGCCTCTGATGTTGTGATCTATGTCTTTTTCTGGATTACTCTTTGCAACTCAAAAACGGTACAAGTACAAAACGGTACAAGATAAATAAAAACTGTTTGGTAGTCTAACTCATTTGAAGTTCATACGTCTACAGAAAATTCTTCATTATCTTATCTCTTAAAGTCTTCAGGATACACTAGGACTTAAATTAAGTGACATCCTTATGGAAATGTACCAGAAAAAAAAAATATATATATATATTTATTTATTTATTTCTTGAATCATCTAATTTATTAGGATATTCCAGATCTGTCATTGATAACTGTTTTGTATTTTAATTTACTATCTACACATATACATACGATATTTTAGCGTATTTATTTATATATATTTATTTATTGATATAATGTAATGTATATATGTGTATTTACTCAAACAGTTTAGTTCGAAATTATTATCACAACACGACTGACTTATATCCTATTTATAAGTCAATCATCACGTTTAAAATTAAATTTCATAACTAAAAAATAAAGTTTCTGAAAATGTAATCAAAGGTACATAAGTGTATTTAAGTTCAGAATATAAAAACATATAGAACAATATAGTATTATATTAAATGTATTTATTTTTTTTAATATTAACGGATATCAATTGCTGTTACAATACGTTTAAAATATACTGAGAGAAACGTTCCACAAAATTTGTTAGCTTTTGTATTTATTTATTTGCTTTGTATGACCTCGGGACATATAATTGTAATTGCAGTTCTATTAATTGGTACTATCTTTACAAGTACCTGTCGTGTTTTATTAATCACCCAATCACTTCTTTCTTTTTAATACTGTAGTAGATCTCAAATAAATTAATTGCTTTTCAATTATTAATTATTAAAACTTCTGAACAATTTTATTTCATTTATCTTATACATCATTTCAGCTTCAGCGTTTCGGGGTATTGCCACATCTCCAGCAATGTAGCAAAGTTGACTCCTACAATATCCATAATCAATCCATAACCACTGCTATTTTGTCTAATTATAAAATAATTATTACCATTATTGTTTTTCATTATAAAAACGCTTCCAACAGAATTATTTTACATCAAATATATAATAATGATTTTTAATGATAATCTCAATTGACGTTGACACCTCCTGTTATCATGAGTTGATGATAATAGTCTGTGTATATGTTTCTTGTAAAAAATTATCAATAAAGTTATTTTGCTTTAACAACGTTTAAATATGAAGTTTATCTATTCCTTGAAAAAGCACAAAGATCTGGCATGATTTTGAAATCTGACAATTGGAATATTTTTGTGGCGCTTTTCTAGTTTTGGGACTGTTAGTAAAAGAAGTCCATGTTTACATTCGTAATTAGTTCACTTTTAATTCTATATTCTTTATAACAGCAGTCCTTCAGATAAAAAAAAATTATAAATACGATAGAAAAAAATAAAAAATAGATAAAATTTTAAAAATAGGTAAAAGCTGAAAACTGAAAACTTCCGAAACATCAGAATTGAAAAGAAATGTGAGTGATAAATAAATACAATATTAAAGGAAGTCCTAGTTCACTATTGAATATTGAAATTCCTGAAGACTTCCCCCTAAATTATATTTAAAAGATATTTTTTTTTAGTTCTTGCACTTTAATAATTTAAGTCAAAAAAATTCTATATGACTCCCGATAATTAATTCACTCTGCAATTTCTACAAAGAAAACATGCCATTAAATACTGCAAACAAAAGGTGCATTTTCTCTCTACCTGCTCCGGTAATAAAGTCTACCCTGGTTTCCCTTTCGACTCCGATCGTGATAAATCGGGTGGAGCCGGTGTCATGGCGGATGAGTCAGTGGGACACCGTTAGTGGAACCTGTTGGGCTGGTGGGAGGCCATCTTCCACAGGCAGTTCCAGAACTGCGGGAGGACTTCTTTGTCTTGGAGTTCTGCTTCAGGGAAATTCCTGAAGTATAACAGATTAAATGATTTTTACTTATTTTTTAATTAATCTTGATTCTATTTTTTTTTATATAAAAAAACTTGTTTATTAATGAAAATTGCAATCTGCCTCGAAGAACCTTGATTCTACTCAGAATTTTCGAGAACAATATTCGTATTAACTAAATGTCATTTCGTGTTACTTACGAACTTCTTGTATTACGATATCTTTAATAACTAGAAATTATAATATTTTTTATATTGAAAAATTGTTTATACAAAATTTTTAATAATTTAACATTCTATTCTTAAGAAACTGTAGCCACATTTCCATCTAATAAAGTTCAAAAGCTAAAGAGGAAAATACAACATGGCCTATCTTTGGAGACCATTTTTATGACATTCAAATGCTCTAAAAAAGAAAAGTTTTCTATAATTTTAAAAAAAGTAGGTAGTTGCTATTATTTCATATCGTTTAAAGGTTTTCCTCCGTCAATTTTACTCGGGGTACCTTATATTTGAGCTGAGGGCTCATAGTAAGAAGTTATGAATGAGTATAAAAAATAATTGGGAATTAAATACATTTTTTAAAAATGGTGAAAAGTTTCAGTCGGTACGTCCACATAGATTAAAATAATGAACTTGTAAACAATTAGTTTGTTCCATTTGTAAATTTTGTTTTTATTGTCCATGGTGGTTGGAGGTTCCGAATTGAAATCTCAGTTTATAGCTTAATGTTTTTTTTGTTTTGGCTTTGATAGTACTAAAATTATAAAACCTATAGTAGTCATATTTTAACTGATTATATTCATTCGATTCTTCCTTTTTGCATGTATATGTTAGAATCGTTTAAATTCAAACAATATTTTATTAAATCTGACAATAATATTAACAATATTTTATTAAGAAATAGAGAGGGGAAGGAATTTTTTAAAAATATTTTCTGAATCTAGAATACATTTTAAATATCGCGAATTTCTTTTGAAATTTGTTATGTCAATTAGTGTTGGTTTTTCCTTGTGATTGCTTCCGTAGTTATCAATGTCTGTTTGTGTATTATTGGTCACATAAAGCAAAAATTGTATTGCTTCATTCTAAGGGAAAATAATTGTCTCTCTTTCACTTGTAATTGAGGCGCTCTACGCAAGAATGGTGAATCTGCCATGATTTTTTATCTAATTTAACGGCTAGGATATAAAGTTATATTTTATATATATATATATATATATATATATATATATATATATATATATATATATATATATATATATATATATATGTAGCTATAAGCGCCATTTACGAAACCCAAAAAACGTTTTTCCCCAAATAACTATATTTATTTTTTTTAAATTTTATTCTTTATTGTGTACAGTAGGAGTTTAGTGGTAATGATATATGAACTGCACTTTATGTTAATCAGGCTTCTAGCACTGGTCAAGGCTAGAGTAACCGCTTCGATTTCGATTTTTAGATCATTTCCAATTTTTTTTCTCGATATATCTTGAGCGGGAATCGATAATGATGATGTTCACGTCCTGTAATAAATTAAAACCTAAATATCGACTTTTTGGTGGTATAACATAATAGATAAATGTAGTACATTTCATCAGTGGTCAAATAAAGAAAAAAAAATTGGTGACATGACCTTCTCTTCAGGTGAATGAAGATATTCATTAATGTACAGACATGTTATATTTGTCAAAATATCTGATTTGCATACTTCATCAGAAAATGTTCTAACTTCGATTTTTTTAATTTCCTTTTCCAGGTGTCCTGGTTTTTTTTTTTTTTAATTTTTTAAAGCAGCTTTCGCTTCCTAGACCAAAGCAACGTGTGACATTTCCAGTGTAAAATTTTGAGCCGTTTACTATTCTATCCTTCCTCATAGTGTTTTATAATTTTTGCATAGTTATAAACAATTGAATCACTTTTCATTTAAAAAAAAAAATGTTCAAAACTAAATTCAATAATAATAATAATAAGAAAATAAATAAGCGGTGACTATTTGGAGATAAGAGGTCCAAGCGGTGAGAAATATTCCGGACCTCCGTGTTCTCTGACAGACGTGACGTTTGGGAGCTGCCGGGTCACGTATTTTTTACGACTGAGAAGAACCGCCGAGAGGTAGGTCAGTCCGTGTCCTTCCCCCATTGCTCCATTGTGTTCTACAAGGATAATGTCCGCTTTGGTATTTCAGGCAAAAAAAGATGTCCAGTACCCTGAAGATATAGTATCTGAAGGGATTTTAGTGAGGAATACTATTCATGAAGTCATAACTTATACAATTGAAACCATTAAGAATTATAATATATGATAAAATATGGCATAATATATTGATTTTTCCCATAACAGTGGTCGAACTATCTCTGGTAGCTTAGGATTTTATATCAAATTGCTATCTTTTAGCGCAATTGAACATGATCCAGAGGTAGTTTTCAGAGGGGGAGGGGGCTATCAGGGCAGGGCCGGTACTAGGATTTTTGCCAGGAAAGCTAAATTTTACTGTTCCTTTCACCCTTCCCCTCCTCCGATAAAAGTCAACCTCTTATTCGAAATAAATATCATCTCCTAGCATTAGCACTGACTGAATTAAAGTCAATATAATCAAAAAGCAGAAATAAATATTTTTTTTACATAACCTAAAGGAAAATTTCGTCTGAAATTTGCCGCACTATAAATTCTGCCGCCCAGAGCCATTGCTCTCTTTGTCCCTCTTCCCCTCTTGATCCAGGTGACCATATTTCCATATATCAGGGTGACCATAGAATTCGTGATACTCGAATAGCAGGTCGGGATCATGCCGTACATTTTTTTGATATCTTTTTAATGCTTATATATATTCTTCCTTTGAGACCATTTTTAATTTGCAATGCGTATAAGGGAATATGGGAAGGATGGTATTTGGAATTATGTGATTGTGTTGTCTTATCCTGTGTCAGAAGGGACTGACAGGATATCTCAGTTATTAAAAATCCAATGACGAATGATACAGTTTGAACCAACTTAAAACTATAAACTTAAATTAATAATAATTTTATTTAGAAGAGTCCAGCGACTTAACCACTGGACCATATTAATGAGTTTTGAGTTTTCATCCAGTTTAAAAAGAATAAAATGGAAGAAATTTAACGAGCTTAATTTAGTTAAATTACTAAAAAATGTAATAATAATTGACATAATAATATAATATAATACATTGAATAATTATATAATTACATTTGACTATTTCGATGATCGATTTCTCACAAGGCGAGCCAAGATTAATTTCCCTCCTACCTATACTACATGGTAGGTACCTACCTGGCATTAGTAGGTTTATTTTAAATTAGCTGTGTTTCATTTTTTTTCTAAGTAGTTATTTTGGTAGAGAAAATTTCCCTCTCCCCTGTGGATCGCCACTGACCTGATCATGCTCTGGGAACAACTTTATATATTTTAGCAAAAGTCGCTTTCTCGCAGAAATTAGTTCATAAAATAAAACTATGTCGAATTATACACTACCTTAAATAAATATAGACCATCCTTCCAGTTTAATTTCATCCCCTCCACTTTCTTTTGGCTACATCGACTATTTTGAATTTTTTATTATGCCTGTCAACCTTGTTGTCCTCATGCAATAAAACCTTTTTTTTTCTCATAGCTCCATGGGATATGGGTTTGATATTCAGGAGATGAAAGAAGTAGATTGGATGAAATTATTTTGCTGCATGAGGTCCATTTTAAGAGAGATCTGAGGAAAGGAAAATTTTAGGAGTTATAGGAATTAGGAAGTTATAGAAATAATCGGTTTCCTAGTGATAGGGCTCACTAGTTGTCTTGTTTCAGCCCAGTTTGTTAGTTGTCCTCAGTCTAGCCTAAGACTGTTTGCCACCTCAACGGCCTACCTTTAGGTTTCAGAGTCCCAAATAGTGGATTCATCATCTATTGGAGGCTATCAAAAAATGTTATATGCCTCCGCTTGATAAGGTATATTAAAGTCGGTAGTTCGAAGGTAATAGGGAGTGAGTTCGTTTTTGACCTTAGCGAAATTGAAATTAAAATGAAATGAAAAACTAGTGAAATTTTATCCATTTAGATCCCACAATAAAACATGTTCAAAGTCAATAAAAAAACTGAATAAAACTATAACGATAGGTCAGTTACTAAGGCCCGTTTCATTTATCTTCCGGATCAGTTTCGAACAGGTTTGGATGTATCGTAAAGTGGTTTATGACGAACTCTCAATATAATTCTTAGGCACTTTGGTTTATTTATTTTTTATTGTTTCTTCTATTTAAGTAGCTTTAAAAAATTACTTCCTCGCATGGTTGAGTCAATTCCCATCCTGATTTAAGGTCTTCGGAATTAAATCGGGAGAAGTGGCGAGAATATCACACAAAAGTGGTTCAATATTGGCCTTTTTATCAATTATTTAAACGATCTGTGTTGGCTTAAGCTGAGTTTATTAAATTACTCATCTTTCGTTGACTCTAAATCTATTTAATTTCCAATCTTATTCAGTTTTTTTATTCATCACAACTCTTTAGAAGAAACCACTCCGTCGCCTTTTAAGAAACTACTGGAACTTAGGAGATCTTTGAAGATAATATTCTGAAGGATGTACCAAAGAACTTGCTCGACATGAACGCAACCTCCTCACGAAGCTTTCTAAGAAGCCCTAAGGAGATGTAAAAGTGCAGGATACACAGGTGTCCAGCAACAATTGGAATACAAATGAGATAAGGGCCTACGTGTATCTTTAACTTAGCGAAGGTGTGTCTTATATATCTACAATCTTATTTATTGGAAGGCCGGGCCTGAGATTTATTCCGTCCTCTTCGCTACTTAAAGGGCTTTGTCTCCGGCTTGTTAACGTCCTAAAACACTAATTGAATGCGATGAGGTGAGGTATATCGGTTGGAAACGATTTTTGATTCCATAAATCGAAGAGTTCGTTGGTCTATTTGAGTTCTTTACTTACATTTTCGTATAATAATTACATTTTGAGGAGTGGGGTACTTGTACCGAGTTACTGCCTGGGCCCGGTTTCGAGACCGGCCGGGGTAGATATATTTATTGTCAAGTCAGTCGTGGGTCGGCTCTAGGTTCACGCGACCCTTATGGAGGTTAAATTCTAAGTTAACTGCTTAACAATTTTCAAGTTTTTATATTCAGTCAATTTTGAATTTTGATCATTAAATCGAGCTTGGAAAGAAAGGAACCTACTATTTTCATGACAGTTATTTTTTTACCTTGATAGCAGTTAATAACTATCACAAGAAACTAAATATTAAAAAATAACTGATAGCCAATGAACAGCTGATTTCTTACTAAAACAGTGTAGCTATTTGTAGTAAGTAAATAATTCTATCTTCATCCTTAAAAATAGCGATATCACTCGTATCTAATAAACATTGGAACATCGATGATAAAGTTGATCTTCCTTATCTGATTACATTGTTTTTTTATCATATTTTTCTTATTTTCATATATATTTGTTAGTTACGGGAGCGGGGTAGCTCAGTGGGTAGAGGACGGTGCTACTAATCTATAGGTCCCGGGTTCGAGACCGGCTATGGCAGTTACTTATTTATTCTGTTTTCAGCCGTGGATCGGCCGTGTGGGATCGAGACGCCCTCCTGGGGCTCAACCAGCCTCTGTAAAGTGGGTACCCTTAAATGGGGGAAAAAAACTGGCGGTCGAGCGTGATCTAGGCCAAATCACCTCCTTACACAACCGTTGGCTTAAAAACAGTACATTCCTTACAGGACACCCTTCACGGATTGTAGTGGTACAAGTTTTTTTTTTTGTTATTTAATTACTAAACAAACTTTATTCATAAATCCATATAATTCTTTAGTTATCACCGTAAATCGAGTGGTAATCCGGCTCGGTAAATAGAGACCCAGACAATTTGTTTGTATTCCATCTAGAAAGACTGTAAATTAAAGGGGTAATTAAGTTCATTTAAGTGAAAGATATGAGAGGCAATTTACCTTTAAAGGAGCCTACGCAATTATTAATAATTGAAGTGAGTGTCGTCAGGGGCATTTTAATATTCCCGGCCAGCTACGACATGATTGATAGTGCCTTTCGGAAATACATTTGTTGATTCAGTTACGGTCCTTTATATAATAGTCACCGATGTTTTATTTTATGAAGAACCTGTAAATTAGCAGCTCTTATGAATGTGGAACGATTATTTCTTTAATACAAAATGTAGTTGTGCATAGTCCGGTCGATATTTTCTTTTTTACTTTCACTTATCTATTTATTAAGTGTATGGTAAGAGAAAGTATTTGGTGTGATCTTGAAAAATTTCGAATCCGAGTTTCCAACGGAACTAGACTTTTTAAGGTCCACTGAGTATAAATAACCAATATTAACAAAATGATCTGTGCGTACGTAAGCGTCTATGTCTGTATCCAAAACTGTATTTAAGATAACTAAGTATTACCAAGTTTGTTGCAGTAACTTCTTCGCTCAAATCGACTTACCAGAAGTGCTTCTTAATATCACCGATTTTACAATTTTCTCGAAAACCGCTTTAACGATTTTGACGAAACTTGCCTAGTCTTAGATCCCACAAATCCCCTTAACTTTTCTTATAAATATGTATTGCATTATCGATAAAATACAGGAAAAAAAGGTAAGACGAAGAAAAAAAAATAAAGAAAAATTCATTTGCGCACAATTATGCATTTTATGGTAAATTATGTATAAAATCTTATGAAAAGTAATTAAATTCTCAAAAGAAAATTTGTCTAAATGGGTAAACCAGTATTAGCAAGCATGTGGCGTATCTTATAAGGACTACAATACTGGACCCTCAATGGAATGCCGAATGTGTCCAAAAACAGATGGATGCGACCGAGCTTCCATACCTTCCATCACGCCTTTCTCCACCTAGCTATCCAACTCCAACATCCTGTTCCTAACAATACGCTCTGTTCATTCCTGTTGTTAATTTCACTGTTATTATTATTATAACACGCTTTACGATAATTATTACAGGGTGGTAATTATGGCAGTCGAACATTTTTACCTATAGAACCCATCAAGAAATTTGGAACTTGATGTGCTTACTTTGGCTTCTCAAATCCTTCTTTGATATTCCTTGCAACATCGGAGAACGTTTTTGTTGTGTAGTTACATAAGGTACCTGTCTCCTCCATTGCTAGTTCTAATTTCGTGATGGGTAATACAGTGGGTATCTCCGAAGAGCTCTCTTAGTTTCAAGGTACTGGACTATTACTCATCATTTAAACTCGATAATAATTTAAATAAAGCAGTATTAGTTTAAAAAATAAATTCGTCTCCAATGATGGTTAACACAAATGTTCTCCTCAATCCAGCCTTGTAACAACTTGTTCGAAATCCAGAATAAACACAGTGCTTCCAGGTTTGAAAGGTCTGTTTGAGAAATATATTTATTTTATTTTGTATAGTTAGTTAAATATCAGTTCTTTATTTAATTTTATCAGTATCAGTTCTTTATTTAATTTTATCAGGTTGATTTGATTATTTTGTTTTATAATAATAATTATTATTATTATTTGGAGATAAGGCCTTATTTTTAATGTAAACAATCGTAATATTAATTTATTTTATTATATTATTCATTATTTACCCCGGCCGCTTTGTATTTTATATTTGTATTCTTTTGAATGTGCTCTAATTAAATAAAGAAAATATCAAAAATGTATCCTTTTGAATGTATTCCACTTAAATAAAGAAAATGTAAAAAAAAAAAAAAAATCTATTTATTTTGAGCAGTCCAAACCTCCACATCTTTTGTGGAATTGATTCACAAACGTAACAGAATTAGTTATGTTAGCCTTTTTTCTATCAAACAAAATTTCATTCCTGCAAACGATCTATGCCTGCTCCGAGATACTTAAATTAAAAAAACCTGAAAATTGACAGGTATCAAATCGAAAATATTATGACAAAAAATATATGTTTAGAATTCCTAGAAGACCTTTGCATTATATAAAGTCATTTAAAATGCTGTGTACTTCAATCCGCAATTGAAAAATAATTTTTATAAGTAATAAAACGAAAGTAAATTCCTAAGTGGGTAATCACCCGGATCTTACCGCAACCTCTCCTTTTTTTCATGTCTCCATAAAACAGCATAACAGATATTGGGGATACCACACAAAAAATTCCTGAATCCTTATTGATTGCGCGATTCAAGTTTTGAAATATCTGTCTGATATTTAATATATAGGTTTAATCTTTCTTCAGAAAGTTATGGGCAAAATGAAAGCTTGTACTCGTACTACTAAACTGTAAATGGTTTGGAAAATTTTCGGTTTATAGAAAAATAATTAAGAATCGAAATAAATTATCAAACGAAATCAGTTATTTGTGATTGTACAAGCCCAGGAATATTGACATTCTGTATTTAATTTTTGGATTAACGCAGGGGTTCCCAATCATGTAGTGTTGCCAGACCAGCCCTGTATTTCCTCCCTAAAACTCTCTAAATTTTCCCCTAAAATTATCAACTTTAGCCCTATACTTATATCTAACCCTATACTGTATCTAAAGTTTCCTCTAAATCCACCAACTTTAACCCTAAATGTTTTATCCTTATTTTTCTATTAGTGCGACCAAAATTAGCCCCTAGTATATATAAGATAAGAATAAATTATTAGAAAAGTAAAAAATACCCCAGAGGGTGAATAAAACCCTAAATCTTGGAGGGGGATATATATATATATATATATATATATATATATATATATATATATATATATATATATATAGAGAGAGAGAGAGAGAGAGTTTGTTTAATGAACTTTTGTAAATCAGTTTGTATATTTTTATGAAGACGAATCATTAATACTAAAATTCTAAGATCAGGCTATGATACTCCCGATTATCTGAAAAGTGGAAGTGGTACTTAGTGATATGAAGTCTAGGAATCTCTGGATTAACTTATTATAAATAAGATGTCTGTGAAAGATCTAACGTTGATTGATTTGAGTTCTCTCGATTCCATTGAATGTTGGGAGACAATCCTTTACTTAAACCGCTATTTATACTTTGGGATAATAAGGGAATAATATAGAGCCTACTTGAGGCCCGGCCCCTCTTCCTAAACGGTTTGAGAAACCCTCTCAGATTGTGGCCAATTACCTCAACTGGTAGGCGGTCATTTCGTCTAAGTGTCTTAGCCAACGGGCTATCTCTTTCAATTTGCGGGCCTCTTACCCGGGTTCTGTTCAGTATCCCAGTTATATAACCCTTTAGATTGTCCTAATTTAACCATATATGTTTGATAGTAAATTATTTATTACAATAATAATCTTTAATATGTCTTATTTTTATTTTAGTCCTGATTAAACTAACAGCCTTTTAAGAACTCAATTCATCCGGAGAACGTTATTTATGGACGGGAACTGTAATCTTTCCAGTTATAGTTGTTTGTTAATCTGTTAATTAAATGTAATTTAATTATAAACCCGAGCCTCGCATCCTTTTCAGTCCGAATACAGTTAACTCCAGAAAATAACACGGAATTAGTCTTCTGAAATGCTGACCATGTCCGGAGAAGAGAGAAAATGATTAACGAGATTCCCCAACATGAAGATTAGGGCAAATCAAGGGTTAGGCAAGATTAGGCCCTTGAAACTGAAGCTAGCAGATTCGGGTCTCCAATCAAGGCTATTATATTTTTAAACAGATGATTGTTTTTATTACAATTCAAGTCATAAGCACCATATATGCAGTCCTAACATAAGAAAGGTATTTAAGCAATAGGAAGCTTTCGGAAGAATTCTTTGTGCTTGTAATATATGCAATGTTGTAAACTATATAAGGGAGGATTTCATCAAAAGTGATAATTTGCATATCCCAGAGCTAAAATAAATTCGTTTACCGAGCTGTTTTGATTTTAAGAAAATGAAAAAAATATCGAAATACCTGTCATCAGAAGGAACATTGTAAGCTGCTGGTTCTGACATTCTTGAACTGTAAATTAAAAATTATTTAAATATTTAAAATTGTCACAAGTGTAGTATTATTAAATATTTTCAAAACGATACTATTTTGGATTAATCGCTTGAAATGAAAAATTAAAAGTACAACCCCTTAAAAAACGTTGTTGAGTCCTAAATTGCTTTTGTTCGCTATTTTACGACATTTTAACTGGTTGTCCCATCTTTTATCACTAGTGTTACTTTGCAAGTGTTATCACATCTTTTTGTATTGGATTAATATTATAGGAGGCGCAGTTGACACACTTTGTGCACCAAGTTTTTACTAGTATATTTTAGTGCAGAGAGAAGCACTTGGATGACTACAAGTATTCCCATGTGATTACTCCGAAATAGCGATAATTAACACTTTGCCACATGATCAACTTACAGCAGCATAGGCAAAATTAGTTTTAGCCTTTCGAGGAAGGTAAAAACACATCCAGTCCTCACTATTTTACCTATCACCAGTCACTTTAGTGAACAGAAAATTTAAACTAAATATTTTTTTAGTATGGATAGTTGAAAAATTGGAGAATTAGATAATTCCACTATGTATAATTGTTTATTCGGAGAGGAACAAAAAAAAAAGTGTTATTGGAAATTCTGGAAGTAGCTTCAGATTTTTTTAAACACACTATTGGCAGCTATTTTCAAGCAAATTTTCATTTTCGATGAAATCCACTCATGAACTAGACAATTGAGGCGGGTGAAAGACCAAGAAATATGAAATAGTTACTGACTAAAATTATTGTTTATTTTCTTGTGTTCCAAACAATCTCCTTTATCGTATCACCGGCTTAAGCTTAATCAATTAATTGAAATATGATATTTTTCTGTTGAATGTTAAGATCTCCCACTAATCAGCTTGCTCCACTTCCGCCTATATTTCTCTATTGCCTATTGCCTATGGTTCCAATTTGCTATGCAAAGCTGCGTGTTATCTTCATCCTACTGGCTTTTTGTTTCCCTCCTGTTCTCCTACCAACTAGTGTTGCACTGATGGTCAAGTATGCATCCTGAATTCCTATTTATACCAGTGAGTATATTCGCTTGGTTATTTTTAAGGAAACATTTATCTTTTTTTTTTTAATTTAAAATAAATTAGGCAATGACAAATTAACAAAAAAAAATAGGCTCCCTAGCATTTATTAATAGTACCATTACATTTAATTCCTCCTGATTTCCTCTAAACTCATCTACTTTTTTACCGGAGGAAAAATAATCTCGTATATCAAATATATCTAAATAAACTGTAAATAATCTGCCACGTGCTACTTTCTCTAATCCTATGAAATACTAGCATTGTAATCCTAGAACAAGAAAGGCGTGCCTAGGAGGCACCGTAGCATTGCAGTATCTAATTATTATCGTACTATCTCATCTACACGACCATTCATCAACCTGCCATTACTTTCTCGGCAATATTTCCGTTTTTCTTCTTTTTTCTTTCCCTTTTTTTTTTTTTTGGTCCTGGCGATAAGAAAATGTGATAATGAAACGGAAGACGTGATTTCAGTTTTTATTTAAAATCCGCACACTGGAGAGCAGACTCCTGGACAGAAGCGGTAACTGGAATTCAGCTTCTGGTCAATCGAGATGGTTTTACCTTTAGTGGATTGGTCTATAACAGTACCTCACTGCAATTATTGCATTAGTGGACACCGCGATCCTGGCGGCATTTTATAAATTGTTTAACAAGAATTTATGTTGTAAACAGAATAATCGTTTTCCCTCTATTTCTTGTCTTTCACTGAGAGAAATTTTTTTTTTAGAAACCGTGAAAAGACTGATTTGCACTGTTGAATGGCTTATTTAATTGTGATATACAAGTCGGCAATTTAACTCAAGATGATTCATGGTATGTAATGGGTGCTTTGGTTCATGAGCACAGCTTTATTTTGTATGTATTTATTTATTTATTTTTTGTGGGGAGAGGATTTAACGTTCTTTTCTATCCATTTAAAGCAAACAGGACGGGTTATCCTACAGGTTACCAACCTTTGCTAACGAGCGTAGGAAGGTCGAGATTCATTACGTTGGGCATCCACGAAATAAATTTCAATCCGCCCAGGTTCGAAACGAACAGTCTCGAGGTTGCTAAGATGACACCTTAACACTCTCGGCCACCAATGGCCCTCATGAGCACAGCTGACAATTTTTTTCCTTCTGTTAGCTTCATCGATTCTGCGTACTATATATCTTGAGCTGATTTCCGTTTCATAACCCCTTTTTGCACGATATTAACTATTTTAGATCTTTACGAAATCCTTAGTCTATAGACAAATTATTTAATAATGTTAATAACAAGATCTCATTTTAATAATAGGATCCTATTTTTTCTTGATTCGAACTATCTAGCCAATGATAGCCTGTTTATTAAAATTACTTCCACATTAATAAGCTTATTAATAAGCTACTTCCACCAATTTGTTAATGAATCATTTTTGGCTTTTTTATGAGGGCTTCGTCATAACCAGAATAATAGATGTAGTTTTAGAAACATATTCCCGTTATAAACAATAAATTAGCGTGTTCTATAGTATGTTGCAGCAGCGCTAAAAGAAAATGATATAGTTCTTCAATATAAAACTCTGTCTCATAAAACATTTCTTAAATAAATGCCATTAAATGTGCATGAATACTGGCAATTACAAGACTAAGATATGACAAAAATCTATAAATATTTATAAGTGTAATAACAAGTAAATTCAATAAGTAATAATAAAGAGGTTAGGGATTGATAAATTATTTGCCACTTCTAAAATTTTGTTTTATTGAAAACTAGTTTCGAATGTTATACATTCATCTTAAGCTCTAAAAAAATAAGCAATTCAAAATATAGTTTGTTATTATTATACATATTGAATCAGATGTAATATAAATCAGTTTTATAAAGCATTTATGAATGATGAATTTAATTAAGACAAGAAATCAAATACATGTTGGTCTCACCAAGGTTCAAATGGATTATACCAAACAGAAAAGTTTGTACTGGTTTCTTCTCGCATTGAACTAACAATGAAAGAAAGGTAGGTAGGATGTTTATAGGTAAACGGTTGAACGGTCGGGGTTTTTCCAGTAATACCGGTGAGTAACTGGTTTTTCCGTTATAGATGGAAATAAATTTAAGATTGGACTATTGGAGATATTTATTTGGTCATTTAAGCAAAAATCTCGATTGGATTTGAAGGATTTTATTATTTCAAGAGCTTCATATATATTTAATTTGAGGCTGTTTGAATTAATGTTTTTTTCATTTAAATGAGTTGCAATTTCTCACCGGCATTACTGGAAAAACCCCGACCCTTAAACCGTTTACTAATGCCGTATTCTTTTCTCACAGTGATTTCGATTGAGGCCATATTTGTATTTGCAACCGTATATTTATAAATATAAAGATATTGAGTAGCTCTTAAAAAGAATATTAACTGAAGCTATTCCTGAGATGAGGCACTTAAAGCAGTAATCATCTTTCGGCAATTCCTCTTGGGAATAACACCGAATTCATTTATTATTCATGGACTTGCCTTTCTGAGAAAGGTGATTGTTTCTTTTTCTTTTATGATTTAATAATAATAGCGGTCAGTTTATTTAACAGCAGTCCCAAACCTTACCGCGCGATTTCCACATATAATAAAAACAGTGGAGTGGAATATATAGCACATGTCCTAGAATAAAGGTACAACTTTTTACGATTTTTAAAATCACAGTTTACTTTTGAATATTTTCTGAACCCCCTGCTAGGTTGATAGACCCACTTTCAGGAAAACATCTCAATTTATTAAGCTTAAATTTGGAAAAATGAAGTTGAGATTTCGTTTCGGATTGGTCTAGAATTGACACCTAATTTGCCAAAAATTGTGGTGTGGAATTTAGGCTTCTTCAAAAAAGGAGTGTTTTGAGAATGAAATTGATTAAATTTAATTTGTTTCTAATCAATAAAATACACGCGAAAATACAGAATGAAAAACCTTTTTGTGGAATAATAAAAAACTTTATCAAAATTCAATATCTGTGAATTGACCAAAACAATTCTGAAATTAAATATGAAATGAAACTATAACAAAACAAAACAAACAAAAATTATATAAACATCAGCAAATTAAACTTGAATAGTGCTGACGTATTTAAAAGAAGAAAAAAAATACGTAATACTATTAAAATAACATAATCATGAGCAAGAGAATGAAACAATGGAAGACGCTGTTTTAATGAGTGAAAAGGCGCGTAGTGGCTTCTCTGGTCTTTTTGAAAATTTATTTTAATAAATATATTTTTATTTTAAGTATGTTTAGTATTTTTATTGTTAGTGCGATGGTAATTTTTTTCTTTTAAATATTTCAGTATTATTCATTGAAATTTGTCAATGTTTATTTTATTTTTATTTTTATGAATAGTTTCATTTCATATTTAATTTCAGACTTGATTTGGTTAATTTACTGATTTTTTTTAGTAGTTAAGTGTTGTTTTATTTCACAAAGAAGCTTTTTATACTGTATTTCCTTCTTATTTTATTTTATTCCTTCAATAGAAGCATATTGAATTTTATATATTTCACTCTCCAAACAGTTTTTAGGATAAATCTAAATTTCACACCACACTTTTTGGCAAATCGGATGCTAATTTTAGACCAATCCCAAAAGAAACTTCGTTCTTACAAAATTAAATCTTAACAAATGGAGAAGTATTCTTCAAAGTTACTTTACGATGAGGTAATTGAAACTTAATCACCTTGAATAGTTTTTGAGTGATCGCTTTCTATTCAACAAACAATGTGGATTACTTAAAAAAAATTCAAAACTTAAATTTCCTATGTGGAATCGGACCATGAACTGGTCCATATGAACTTTTATGTTGCTCTTGAGGTACAGAATCTTACCCTGAAGTTTCTAGGTTCTTATGCTGTTCATCCTGTATAAATTTAACTATCCAAACCTAGCAACTCCAATCTTTCCTCTAATTCTTACTAAGACTGAAATGTTATTGACCACTCAACTTATATTGATCTCAAAATACTAATTATGATTGTGAGATTATAAACAAGTATTATAAATATTAACAAAATAATACATACCTAGTGAAATTAAAGACCCCCTAGAGAACTCCTTAGCTACAAAGGTTGTATCCCCTGCCCCAGATACCGAAATGGACCGGAGTCCTGTCCCGAGCGTGACTTCACAAATTGCTGCCATTAGCGGAGTCTGTGGCCGAATTGCATTGCCTTTGTTCAACTGTTTTATTTCCTCGAATGCTCTATATGTTAGTGTGTTCACGAGGCAAAGACTGAGCCCACATTTCAACTGCTAGAAAGTATACCATTCTCCAATCAATGAGAGAGTATTCCGACTTGAAGGAACCATCGCTGTTGGTAATTCGATTTACTCTTTTCATAAAATTTGGAAGGGTTTTGTAGAAAATCTGTACAGCCACTTACGATGAAAGTATCAAAAAAATAAGTTTCGTAAAAATAAATTCATTTAAGCTATCCTTTTGAACATTAAAATTTTTAAGATCTTTAAGAGGTGACAAACATCTTTCTCATGCATGGTCATGTTATGTGGTGGGTATCACATCTCCTGGTTGTCAATTTATCATGAATTCTACGATGAACAAAAATACTCGTTGGAATTACAAGTCTTCAACTGTTCGAAAGTATAAACGTCACATAGGTTTTGGATATAACATTATATTCATTAAATGCATGGAGGGCATTTCTTCAAGGTGTTTGTTAAATTTTATAAAAAGTTTTAACGGACACTCGGTTCAATTTCCCTCGGTTCATAACTTTTTGATTGTGAATGTAAATCTAATCAAAATATTTGATAATATCCGAAGAAATATTATTCAGGGATAGAATATGTTTTTTTTTTTTAAATTATGTGTACAACTTCCATTTCACCATGGGAATGGCCCATCTCTTATCAAATCAAAGTTGTAATTATTTATTTATTGAAATTTCCAATCTATTTCAGTTGTAAAAAAAATATTAACATGGACTCTAAAAAGACAAAATAATGCATCCATTGATAATCCATTATACCCTAATTATTTTTTGATTCAAGAATTTCTTAGACCACACAGTTTTGAGATTTATTTTTAAGAAATATTATTTTTTTATATTAAAATCAGGAAGTCTATAATATATATATATATATATATATATATATATATATATATATATATACTTTTTAATATATTTATTTTATCGGGAATTTTAAAACATCGGAAAGATAGTTGAAAAAGAATTTTGTTTACAGTTAGAATAGCTAAAAAATATAAAGGGCACAGACTCATATAAACCTCATCCTAAGCAAATTTTCACGAATTTTAGTGCAAAAAATCACAGGTGTTGGGATTTTTTGCACTAAAAATTTTATTAAAAAATCAATATCCTTTTTTTCTTTTATTTTCCCCAAAAATAATATACTTTTACATTATGCCTATCGGTCATCTGAGGGGGATGAGGGCGCATTTTCAATTCATTGTATATATATATATATATATATATATATATATATATGTAATCGCTATCATTAATATACATTATATAAACAATTATATGCTAATATATATAATCGCTACTTTGGAAGAAGACTGGCACAATGATTTTTCAATTTTTGTGTAATCGACTAGATGAATATTGTCTTATGATGAAGAGGGCCAGAAAAAATATTCATCGTGTAGCCGCTTGAAAGCAGTTGTTTTTTAACAAAGCTGTCACAAGTCAAACAATTTAGGTCTAAAAATATATTTGAAATAAAAAAATACCTTACACAAATTACCTCCAACCTCCAACACTTGCTAATGGGTTCAAGCAACTATTTATACAATTGTAAGGAAACTTGTAATAATCAGTTGAAATTTGATTATGAAAATTTCAAGCGCCATTTTGTCAAAAGTATTTGTTTTGTAGTTAGAACAATTCCATTGAAGTAGGGGTAAATTTCGGTCAAAATTCCGGTCACTATTATGACATTGACCGGTTTTTAAGGTTTTGCACCCTTCATAAAAAATTGTATGTTTATTGCGTTAGTTGTAGAGAAGAGCTTTTTGAGAGTCTCGTCTTTTCTATCCCTTTTCCACCATTTTGATATTTTCAATTTCGTATTTTAATGAAAATACTATCATACTGACGGAGCTCTGTTTAAAGTCGTCAACAACTCCATACTTTTTATTCGTTTTTCATTTGCTTTATTTTCATTTAAATGTTCTCTTTCCTTCTTCTTTTTACACTTGTGCTTTAATATTTCACTTCTGCTTGATAGCTACTCACGAAAACATCTAAGGCTACTCGTCATTATATTGCCGAATGGCGATGAATCACAGTCTGAATCAGTTCTAATAAGGTTATTTGTATTTCACCAACAAGAACAAATGGAATTATTTCTATCTCTGATGAGAGGCATTCCAGTTAGAGATGGGCAAAAAGTACTCTGAGTAACAAATATCGAGTATTCGAATAATGTACTCCATCTCTAATTCCAGTATCCTCATATAATTTACTGATTATTAGTTGGTTTGTGGCATAATTTAAGATCTTACGCAGGATTTTAGTTTGGAAGTATATGATATGTGAATGTTTTATAGTTATAAAAAAAAATCAACTTAGAATTCAAAAATTATAATTCATGAGCTATTGGCAGGTACCGATGTCTGACCCGTTCCGTTTATAAATTAATGGCACTCACTCGTTGGACTAATCGTCTGTCATCGCATCCCACTACTGATTTATTTCCGTCAATGTCTGTATCTTCACTAGCATTTCATGGTCGAGCAAATGAAATACAACTTGGAATCATTCAAAGTATATGCATTAGTCATTTAAATTGGCAGCAGATTAATGCTCCAGCCATGACCGCAGCTCTTGATCGATTTGACTGACCGCCAGCCCCGGTCTAGCAATATGTCTTTGACCGCTTTCCGGATTGAAATTGTATTATGAACTAGAGGCGCATATACGTGCGTATGTAAATTTGTGTATATATAGAGGGAGACTGTTGTACCTTTATCATAGGGTTCCTCGGATTACCCTTCAGTTTTTTAACAGGCGACCAAACTGTGTTAAGACAAGGTTTACCCAACAGGGTGCGAGAGAGTGTTTGTCCATGCGCTATTGTTTTCGAGTAAAATAGGAATAATTTTTTTTAGCTGAAAAAGTAAGAACTTTAGATTCTGCTGCTTATTTTTTTTACAAGTTGACGATTGTATTTTAAATCACATTCTACCTGGTTCATTGCTTATTGATGAGTAATTTGCTATGCCATATTCAAGTTTTAAGGATTACTTAGAATGTAGAGGAGCTTCAATTCGGAAAAAACGCACCGTCATGTAACTCGGATGCAATACGCGAAACGATTTGGAAATTGCTGCAAATTCGTGAAAGAATACAAAGAAATAGTTGTAGCGGAAGATGGCAACCACGAACGGAATTTCACATAGTAACTTGTCAACACAATCTTATTTCTGTTTGTAATGAAAAAATAAAATATACATTTCGTTATAAAATTGTTGTTAGTACATAATAACTACAATACAGGTACTAGATGTTAATGATCCCAGGTGCACTAGAGCGTGATCAATGGTGCATTATGGTCTTGTATCACTGATCGCATATCAATAAAATATTATTTTTCATCTTTTCTAGAATTGCTTTATTTAAAAATTATCAAACGATAGTTTTAAATTCTGTAAGTTTTACTATTTAAACCTAATAATTTTAATTTTTTTTTTTTGCAATGATTTTTGTTTTCTGTTTTAGGTAAGTTTTCATGATACGGACTAAACATACAAAAGGCCTAAACTCGCAAAACAAATTTGAAATCCACATTATTTACGGTATGTACTTCATTGTAACCAGTTTTCTTTGTAACTGATTTGTAACCAACTCCTTGGCGTGACCTGTATTGTTATTTATTTAGTTAAACGATTCTAGCTTGGGCGGATTATCCAATAATTTGCAAGCCTATCCTAACCACGAAGGTTGGGATTGGTCAAGTAGATGTTATACCAAGGAAGAGAAGGAGCCATGGATTTACTTACTTATTTTCAATTAATACGCTCTCATATTTAGGTTAATTGATAGTTCATAATTTCTAGATAATTACTGGATGTTAAGTGAACCAAAACTTAGATAAGTAATAAAAATTCCCACTAACGAATCACAAGCTCTAGAAAAGTTGTAATTCTTTGTAGATTCAATATAAGTTGGACATTGTGAATTTTCGCACGGACTATTCTCTACCAAATTAAACTAAACAAAATAATCCACACATTGCTGCTGAAAAAAAAATGAAAATAACGTAATATTTTCATAAATAATAATAATATGGGTTACACGTTAAAGAGCAGTAGCGGTAAGTTTGGAGAGGGGAGTCATCCTCGTCTAAGGATGGGAGGATGCGTTGTTGACTTTGGGGAGGGAGGAGGGCACCTCTGCTAAATGAAATTCCCGAATTTCGTTTAAAATAGTTTCATTTGATATTTGATATCACCAGACCATCCACGACATAGACTCCACGCTACTGCTTGCTAATGACTCTTATGTAATATTGCTCAATATACCCCTTAAAGGCACAATAATAACACTTTCAATATCGGATCCCTATTGAAAGAGATTCAATGAAAATCAAATATTTTTTATTTCAGCTAATATTATTTCTATCAATATTATTTTAACAATATAACCCTCAGGCAGACAATTTATTAACGGAATTGGATATTGATAGTGAAAGTGGAGCTTTAGAGATAGTAGCAATAAACCATTGAACCAACGAAAGTTCCATATAAATTGTACGTAATGAAAAAATTGTGATTCCATAAAAGTTTTTTATAGGTTTTTTCCTTCTTTCTTTTTTTTATTAAGAATGCTTATAATAATCGTATGTGTAAAAATGTACAATACTGTATTTTAATTTAGAGGCTGGATTTATTGTGATACAGCAGGCAATTTATGTTCCTTATATTGAAATATCAAATAAAGCAATAAGAAATTTAAAAAAAAAAAATATGATTCCATGATCATATCCTAGAGGGATATGATCATATCCTTAATTTTGCTGCCTCGCCTTTTTTCCCTTCCCATCCAATAAAAGTCAACAGTTGTATCACAATACCAATTTTAGGTAATATATTACAAAACAAATATCATCATCTCATTAACTCATTTTAATTTACTCGTCAAATAATCATTAATTCATTTCAGTTATTCAGCATAAATTCATTTTATTGACTGAATTAAGGTAAAAACAACCAAAAAGCAGAAGCAAATATTCTTTAGTTAACCTAAAAATAAAATTTCGTGGGGAATTTGCTGCCCTCTAAATTGTGCCTTCTTGGTCCCGACAAGTACCCTCTTTGTCTCCCTAGTTCCAACCTTGGCATTAACCACTGTACCGAGGAATATATTCTCGGTATTTTAGATGTAGGAACACATCATACTGGGCCTTCTTTATATAAATTTTGAGATGTAATAATGTATGAATATACGGAAATTCCAAACGTGTTCTGGGGCGCTATTGCCATTTATCAACTTTGATTACTGGGCCAGATGTTAACAAAATCTTCAGAAGACTGCGTTACCCAGAAGAAGGGAGAGGGTAACGGCTGCCCGTGGCTGTGGAAGACCTAATAACAATAATAAAGGAGGCATTGGGGCTATAATGGAAGATATAGGACCTCCGATAGGGCTAGCTTTACGATGCTATAGTAACAATGGCGGCGATATACTGCGCACAAGAAACAATTAGCCCGAGATGATATCTGCTTGGTGGGAGCTGCATTATGGAACAGCGGCCCGCTGCGGCATCGCAATGAAGACGTCACCGCCGATGACCACCTGGCTTCTGTCCAATCAGTCCAGGGCAATAAGTCCACGACGTCGAGGGGGCGGGGAAAGAGATCGCGAGGAGAGCCTGGTTCGGGGAGCAATGGAAGAATCCGCAGGAGCGGATGAGGTACGATGTGCAGCTTCAGGTCATATTTGCCCAACAGGTTGCATCTAATTGTAAGTTGCTAGGATTCATATCGCACATCAGTACTTTATGGTGTCCTTCATATTAGAGAATTTATTTTCTCAAAAGCTCTCGATTATCAGCAGATATAACATACTAGTTGAAGTCATTTTTTTACTACATATTTGCTATGTAACAAATTTTTTTATTTTTTTAAGCCCTATGGATAGGGAGATCCTGGACCAGATGAGATAAAGATGGCACTAATTGTTTGAGTAGGCTAATAGTACGTGATATTATTTATTATTGATTGAAATGATTTTTTTATCTTTGCATCTTCTTTTTCAATTTCTTTTTTATTCTATAGATTTTTTTAGACAACTCTTAGTGAAGCCTGGACCACCGTGGATTTTGCCCGTTCCTGACTGCGGGTCTATGCTTTTTCCTTTTTGATCCCTAAAAATACTTTGTACTAAAAAATAATTGTATTTTATAAAATTTTCATTCCTTACGTTCGTGCAATTCTGTTTATATTTAGTTAATAGTGGAGTTAAATCTTAATATTTAACTCCGTTATTGTTTGCTCCATAAAATTTTGCGCCGTTATTATAAATTAGGTTATAACGAAACATACACCATTCGGAAGATTAATGAAGAGAGGAAGGAAACTAGGTTTTTTCAAGGGCTGGGCAGGTTTGGTTTAAAACGATTTGAGACCCGAGCGTCCAAAGTAAGTCTCGTTGAAGGTGTCATCGTCCAGCTGGCATGGAGCATTAAATTATTGACCCTGATGGGTTCAAATTATGCAAAATTATGTTTTATATTTTGAGGATTAAGGTTAATAAAGCCTTGGCGAGGAATCAACAAAAAAAGAAAATTCAGTTGATTAAAATAATTAACTAAACAAAACTACAAAATTTAATTTAATCAGGTATGTTGTAGTCAATGAATTGAGCTAGAGACTGCTTTTAGCTATTTATATCATATTATTGTTAATTTTTTTTATTTTATATATTTATATATTTTATTTTTTTTTATATCATATTAATTGTTATCTGTATAAAGCTTGTAAATATTTTTTTTTATTGTATAACCATGCCTTGCGTTCAAATGTGTTTGGTTACAATATAAGGGGTATGAATCTACCAAATTAAATGTTTGGAGTATTGTAATATATATTAGCGATGCGATAAAAAAAATTGTGTATCTAGAATAGTTCCCTATTTTAGTAGAAAGAAAGCAAATAATTTTACTAGATCACTATCAAAAAATTAAAAACATCCTTAAAATAAAAATGAAAAATGAGCAAGAGAATAAAGCAAAGAGGTGTTAAGATAATTGATTTTAATATGGATATTTTTATTTTAAGTATTTTTGGAAACAAATTTTGTTACTGCTGAAGTAAAATTTTTGTGAATATTTAAGCATTATTCATTTTAATTTGTCAATATTTAATTTATTTTTATTTTCAGAGATAGTTTCATTTAAGATATAGATTTTTTTTTTGGTAAAGTTTTGTTTTATTTCACAAAGAAGCTTTTTCTTAAGAGGATTTTCCCTGCATTAGGATGGTGCAATTGAAACTCGAAACTTGAACTTTTTAATGAAACTTAAATAATTTTTGAGTGATCGCTTTCTATTCAACAAAATACGCGACTTACTTAATAAAAAACAACAAAAAAACATTAATTCCCTTCTTTTCTGTGTGGAATATGATCAATGTGTGGACTATGATCAATATATATATATATATATATTTTTTTTTTTGTTGCTCTTGATTTCTATTAGTTCCTCTTTAAATATTTCTATTAACTTACGAGACACCCTATATATAATAAACCCTATACATAACCCTATATAACCTCACTATATATATATATTAATATATATAAATATATATATATATATATATATATATATATATATATATATATATATATATATTTATATATATATATCACATATAAATGTTTGTCCTATGATCCATATACTTTGGTATTTCTGGCGCCCACCATCGCTATAAAATCTCTAATATAAATATCGTAATCGATACTGCGGCGTAGGCAGTATCCGTCAATCGGCTCACTATCACAGTCGTACAAATTTTATTACTTATTGCTCTTGAGCCCAACCTTTTATTCTTTACGACTTACTGGGCATAAAATACTGAGCATGTAAAATTTTATGTCACCCGCATCTGACCAAATGGACCTGCAGCCAGTAGCATATAAATTACGAAACCCAGGATTTCCCTATTCCTTTTTCTTTTCTTTTTTAAAATAAAATGTACTTCAATATACTCTCTGCTAATGCTACAAAATAAATGGCAAAAAGCTCACAGTATAATAAATTATGAATCTAAAGATGATATCATAGAATGAAGAGTAATTTGAAGTGTATACTCGTATTACCTGAGCGGTAATTGCGTTAAGGCTGATAAGGATTTTAAGAGTAGTGGCAGGGCGGTATGTGGACAGCAATTGGTAGTATCGTCATTGAACCTTCGTGTTCGCTTTACCCTTTATTATTATTATTTGATTATGAGAGAAGGCAGTTAGTTATTTTATATATATCGTTTTTCAATGTCAGTCAGCAATTTCTTGAATCAAATAGCAGTTGAAAAATTGCAGATTAAGTACTAATTAGAATCTCATCTTTGCTTCGTTTTAAGTCTTCCAAGTTAGGATTTATCCTTGGTATATTATAATGTATTCATTGTGCAAAAAAAAAAAAAAAAAAGAAAAGAAAATCAAGACATAAATCATTCCTCATCATCCCCTCTTTGGGTTTGGAAGGAGGAAATAAAATATATATTTCCCGTACTGCTCTCAAGTGGTTTACATTCATGGCTGGACGCAAGGAGCCCAGGGTATGCAGACCACGCACTGGACGTCCTCTTCTCACCTGCCGAACATACCACACCGACCGATGGATTCACAGAAATTGCTTATTTCTGAGAACGGCTTCAGAACCTTCACTTGACTACTTCTATTAATGCTCAGACAACTAACACTGTTATAAGTCAATTTTTTAAGTTTCAAAATATGTTTCGATTCATTATCGATGAGTCTTTTTTCAAATAAATTAACACACTAAAACATATGATAAAATCCAAAATATAAAAATCCCATCAAATATTTTTTGATGGCTCATACGACATTGTCACGTGACAATGAAGATATGTTGCGTTAACAATAAAAAATGCAACAGAAATTGTCCATGTCATTTCAAAAAGGCGTTTTATAAAAATTACCTATTAAGTTCATACAATATCGTCGTATGATAAGCTTACGAATGTGAAAATCACTTCTTTTCAGAAAAAAAAAAAAAAAAACGTTTGTGTTTTTTTTTTCTTTTATCTCATGGTTTCATGTGTATTTATTCTTTCAACTTTATAATGACATTCATATTCGTTAATTTAACATGCAAGCTTCAGACTTTCAGATGTTTGTCGTAAAAATGCAACTGCAATTTCAGCACTTTATAATGCCGTTGCAGATTCGTAACTTTACTACAGATTGTATTAACCGAAATGCTATCGAAAAATTACAAAAATCGATTTTTAAAATTCATAAGTTCAACATGGAGATGGGGACTATGATAAAAATATCTTCGCTTATATATAATCTGATATTCATGTATTAATGAGATAATTTTATTTAAGATATATAAATAATTAATATTAAATATTTAAGTTCAAGTTTTTTTATATTTCAAGTTTTTTTATTAGTGCCGGTTTTTTTATTATCACTTTGACAAGGGATTTTAACTTGATAATTTAATGTTTTGTTTTAAACAAAATTTTTCATCTTTCATAGGTTTGAATTATTATAAATTCAACGGTTTCCAATTTTTGTGTAGTCATAATCAATGAAAAAATATTTTTTTTATGATGAAGGGAGCTTTACACGTATAAGCATATTCATATTAAATTGAGAGCCACCTACTTTTTTGAAGTCGATTAAATAAACCTATATTTCATGAATTTTGGGACATTTAATTCAAACGTTGCCGATGCTGGTTTGATTTGGAAATTGAAATATAGTTATACAATAGTTCACAGATTTCCAGGGTAAACAATAAATTAAATAAAAATTAATTCAAAAAAATTGAACTTTAAAAACGTAAAAGTGATGAATCAAGCACCTCTATTCATCAATTACAATTATCAATACCTAAGACCTTCAAGAGTTTTATTGAGGCAGCATTATATAGATTTTTAACTAATTATAATAAGACAAAATTTAACCGAATAAAATGGTCCTAACGGTGATGTATTGATGTCTGGTCTTCCTTAACCACTTGGCAAAAAACAAGAAAAATGAACTTAGATATTTATACATTAAGTAAAATTATCCCATTAATAAATGAATATCAGATTATAAATTAGAACGAAGAAATTTTTAACCATGAAATGTATGTACTTAATAGATCATTTTTATAAAACACCTTTTTGAATTGAAAAAGGACAATTTCTGTTGCATTTTTTGTTGTTAATATAACTTATCTTCATGGTCTCCAGAAAATCTCGTATGAGCCATAAAAAAAATATTCGGTGTAATTTTTATATTTTGGGTTTTATATATGTTTTAGTCTCTAAATTCATTTGAAATAAGGCTCATTGACAATGAAGCGAAACATATCTAGTACTCGAAAACTTTAAAAAATTGACATTAATTGTATATATTACCAATAATTTTCACCTGTGGTTTTTTTAGTCTACTGAAAAATAAGGCCTTCAGCACACAGGATATTTTTCGTAACAACGACGATAGCAATTACAAAAAAAAAAATTGTGATTGAAAAACCTTGAAAGTGATTAAAATAACTCTTCCAAGTTCTCCTCCACTGTTCACCGATGTACTCCGGTGAGGATGTCCGGAACAAAAGGTCACATGAGGAATTAAAGACAGGGAGGAGTCGAGGAATGCATTATGGATAAGGGAAATGATCCAGCCGCAATTAAGACTTCAAGAAGCTACTATCGGAATCCTGCCGGGTCGAGGAAAAAAGAGGTAAATAAAAATAATAAGAGACCTTATCATGGAGCCTTTTCCAAGAAGGTAATAATTACCCTGTCGGCTTCCTCTGAGGAAACTCGATCGGTCACTGATGAAAATGTCGCGGGAAACTTGTGATGGTGGATGTCTGGCGGCGCTGACTCGAGTCTCGTCCATAGCAAGTCATTATTATAGTTCATTGCCAGGTAGTAATAGAAACAGCATTTGAATCAATTTGGTGGTAATCATTAAACCTTCTCTTTATATACACATAAAGTGACTATATTACTTTGAGTATTGATGACTATGAATGAAGGTTTCTGATGTCTATAAAATCGATATTAACCAACTTAATGGGAATAGAGGCTGTAGATGTGTAACTTTGGATGAAATACAATGCTCAAAACGGAGAAACTATGATTTTTTTTTCTTTCATTAACTATGAAACTGGTGAGTAACCAGAGTTCTCTTTATCTATATTTTATTCCTTTTCCTACAGAAACTATTCCAATAATTTCAGATTTTTAATTATACAAAGGGGTTTAATTCTAGAGAAATGTTGGTTTTATTCAATTATTGGTCTTATCTATTATTGTTCTAGCTTTTTCGTTTTCTGCTATGTTTAGAAGTAATTTATGGCGAGCGTGATCTATTATCTTCGCATGAATAAATTTATTATTATAGGTTATAGGTCATTAATTAAAGAGAATTGGAAGATTCCAAAAGCAAAGCCTTATGTTTCTCAAATACCAGTAAATAACTAACCAGTCAACGTTTCGCCAATTCAGGCACCATCAGGACAAATAAATAATAAATAAATGATAAGATGGCGTGAACGCAGTATCTCCTGAACAATTTATTTGTTGAATTTTCATAGAACAATGTACTGTCTCGATTTAGCAAATCTTTTTAGACTGTTGATGTGAGATGTGATATCTCTGGTTTGCATTTAGGTGTCTTATTTTTAGCTGTCTTGATGATACCGGAATTGGCAAAACGCTGACTAGTTAATAAGTTAATTACAGGTTTTTGAGAGATTTTAAGAGATTTATCCAATAATATTTTAATTGTATAGCATGTTGAATGAAATTAGCTTGCATATCCGAAAATTCATTGTATAGATTTTTTTTGTCATGAGATTCATTCTTCGAAAATAGGGAAATCATAGTCCCATGAAGAAACCGGATTTTTCGATCCATCTAGCAGACATTTTACATTGATTTTGATAAAGCATAGTCTTAGACTGTTTTATCAAGGGTTAGCTTTCATGTTAACAATAATTTTACATGCCCTAGCATTTTTAAACATCAAAATCCTCATTCCCTCGCAGGTCCTATTTGTTGTATTTTCTACATTGACATAGTTTAGCTGCCAGAAAACCTAGCTTTTCGGTCTCAAAATAAAATTGATGGCAAATAAGCTCAGTGTTTTCAGAAAAGAAAAACAAATTCGTCATAGAATAATTACTTCGGCAATCAGTTAAATTAATTGCTTGTACCTTGGCCATATACCTCACTCTCTCACTTTTTCAAAACTGGGCTCTGACTAAACTCATATCCTTCTGTAGTTGAGGAAAACAGTTGGCAAGCCTTACCAGTTCCTTCTGAACCAAATTGTTGTTGAGAGAAACCAAATTTATGTTGAGAGGAGCCTCCATTAAAAGCTGTGACTATGAGACGTGCTTTGTAATCGGTGATCCTCACTCCTTCATTGAGAAATTAGGTTACATATTTGATCAGAGGCGGATTAAGCCTGCGCGGTGCCTGTAGCAAATGTCACCAGGATGGCCTAGGTTTTAATGAAATGAAACACTATGTAATAAAGCGCTAGACGCTTCATTCAACGAGGAACTTATGAATTTCCATTTATCTCCAAAACTTTTTATCATTTCCAACTTATCTTCAAAACTAGTCCGTAAATCTGTTTACGACACTCTACCTTTTGATCCAAATTACTTCAGATGTCATCTAAAACTTATTTGATAGCGGTAAAACCATACTGCCTTCGTCGCATCAACGGGTAAACCAACTTTATTTGCCAATTTTTTCTAAATCGCGAGTTTTGAACACATTTATGTATCTTCCGATGTTTGTCAAAAAAGGCCCCATCGATAGGTAAAGGCGGGAAAAAATGTGCAGAAACTTTCAACAAAATCAAAAAATAATTCTACAAACTAAACGTTTTCTGTTCAAATTTACTGCTTCTTCTATAACGCTAATCCGGCTCTGTATTTGATGAATTTCTATTGTACGTTAATTCTTCACGTTTTATGGGATTTGGTTTGGTGTAAATAAGGATGCTCTAAAGCTAAGATCTAATTATTTGACAATGAATAAGCACAACCTTACTCCCTCACTCATAATAAAATTTAATTAAAAGTTACTAACGAAAAAGTTAACCTATTAGTTTTAGTCGAAGTAAATGAATCACTGAAAGTTGTACATTATGTTGTTTACAAGTTGTACCTTGTTTACTTGTTGGCTTTTTGCTGTTACCGTCTGCTAGTTTGAAGATTTGTCATAAAAAGTGATTTATTTTAATATGATATAATATATTGTGATTAAAAATTATTGAAACTTAAAATATTTCAATACAACTATATATATATATATATATATATATATATATATATATATATATATATATATATATATATATATATATTAATTTTACTGTTATTATTTCCTTATAATATTTCCTTTATCTCTCTCCCTCACTTTTCTATGCACATTCCTTCACACGCTGCCTCACTACTTTACTTTTGAAAATCGGAATATTTTTATTTTTATTCCATTCTAGAAACAATTACGATGGAATATTTTTACAACAGTATCTGAGATGCAATTAAAATCAATAAACAATTTTAAAAAAAATTATAGATCTATCTGAAGTAATATGAAAATTACTAGCAAATTTCCCTACTTTCTAAGAATGACCATAACTGTTCCAGAAACTCGATTTTTTAAAAACGTAAACAGTGATTTCACTATCTAGAATGATCCATTCGAATTCATAGTGTACAATTATCTTCTAAGAAATAGCTGAAAATTCTGAGCATTGAAGGCAATGTTTTGTGAGTTGGATGTGAGATTATGTTTTGTTGCTTTAATGTTAATCACCATCTACAGAACTTTATTTATTTAGACAGGTGATATTTTTTATATTGAAGCGGCAATTTGGTTCAAGTGGTTTTTTGGACGCTTCATAAAATGTGACTCTTTGTCGATTTATAATGATCGGCACTAATTCAGCAAAAAATAACTCCTTCCGCATTGTACTTATCAATTTCTAAATTAACATTTTTATTTATATTAATCTAATCATTCGTATAAGTTTTATTGGTTGAACCTTTTATTATCGAGTTATAATTATACACAATTATAACTTTTAATTCAACCATCCATGAAGACTTCCTGAAATTGGTTTTGTTTCTACGAAATTGTCGTAAATTGTTTGTAATGTAGTTATCTCGATTTCATGTATTCGAAAAACTCCAATCATCCGTTTATGTATTCTAATTGGATGCGGATTGACCAATTATTTTTTTAATGATTGATTTTATGATTGTTATAAAACTGCAATAAATACTCGAGTTTAATTTATCTCTAAAAATTGATTGGAATTGTTCCTACTGTTAAGATCTGTTGCCTGACTTTAATAAAAAAAAAAACTATTTGAAACTAAATTTAATTCATCCATTATTATCATCTATTATCATTCCCAGAACAAAATTAACAATTTTGATCTATTCACTCTGGTAGTTTTCATCCTTTTACCCAATTCACATCATGAATGCAATATTCAATTCTCCGACAGTGAGTATCCTTGTTCTGCCGTAACTTAAAGGAGCAATTAGAAATATCTACTTTATAGAATTGTTATTTGTACCCTCGTGCATTAAAGGTTTGTTTTGACGGCTGTTAATGTATTCCTCGGGTTTAGCATCCATTGACTGCAGTATCTCCGCGGCTTAAAAGCATTCCGTGGCTATAGCCAGCTCATTATGCAGTTCTCATTCCGCGCTGGATCTAATGAACGAGAAAGAATCCATTGGGGAAACGAAAGAGACCAACAATAAGAGAAAATAGCTGGCCATTATTGATTTTTTTGGTTCATTTTACGGGACGAAAACTTCTTTCCATAGCTCCAAAAGTTATATGAATATACAATAAAATTTTTTTTTTTTTTTTTTTAACCGAACACAGAATTATATTCTTTTTCTGGGATGTATTGACATTAATTTTGATTTTTTAATTTACTATTTTCAAGTGGAATATTAAAATTGTAATTATAATCAATTATGTTTTATAATTACATGAAATATGCTAGTATTCAAACTTGTTTTTTTTTTAATTGAAAAAAATGTACTTTTACTTTCCTATATATGAAGAATATATATTAAGGGGAGGTATTGCAATCGTGACAAATTTAAAAGATCTAAAGATCTTAAAAATATTACCTAACATATAAAGTCGTAGAAGGTGATGGATCGTGAAGAAAAACCTTATTAACTTAAGTGATTCTTAAAGTTAATAATGCTGCTATTTTTATTATTTAAGGGAAATTAAATGTTTTCATAGAAACTAAATGGAATAAATGGTAAATTTTAAAATTTATTTTCAGCTCGACAAACCTGCATATTAGGATTGTCGTATTGCAGTTGTTTAAAAAACTATTTTATTTTATAAAAATAGTTTATATATTATGTATGTGTGTGTATATATATATATATATATATATATATATATATATATATATATATATATATATTATATGCTCTCCTAGTTATTCTAGAAAACATCATTCCTATTACTAACGTATTATCTAATAAACCTTTTAAGTGATGTTTTTTTATAAGGAATAACGATACCACCAAATCAGTTGTCTAGGAGTAATATTTTTACTAATTGAGGATTGCAATATAGCAATTGCTAAAGATATATCATGTAGGATCCCGCTATTTTGACCGATATGAAGGAGAGGGTCTGGAGGTCGTGCAGTGCTCAGCGATTACCGATGCTAATGTAGCTCACACCAGCAGGTGTTGGGCCTCAGGTATCATTTAGCACATTACCCTCTACGGTACAGCAGTGTGGTTGGGAGGGGATAAACAGTATGAATCTGAGGTTATTCAAAATGTCTTAACAACAAATTAACGATGATCGGTTAAAAAAAAAAAAGTTATGTGGTGTATCAATAAGTTATGGTGTAAATAAACCTATCAACCTAGGATGGACTTGTGTTATAGGAACAAATCTATTTTCTGAAATAAATAACTTCAATTTTTACATTACTGACAACAAGTAATAAAATTTTCGATACTTAAAATTAAAAATACTTTAGGAATTCCTAAGCAATAACTTATTCTTCATAAGTTACCTAGAATAAATCTTTGGAATCATCTAACACAGGATTTTCTATTTTGAAACAGATTTATCTACTATCTGCATTTCTACTAAAGGAATTACAACCCAGTTAAATAGATTGAAAAAAGGCTAAACCTCGGGATGAAAGATACTGAGCTGAAAATTTGCATGGACATTTATTATGACATTCTAAATGTTTGCCATAAAGTCCCATAAAATTTATGGTCAGCGGCCCTAGCCAATCAAAAAAGGTCAAAGGCCAAAAAAGGTTATAAAAAGCGGTTTTTTTTTCTAAATATCTCGTTTTTTATTCGTCTCACGCCATTAATGGTTATAATAAAACATGTATATAATGAAATGTTCTACAAGTTTAGTCTTATTTATTATTATATATACATTTTTATTTTTTTTTGCTTGCTCGACCGTTCTCTTGATATAACGCTGAGAGTAGACATTCGCGTGTAGGATAATCCTATTAGTCCTGGATTCGGGGTCAAAATAGAGTTCTCATTTGAGGGGAAGGTTTGTTCGTGAATTACGAATCAGTTTATTCGACTTGATGTTTGTTAATTACAAGAACCTTTATTAAGAATAGTCGTTGTAGGCTTATCAATCGGTGATAAAAAGTAACTAGATATATATTATAGCAGTATATTTAGGGATTGATCCCTATTAATCCCTCTATACCATCATGCGGACGTCAGCTGATTAGAAGCAGTATATTGTGCCTGTGTGTTTCTTCTCTTACAGCAATCTTCGCTTTGATTACATTTACGTTCAACTGTATATCCAATCATTATTATTAAGTTGAGGAATGGAAAACCCTTCTCCTCTTCGACCCATATAGATCTTTTGAATTCCCGCCTAATCATGAAGCGATTCCATAGAAAGCTTTGGATTATTTAGCTCATTAGATCCTTGGATTCGCTCTAGTAAAGTCAATTTGGGTTCAAGTATTAACTAATCAAGTGCTGGAGTATCTAAATGCTCTACAAACACTTTTCTGATTGTTATTCCGTCATAGCCTAATGCTGTTTAATTATTATTATTATTATTTATTGATCATTTAAAATTAAAAAAAATATTGCTCAAGGTGGCTGACTTACCCTGGCAATGCTCCTTATCAGGAAAGTTGGACGAAGCAACCCATTTGAAAGTTAGGACCTACGGAGGCTAGCGTGGGAATCTAGATCCCATCTCTAAAATATGCAGGGCTAATAGCGAGCCCTCTGGGCATCCACGCCGGCCTTCGGGGAGCGGCCACTTCTTCGGTAGTTCGTCTATCTCGCCGTAGTTTATCAACTGTTTGTATTATTGATACTGCACCCATCTTATTTACATTATTTTGAAACAATATTAGATTCTTGCCTTTCTTAAATAATTTTTTTTCCCAAGATGTAATTTTCAAATTTGAACTTATTTTAATTAGAAAATCCAACTAATCATGAAATATCTACAAGATAAGAACCAGCTAACGTCAGGTTTCGATTCTGCATCTCAAGAACAACAAAAAGTTTCATATAAACCATCTGTCCGATAAGCAGGAAATTTAAGTTTTGCCTTTTTTAAGTGTCACGTTTTTTGTTGAATAGGAATTGATCACTCAAAAACTATTCAAGGTAATTAAGTTCCAATTGCGCCGTCGTAAAGTAGATAAAGTTCTATTTGAGAAATATAGTTCCCTTAAATAAATCCATTGTAAGGGGGCTTTCGGCAGAATCAATAGCGAAAAGTATTATTAATTTTTTAAAAATAATTTTTTGCTTGTGAATGTTTTTCTGCGCCTTGTGCTGGGCTACTCCACTTTCAGGAAGACTTCTCTTTTTATTTAGTATTAATTTCATACAAATGTAGTTGAAGTTTATTTTGGGATTGGTCTAGAATTGGCAACCTGTTTTTTTACCAAAAATTGAGGTGTGGAATTGGGTTTCTCTGGCATAGAATGTTTTTTTTCAATTCGACTCTTTTTTACATAAAAATTTCTTCTATCTCTTCTAACAGTTCCTACGCTTCCGAAGATATTGTACTTGAAACTTTTTGCGTTTTGTACTAAATATCTTTCTCGATTCAGGAATTTAGGAAAACGAGGGGTGATTAGAAATTGGAAATAGGCGATTCTAACGAAAAAATAACATTTTTAATTTTTGAACTCAACGAACCCTAAAATTTGATTCATTGGCAGAATACTACTACTTTAGTTATTGAAGGAAGTAATGTTAATAATTAACAATAAATGATAATCCCTATCATTCATAGTATTGTTATTTATAAATGAATTAATTATGTTACAATCAAATAATATACTTCTTAAATCTATCAGCACGAAAATAAATTTGCTTTTTCCAGCTCCTGTCTGAAATGCAGTCAGATATGAATCCTACAAAGGATCTATGTAAATGGCCATTAATTTTTTTTCTCTAATCCCCGTCCATCTAATTCAAAAGCTTGAAATCTTGTTTATTTTTTCTTATATAGATAAATATATATATATATATATATATATATATATATATATATATATATATATATATATATATATATATATATATATAATGATAATAATAATAATTAAAGTTTCGTTTCCTTTCTTTTTTTTTTTTTTCCTTCAGGCTCTTGGGAATAGTTAACAACCCCAGATAAATAGTTAAAAACCTCGGACGGAATCTGATCAGTCGACAAATCCGGAAGAGTGGTGTGGCTAGAAGCCATTAACATCTCTGTTTAGTCTTTGTGTCTTCGGCCGCCACTAAAAATCTCAACAATTTTTTTCGGCCACTTTTTTTCTTTTCTTTCCAAGTCTATCTAAACTGCTTATCCAAGTCACTACAAGGAGTATTAAAAGATAAAAGATCTAAATGGTTTAAGATGGGTCCGAGGAGCTTTTGGAGATCTTTTGTGTCCGGACAGCGGACTTATCTGTAGTTAGTTTTTTTTTCTAAAGTGATCCCTTTCTAATTACCAGTCTAAAGGAGCTTCAGCCGCAGTAAACAGGAATAGTCATAAAATAAATCCATCCTTGTCTCATTATTTTTGTTAGTATAGGCCGAATAGATAATTAAAAACTTAAATGCTTTATTTATAGGTTGATGTATATAGCTTGTTTTGAAAGTAATAAAATTAATAGCATTAATAAACAGTAACCTATCACAAATTATGAGTATTGAAACTTAACGAGGCTTAAAAACTTTTATTAAGCTTAATGCATATGCACAAAAAAACATATAAATGCGTAAAAAAATATATAAGTTCCAGTATATTCTATTGATCTTACAAAACCAATGGTAAAATTTATTATAAATTCATATAAGTTTGAACCGAATTCAATTAGAAAAGTTCGAAAGCTATAATTTTGCATTACTTATATAGTTATGGACACTAACTGATATAGTATAGTACAGTATACTTATATAATATAGTTATGGACACTGGCGTGGATAGGTATCTCCGGGAAAAGGGAGGGCTGAGTGGCGTATGCAGAGAGGTAGAGGTGATTAGAGAGGTATATTCTCCTCCCCTCCTCCCTCCTCCACCGAAATGTACAAAAAAATTTAATTTTCATACGCATCAACGTTAGATTTTTATTTTGAGTAATATTTTTGGTAATTTTGACAATAATTTTTGATCCAATTTTCATGCTTATCCTTAAAATTTACAAATTTGGCGATTATAGATATTTAGGTGATTATTTGCCTTCTTATATAAATGAAAAAGTTACTTCAACATGTTACTTCAAAATGCGGAACGATTCGACTATCTAGGTGGAAATAGTTAACATAAAAAAATACATGCCGGTCTCATAAAACAACAACCTACGTAATGTATTTACAAATTATTAATCAGTTTAACCAAATTCCAACAGAATAATACAAGCGTAAACACGGCAAATCCATCATGATGTGGATCAATAAAATCAGTATGTAAATTTTGTCTTTTGTGAATTTATTTTACAACAGACAACGGAAGACGATCCAGCAAGTAAGTTTTTATTTTTATAAATGAAGATTTATTAAGGGGAACCTTCCTTTATTTCAAATAGTTGGACATCTATTATTTGGAATTATAAAATATACGAGCACTAAAAACTTCCGCCGAGATATTTTCAATGAATATAGTCTGAAGTATATAGAAATCAGTTATTCATGAAAGAATTGCTGGCACCTGCTAGATTGGGTGTACGGTTCCTTTTCATGTGTGAATATTTTGACAGTCAATATCTTTAATATCTGGTAGAAATAGGGAGATACGAACGGCATTAATAAAAATATAGTATGTCAGTTTTCATTAGAAAATCTAACGGAAAGCTCTGAAGTGATAATAAAACGTGATTTAGCGAAAATTCTGCCTGACTTTTTTTTTTTTTTAATTATTCTGAGTGCCACCATTACCGGCTTAGACAAGGATCTTCTTCATATATTTTATAAACTTTTAACCACAATGTCATATGCCTACGATATTGATGTTGACAATTTTCAAGATTTCATAACTGAAACCAGGAAATCGCACATTAGTTTATATTCGTGGTACAATTTGCCGGTAACTATGCATAAACTTTAGATTTGTGGCTCGGATATTGGTATACTTTACAAAGAAGCTCAAAAATCCCGAAATAGAGATTTCGGGAGGTTTAAAGAGTTTTACACACGAAAATGAACCTGGTCTCGACGAACCATTTCTGGTATATGAACCATTCGACGATTTGGTAAATATGTTATTTCTGAAATCAGATTGTCTCATTGAATTCTTAAGATGAATCCATCATTGATTCAAACCCTTCAGATTTGGATGATTCCGAATGATCATCGATTTTTTTTTTTTTTTTTTTTTTTTTTTTTTAATAATTTGATTTTACTATTTTATATATATATATATATATATATTTTTGTAATTGAATTTAACTTTTGTGATGTTCAAATTTTTTTTTGTAAACTTCATATAGGGCAAAAACGACCCAAGTGGTTGCAGAGCCAAAATTTATATACAGTTGTAAATAAACCTTTTGTGAGGTTAGGGTGAAAGAAGAGGTGGCAAAATTAAGCTTGTCCCCTCTAGCAAAAATCCTGCCTCTTGGCACCTGCCACTCCCTCCCGTAAGAAAATTTGGATAGTTACGCCAATGGTTATGATAGCAATTATTTTATATTTTCATAATAATTATAATGTAATTTCATTTTTATGATTGTGAATAACAACACTGATTGGCTTTTCTTGTTTCAGAAATTTGTCGAGGGAGCAAACTTAAGGCGATGTAAAGGAAGTCTCCCATTGACTTCCCGGTAAGTACTCGTTTTATTATAGTGTATGTGTGTGTATGTATGTTTTCAGCTTATGAGGTTGCCAGGTATAACTTTTTTCTACTCCAGTTTCACAGTTTATACGCTGGGTCGGAACTAAGGTTTTAGTCTGGGGGACCAACTTAATTTTGCCACCTCTTCTTTCACCCCACCCTCCTTTCTTCTCAATAATAGTCAACAACACACACACACACACACACATATATATATATATATATATATATATATATATATATATATATATATATATATATATATATATGTGTGTGTGTGTGTGTGTTCTTGATATATATATATATATATATATATATATATATATATATATATATATATATATATATATATATATTTATCACTAAATATCACCTCTCATGGCATAAACTCGTTTTATTGACTGGATTAAAGTCAAAACAATCAAAAAACACAAATAAATATTGTTTTGCTTTATCTCAAATAAAATTTCGTTCGAAATTTTCCGTCATCTAAATTTTGCTCCCTTTGCCTGTCCCTCCCCCTAGATCCGGCCCTATTTAAACAGGCCGTTTTTGGGACAACAAAAGACTCGGTTTTTGCGTAATTTACATAGAAATTGCACAGCTTGTTATAGTAACACCATTTCCCTCTTCTTGAACAACACATTATTACTCGTTATCAAGGCAAGAGAATCGATATTGTCAACCGCCGCCATAATGAATCGCAAATAACCGATAATAACTGTCAGCGCCTCAAGCGATGGATTATATAACTATTTTATGATATTAGAGGAGTTTTTTTATCAAAATTTAATTAATATGCGCTTTTGGAAAATTACTACAAAAAATTATCAGGAGCGCATCTAATGGATAAAAGGCAAATTTTTATTGAAAATGTTCCAAAAAAACCTATTTGGAAGGGGAAAATTTAAGATTTGAAACATCCTAAATAATTTTTGGGTGTAGAATATTAATTCTTTAAAAAAAATATTTGTTTTTGATAAGTGGATTTATTAACTTTTGATAAAAAATTCCTCATTTATATTTGGCCATATCATAAAATCGCCGAGCTAGATGGTAATGGGCCAGTGAATCAAACTAACACAGGGTTATATATTCTGAAATTCCTAATATATTTTACGATGCATCGCTTGAAAAACAATACTCTTTTGGTACTTCATTAATTTTAAGATGAATTTCAAATGCCCTCAGAAAATGGGCAATTTCAAGTTTTATGCAATTACGTACGGTCGTTCGTTTTAAAACTTTTGATGGATATTCATCTCTGCATAAGAATAGTTTCTTATTTTTCTATAAATATTTGGTCTAAAATAATTTGATGTCCCTATTCTGATAAGTGATTTGTTTGAGTTCAATATTAATTTTAACTGTAATTAATTTTATGACATATATTTTAAAAACATACAAGTAGTATAACGTAGGTGATGTATTCAATAGGTCCGTTAATTTAATAAATCAAATTTAGTGAAAAATCATATGATGAGGCCATCAAGAATTAATAACAAATAGTTTATAATTTCATAATAATCATATATTTTCAAGAATTAGTTACACCCTCATTTTTAGATTTCTTATTTTATCTTCTTTAGTCTACGTTTCGGATTTCATTGCCCATTTTCAAGAGTTTACTTTTAATTTATCCTTATTATTTTGAATTTAAATCGTAGTGGAAACACTAGTAGTCATTTTCTCTTCGAACCACATGTACTTCGTCATAATTTTAATTTTTACTTTCCCTTACCTATATATGGAATATACAGTACGGGGAAATATCGCCATCGCGAAAAATTTCGAATTCTTAATGGAAATACACGTTTTAAGGTCCTCTGAGTCCAAATAAAGCAAGTCTCCCAAGAAGGTCTGTGTGTGTGTGTGTGTGTGTGAGTATGCCTAGCTCGCTGTAGCTGTCCAAAGCTACAGAAAAGTTGAGGATTGGTGTAAAAATGGTCGTCAAGAGTTAGAGTGTTTTGAAATTCTGGAATAGATTTCGAGATTCCGCTAGTAAACTACTTATCATTTATTTCCATTTTCGAGGGTTTTAACTAACTATATCAGGTTATTTATTGTATATGCAAGCATAAATAGTATTTATTATCCATATAACTAATAAAAAATATATAAATATATATGAAAGCAGAAATATATAAGAATGTATGGATAACTATACGTTATCTATGAAGTGTGAACTTTTACGTATGTTCATTCAGTGGTCAGATAGGATTATTGATAGGATTTTTGAAAAAAATAAGACTGGTAAATGAACGAAAAATATGTTGATGATTAATTTTTTTTAAATAAACTATAATTTTTTAGGGGATAAAGAAAAAAAAATCGAAGAAGAAGTATCGGTTGTATCAACATTCGATGTTTTCAAACAGTGATTTATTAATATTTTTTTGCCATCGCTAGTCATGACCCACGGGACTTAATTTGGGATGTCGACGAGGCCCGCAGTTCGAAAATTCTGGAGGTCTGTGGTGTAGATAATAGACAGTGTAATATTTCATGATATGCCAACATTTCATGAAATGCTCGGTTGCTTCTTGATATGGTCAATCTAGGATTGAGCAACGACATATATAAATATATTTATTTGTAATGGTCCGAAACATATTGAAATAAACAATTAAATCATTAGATATTTTCCTTGCACATCGTTTTCATTTGTTTTTCCTTTTGCATCTAAGAGAAATGATTAGAAATCTATACTGATCTGTCTGGCAGAGATTTTTTTTTTTTTTTTTTGCTTAATCCATCAAAATTAAACGATGATTAGTGACATGGCATGCTACTTTTCTAATATTGTGCAAATGCATGGAATTTTGTCTGCAATACGATGCTTCAAATCCACTGATTGCCAAGAGCTCACACATTTCAGATGCCAGAAATTCAACGTAAAGGATGCAGAACAGTTCCACTATTGACGGTAATAAAATACACACTTTGGTGAAAAACAATCCCAAGACTAGATGTTGCGAAGAAAATAAGCGATAGGTAACAAAAAAAAATATTGGATCTTGTTGAAATTATAAGTACATATTTCCCTCGTAAAATAAAAATCACTCACATGATAAAATCTCAAAATTATGAAAAAAAAAAACATTAATTTGAGTCTTTAATGAAAAATATGACTATGATGATCGATCATCTCCAACTTTTGGCCAAATCGGATGATTCGTTTTTAAAATATTGGCATGTCAAGGAGAATATTTTCCGCATTATTATATTTTGCACATGAGTAAGCGAAAGTAGTGGATGGATATTGATAAAATTGATACTGAACCATTTTTACACTAATCCTCAACTTTTCTATAGTTTTGGGCCAAATCGGACGGGCCATTTTTGAAATGGTGACAGACATTTGACCAAATTTGTTCCTTGGCGCCTAAAACTTAAAACGCAAGTAGAAACTTTCATTTCTGAGGACATAAAATTTGTTCACTTCCTGCAGAAATACAAGGCTTCTTAATCTCCGGTAAGTTAATGACACAGGTGTTACCTAGACCTGAAAGAATTTTCTTTCTTTTCTTGAAATGACATGACCTTAATTAATAAAAAGTGTGCCTCATTTAGAGCGTACATGAGATCCTTTGTGGTATAGATTAGACTAATTTTCTTACTCCCACCTGCTTCCCCCCAAAAAATATTACAAAGAAAGTGATGTATGTTAATGGAAAACTAATTTCAAAGAGGATCGGTCATTGACAAATGGTTTTCGGAATAGCGTTCTAATTCCTGACTTCCTCTTGCGGTATTTTTTTTTCTACCTTCTTAGGACCTTTGTTCCAGAGGAGTGCGTTCCCATATCACTTCCTCCAGAGCTTGTATCCTGAATCTAATAGCTCTTAGACTTTTCTTTGTTAGCCCAAACACTATTATCGTAGTTCATTAAAATCAAATTATAATTTATCAAAATGCTTTAAGTGTTCTTTGTGATACGACATTGGTAGGAGAAAAAATTCAATTTGATAAAACCTTTTAAAAAAAAAATAGATGTGCGTTACACGTCAATAACATTAATATTTAAAGTTAAGTTCATTTTATTAAAAAAAATACAATAAAATGAACACTATCTATTCAAATATAGATAATAATATTAAGAATTGAAGCATCAAAATAAATAAAAGTTGTAATAAAAAAAAATTAATGTTGACTCACACTCAATACTCTTTTTATGGTCTATATAAGCCATCACATTAAATTTTAATCTTTATTTTTTTACCCTATTTTAATTACAGAATAAAAGGAACTTGGTGTCTAGCAACAAATATTTACTAGTCCAGCCATAAAACTAAAACGATGATTAAAATAAAATAGATATAAACAAACCTTTGACTGCACCTTCTATTAGGACGAAATGACGATTTTTTATGCTAGGTGTTGTGGGTGAATTATGGACGGTAATATATTATATCTTATTTAAACTATAAGTAATCGAACGAAAATGATCCTGAAGTATTTCAATGTAGAAGTGGTTTCTATCAGATGCTCTGAAACTTTGCAGGGAGCTAATTTTTGTCATTCTGAAGAAAAGTCACAAAACAATTCTAAGATAGGATTTTAAGTAGTTCGCGAATTAAGATCTCATTTTACTAATAACGGATTTGTAGAACATATAGCATCGGAACCTGAAGTGTGCAACAATCTCCTATATAATCCTATTGTCATGCTATTATATAAAAGGCCAGCCCTTTTTTCGCTTGTAAGCTCTAACCGCGAAAACTAAAGAACCAATCTTTAACAAATATTAACTACATATCATCTTCATGGTTCCACATGGTTTTGTAATAATAAAATCTGCCAATATCGATATTGTAACTGCGCAAAGGCCGAAAAACCACTTCTATATTTTATTTGCGCATAAATAAAAAAATATACATTTTTCACTGATTTTACGAATTCTCATTTAAAAGATTGAATTCTCTACAAAAAAAATCATCTAATGTACACAGTAGGAGGTAAAAAAAAAAACACATTGAAACTGCTTTTCACAACACATATCTCGAGTTTGAAAAATGATATCGGCATGGTTTTCCAGCAAAACATTTTTAACATTCGTTAATTATGCCAGTTAGAAGATAATTGAATACTCTACAAAACAAAAAAAAAAGATCTTCGAAATCGGATCATCATTAGCATTGAACATTGTTTCCATGTTTTTATTTTCCTATCGCTGCAGGTTGGAGGAACCGCAGAACATAAGCGCGCTGCTAGGCCAAGAAAAATATTGTAATCTGGTCACATTTTCGATGCACAGCTTTAAACGGTTCTACGTTTTGTGGAGTCCCTCTGAGTAAAATAAAACGAAGTATTTTTTGCCATTGGTCTATCTGTGTCACGATTATCTCTTGAATGGGTGAACAAATTCTATTTTGAACTTCAGTTGATTAGAATTTTTAATATTGCATCTATGCATATCATAATTTTTACCAAGCTTTCAATTGTGTTCATTTAATCTATACACATACTGAAATCCAGACCCCTTGCGTATCTGAACCAGTCCATAAGTATGTAAAAATTGAAATAAATGCATCGCTGAATACGTTATTGTCTAACGCCCTACCATTCGTATATAGCTATAATGAGACCTAAATTCACGAATAATTTACAGAATATAGAATTGTTTGTAGCCATAGAGACTTTTACTCAGAATAACAAAAGCAAACTTCCTGCAAAATTTTAGAGCATTTTATAGAAACCACTTTTGCATTGGAATGTGTAATGCGGTACCTTTATCCTATTAATTGTCTAGTCAATTACTTGCTTGGCTGTTTTTTTTTTTTGTTATTTTGCCGACTTCTAAGGGATACCATTACTTAAAATATATTGCCAAGTTCTCAGTTAATCTTTTTTATCCCAGATCTAGACGAAGAAGAAAACACTGTCTGTTCAATGAACTTTGTCTGACTAAAACCTTCCAACAATACATAAACAATTTTCTATCTTTGAATTTAAGGAAATTCTCCTATTTTCACTAATTTATTTAAAATAAAAATCTAAGAAACAAAAATATCTATTATGTAATCTAAAAATAATTTGTCATAGAGATTGTCAAGGTGGCGGACAAGTTTAACACAAAAATAGTATTAAACTTTTTTTTTTTTAATGCCTACATTTAGGCCCACATTACAGGCCTTCTTCTGGGCTGCAAAGAAAAAGTTCGTCATTATTGAAAAATTGTGATTCAACAAAATCATTGAAGTATACAAAGTTTTCATCTTCAATGTATCCTGTTCTTGGCGGTCCTGAAGAAGTCTTGCATTGTGGGCCGAAACGTGAGCATTTCATAAATAGTTTTTTTGCCACTCTTTTATTACCCTTGTATGCCAACCTGACCATCTTCTCATTGATCATTCATTACGATCATATATTCACTTCCTAATAAAAATAGTATGGTGATCTTAAAAAGAAATAGGTTTCATTAATTAAATCGTTTATTAAATTTTCTCTGAAGCATTATTAGCCTATTTGATGGTAATTCTTATTATTTCAACTAGTAATTTGTTGTTACAAGACAGCAAGGATCACTAAATTTCACAAAATGTATGCAATGCTAAAAATTCTTTCAGAACTGTTTACTTCTTGATTGTTGTCGTTTGTTTTTGATGTGCCTAGAGTGATATTTCTATTTATAAGCATTTGATACCCTGCAGGTGATGCTAGGTCGGGGCTCGCCGGGGATGGCTTGTCCTCTAGCCAAGCTCGGCCGAAGTTCCCCCGACTATTATGGCTCCAGCCTGGACCAAGGATACCACACCCTCGTACCCTCCGGCTGGACGGCCCAGGAGAAACCCAAGAGGCGACCGCCATCGCACACTGAGCGGCTCCCAGATGATCTACTTCTCCGAATCTTCTCCTGCCTGGACTCTCCAGACTTATGTGCATGCGCCAGGGTCTGCAGGAGATGGGAGACGTTGGCTTGGGACCCATCACTGTGGACGACGCTCACTCTCCTCGGTGAGAATCTTTCCGGAGATAAAGCCATTAGGTGAGTTACATTTAATTAATTGTATTTTTTATTCAATAAACTATAAATTTAGCTCAATCCCATTTGCTGACCAAAGCTGTTTACATGAATTATGTTTCTCTTCGACTGTTCCTGTATTAATATACTAATGTTAACTTTGTTCATTGCTATCAAATATTTAGTCCCCATTTAAATGATATGAAAATTTATTTTATTTTGAAAAAAATGACCCATATACAACTATACGTACATTTGTCTGAGTTTATTTACAACTTTAAATTTGTCTTTTTTAAATTAATTATAGATAACCGTTAGATCGATAATTAATGAGAGGCGATAGTTAAGTTATTACAGAAATAGGTAATGAAAAATAGCAGAGGAAGAAAGTAGTCCTATGGCAGAGTTTATACTTGCAGGTAGGTTGGGTGCCCGTATTCAAACAGCGGGCAGAGGAACGCAGGATGAACAAATTGGAATCATGTAGAGAGCCTCTTACTTTCTAAAGAATGAGAAAATAAAGAAACCTAGGAAGTGATACCGTCGGAAAGCAGGATAAAGCCACCTTAACTCGGCAAACTATCAAGAGACAAAAATCCCGAAGATGGCTTTAGTTAAAAAAATCATTGATCTCTTCTGTTTCACGTGAAGACATTGATGGTAAAGGGTCTGTTCAGTCTTTTCAAATCATAACTATATTTTACTAATATTAAAAACAGTTAGACAGATATTTAAATTGTTTTTGAAACTGGAAAGACTAGTTTGTAATCTACCCTACTTTTAACGATTGATCGCTTGATCCATAGCATCCTTGAAACCTGTGATTTTGTTCGTTGTGTTGCCGACGTCCGAACTCCAAAACTGACTTAGCAATAACATATTATCTCCGAAGCTCCATGGAGCGGAAACGGATTTTTTTCCTCGTCAGAAAGTGAGCCTCGGTTTTCTAACTGACAGCTAATAGGTGAGGAAACGCCAATCAAACAGCAAACACATGTCATAATACCAAGCACATGCCCGTTTCTCAGACTCCAGAGGAGTGACTTGAAGGGTCAGCGATAAATTAAGACTATTCATTAGATCTATATTGTGTATATCGAATAATAAGTAATGTCTCAGCCTGGGAATTATCTACCGACATCTGCTGCAATGTTGCGTAGCGGATTTTTTTTTTTCTACCGGTAATTTTTCTTTCTGTACTCTATACGTGCTAGCGTACGTTCACAACGTCCAGTTAGCGTGAGTAGGAATAATCTCTATTTCTAAATTTTTGAACCGAAAATAACGTGTGTTAATCAATTGTTTTTAACCACCTATTTCATCCTAATCTGTAGGGCTCATATCATCCTTCTGAAAATATAAATTCAAAGTTTTTAAATCTAATAGATTTAATGTCAAAGTCTAAATATCCTTCTCTGGAACCTCTTTATTTTGTAAATTACTTTTTATTATAGCTATTTGTATTGCAGATGCATTGTACGGAGGTTGTGCAGCTCTGCAGGACGGGCCAGTCTGCGGAAGGTGGTCATCGGGGAAGGTGCCTGGATCACCGACAAGGGTATCTTGATGATGGCTCGACGTTGCCCAGAACTAACCTGGCTCCAGGTCCACGGATGTTCTGCCATCACGGACTCGGCACTCTTCGAGCTCGTCACAAGGGCAGTCAACCTGCACCATCTCGACATCACGGGTAAGTAGCTCAACAATGTTTTGTTATTTAATTCTCGTTAAAGTTGTATTCCTTTACAGCACTGTGCTGTAATGTAGATCAGACAAGACTGTGAGACAGAAACTGTTCATTGTCTTGTCTGATTATTCCAAGTGATAATTCTGTTTATCCGTTTTTAAATAATGTTTTCTAGAAATAAGCAAAAGAAGAATTTATTTGGGTTACTGTATTTTGATTCATTAATACAATGCACGTAGGCATTATCGCAATCATAGCGAAAAGCAAGTTTTCCAAAAAATTTCAAATATAATAGATAAAGTATATCATGATCGTAGTCAATTAAACTTTTTTTTTAAATAAATGGTAAATGAAACTAATTGTAAGTACTGTTCTCTAATTGATTTTTAAATATTCTGTAGTCTATCCAGAAAATACCAAATAACCTGAAGGTTAGATAAATAAAAAACTGAAGAAAAGAAATGTAAGTAGAAAGAAGATCGAGGGGCAAAAGAAGTACATTAATTAAGGGAAGATTTTTTTTTTTTTTTTTACAAAAAGTTGCTTCTATAGAGCGCGCTAGGTAATCGATTCCCGGTAAGGTAGTAAGATTAAGTGTACTGTCTTGTCGGCCCTGTTAACGCCTTCGTCTTTTTATGGTACCTAATCCATCGGTATCCTACTAGCGCAGTTGAAATGTCTCCTCTCGCTGAACAATCGAAAAATAGTCAAGATGATTTCTACACAGTTTTGGTTTTATTGGGTTATGTAAAAGGAAATGTCGAAATTGTGTTCGTGATCATAATATTATATGTATATACATATATATATTAACCTGTACCACTACAACCCATGAAGGGTCTTGGGTTCAGTACTTGTTAAGGACCGTACTGTCTCTAGGCCAACGGCTGTGCAAGGAGGTGATTTGGCCGAGATCACGCTCAACCGCCAGGTTTTTCCCCCAATTAAGGGTACCCATTTTATAGAGGTTGGGTGGTCCCCAGGAAGGTCTCCCGATCCCACAGGGTCGATCCACGGCTGATAACAGAATAAATAATTATCTGCCACAGCCGGTCTCGAACCCGGGACCGGGAGCATTGTAACTTAGTGCCTTACCACTGAGCTACCCCGCTCCCTATATATATATATATATATATATATATATATATATATATATATATATATATAAAGTAATGTTCATTCAGAAATAGTTGCGGACGACTTATCCAATATCCTTGTTATTATTATAGTAAAATATCTTTAGCAGTGTTAGGGTAACCTTTTCAATTTATGTTTCAAATACACATTTTTAAGTGTTGAAAAATAGGTTCCAAATATTATTTTAAAAGAATATATCTGTATACAGGAACGAGATCAGGATTTGACAGTCTATGAGTATGTTTACGATAGCTCTACTCTGAATTTCAGAAATGGATTAGCTGATTAGATGAACATCAAAAATAAAGCTAATAAGGTATGTTTTCGTTGAATGGAGGTCCAACAAATTTGAGATCATTTTATTTATTAGACTGCCAGATAATGAAATCATAAAACTGCCTTGTTCCCATGATCATGGATCACCCCTGACAACTTAGCAAATGTTCTTGTGTTAAATGACTTAACCGAAGACCAATATGTCAAAAGATATTGGATGAAGAACCACGAAACAGCCGAGACCGCAGAGCAAACTAAGCCGACAAAACCAGAGAGGTTATTTTTCATAGCTAACAAGAGGAGGATGAAAAATGGGCACTGAGGCGGGAAAACGTGCTTCAAAGATAGTCTCTGACCTCATTGTAGCTCACAGCATTGATTTATCTTACCACGTCTAATGAGCACTAAATTAATCAAATGTCCGCCTTTTAGTCATTCCCAGCGGTCACCGCATATACACGCCTTACTCTTTCCAAAGATTCCTTAGTAGACATCGCTAAGTTGCTAATAGTCACGGAATGATTCCGATTACGATAGCCTAGAATTTATTATGAGAGATTTCAAACAATCTTTATATTATAGCCTGTATCAAAACGTTTTGTAAAGTTTCCTTCGAGCAACCAAATATCCAGATTTTCCTTACCTCTTGTGTCTTCAAAGCTCAACATAGTATTTTTTGCCAGAAAAATATATTTTAATTAACAAAACGATAATTTCTTAGTAATAAAACGATAAGCATTTAATCTACTGGTTGATGATGAATTTTACAACATACAATGTGTCCACGTTGACATGTACATCTGTTTTATAAAGTCTACTAACTTTATAAAACAATTAATAAAGATTTATTCATTTAATTATATATATATATATATATATATATATATATATATATATATATATATATATATATATATATATATATATATATATATATATATTTTTTTTTTTTTTTTTTTACAACTTGTTTATTGACAAATATTATAATCTGCCACAATTGGACAATAAGTAATAGTTATGACTTGTATAATTAGAAATTAGAAATCTAACAAAACTTCTGGTTCAAAATAAAGCAATCTATATCTATCTAGTCAATTTGTAATCTGATAGCTTAAAAAGATAATGTGATGTAAATGTAAATAAACTAACTTTATTGAATTAAACAGAATCCGAATAACTAATCTCTGATATAATTGTATGTCTTAGGCTTTAACACGTTTTCTATGCTTTTTCTTTTCTTTTTTTTTTTTTTTTTCCTTCGATTTTTAGTTGGCTCCATAATGTATAGGTAAAATCAAAACATAAATAATGCAAAGATATTTGATTAAATGACAATAAGACACAAGGAATTTTAGCAGATGATAAAGAACTTAGGTCTGAAAAATTGAATAACAATATGATGATTCCTGAATATTTTTTTTTCTTTCTATTTATTAAAAAAAAATAATAATTCATGTAATATTTAAACAAAGTGGCTCTAACACTGAACGTATTCTTTTTTGCAGGCTGTATCCAGATCTCATGTGTGAGTGTAACTCCTGGACCAGAACCTCCTAGGAGACTGCTCCTTCAATATTTAGACTTAACTGGTAATTAAACATATTCATAACAAATTTTAAAATTATTATTTACTCAAGATAAATTATTAATTCTGGTGGCAGTGATTTACCTTCATCCCTTAGAAAAAAATTATTTACAGTATTGTTAAATTGTTTGTGTATTATGTGTTTTGGTATACGACCTTATTACCTTATTACATTACCTTGGTATATGACCTTTGTAATCGACCAAAAAAATTTGTTTTAACCCCCTCAAAATTTGAGGTCTTACGTTTCAAGACACGTAGAATCCAAATATCGAATAAAAAAAATCCGTCAACATTTTTTTTTTGTTATTATTAATTGATAGATGGTGAAATTCCCTTCAAAAGCAAAAACAATCATTTAAATCGGACCAGTATTAGCTGAAATATAGCGTAATGAACTTCGTAGACTAATTCTCCAGCCTGCAGGGCTTGTTGGCCCTAGGCCTCGTGACTTATCAATTGGGTTTCTGACTTATCTCTCTACTTCATATTTCCTTGGATTATTTCTGCACTTCCTTTAGCTTCTTGGCCTTTCCTTTTTCTTTTCCCACTGAAGTGTACATCCAATATTTTCCTTTGTACCATTTTACCCTCTGATTACATTTCCTAATCATCTCAGCCTACTTGCATTAGCACAGTTTATTCTTAATACTCCCTGTTCGGCACTCTCACGGCGATCATCTTGGGACAAGCTTCAAATTTGTACTCCTTCGGTGCCTACTGCTTTATTTATTTGGTGAACTTAGTAGATATCTTTTATGAAGTACTCTGCACATGTTCCTTTCTCGAAACAGCCCAAATGATCATTTGAAAGATAATCTAATTATCTAAACTGTAAACCAAAGCAACACCAAAAGTCCTGTGAATAAACAGATATTTTTGAAATATTACTATTTGGAAATAATAAACCATTATGTAATAATTTGTAGGTTTTTTTTTGTTTTTTTTTCCAGATTGTAATGCAGTGGATGATGGAGGTCTGAGAGTAATTGTTCGAAACTGCCCACAGCTTGTTTACCTTTATCTCCGTAGATGTACAAAAATAACTGGTATATGGCAATTTTGAAATTTTTTTTTTTTTTAATATAACTTACGTTATTTTTCATTTTGTATAGTTTTTTATTATTTTTATTTATTTATTTTTATTTATTCTTCGATTTATTAGACGTTTTGCAAATTTCTAAAACAATGTAATCAATTTTTTACTATAACAAAATAATAAAATGATGTTTCAAAGAAATGATAGATATGACAACTACATAGCTGATTTATTTCACTGTGAAATTTAGCTTGTTTAAACTCTTCATGATTATTCAAAAAAGTGACCCTATTCTGTTTCATTCATTCATCATTTTGGATGACCAGTTTTGATGGTTGATGTTAGCATAGTCTCTTTTCCACTCAGTTTTAATGATTAATATTTTACCTGGATTCATTATAAAAGTGGACTGTTTGAGCCTACTTTGTGAAACTGTTAACATATTGCTTCCCACTATAGTTCCATCGCAGTTCAACCCTCTTCACTGATGACATAACACTATTTAATTTTATATTTTGGATGATTAAATAAAAAACCATTAATTTTTTAAAAATCAAATTGGGAATTTTTCATATCCTATGCTGATGAAAGTTTATTTGTCATTTTCTGTGTGTGCGTGCATGCGTGTTTGTGTGTGTGTGTGTGTGTGTGTGTGTCCTATTTTATCCAGGTGTTAACTTATTAAGTTTTAATTAAAACTTCCAAAAAATATAAAATTGATAGAAAAACTTTTAAAGCCTTAAAAAAAAAAAATAGTTAATGCAAACATCTCATCACTTCCTTGCGTTCCACCTCTAAAATAAATTCAAATTAAATAGATCTGTATTTAATTTTTGTATAATAATTCAATTTATTGCGGAAGATTTATTATATAGTTACTACTATTTTTTAGACTATTATCTTAAAAAATAATTTTCGTAATAAATGGCATCAGCTAACTTTTATGTTGTACTAAATCTCAATTTGCATAGTCATTAAAGTTATCTATTGAAAAATTATTTAAATTAAAACAGTGGTCTCCAAACCATGGCCCACCATGGTTTATTTCGGTTACATTGTAAAATTTACAATGTTTGTAAACCATATAAAATAATAATCAGATGTTCTTATATAACAGTCAATTAAGAAGCACTATGTATGTTATACATAATGAAACTGTACATTTCAACTGTAATTAATGATATGAGTATGTTGGAATGATGAGCTGGCTAGTCTTTGTCCTTGGGAATTTGTGGAGGAATCAGTGAGGTCCTAAGGATAAAAAGCTTGGAGATCTCTGAATTAGAGAACTCATCGTTGAAAGTAATCTTTTGGAAAAATATTTCAATAATTGAGAATACGATATGTCGCCGAATAGATAATGTGCCTACCCCTCTATTAAGGCATGACACATTAGCACGATTTCTTTGTGAAAAAAAAAAATTAAGGAGAAATTTCCTCCTCTCCTCCTCTGTTATTTGATTTTTTTATTAGTATAAGCTTGTAAGAATTACTGGTAATTTTAATCTTAGGCCAGCCTAAAACCGTTCATTCGTAAAATAAAAATTATATTTCATATTAAAGAAAATATCTATCAATATACAAGTTGAAAACATAGTTCTATAGGTGATAGGTAAACTGTCATAAGGTTTTTAAATTTTTACAGCAGAGAAAAAAGAAGTTTCAGATCGCACTGTATTGCTTGTTTTGGATAGTGGCTAATTTTTGTATTTGATGTGTTCCATATTTAACTACCTTTTTAACTTATTTATGATACTTATGCTCGGATTATATGGCCAGAATAATTCAAATACAATAGTAAAATCAAATTCATCAAAATTGGACATACGACAGTTTACCTCTGATGCACAGAATTGATATTATTATTTTATAATCTATCTATTTACGCTTATATATTTGTTTAAATAATCTTCTCTTTTTTTTATTTTAGATGCAGGTATTAAATTTGTCCCTAGTTTCTGCTCTGGGCTTAGAGAACTGAGTGTTTCTGACTGCACTCAAGTAACGGATTTCGGTTTATATGAATTGGCCAAGTTAGGAGCAACTCTGCGGTACCTATCAGTGGCTAAATGTGTCAGGGTATAATTAATTTTTTTTTATTTAAAAATTAACCTGCCAAAGATTCTAAATCACTTATCAAGTGATTTAAAATCTCCAACATAAACGTTAGCCTTTAGCTTAGATAAAGATAAAGGATGTCACTCATTAAGTATACGGCCATAATTAAAAAAATATCAAGAGTAATGATGTTTTTGAAACACGCATTATACATCAATGGGCTCTTGTGTTCTTCTTGAGAACTGACATATAATAGAAGTAAAGACTAATATATCTTATTTATTGAATAATTCATCATTCAGTTATATGAATTTTTTGTGAGAAAATGCATAAGAATAACAATTATGGAATTTTTTAGCCCTACATTATTCAATTTAATGAATGTAATGATATTTTTTCCACAACTATTGTATTCCTTACAAAATTGTTATTATGCTATGGAAATCGTTACCATAATTCTATTTTCTCTCTGATTATTCTATTTTCCTTTAATTTATATTGCTCATAATTGATCTAATCAGAAGAAAATATCAGGCCATTTTGTAATTTCAGTTTTTAAAAATCGGTTTGTTTATGTTGATATTACTAATCCCTCCTTTACAATTGAATTTGGTTTACATATTTTGTTTATTATAGCATTATGTACTCTTCTATTTATCATGTTTTTGTTGGAGAAAGTCTGTGCTGAAATTTCAATTAAAATGGATATGATGGCAAATGACGGTGGACAGTATAATGTGTCGATCTTAGTTTTTCTGCCAATTCTTCAACTGTTACAACAGGATTTTTTCAGCCTGCAGAAGTTAGTTGTCAAGCTCTATTGGTCAACTTGTCCGAGGTTCATCTTCAAGTTCGCAGTTTTCCGCTCGAAACTTTTCAAACCACCTCTGCACTAGCCATTCACTAATGACATTTTCTCCATATATTTCTGCAAGTTTCTGATCAGTTGAAGCAGTATTTTCTCCTTTATCAAATTCCCAAAACAGGGAGATCCATTTTAATTGAAATTTCAACACAGTCTAACTTTCTCCTACAAAATCTGATAATAAACAAAATATGTAAACGCAATTTAATTGTAAAGGAGCGATTAGTAATATCAACCTAAACAGACAGATTTTAAAAAACCAACATTGGGGATGACCTGATAACATCAAAAATACATTATTAGTGATAGAAACAAAAATTGTTAAAATATCATAATTTTTTAATTACTTCAGATAGACATACATTATTAGGGAAACATTATATTTAATTAAAGAAATATAATGTTATTAAATCATTAAATTAACATGATGCATGTTATAGGTGATCATTGAATATTATATTATAATTACAGGTGAGTGATGCAGGACTTAAGGTAATTGCTCGACGGTGCTATAAACTGAGGTACTTGAACGCAAGAGGTTGTGAGGCGGTTTCAGATGATGCTCTTACTGTGATCGCTCGGAGCTGCCCCCGGCTGAGGGCGTTGGATGTCGGCAAGTGTGATGTGAGTGATGCTGGGCTTAGGGCACTAGCTGAATCTTGCCCTAATCTAAAAAAACTCAGTTTACGAATGTGCGATTTAGTCACAGACAGGGGTGTTCAATGTATTGCATATTACTGTCGGGGACTCCAACAGCTCAATATACAGGACTGTCAGATATCCATCGAAGGATACAGAGCTGTTAAAAAATATTGTAAACGATGTGTAATAGAGCATACCAATCCAGGGTTCTTTTAGCCGTTACAGTGCCAGTGTGATTCCATGTAAATTGTATACCATTAACTATTAGAAGATTTTAGGAAATTAATTAATACCAATTTTTTCTCAAGTAGCAATAAAGTGCCATTATTAAAAAAATATGTATTTTCCAAAAAGTTAAAAAATTTAAAACTTATATAATATTAAACTAGCAATAATGCATTTGTTAAATAAAAAATTTGTATTAAATGACAGGAATTATTATATATGATGGATTAAATATATATTGTACTGTTTGTTTATTAGTTTTCTTGACATATTGATATTAACTGAGACAATAATGAAATAGCATTCATCCATTCATGCACCTATCATTAATATTTATAATTAGCAAATGTACTGATGCCATTAAGTTATACTTTTTGTTTAGAATTTAACTGACCAAAAATCTTAAAGCTGTAAAAATATATGTAAGAATAAAATAATATTTATTTGTGGAAAATGCCTAGTTAAAACTTAAAATTTAATTTTTCCTGATCACATCAATATTTGATCAGAAAAAAAATTATATATATATATATATATATATATATATATATATATATATATATATATATATATATATATATATATATATATATATATATTTATCAATAAAGATAAAGATATATCTCTAAATTCCCCTTCTAAATTATCAAAAATAAAGAAGTGTTTAAATTAATTGCTTATCTTTGGCAAAAGTGTGAAACCAGCTAGTGTAAACCCAAAATGGATTTATTTAGAATTATTTTATTATTTTGTTTTTGCATGAATTTCATGCACAACAATTAATTTTTAATTTTTTCTGCTGGATAGTATCACTTGCTCCAGTACGTTCTATTAAAAAAAAAAAAAACCTTAATGAAAGTTTAATTTTCTAAACGTTTTTGTTTCTATTTGAAAAGTTGGTATTTGACTCGTTGTTTCACACTTTTGTCGTAAATATTCTTTTTTTGAAGTACTTTTTAAAGATCACTTGATTTTTTTTAACTATTATTATTTGCCCATATTTTCAATTTCTTTAAAGAAAGCCTTGTAAAGTATAATTAACAATGTATATACCTTAATACCAATATGTATATTAACAGTAATTTAAGGAAATAGTTTAATGAGAATTAGTTTGTGCAAATATAATGTATTTTAAATGTAAATGATTTATCATGTAAATATTTATACATATATGCATATAAAATTTATAAATAAAAACATTATATGTTGTTATATAATAGTTATTAATGTGAATAAATAATATATATATATTATTGATTGTTCATATTTATTCTAAAATATATGCCAATAAAAAATATGTTTTGTGTAAAATATCTTATAATCCAAATTTAAGCAATGGTATTTGTTACTATTTTTCTGAAAGGATAAAACTGTTTACTGTCATGGTTGCAGATTGGCTGTTTTATTTCTTTATAAATTTAATTAAATTTATTATGAACAAGTATGTAATTTGATGTAGAATTTATATTATTTTCTGAATCAATAAGATGGCTACCAATTAGAAATCGTTCATGGATTATTAATTGCCATCTAAAGCCTGGATCTTAGTTGTTTTCTCTTTATATCTGCCTTACATATAAAGCCTACGATGGGTCTATGGTAATCCTGGAGAAGAAACAAAAACAGAAAGACATAGACTCAAATGGCTATTAGAAGATGGTCCCACCTAATAATTTACAGTAATTAAGAGTTGAATAAGGGAGGTCGACTCGGGGGCATTGAGGAAGTCACTGGCAGAGCTCAGGCCCTACGAAAACCATTTTAAGTTTAGCTTTTGTCACAACAATACTACTGTGAAGGACTCCTGAAAGTGTTACCAGCCCCCTACGTAACTTCTCATGAAAGAGGCAGTATTGCTTGGCAAATTTAATACCATCTTCTTATATGGCTGAAATCAGGTAGATGGTAGGAGAAATGAAGTAAAAAATAAAAAATAAAAGAAATTAAAAATGGAAAGAAGAAATTGTGAATTTTTATATGGATATTTATTACATAGTCTTGAGCCTCCAATTTGTGGCAACTGTGGAGTTCGGATGACTGTTATGTATGCAGTACAAGATGTCCAAAATGAGTAATACTAATATTGCCTATATAGATTGGTTTAATTCATTCGTTCTCTATCTCTCATAGTTTCTCAGATATCCTCACTATTTTTTTTTTTTTTTATCCCACGTTTTTTGCTCTTTAGCTGTTTGTTTTTTTTTTTTAAATGTTGAAATATGAGCGAAGATAATGAAATCATTATTGTAGAAAATTTCGTTGGCTTCAATTTTGTATAGAATAATCAAATCGCTAGGATGTATAGTTTTCGAGATATGAGCCAATAACCAAATGAAGGGACCTTCTACCGTTTCATTTTTGTAGGTCAAGCGATACGAGCGATATTAATCATAAAATAGATGATTCATGTTCTTCATGTTTGCTTCGAGGCCAAGTGTTAATCAGTGAAATGATTATCGTAAAATTGATATGTTTAGGGCGTAGGTATGAAAAAACTACCCGTGAAAATTGTAGGCCAGCTTGAACATTTGATTGTACTATTATTTATTCATACCCTCATTATTTTGGCATGTTGGAGGTGGTCACGCCAAACGGCCCAACATATTTGTAGGCCAAAATTTTTTTCGATTTTCTTATCAAATTATCTTTCGATTCAAGTGAAAAGAAAATGTTTTTTTATACTTTTTAGCACACCATTAAGTTGACGTGATTTCCAATTTCTGGATTGTAAACGGCCCATTTCGAGAATTTCTGTTGATAAAAAAGTTGGAGGTTACGTTAAACTGAAGCCACTCACGAAGTTTTAGAGTACCTATTAATAATTTGAAAAAGAGGACCCTATACCCTGAACTACGAGCCTGTTATTTTTTTTTTTTTTTAAGAATATGGTTCTTAAAAAAAAATAGATGTATTAAGTAATTTTTTTTATAATAGTATCAGGTCAAGATCATCTGCATTTTCATTAATCTAATACAAAAGGAAGTTGATTGTACCTCTATTTTGACCTCCATTGTGACCCACCCACTATTATTCCAATCATATACTGATGTTACGAAACAATGACAACGTTCCTATTATTCGGCAGTCTTTGAATACAGTTTTTGTCATGATAAAGTTTCTCAGCCATATACGAAATAATTGCACCTTAGATGCAAGCATAGATCAGTGAAGGAAAACATACTACAGAAATTTGACTCCAAGGAACAGAAACATGAATACTTAAATCATTAGTAAGTTGTTAACGTCTTGTTAAACATATATAAATATATAAGCTTAAATATGTATGCATTAGATTCACCGTCAAATTTATTTGTATTTAGATAACTGTATAATTTGAGACTAGAAGTAGGCATGTGCATAAGTTGAATAAATTGTGAATGAGCGAACAGTACGTAATATACCTTATTTAGGAACGTACCATATAATTAACAAACAATTTTTCCTAAGTGTTACTTATGGAATGAATAAAGAAAAGCGTTAACTTCATAACGTATAATTTTAGAAACTATTTTGTAAAAGATAGTCGTTTTAATCTCGCAAAGTAACAAATCCAAACCTTAATGAGTGATAATTCGTTAAAAATGAATAATTTGCTGACTTAGTTTGACAAGGTTTAATTGAAAAATTTAGTTAAATCAAGGTTGAATGTGATTTCAATTCACAAGAGGAGTGCAGGATGTTTCCGTCGCCGATTTTGATCAACATTTTTTGGATGATTCTACATTGAAAAAAAGTTGTCCATTTTGTCCAATTGGCCTTAGGAGCTGAGAAAAAATAAAACATATTGAAAATGCTTTATTTTATATTTTGTCTTTGAAGAATGATTTCGACATGAATTTTTCAGCTAAACTTTTTTTTTTTTAGAGTATATTAAAATAAAAGTATAAACATTAAAAAATAATTGATTTTTGGTCAAATAAATATTAAAAAGTGTTTAAATTATTAAGTAAACTTGCCTCATAGATTTTTTCAAACCAAAAATGATTGCATATTTGGATTTGGCACATCAAAAAAACAAAAAAAAATATTGTTCATTCCCGAGTGTGCTCAAAATTTTTAAAGCTATAACATTACGTCTGGGTTTGAAGCTCTGTATCTCCTTTTCTAGTTTATCCGATATCGACTTTCTTGGACTTGTTAAAAAGAGCGGAGTTTCTCCTTTCCATACATATACAAAACTATTGCATTATCTTAGATGGTCTGTTTAAAAAAAAGATGATTACCATATAAAAACAAAGTTGAAGTTTTTTTTGCGAATAACCTTTGATACAAGAAACGTAGGAACATCACTGTTAAAGCAAATTGCGTAGTTTAAGAACCATTACCGATACCTCAAATTCGGTTTGAATTATTCAAAGATTTTATGAGCGATTATTTAAATCTTTAAAAAAATTTGAAGGGTAGAAAAAATTTAAGGCCAAATAATTTTATATTTAGATTCACTCGAAAATGTAAATATAGTGGTTTTTCTCAGTGCTAAAACCAAATCTGACGCCAGTTTTGAATTAAAAAAAATCTGTTAATATACTTCACCTCGTAAAGAATACCGTTATCATTACATATAAGTCAGTATACCCTTCAAGTCGCTCTAAAATTCAATTATTTCGTTTTAGAAAATTGGATCACTGATACTCATCTATATTATACGTATCTCAATATACCTGCCAGAATGCTCCAAAATTTAATTACATAATTTTCTTTAAATGGTCTCTCTGATATTTAATATTTTTCTTATTTTTTTGTCCATGATAATATTTATAGCGGTGTTATAAAAGTATAACATTTATATTTCTTGATCACAAATAATGTTTTTATATTATACATGGATAAGAACATTTATTTTAGGCCACATTTATGTGTTAGGGGTTCAATACAGAGCGTGTGATATAGAGGTATGGTACAGAGCTTCAAACCGAAGCTTTTAAAATTTTGAGCACACTCGGGACTGTACTTTTTTTTTTTGTTTTCGACGATTTTTTCAACCTTTAGGTTTTTTGATGTGCCAAATCCAAATCTGCAATCATTTTTGGTATGGAAACATCTATGAGGCTAGTTTACTTAATAATTTAAACACTTTTTAATAATTATTTGATCAAAAATCAATTATCTTTAATGTTTATATTTTTACTTTAATATACTCTAAAAAACAAATGTTTAGCTGCAAAAATCATGTCGATATCGTTATTCAAACACGAGATAGAAAAAAACAGTGAGGTGGATAAATTTTGTAGCTTTAGATTAAGCAGAATTGCTTGGTACTTTTAGGGTTAAGTAACGTAAAATGGAATATTGATAAAATTAAAATTAAAATTATAAAATTTGTGCCAATGATTAAAGATAAAATTTGTTTTTGTGAAATTATTGAAAACGGACATTGGTAAAATATTGGTATTTTCTGGTATCATCAATGCCTATTTGACTAGTTAGGAATAGGATCAGTTAATATTGCCATTTAGATTAGTGAGCATTTCATTTACAACTAGAGTAAAGTTTTTTTTTGTATACAATTGGTTTATAAATGGATTTATTTATTTAGCTACTGAATATTATTGTGCATGTTTGTTTTGCATTTATTGTTATTATTTCTGTAGATAAATGTTTGTTTTCCTGTAGCACCTAGGTCTAGTAGTACCGATATAATTATGAAGAGGTATCTTTAATGTATAGTGCTAAAATAAAAGTCAATGAACAAGCGACCATTTACTTTCTTTTTTCGTGAGACGAGGAGAATGTTATGTATTGAGGATACTGGGATTGAAGGAAATAATTAAGATTCATAATAATAATTAAATAAGGAATAAATTAAAGAGATGCCACCCAGTTCAGTAATATCAATATTAACCAGTTTCTTTTTCGGACAAACAAATATTTACAAGGTCGGGCGCTCTACCTGGGGGGTACAGTTCAAGACCGCCAATAGGCCGCTTAAGATAAGCGAAATTAAGAGCACCATAAAACTAGAGATAGGCCAGGTCGACATGGTGTGATAAAATCTGCCGCCCAAGGTTACAAGTCCTTTGAAAATATTCTTAGAGCGTCAGCCAATAAGATGTCCCAAAAGGAGAGTGGGGAACAAAATTCATCTATTCAAGAAGGATTAGGGAAAATAGGAAGGATAGGGAGGCAGAGTTCTGGGGAGTTCTGGAGAGTTCTGGTAGAAAGAGTTCAAGAGGAGAGTTCTGGGTAGTTCTTGAAAGAAGCCAGAAGATGGAGGTTCGCAGAGGGTACAGTTGAGCAGCACATCTAGACAGGAGAGAGAGACCTAGACCATAGAACAACAATAAGGTAAGTGCTAATATTTGATTCATTGTGTAAATCAATGTATAATATTATGTGTCATCCGAAAAATATTTTAAATAAGCAAGAGTTCTCCCAGTATTCTCAAATACCCAGGTTACAGTCTGTAGATTTTTACAATGATAGTAATTTAGATTAGAAATTACCAAGCCAATAGTGTAATTAATAACGTAACGTAAATAAAGTAAGATCTGTAACAAAATCTAACATTCTATTTACCCTGCATGCCATCATCTAGTTAATTAAGTGAAATGGTGAACACGACATCCTTGGAAAGGACTCCAATGGTATTTATAATATCCCAAGCTAATTGACCATAGCAGGGGGGTCTAGCCTTTTATGTTAAAATATAGTTTTAGCTCTTTAGACCTTGTAGATCTTTGGCCGCGGCGATGTGGTGTTCTTACAGACATTTATTGCTTGCGGGAGCACAGACAGCCTGGAGGAGGTCACCCAACCTCACGTTGCTGCGAACCATGGTTTCCATGGTGCAGTGGCAGGCTGCCCATTGCTCCATAGCCGGTCCTTTTGTGGCCAATTCGGTATTTTCCTTCCTACCGACTCACTCGGGTTCAAGGACAGTGACAAATCTGTCTAGATCCACGGATTATGGCTGTTCGGAGTCAGCAGGCGCATGAGGACCTATATTTCTTTCTCCGAGACAGACCGTCCATGGAATAAACCTCCGGGCGGCTATTTTATATCCTGCAAAACCACAACGCGATTCACAATTAAGGTACGCGGGGTAGGGTCATCACTCCTACGCCCGGTCTGTGTGAGTAGCCTCCAGTAGGCTGACGAGGCTCACATACCCGGGGGGAGGGGTGATAAATTTTCTGAATTATTACTTTAATTAAATTAAAGTAGTGCCGGTGCCGGGATTCGAACTCACAACCTTTGGGTTTGTGAGTAGGTGCACTTTTGCAAGCGCGCTAACCCGCTCGGCCACCCCGACCCTCCCCCGGGTATGTAAAAAAAAAAAATATATATTTTTTTTTCCGCTACATTTGAGAACCTCCAGCGGCTCCATTTGTCTCAAATGAGCTGAAATTCGGTACGTAGGACTTTCTTCCAGGCAGAACGATACCATTAAAGTAAATTCCAGTCAAAATTTCGATATATTTACCTTATATTTCGGCGTTTTTAAAGTTTTGCGCATCTCTAGAGCTCCACCATATTAGTTTATAGCTCAAAATTTGTATGTGAATTAGGTTGGTGTTAGGAAAGTATCTTTTGGGGTCTCAGCTTGGCTCTCCCATCCCCTCCCCCCGGGTTTTCCATTTTTTTAAAACATTTGCCCAACGTTAAAATACCCCAAATTAAGTGCGGGGGATTAAAACCTGTTGTATTTGAAAGGAAATTAAATTACCTATAAAACAAAAGAAGTTTCATCGAAATCGGACAAGTATTAGCAAAGATATGGCTATCTCAATGCCTTTTTAGTCGTGTTTTCCCCCGAAAAAATATACTATTGTACTGGGTCGAAGGTCGGCGGTGAGCTGCGGGACTGCATTTTCTATCCGTTTCATACTCCAGCGACCCCCTTTGTTTCAAATGAGCTTAAATTCGGTATGAAGAGTTTTCTTTATCGAAAGTCAGCGGAGAGGTAGAACCATATAATAAAATAATGGGTAAATTTCGGTATGTTAGGGAACTGTCTTTTGTGGGTCTCAACTTCTTACTCCTCCGTTTTTATAATATTTTTCAAGCGAAAATACGAATTGAGTGACGGAGTTCTGCTGCTCACGGATTTTTTTTTCAATGTTGAATCACCCAAAAAAATTTGATCAAAATCCGCGACGGGCACATTGTGCACTCCTCTTGTCAGTAACAAGATGCGTTAGGGAAACTCACCTTCAAAAAGCTATACTGAAGACAAATTTATGAAGAACTGTAGCTTACTTTCAGATTCAGTATTTTATAATAATCCTTAATCCTTAATAATAAAAAATAAATTTTAATGTGTTGAAAAAAGCTTTTCTGAATTGGTAATAAACAGTTGCTTCTTTTTATATTTCAATTGAACTGACTTATCTATTCCACGTAATCGGTAATATCATCTGTATATACTACTTTTTTCTTTTAAAATATAATATTGAATTCATATTTGTTTATCCCATTGTTTTTCTTTCTAACAAGGCTGTCGGTCAAATGGGTTTCCGTCAGTGGACTTATAACATTTTACTATTAAGGTCTTCTTCCATTTCTCTTGGCCTTCATAGTTTTTCACTGTCATTCCTGCAGTTGAGTTTGTTTATCCGAAGAAACAGTAATCCCATTGTCTAAAATTCTGCCTACACATTTCCTCAGAAAAATCCAGATGTTTTATCTGTGACAAAGGTGAATTTCAAGGCTCCTTATAGACTTACAAGTCAATCAAAGAATTCACTCCAAGAAATCCATGTCTAGTTATCCAAATTCTAACTGATAAAGGCAGAGATATCCATGCTTTTGCAAATATCTTGAACTAACGAAGCCACCATGGATCTTCATAAGTTGTTTGAACTATATTGATGACAGTAATACTTATTAGAGTTTAAACTTTGAGAGGAGAAAACACAGTTAGGAATAGAAAAACCATGTTTTTCAACTTAACGAAAACTACACCCTCATGGACATTCATCGGTTTAGCACACTGCCCATCAAATTCGTTGTTAGCCATGAAAGGGTATTGGAGGAAGAAAAAAACGAAAATCAACCGACTACTTAAATGTATTTCAGGCAAATCCCAATGTTCAAAAGTGTTCAAGGATCATCGCAGAAACGACCAAAACCCCTCGTTAATGCTGCAGCAAGATATACAACATATTTTAACTACTTTAAATAATTCTCTTGTATATATAAAAGCATAGGCGCCGGGACCGATGAGACAAAACATTTTCTGTGACTCGCTCATATTTCATAGTCATTTACTTAAAAATAATTTATTTTACTGCTTTACATGTTTACATTCCGGTTTTCCAATCCAGTTTGATTTGTACGTGTTATATAATGCTACTGATGGTTGTGCTATTCCTTTATGTTTGGCGTTCTATGTCCTTATCCCTCTATTTAATACTGTTATCATATTACTCTAACTTTATTTTAAAAGTTTTCGAAGGAATAAGTCGGAGCTATTTTCGGAAGAATATTTTTTATATTGTGAAATGGGAATAACAATTTCAACAGTTGCAAGGGTGCTTCTCGCCGTTCCTCATCTCCGACTGATGTGACTTCTTCAAACCTTTCCACTGTGAGAAGTGTCTTTGAACGATACCGTATCGTCTTTGGACATATTATGGAGCGCAGAAATTGTTTTTCGCCTAGAGCGTCAGAAAATCTAGAGCCGGCAATGGTTAGTTGAAAATGATTGACACCATAAAAAAAGATTCCAGACTCATGAGTTACTAACTGGTCAAGGAAAAATCATTTTGGTCACCTTGACGGCCCGCACCTTTTAAAATTAAATCCACCTTTGACAAAAGCCATTGTTTCGTAATAATTTCATTTACCCTAAGGAAATTAGTTCTGTTCATTCTAATAAACAATAGTAACCATTATGTATAATCATTGAAGGCGTCATTCAAAATTGTATAGGCACTTGAGGTTTTGAAACCTCCTCACTATAACCAGTTTGAATCATGGAGTGTTTATGAGTTATTAGTTTTTTAGGGTATCCAGTCTGTCTGCTTCTCTAGTTTGTTCTAAATGGCCAAATATTTGGGACAGATCATTGTTCTAGGAACACAAGTCATAGGAAAAGCGTTCGCCAAAGCTCTGAAGCAGGAATGGGTAGCTAGTCAAGAAGCAGCTAGAAGAGCTGGAGGAGGTCAAAGAGGAGCGAATCGTGCAGCAGAAAATACAAGAAGTGGCATGACGTTAGAAGAAGCTCAGCAAATCTTAAATGTAGATAAACTAGAACCAGAAAGAGTAAAGGAAAGATATGATCATCTTTTTAAAGTGAATGATAAAGTTAGAGGTGGTTCATTTTACTTACAATCAAAAGTTGTTAGAGCAAAAGAAAGAATAGATGCTGAATTAAAAGCAGAAAATATAAAAGATGAACCAAAAGTAGAAAAAGAGTCGAAAACCAGTTAATGATGTAATCCTCTATTGTAACCTGTAAATATATTATTTGTTAGTTGGTTAAATTTAAATAAATTATTTTTTTTCAAATTCATGTATAATCCTTTTTTCCTTTCAGTGATCAGGTTGTTTTACACCAACGTGATAATTGTAATATTTCTTACTCCTCTTTTTTTTTTTTTTTTTTGAGATGAATAAGCCTTGTTATACTAAAATGTTTCATAAAATTTTAAATTAATATGTAATTGTTATGTATAAGGAGACTACAAATTTTCAGAGCAATTTTTATTAGAAATTTAATATATTCTGTATTTCATAAATTGCTGTTACGTAATTTCTGTTAACCTAAAGCCTACAATAAGGTTGATGTCTACTACAATCAACTTTCTATGTTAAATTTATTGATAATATTTGAATACTTTTTCAATGAGGTTAGATATAAATAATTTCTATCAGCACTTTATTCCTGAGAGGTGTGTAGGTAGTCTTAATTTTGTGTTGAGATGGTCCTCATCAATTAAATTAATAGTTACTGATTAAGATTTGACCAAATATTTTAATCATGGTAATTTTTATAATTTCCCTTAGATTTTATAAACTTTTTAGTTGAATTACTGAGCCTTTGAACATTAATTGACAGTTTTAAGTGAACATTTATTTTTTAGTCATCCAACAGTAATTATATGAAGATTCCACGGAAAATGTCATATTTTTTCATGTGATTCACATGAAATAACCATATTTTCCAAATTACCAGAAAATCCATTGCTATCCTTCAACATTTCCTGTTGTTATACCCTCTAAAACCCACATCAATATGTTCATATCGTTAAATAGAATAAGATGGTTAAAAGAAACAGCCGAAAATGTGGATGGATGGTTTGTTAGAAGGGTGTAAAACGTACCCATTGACTGAAGAAATTAGCCTGGAATTCCTAGTTATGTTCTAAGACATACAGGCTCTTCTCAGGCCTATTAGAACCTTCAGCATTAGTATTTTTTTGTTTGTAAATTCAATATTAAATCAGTTTGTATTTTCAAAAAATTGTAATGCAGTTAATAAAATATTTGGACAGATATAATTTTTGATTAATGATAGAATGAAATGCAAATCAAACATACCGAAATGATCGAACTGAAATTTTCATCATAAAATATTTTTATATATTTATGTCCCTTTCTTTAATAATCAGTTGACATCTGAATGATGGTATAGAAGGATCAATCTAATTAGGGATTGATAAATTAATTGCCACTTCTATATAAATTTGTTTTATTGAAAACTAGTTCCGAATTTTATACATTCATCCTCAGTTCAAGGTTTAAATGGATTATATCAAACAGAAAAGTTTGTACTGGTTTCTTCTCGCATTGTACAATTACAGTTAAATTTATCTGACGTATTACATTGCTGCCAAGTAATTACCTAAATTATGAAATGAAATAAATAATAATGTGTGATATACAGTATTGCAATTACAAATAGATAAATATGAACATATATACACATTTGCACTGACAGACATAGGTTTGTTATTATTTTTACAAGTTCATGGTAGACTGATTATCAAGGAGATGGAGAAATAATGGTTTTTGAATGAAGCAAGAGATGAGGTTTTACGCATGGTAATGGGTAAGGAGTTTCAAAAGGAAGTGGCATGAATGATAAAGAATTTTTTAAAGGAAGCAGTTCAGTGAGAAGGGTCTTAAGGGCTGAGATCTGGTATTTAGAGAATGAACAGAGGAACAAGGAGTACAACAAATTGAGGATATATGGTGGCTTTTTAGTTCTGAAGAATTGGAAAACATAGACGGCTAGAAGGTATTGCTGTCGGAAAATTGGATAAAGTTACCTCAACTCGGTATACCAACTGGAGACCACAAAGATAAATCTAATGAAATAATTCAGTAGTCTCTTCAGCCTCATCTCATGCAAACCAGTGTCACAACAAGACAACCACAATCAAAGTGGTGGAATATGAGGGATGAAATTAGGAGCTGGCGGGTTTTAGAGGGCGTCAGCATATAAGTGGTATGCTATAACAGGAAGACATAGTTAAATTATTTTCACAGAAATTTGATCTGGGCCGTAGTCATTAGTTTTGGACTTAAGGATAAAGGAGAGCAAGTCTTCAGAAGTTTCCAGGATTAAAAGAAGTTTGTGGAATGCAGTATTGGGAAGAATGGGGTATAGGAAGTGAATTAGCAAAATTCTCAAATAAAAATAAAAAATAAATAAATAAAGGGAAATAAGGATAGGTTTTGGAGTTTACCGACGATTTTTTAAGGATTTTCTTTCTGGACTTAGGATCTGGAGCTTGTGAAAAGAAATTCTGAAAATACTGTGCCTTGGTACGGTTTAAGGAAGATTGGGTGAGGTTTCTTAGTCACTTAAAAGAGGAATAATCAACGGATCTTCGAGTATGTCTCCTGACAGCATCTCTTCTCTTCACCAACTCTCTAATTTCTGAATTAATCCTGGAAACAGAGGGATCTCTGAATGTGGAGGGAGGTCTTAAGGGATGCATGGTGAATTAGGAATAAGGAAAGGCTAGATGAAAGGCATTCCACTATTTCATCAATGGAGGAAGAGGAAAAGATATTCCCTAGGGATTTAGAATTGCAGAATCAAGAAAAGGATTTAGATTTTCAGAATTTAGTGAGTCGGGGTCCTGCCTTAGAAATGAGTTTAGGAGTTGGGATATTATAAGAACTCTTGATGAGACCATGGTATGAGAGGAAAGATGGGGGATTCTGAGTATAGGATAAGTTTTGGGAAGAATCTATTATAAGGTCAAGCCATCCTAATCTTGATTCTGCAATTCTAAATCCCTAGGGAATATCTTTTCCTCTTCCTCCATTGATGAAATAGTGGAATGTCTTTCATCTAGCCTTTCCTTATTCCTAATTCACCATGCATCCCTTAAGACCTCCCTCCACATTCAGAGGTCCCTCTGTTTCCAGGATTAATTCAGAAATTAGAGAGTTGGTGAAGAGAAGAGATGCTGTCAGGAGACATACTCGAAGATCCGTTGATTATTCGTCTTTTAAGTGACTAAGAAACCTCACCCAATCTTCCTTAAACCGTATTAAGGCACAGTATTTTCAGAATTTCTTTTCACAAGCTGCATGAGATGAGGCTGAAGAGACCACTGAATTATTTCATTAGATTTATCTTCGTGGTCTCCAGTTGGTATTCCGAGTTGAGGTAACTTTATCCAATTTTCCGACAGCAATACCTTCTAGCCGTCTATGTTTTCCAATTCTTCAGAACTAAAAAGCCACCATATATCCTCAATTTGTTGTACTCCTTGTTCCTCTGTTCATTCTCTAAATACTAGATCTCAGCCCTTAAGACCCTTCTCACTGAACTGCTTCCTTTAAAAAATTCTTTATCATTCATGCCACTTCCTTTTGAAATTCCTTACCCATTACCATGCGTAAAACCTCATCTCTTGCATCATTCAAAAACCATTATTTCTCCATCTCCTTGATAATCAGTCTTCCATGAACATGTAAAAATAATAACAAACCTATGTCTGTCAGTGCAAATGTGTATATATGTTCATATTTATCTATTTGTAATTGCAATACTGTATATCACACATTATTATTTATTTCATTTCATAATTTAGGTAATTACTTGGCAGCAATGTAATACGTCAGATAAATGTAACTGTAATTATACATTTTTCTTATTCTTAGGGGACTAGGTATCCCAGAATAAAATTACTTTTCTTTCTTTCTTTTATATACCATATATTTTTTACCCCATAATTACAAAAGTAAATAAGTGGAATATTACATAATCAATAATATTTATTTTATAGAAACTATAAAAGTATTTTGAGCATAGTTTTTGGAATAAATACTGTTCCTATAGGCCATATTGAATAAAATAAATAAGAGCAGACACTAGTCAAGGAATGCTATTCTTAACCTAACATAGGGAGGCAATGTGATCAGCACTATGCCCCAACACCTAATTTTTTTTATTGATTGGAGCCAGGAAGTATCTCACAAAAACCATTGTTCGCATCCTATTGAAGTCCACTGATTTCCTGTCCTCAATTTTTTTATTGTCAATTAATGAAGTATATCAGCCTCCATATCATCAGTTTGTTGGTAAAAGTGAGGAACTGCATTTTTGTGAAAATAAAAGTTGTTTCTATTTACCTGTGCCTGAACAAAATTTACACTTCATTATTGACAAAATTTTAAAATTATTTTTTATATAAAAAAAAAAGTTTATTACGTTTACCTCCAAACTGACGATCTAATCATTTCTCTTCGAACAAAAGATATTTATATATTTTTTTTAGCAGTAACTTTAAGTTTAAAATGTATGCTTAAGAATGAACTATGAGCCAGGTTACGTCAATAAATAATTCTTAAATCAAATAAATTATTTTTATTCAGTTGAGACTGAATGTAACACATGATATGTTTAATACAAATCAGATCTACATAACACAATTAGTTATCATAAATATGTTAATTCAAACTGTGGTCCAAATATCATAGAAAAGTATAAAATTGATTTAAGCTATTCTAAGCATTTATGAGGAAATGAACACATTTTTTTAAGAACATCAAAAAATCATATTAATAACTATTGTCATGATTATATTAAATTATGTAATATATTTTACATATAAACGTAGTAAGTAAATCATACCAGATCTAAGACAATGTTTATATTAAATTGTAAAGTTTAATTGATGACACCGTATGCTTTATGTCAGACAGCAGAAGAGAAATTATCAGTCCGACTTCTAACGATGAGTGCTCCTTCCCGTAAAGCTTCAACTACACCCGTGAAGGGCCTGCTTAGGTTTTGTTAATTTGTTGACAAGCAGAAGTCAACAGCAGTTTTGATTTACTTAAGGATGTAATAATTTTAACAATCACCGATAATGCCAATGAATAGCATAACAGTTTCATAGCTTTCCTGCGGTCCAACAGGCTGCATACATTTCCAGATAAATTAATAAAGATTAATTAAGTATAAGGGTTGCAAAACTACAAAATGTCATAATCCACATACATTTAAAAATTAATAAAAACATAATTTGGTCCAAGGCAGGATTTCATTAGTAATCAATTAAATTTATACTTACAAGGAATGTCAATTTTGCAAACAATTTGATACATAATTCATTCAATTTGTATTATTTTAATAAATAATCTTAAATATATCACATATATCAAATTAAAATAAAACAATTATTTTCTTCACAAATTAGAAGGACAACTAATGGAAAAGTCTTAATCAATACCTTTGATAACACTTCAACTTTAGCAATGAGATCACATTATAAACAAATATATTTAAGATAGACAATTTCATGAAGTTAACGAATGTCTAGTAAACTAAGCTCAGCCTTAATTCTTAAACCATCCAGTTTTAATAATTTTACAATTAATAAATGCATTCCTAATCATTCTACAAAGCAACATTTCTTATAAAACATGCCACATAATTAGAAACAGCTATTTCATCCATCTTCAAAACCATGAAAAAAATGATTTACTTATTTAAGAACTCCATATCACATTACATTTCCACATGAATTGTAAATAGTTCAATAATTATGTAAATAATTCAGTTCTTAGAAAGTTTTAGACACTCAAAGCAATCAGATAGGAAGCTTACATTATAAGTCAGTCTTTATTAAAAATCATATCGCTCAAAATGGTAATCAAAATTATGATTATACTTTTGAAAATACTAAATAGCTAAATTGTATTACTAGGAACAATAATATCTTATACTCTTTTATATGAGATCCATTATTAATTACAGGTTATTAAAATGTGAAATATATCACAAAAAAAAAATATAAATGGTTCAAAATTTTAAGATAAAATACTGTCTTGTGAATTACATTTGTCACTATCATTTGTAACTTTAATATCAGTCAAAACAACAACCTCATATGGTGAGCATTCTTCAAGTTTAATAACAGAACAAAACCAACCATAAAAGCCTTTTTCCCAGTCACAGATTTCTTTTTGCCAACTTACAAAAGACCATGAAACTTGCACACATGCAGCATATATTCCAAGTCCAATAGTAAAAGTTATAATAACAAACGGGTATAGTAATATAAGAAATGGAGAAATAACAATTTTGACTAATAATTTTTTTTCTTCAGTAATAAAACTAAAAATGCTGTACCATGTAATTGTGCCCATATAAAATGAATACAATCCAGATACGAAGAATGCAACAGGAAAACAAAGAACAGTAAAAATAAGAACGTGTAACCCATTAGACATGGAACACCGTTGTTTCTTTTCTTGCTCTTTGGCCGCTATATTAGCTTCCATTAATTCCAATTCTTCTCTAGAAATATTCAACCGAACATCTAAACTCTGCCCAGCCTTTTTGCCTCTTTTAATTGTACCAGTCATGGTAAGACATTTATCATTACTAACATTGCTGGATTTATCACAGGAATCAGAAGTTAAAGAATGCCTTCTTTCTTCATCAATATTTGAATCATTTGTACATATATTAACTTTTTTCTTCGTTTTGACATCTTGAGATCTGGTTACAGCTGTGGTGTCATCAAGGTCCCAGTTTGAAGTGATAGAAAAAGAAGTTTCAACTAAGGATTTTCCATTCATATAAGATTCGATCTACAAAAAATAAAAATTATAAATAGTTTATATTAAATGAGAAAAGAGAAATACATAACTGACATACGGGAGATTTCGCTTCCAAATTTGATTCGTGATTTGAATTAGCAACTAACTCTTCTGACTCTATCATTGCGTAAATAGCTTTGTCAATCTTAAAATTTTATAAATGCTTAAAACAATGGCACAATTTAAATACATCCTTAAACCTACGTATTATCAACAGCAGAATTGCGGTCTACCCCCACCGCCCTGCCATTGCTAAGTGATCACGTCTTCATGTTTATTTAAAGAATAAACAACTCACTTGGAATCCCTTAGAGCTTAGAGATGCAAATAACGGTTGCTAAAAAAATAAAAACAGTGTAATTATTTATAATATATTATATTGCACCCTTGAGATAATTGACTATTGTTCGTATTCGATTAAACAGCATTTGGTTTATCAAGGTATCCTGATACAACTTAATTTTGGCGATATTTATCACTATGTTCGTTATTTTGATTTGATCAAAATTCTATAACTTACTTCAATGAGCGGTTTTGCGTTAATTGAAACGAATGTTTCTGTTATTCAATTCTATTTAGTTTGCTGATGGCTTCAAGCAGTGTAAGTAATTATTGAATTCTTTTAATATGTTTTATCAGTAGTAACCGTAATTTACAAATTTCAATGTAAAAACTATTTTGCAAATAATCATTGACTTTGTGGAGCCAATCAATATTAATTAATTAAATCTAATATCGTGATTACTAAAACTTTAGATGTTGATTAAGCACTAATTACTTTTTTACCTAGTTACTTCATGTAACCAACCACCTTAAGATAATGATGCTTGGTATTTACTTTATTGATTTTTACCAGATTAGCTGAAGGTCGATTTTATATTGCCTTCCATGCATGCTTTATTTATTATTATTTGCATGATCAGTCTTCCTTATTTTTGCCTGTGCTGCTTAAGAACCTAGGACTAATTAAAAGTGAGTACAACTTTATCAGCATTTATTTTTACCTGTGTGTAAAATTCTTATTTCTTCCTGTTGTTTTAGAATGATGATAAAGATTTGTGTATTGAAAACTCAGAAAATAATACAGAAGATCTTTCTGTAAAAACACAACAATTTCTTGATTCTGATGAACTTATTTTGATTACTGATCCTAAACTAAAGAGAGAAAAACAGAAACTTAATGAGTTATTGGAGTCATACAAAAAACTTATCGATAGATTAGATAGCAAATTTGAAAATAATGAATTAAAAAAAGATCATGAAAAAAAGTTACATAAAATTCCAGAAATCTACGCAATTCTTCACCCAGAACTTTACAAAAATCCTCGGGAAGAAGAAAAAAAAAAACTCATCAATAAATTTTCAAAAAGACAATTTTATGATGTAGATAAAATTGTACCTTCCACATATCGCACACCTCCAGTTAATCTCAATGATGCTCGTCAGGAGGAAAAGGAAAGATTAATTAAAATTCTTTCAAGCTGTCCTGCACGTTTTCTTAATTCATATGATACACCTGTTTCAACCAAGAAAGTTAGGCGTCCACAATCTTATTCTTTGCCCAGAGATAGCTTTATTAATCAGAGGGAAGCTGAAAAAGAACGTTTAAGTAAAATACTGGCTACTTCAGCTACCTACTATAGAAGGAATCTTGATAAAAACAAAACCACTGGAAGAAGGAGTTATCTTGATATTATTGCAGAAAAGAATGCTAAAACATCCATTGAGAAGGTAAGTTTTCATAAATATTACAGCAAAAATTGTTTAATTCTAATATTTATATGAATTAGAAATATATACTTTTACTTTTGGTGCATAATTTGGTTTACAGAATAATTTGTTTAGTAAATATTTTTCAAACACCATGATGGGTTAATAGCATTGAATTTATAAGAACAATATTTTCAATTTCCTAAGGATAAAGGTACAAAGTACTAGGATAGGCTTCATGTTTTAATTTATAAAGCCTTTGAGTTCAATGTTATATTTATCATTACAGATGTCTAATTAATTGCCCTAGATAGTGTAAGAATTTTTTTAATGATTTTTAATCAAGTATCGGTTTGCTATTTAATCAATTATTGGTTTGCTAATTGAAATCTCTGTATGTTTATATCTCATGAAATGTAACCAGAGTTGAGGAAAAAAAATTAATCATTATTATTTATTTATTTCATTATTGTATGCTGTGTATACATATCTACGCACACACACACACAGGAGCAATTTAATTTTTCTTCCCACCTAATCTGTAAATGTAGTGTTTTTCTCAACCAAAAGTCTAATTTCATATAAAAATCATAGTCACCATATCAGTTATATTAACTAATATATTTAAAAAATAGAACTTAAGACAATATAAATTTTATTACCAGTAGTTTAAAATCATTTGGGTTAATTTTGACCACACTATTAGTATTATGTTTTTTATTGTGCATTTTGCGATTCCAGAATTCAAAAAACGTTTTAACAAAGCACGAGGTGTCAACATTCATGTCATAAAAATATAGTTTAAAAATAAATTTTTGTGTCAATTTTTTTTTTTTTTTAAGTTACTAATCATGAATATTTAATAATTATATTTATTAAATTTAACCATAAATAATTTTGAAACTAGAATAGCTTAAAAAGGAAACTTACTGAGACCATAATGCTACTCCTAATCATTTCAAAACAAGCAGAGTGATTTACTTGAGTGGGTAATTGCACTGCATTCTTTTCTCTACATAAATCTGCCCACTTTATCCTTCTTTCTTAAAAACGATATGTTATATTTTATTTAATGGTGTAATTTTGTACTAGTTGATAGAAAATGTTATGATGGTTGTTGACTTTTAGAATCTGTTGATATATTTCTTCAAAACATATGTATTTTATTTTTTATTTCAGTTGAGAGATAACAGGGTCCTACTTGCTTCAACTAGTAAAGATACTGTAGATGTTGGAAGAGCTGTAAGTTTAAGTTATTTCAAGTTTAAATATCACTCATTCATTTTTGTCTATACTGAGAGACAAAAAGAAAGTGTCCACCCTTCAGGTTTTGACCATTGTGTAGACTAGATCTAAATCCTATCAAACATTTATGGGCAAGTTGTCAAGAAGAATAAAGAAACACTCAACTTTACCAGAATTACTTTGAGAATCAAGTTTTTTTTCTGATTAAAGAATATGAAAATATTACAAAGTTGTTTATTCAAAACCTTATTGGGTCAAAGCCACATCAAATAGAAGTTATAAATTCTTCATAAATTCTAAATTATGTTATAAATACTAGAGGAAGATTTTCATCATTCAAATTTGCATATTTATTGTTTTTTTTGCTTTGATTTTTTTTTTTTTTAAATTGTATTCCTAAGTATTCCATATGATTTCACATGTATGGTAATGTATTGTATTGTAATTAATAATTATATTATAATCAAATTAATAATTATTAATAGCAGTTGAAAACCAGAACAAATAATTAAGGATGGTCACTTTTTTAGTGAGCATATTTAAATCATTAGTATGCTCATATTTGCCAGTCGGCAGATTTTTATCTATTAAAACCTCTTTTCATATATATCTCTGAGAAAAGCAGAACAAAATAACTGCCAACTATCTATGTAAGCACTGTACACTTTTTGTAAGAGAAGTCTTCTCCCTCCTCCCCTCTTCTCAAACTTTTCAGGATTATAAATTGTTATCCACCTTCTCACTGATTTTAAGAATAAAGCATCTGTTATGCCATGTTCGCTATTAATTTTCTTTGCATCTTCTCAATTTTTCCTTATTTGACTTTTAAAGATTTTTATTTTTGACATCTGCCAGTTATTATATAAACCTCCTGTGGTCCTTCCATTGTTGGTTATTAGATGGGAAAGTATATGTGCCACATTAAAGTCTTTTTTACTTATTTGTGTGTGTGCATGCTTATTCTTATTTATAATATTCTTATTGTTTATATCTTTATTAATATCAATTAATAATTAATATGACCAATACAATTCACAAGAATTTTATATTAACAGATAGATATGGTGCGTGTTGGCGAATATTCTCCTCTTACTTCTAAGGAAAGAAGTCGAACATTGTTTGGCTATGGAGAGCATGAAGATAGACGCACTCAACTTCTCGCAGAACGGAGGAAGGAGTATAAACAATATTTGTCAAATGTATATACATCAATATGTTAATGTGAACTTAAAATTAACTTTTAAGCTGTTTTTCATATGAAATATTACTAATTTTTAATAATATAATTAAATAAAAATGTAAAACTTTATTGTATATATATTGACAATATAGCTGTTGCTTCTATTATTTAGATCCCGAAAGAGGCTGTAGAAAAAGTTGATAAAGCATTGTCAGCAAAAGATGATGATACTGAAGAGATAGAAAATATTCAAAAGAGATCAAGATGCCAGTCTATCTCTACTCAAACTGAAGACTCATTTGTCTTAGACAGAGTTAGTATTTCCTTTATTTAATTACTATTTAAATGAAAAGTTTGAATTATATTTAGTAATTTTTAAAAAATCACAATTAATCAAGACCTTAAAGCCGTGTTTATTATTTATTATGTTCAAACAATAATGGATATCTGTTTGAAACTTTTGAGCTAGCTTTAATCAGTTAATGTATATAAGCAATTTATGACTCATAGGAAGGGATAGATAATTAAATTAGAATCTTATAAATTAGGGGGTCTTAAGCAATAAGGAGGCAGCTCCATTTTTCAGTTAGACCAGATCTGCTGATACAAAAATTGAGTAGCTCCAGCCTTTAGTTCCTACATTTTCTGCTGGATAGCAGCACCTCCACTTGACATAATGGTGCTAAAAGATGCAACTTCTGGAGTGATCTCCTTATTGGTCTGATGACAATGATAAAAAGTAGGGATGGGTTAGGTTGTATCAATCAGATACTGAAAAGTATCTGATACAAATAGTTGGTACAGTCGAAATGAACCGGAAACAGATACTCAATGGATACTACTGACTCGGATTAGTTGATACTAGCTGTATCTGATACAGAACCGATTATCTGACCTTGGGTCCGATCAGACACAGTTTCCTATGGATACAGATATTGAATCCTTTAATATTTGAAGTATCCACCCATTCTAACCGTTGGGACGAATCATAGCTTACTACCACTTAATATTCAAAATTGTAATAAAGAATTTAAAAAATGGTATTTTTTTTTTAACAGTTAACTATAACAGGCTAAAGGAGGGTGATAAATAATAAACTTGAATTCATTTTTACTAAAAAATTGTATTAACGTTGTAAAAAAATATATTGAAACACTTTTCTAACATAACAGTTTTAATAAACTGATTAGTAATGCCAAATATGTACATATTTGAATATGTGAATATATTTTTCACATCTACTTTTTCAAACAAAATGAGGACTGAAATTTTTTTACAAGAGAATTAAGTGTGTATAACTATATATATTTTATTTGTTTTGTACAAAATTTGTTCCTGTATCAGATTCTTAAATATAATTTTTAAACTTAATTTAAAAACTGTATAGTTACGATTATAACAGGTACAGTATCTATCCTAATTAAACGAAGGTGGTACATATGAATTATTTAAAAATATAACTATATTTTATTAGAGTGATAACAAATACTTAAAGTTTTCGGGATTAAAATTTTTAAACAATTCTCTACAGTCCTTTAGCTCTAGAATTGTATAAAAAAATAGAAATTATTTTTTTACAGCCCCAAAAGTAACTATTAAAAATTAAAACTTTTTTAAACTTTGAATTGTGTGTTAGTTTACCAAGCTAAAAGAATTTTTAATTTCCCCAAAAACTATATTTTCAAATTAGTTTATGTAATATTTAAAAATTAAACTCTTTGGAAGGAATATTTACTTTTTAAAACAAAACTACATTTACAAAGTCTTTAGAGAGAATAATGATGAATTTAAGGATCAATTTCATAAGTAAAACAGCTAATTGACGTTCTGAGAAATCAGATGCCATTAGAATCAATGTTGGGTTAGGATCCGAAATTTGGCTGGGTTAGATTATATGGATCAGATACTTAGTATCAGATACTGAAGCAGTTGATGCAGACACTCCCGTTAATACAGATGCTCACGTTGATACTGATACTAACATTGATAATAGGATTGATACAGATACAGTCTTGGCAGTAGCTACGTATCTGATACAAAAGTATCAGATACAAAAGAGTGTCCGTATGTGCTGGGAGTGTTCCATTATTGTTATGACAGAAAGTGAAAATATTGGAACCTCTCCTACTGGATTTTTCTTTGTCACTCATGGCCAAATTTTCACCTTTGTACATGCTTCTTCTACTCTTGAAAACCGCCAAATACACTGATGTAATGACTGCAATTTTTTGTTTGAATATTAACAGATCATTCTCATCGGCCTACGTCATAGTCCATGCTTGTCAGGAATAGGTCAACACAGGCCTAATCAAGGTCTTATACAACCTGTCCTTTGTTTGCCTCGTGAGGAGACGGCTTTTGAAGTGCCTTCTCAAGCAAAAATAGCTACGGTTGTCCACCGCGATCCTCTTTCCTATTTCTTTGGACATATTGTTGGGTAATGTTTCGAGGGATCCGAGGTAGGTGAACTCCTGCCCTCTTTCAAATTAGGTCTATCTTTATCAAAGTTTCAACTGGGCCCCGTCTGTCCTCAGCATCATATATTTAATTTTGACCACATTTATCTCAAGATCCAACAGCGTAGCGTAGCTGTTGGATTGCCAGGAAGGCATTTCTGAGCTCAGATTTGAGTATAGCAGCTATGTCAATATCATCCTCAAAGCCAAAGATCTGGACACTTCGATTGACAATAGTTGATATCTGTGTCTCCGAATCTCTCGCTGCCTTTTTAAGGATCAAAATAAACAACAGACATGCCAACCCATCCCCCTGTCAGAATCCCTTTATCGGTCTGAAACTGGCTTGAGCACTCTTCTTGTATTCTGATGCCATTCCTTACATCATGCATCTTCTTAACATGGCAGATTAGCTTCCTATGCCAAATTCTTCCACTGCTTTGTATATTTTAGAGTGATAAGTACTGTGTTATGCATTCTTGAAGTCTACAAAAAGATGATAGGTTGCGATGCTGTATTCAATTCCTCTCTCCATGATAGTCCTCTGGGAAAACATTTGGTCCACTCTAGATTTCCCCTTTCTAAAGTCAGTTTGGTATTTTCCTGCTATTTGTTTGGCATGGGGGCACAGTCGGTTGAAGAGGATTCGAGAAAGAATTTTATATGCTGTTGGTAGGAGGGATATTTATTTCTCTGTCATTTTTGCAGTCCAGTCGCTCACCCCTCATGTAGATTGGACAAATTATACTTACCTTTTTTCCATTCTGTTAGTATCATTTCATCAACCAATACAATGCACAATTAGATTATGGAGAGTCTTATGCAACATTTAGGCCCGTTATATTATAGAAATCCTGGTGGTAGCTGAGCATGTTAAGGCAATTATGCTAAAAACTAAATTGGATACAGTATTAGCAAAGATGAGGAGTATTGGACTTTTTTTCTTCTTATGTGGTGCTATGTCCCATGTGGGGACAGAGCCTCTTGCAGCATTGACCAACAGTCATCATTGTTCTTTGCTGCCACTTTCCAATTCCAGATCCCAAGAATCAATGGATCGGGCATCTTCAGCTACACCATTCATCCATTGCAATCTTGTTCTGGCTCTACTTTATTTGTCATAGATTTCTATTGTTGCATTTTCTTTGAGTCCTGATCCTCAAGCATTCTTACGACATCTGAGGCTACTTTATTGAGGGTTATCACATCAGCATCTCCATATTGTTTCTGTAACTCAGAATTAGTCCGCTGTTGCCAGATTCCATTTTAAAAAATTGCTCCCAAGATTCTCCTTAGGATCCGTCTCTCAAATCTTACCAGAGCCAGTTCCTGGTTATAGTCCAGCATTTTTCACCATAGTTGAGTACTGGTCTTACTGATGTCTTATATAGGCGGATCTTCCTTGCTCGGGATAGTACTCTACTCTTGAAATGGCCAAGTAGTCCATACTAGCATCTGTTAGCGAAGGCAATTCTGTGCTGAATTTTCTGGGCTTGACTTGAATTCTTCCGAGAATTTACCTAAGATTCCAAACAGATAAATTTATTTATTTGTTCGAAGTAATCAGGTCCAATATCACCTTAGAGTTCTCCTCCATGTGGAGTCATGCTCGTATACTTCGTTTTAGCCTTATTATTAACGAGCCCCATTCTTTAAGCAGCCCGTTGGAACTCCAGGAATGCATTTTTCGTGGCCTCGAAGGTTCTTCTGAATATATTGATATCCGCAAAGACAAGAATCATTGCAGTCCTATTGAAAATTGAACCTCTGGCTTTAATTCCGTATCTCCTTATTGCGCATTCATCGGCTAAGTTAAAAAGCAGACACACATATCCTTGTCCAAGACCTTTGCGGGTGCAAAAACACTTTGAGGTCATACCCTGGATACGGACCATACATTTTACCCTTTTCATGGTCGTGCATATTACACGAATGAGCTTCTCAGGAATTTCCATTTCCAACAGTCTCCTATAGAGTTCTATTATTACCCAGTCATACCTAGCCTGAAAATCAATGAAGGAAGGATGAGTGTTTATCTTAGCATTTTTTTCAATGCTACTCTCTGGATGAAAATCTGATCTGTTGTTGATTTCCATTTCATAAAATCTGCCTGGTATCTCCCAGTTACCTCTTGGGCAAAAGGCAGGAGCTTCTCAAAAAGAATGCAGGAAAAGATCTAATATACAGCCATAAAATGCCATGGTAATTAGTGCATTCCAGGACATCACCCTTTTTATGTACTGGACATATTATAGTCTCACTTCATTCACTGGACATTTCCTTAAACATCTAAATCAGATCAGTATTAGTGAAGATACAGCAATTTTTGTATTGGATTTAGCATCTAATGTGGTAAAGAAAGTCTTGTGAGTGGGGACACCAAATATTTTATTTTGTTTAGCTTGTCTTGACCAACTTTGTTTGAAACTCAGATGTTCAAATGCTTTGTCTTATTTAATGTAGTTTTGTAATTCTAAACGACTCCATTTTCTTTAGTTAATTCTCTTTTTTTAATGTGTTGTATCTAGAATGAATCATGCATTCCTTCAATCAATTTTTTTTTTCTGTAAAGCGGCCACAGATAAATTTGTGAATCAACAAAGCATTGTAACCATTGTTTCTCTTTTGTAGCATGAAGGGGCAATTTCACATGAAACACGTTCTCCGATTGTGAATAATGAAATGCAAACTTCTCCACAAGTGTATTATCTCAGCCCAAGGGGTAAGTTTTTTCAGTTGATGCATGGCATCCATATATTTTAAAAATTACTCTAATATTCTGGTAAATGAAAATATAAGTTTTACAAATTATGACATTAGTTTTGCCTTAGATCTCTCAGTCCATCTGACAGTTTTAGCCTTAATATTTGTGCTCCTCTGTTACCCTAGTGAAATTTGTTCAGTCATGAGCTGTTTTCCTTTGTTGAAATTGCTTCTTTTTTTTTTATAAAGATATTTCAATACTTGATTTCTTTTTCTTCTTCTCAGTTCTGCCATTTACTGCACCAAATATGTGGCTTTAAATACCTGATCCTGTTTGCTTGGTGTTGTTCCTATTCAATCCCTATTCTGGACTTAATCAATTCAGTTAAGTGTAATCTGTATTGGAGATGGCTGTTAAAATTGTAATTCTTGTAACATTGGCCTATGATCCACGTATTTTGTTTAGGAGACCTCCGTCTGATTAAGAGCTGGTGGCATACATTAAATAGTAAATTACTATTTAACTATTGTTTAATATTAAACAGCCCCACATGAAATACATATGTATGCAGTGATAATAAATATATATTGCTAAGTCACCCTTCTTCATCTGCTTATTCTTATAATTATTAATTACTTAATTTAAATGCTCTTTGCCTAAGGATATAAAGGCCCTGAAGGAGAGTTAGAGTGTGATCAGTTTTTATTGTTGTTTGGCAGACAAAAAAGTTGTAACAAAATATTTTATTAAATAATGTCTCATTACCTTTTAGTTCCTTGTCTTCAATGATTTATATTTAAGGAAAAGTGAAATAATGATGGAATAATACTACACTTTACTAGTGAAATGTTTAATTTATTTTTAAACTCATATTAGAAAATAAAAGAAATATCTTTAATCAGCGTACTATGTTTATTAATTAGATTATACAAAGTATTAATTTAATTTGTCTTATAATAATTAAAAATAAAATAAATTTATAATAATTATGGTCGTTATGATTTAATTTCATTTTAATAATATTTTAATTTTATAACCCAAATACTATTCTGCAGCAATAAATAATAATAATTAATTAACTATACTTGGTTTATTCGCTTCTTATTTCGGAGATACAGGAAACTGCAATGTGACTTCAGCTGGAAGTCTAGTTGGCTGTAGAGTAAAGTGAAATGCAGAAATAGAAAGAAAGATGAATGCGGTGCAGTCATATTATGGATGGATGATAGAATGACTGATAGGAGAATGCTGCTTATATACTGTTTCGGTTTCCATTCTTAATTTTGATTGTCTGTCTTATGCTGGGACGGCAACCGATGGAGACACTATGCTTTGAACCGTAACTTGATTGGCTGTATGCTGTTGAAGTATTCGACTGAGTCCACCTCTGTTGGACAAAGTTTATCAACTACGGAAAAATAGGTGCACCTATCTAACAAAGAACATTTTCAACTACATTCTTCATGCCGATTCTCCAATTATCTAAAGCCGGTGGCATTGTTTCTTACTCACCCCGGTCTTTATATCTTACTGATACTATAATCCCGTCTCTGAAATTCTGCTTCCTGATTAGCGCCTTTAGATCTAATAGAAGCTTCCATTCTTATTATTAACTATTTGTTTCTATAGTCCCAAAATATATTCACATTCTAGCAATTAATTTAATAATAAACATAGTACTATAAATTAATGCTTATTATGATATAGATTATACGTGTTAATTATGTTTATATTGTGAATAACTTCTTATTAAACGTAATATACCTAATAATAATGTGTATATATTATATCTATGTATTTTGTGTGGGTGTGATTAGTATAAAACAAGCATATATTCCTCTGTTCCTATTCCTCTCTGGAATAGCTCAGGTATGACAGGGAAGAGGTGGATAAAAGAAGTGCAATATTCCTGTTAAAATTTATAATGAACATTATAATTTTATTTATCAATGTATGACGATATTTTAAGATAGAAGTGTATGACAAATAGGAGTAATAGAAAAATATGATGTTCTGATGATACGGATAAGACCCAGAAATGTTATAAATGAAATATGTTTGTGAGCGAAAAATAAATTAAGTAAAGCAAGTCCAGTTCACTAATAAATATAGAACTTCCCTCTGTATTAAAAATAAAACTAAGATTTAAATTAAAATAAAATAAAACTATGTAATCTTAGAGAAATAATTTCTTTAATTAATAAATTGTTTAATAGCTTTAACAAATATTGACTCTAAATTTATTGAGATTTTTCTAAGTGGATTTATGGAGTACTTGGTGAGAGCTAATACAAAATAAAAATCATTTGATACATGCAAATCCCTGATATATAAATTTCAAATACTTACTTTCTAGCATTAATTTATAATGTATTATATTTTACTCTGGGTCTGCGTTTATTGATTTCCTCTAGAACCAGAAGGGCCCAGGTACTATGCGTGCTCGTACAATCCGCTCAGGGAGGAGATGAGCAACCCGAAGGTAGCTCCTACGGCTCGGTGGATGAGCACCTCACGACCATGTTTGAGACTCGGCTGATCAGAGCCTCACTGTCTCGGTTTAGGAGAGGAGTACCTTACCTCAACTGATTAAAGCCTCACCGGTAAGTTGGAAACTAGGCCGATTAGGACCGCACTGTTTCCGAGATAGGAATCCCCGCCTTAGCCTATCAGAGCCTCACTGGCGGGTTAAGACTTGGCCGATTAAGACCGCACTGCCTTCAGTAAAAGGATGAGGTAAAAAAAAGAAAATGTAGGCTAGGTAAGATAACAGGTTTTTATTATTTGCTTCTGACAAAGAAGGCCGTAAGCTAAAGGAGAAGGATGGGCGGCGCAGAGCAGTCAAGGCACTGCGCCGCTCCTGGGTCAGGAGTGGCCCAGGAGCGCCCTGAGAGTGCACCTCTGTGAGGCCAGCGTGCGTAATCATAGCCGGCCGGCAGGAGTGGGAGGCGACGCTCCTCACCACTGTCCGGCTCGGTGACTGCTCCCACCACTCAGCGTCCGCCACAATATATTTTTTTTTTAAATATTTAAATTTGAATTATTTGAACTCATTTGCTAGTAGTGGCCGATTAAAAATTTAATGTCACTCGCGATCCAGGGATATGTAGAGGCAGCATCTTGTCTTCGATGTTGAGGGCTGAAGATCCGCCTCAAGTCTCTTTGACTCGTACATCATTTTGCTAATTCCCACTCTCGCATCTGGCCGCTGCCACTCTTTCTTGCATTTTTTAAATATATATTTCTGTTGACATATGCTCGAATCAGCCACTGTTTCGACCACTGCTAAATTATTTTCATTTATCTTTTCTTTGAACTTAAAAAAATCATTACTATATTTATAATGTATATTGCAACTGACAACTATTTCATACTTAATTAAAAAAAATTTTTTTTTTTTATTCCTTCAGAAAAGCTTATGTCAGATCTCCATGGAGTATCCCGTTGTTTTCCAGGTGCTGGTAGTAAAAATGAAAAATCTATCGATAATCAAGGTAATGTGAATATTATTTCCTAGTATATATCCTAATAAAGCTTTTTGAAGATAACTTTTAAATATTTCAATTCTTTAGATATCAGGCTTCGTCAAGCTGCATATGCCAGAGCTCTGCAAGAGCAAATTGATGAAAAGAAGAGGCTTGAAGAAGAAAGAAGAAGAAAGGAAAGAGAAGAAGATGAATTAATTGAGCAGAAAATACGAATGGAACAAGAAAAAATGCAGAGTGAAGTATCGAGTGAACAAAAGAAGAAACAGGATTGGTTAGCTCAGGTATACTTTTATAACTTTAATGAATTCTTATGATAATAATCAGTTTTTAAATATAACATACAATTAATTATTGAAATATTTAAAAAAAAATCGAGCATATTTAATTGTTTAAAATCATAAATCCATACAAAGTAATTTAAACTAGAAGGATTAGATTAGTAAAAAGATAAACATAAGGAAACAGTACATTTGAACATCTTAAGTAACAACTCCCTTAAAATGGTGAATTGATGCATTTGTATTTTATTTACTTAAAAATATTATTATGTTACAGTAATTAATCATTGCTGAGAAATGTTACTAATTACTTTATTGAGAAATAGTATGAAATTCTTTTTTATTTTGAAGTTACCAGCATCATTTTTTTAGGTAGTGGACTTACCAATATGAAATTAATTAATTTTTTTTTCCTGGAGTCACCTTTATTAAGGCCATTCATAATTGTTATTTTCTCCTCCAAACTGGATGCAATATGCCAGCCACACAGTTCACATGAAACAGTACAAAATTACTCCCTATATTAAAGCTTCAAAAAAAGTATTATAACAATGAAAAATTTTGTCCCCTACTTCTAAGAAATTCTCATTGATCTAAACTACTGAGCCATTTTATAAGAAACTACAGGTAGGAAGCAGTTAGTTCAGAATTGTGAGGAATACATACATTTTCAAGAAAAAGGTCCAACAAGATAATTGCTTAGGTTGGTAACCTGTAGGATAACCCCTCCTGTTTGCCGTAAAAGGATAGGAGAGGAGGTTAAACCCCAATAGTAATAATAATAAAAAAGATAATTGCATATTTGGACTAATTGATTACAATTTCATATTGAAAAATAATGTATATATTTATCTGCATAACCGCATTGATTTAAACTTTCTTACTTCTTATCCGATTATCAATTGTATAAAACTGATTTTTACATAGTTTTGTAAAAGAGCTCAGTCGAGGTTCGAGGGCTAAAGGCTTTAGATTTCTCAACTCGAGCCGAGGCTCCAGTATTGAGGATCGAGTTGGAGTTCGAGCCTTATGAGCTATTTGTTTTGATGTTTTTTTATTTGTTTTATGGTTGGGTAAATATTAAAAAGTAATGTATTAAAAGAAAACATAAACATAACACAAAACATAATTAGTTCCTTAGCCTGTCTAAGGCCCGCACACACCCTCCACTCCTTACCTGCTATATTCCATGTCCAATCCTGGACCTTCTTCCGCTGATATCTTTTAGAGATGCCTACTGAAGGTTCTGGCCCAAAGATAGGGTTCTCAGCACCTGGAACCACACTATGCTTCCATATTGAATTCTAGGTCTTATAATCGCTGTGTATATCCAGTGCATGAGCCTAGGCTTAAAGCCTCAGGTTGTGCTCACAGCGCGTCTAACATGCCAAAAGGCTTGGCCACTTTGGTTTCAGTCAAATGGGGACCCCAGTTTAGTTTGGAATCCAAAATAATCCCGAGGTATTTGACTTGTTGACTTAATTAGAACTGTTTGCCAAAAAAGGTAGGAGCCCTAAAAGCGTCCAGCTTCCGTTTCTTGGTAAAGAGAATCAACTCAGTCTTAGTTGGATTTACCGAAAGTCTAACTTCGTTACACCAAGTTTGAACAATATCGCAAGCAACCTGCATGCGCTCAAAGATGGTGGCAATAAACTTACCTGTTATGAGGATTACTCCATCATCTGCAAATGCCTGGGCAGAGAATCCGGCCTCCTCTAGTCTTCTTAACAACTTGTCCATTACAAGGCACCTGAGCAGTGGGGAGATGCAGCTCCCTTGAGGGCAACCTGTGAAGGCCTGCGCCTCTAGTCTGGTGCCCTCCTCTGAGACGACTATTATTCTGTTCTTCAAAACAAATCCGACCCATCTGGCTATAGCAGGTGGGGCAGATATTTCTTTTAAGGCTCTACAAACTGCCTCAGGCCTGGTCCTGTCGAATGCCCCTCCAACATCGAAAAAGAGCCCTAAGGCGGATTCCTTATATACCAAGGCCTTTTCTATTTTTCCTACTAGGGAATGTAGGGCAGTTTCTGTTGATTTTCCCTGGAGGTAAGCATGCTGTTGAGGGTGAAGGGGATGGAGAGGTAGAACCTTACTTGTAAGGTGTACTGCTACCAGCTTCTCCAGGATCTTAAAAAGGAAGGAGGATAGGCTGATAGGTCAAAAAGCCTTAGCAACACTGTAATCCTCCTTACTATTCTTCGGGATAAAAGCCATTAGAGATTTCCTCCAGGATTTTGGAATGTACCCGATGGCTAGAGAGGCCTCTAGTAGTGCTCTGATTTGGGGGAGCAGAGCATTGAGGCCTTCTTTGAGCATACATGGAAGGATACCGTCAGTGCCTGGGGCTTTATACGGCTTGAGCTCCCCGACAGCCCACCTAATGGCCCCGTCACTGACTATGGACTTTGCTAGAGCCCAATCCTCCTCTGTATCGTTAGTATCACTGCCAGGGTACATACTTGAGGGAGGGTTGACTAAATTGGTAATACTGCAACCCGGAAAGTGTGTCTCCATTAGGTGAGACAAGGTGTCCACCAAGTTGGAGGTCCAGAGACCGTTAGGTTTCTTTAAGGCTCCCAGTGGCTGTTGGGCGTCATTCCCAAGCAGCTTAACTAGACGAGAGGATTCTGGCGTGCATTCTATATTGCTACAGAACTTACGCCAGCCCTCTCGTCTATGCTTCCTTATTTCTTTTTTGTATGAGTTAGAGGCGGCACGGTACAGATCCCAGTCAGCCTTCTGCTTTGATTTATATGCCTTATTATAGGCCTTTTTTGTAGCCATTTGTAGCTTAGACAACTCAGTGGACCACTATCTGATCTTTTTCCTGGGTTCTGCCTTTAAGGAACAGGCCGCCTCGTATGCGTCTTGTACTATTCTCTCTAAGAGGGTAGTTTCTTCCTCTATCTGAACTTTGGTTTGAAGTCTGCCCATCGGGAGGTATGGGCATCTATCCAACCTTTCCCTGAATAGATTCCACTCGGTGTTTCTTTTTAGAGTTGGGAGGTTTATTCAGAGTTAATCTTAAATGAGATCATCCTATGGTCGGACAGTGTGATATCCGAGGTGATCTTCCAGTCTTTACAAAGGTCTTTAATCTGACTAGAAGCGAGTGTGATATCTAGAACCTCGCTTCTGACTCGAGTGACAAAAGTAGCTTCGCTACCTCTGTTTAGTATCTCTAAATTTGTAGAGGCTATATATTTCAGCAAGGATTCACCTCGTTCGTTCGTGTCTGAACTGCCCCACACAAGGTGATGGGCGTTAATGTCTCCGCCTACTAAGAGAGGTAGATCATTCTTTCTTGCAAAGCGGAAGAGACTATCTATGTAATGGTAAGTTGGATCCAGATTATGGGGTACATATATGGAGGCAATAATCATTTTAAGCTTAATATTACTGACCTTGGTAGTTATGGCCAGGGCCACCACATCCTTCGTGCTAATCTGGGACAAAGGTAGTATCTGAAGGTCTTTAGAGACCCAGATACATGACCTTGGTGCTTCGCATGAGGGTGGGCGGATGATTCTTCCGCCGATACCCCCAAGTCCTTTAATCATTCCCCTAAAACAATAAGGTTCTTGTATTAAGACGAGGGTGGATTTCACCCCGAAAGAAGCTTCGCCAATTCAGCCATAGCCGACTTATTATGCTGTAAATTAATTTATCTTGCCTCGATCCCAGCGTTTTCCATGATTGTGGCAGATGGAGGAGAAGGAAGTGGGAGGAGCAGGGGCCTATTGACGCCCGTTCCTCCCTTGATCCTCCTGTGGGGGCTGTTGTCTAGCTGGTGCCGAAGGCGTTCTCCAGACGGTCAGCGACACCAGCTCATAGCTGATCCGCCATCCGTTCGCCTCCAGCCAGGCGATCGTGCTGGTTGGGACTCTGAAGATGCCCCGGATCGCCTTCCACTCCCAGGAACTGCCACTGGTTGGTTCCCGCCAGTTCTGGATTCTGAAATTCCAGGAGTCTGACCAATCTGCTGGGTTCGATCACCACAGCCCCCAGCCCAATAGCAATTCTAGTGGGCCTGGGAGCCCTCGGCGGACCGCCTCACTACAAACCAACTGTCCATAGGAGGTACCCAACTGAGAAGCCAGTCCCTGGTTTCTTCATTTTTGCAGGTTAGGAGGAACCATCCCGGTTCCGCCTGATACCCTGAGTTAATAAATTCCAGAGGCCTACTTCTGGGTCTTGGCTCATACGCCCTCCTCTCAATTTCGGCTATGAGGATCCTTCGGATGAGTTGGGCCTCTTCCTGAGTAATGGGGGCACCCTCCTGGCTCCCCATAATGACCACCTGCAAGGCCCTTGTGCTAGAAGCAGCAGCATCCCTGTAGGATCGGGGTCTCCCCTGATCCTCCTGGGCTTTCTGCTGAGAAGATGGTCCCGCTGCAGGCTCATTGGTCCTCCTAGGGGAGGATCTTGCTCTTTTAGAGTCTTGCCGACGCCTATCGGTCGGTGGAGACTCCTCCATAGGCCTTATCCTTTTCTGATACTGGTTAGACGGGCCTGCTCTTGAAGTGCGTGCCGAGTCCCCTCCGCGTCGGGAAGGAGGGGTGGACGGAAGCAAAGCCCCATCCTCCCTCTCCCGAATCGGCTCGAGGACAGTCCCTGGGCTGAACCCCTCAAGCCGAGCCAGAGGGGAATGGCCCGCAGAGCGCCCGCTGGTACTAGGCCGCCTGTGGGTAGCCGGGTCAGAGACGGGGTTTTGACGCCTCATCCTGATGGCCTCCCGTTCGGCTTGCCTTTGAATAGCCTCGGCCCGCCTTTTCTTTTGCCTATAAATTTTCTTTTTCTGCTTAGCTCTTGCTAAGGCAGCAGCTTTGAGCTCCACTCACTCCCCTTTAGGTGCTCTGCTAGTAGTAGGCTGATTTAGCCGTTCCATCTCGATCAATCGAGAGCGGGAGGGCTCTTCATCAGAGTTCTCCCTTCTGCTTGGAAGGCTAGAGGGGAGCTGATAAGGTCGCAGCACCCTAAACTGTGTGGGCGCAGCAACCTGCTCTGGCTCTCCTGTTGTGGCTTCAAAATTTGTAGCGGTCTGGGATGACCGTTCTTCCTCCCCCTGCGCAGCTGGAACATTAGGCTGCTCATTATCTTTGGTTTTTCCATTGGTTTTTTTTTATATTTATTTATCTGTATTGTTTACTGTGTGGTGTTAGTGTAGGTGTGCATCCGTCCTCGCCACCTTCCCCACTTGACCGGAACAGGTAATCTCCCAGGAGAGAAGTCCAGTGGCCTCGGGAGTGCAACTCCGGTCCGTGCAGCAGGGTCCCATCCAGTCACCAACTGGCACTACTACAGCGTCCGAACTTTTACACTGGGCTGATAGAGCAGCCACTCCTTCCAGATTAGGATGAGCGGGCTCCTGTACTATCCCAGTGACCGAGGAGTGCCATACCTCGTTTATCTCCTGTACCCTCTGGAACGACCCCCCAGGAGGGCTGCACCAGCCGCTTGGGTAATGGCAAGGGGCGGATGTAGTGACCTTTGTGTGTTAGTGTTCTATAATTAGGCTCGGTAATGAGCTGTGCTCCTCCGGTTGCTAACCCGGACAGGCTCGCGCCTAGCCTGGCACTAAGAGTCAGGAGGAGAAACTCGCCTCGAAGCAGCCTGACCTACTTCCCCATCCGGGGCAGCTACCCAGGATAGGTAGTCCTGGGGTGTGTACTATAAATGACCTTAATGATGATGAGTGCTGTTATTAGTGTACTGTGTGGCGTCAGAGTGGATGTACCCCCAACCTGGAGGACCAGTGGCTGTTTGCGGCAATAATAGAAATAATAATTACCGGGCGATGGGGCCGCCAACTCCCTACGCCTAAAATATTGCATTTACAATTAGATTTTAAAAAAAAAAAGTTTCTGTACAATAATTGTACACACTAATTATTATTGTGATTTTTTATTGAGAGGCAATAATTGTTCCTTTCTTATTTGCATTTAATCAGATAGGTTTTTAGTTAAAATGCGTATTGTCGGCTTACTATCAAAATCTCCTAAGTCAGAATTGTCTACTTTTGGGGATCTAGATTTATTATATCTACCTCATTGGTATCTCCTGGGAAAACCAAATATAAAAAATAATAAGTCTAAATCACTAAAAACCTAACGTAGAAAATTTAATGTAAGCCGATGATATATAATTTAATAAAACATTGATAGTGTAATTAAAGGATTATAAACAATAAATTAATATACTAGTAAAGCTATGGATAGTAGACCTCGTAAACCAATTTAGGGATTTTCATTTTATTTTGTATTCATTTATTCCATCTTAAATCTGCTGAGTACAAATGTGATTTTGCATAAATCTCTTTCGCCTCGGTTCACACTGTCCACTTTTAATATCAACTATATCAGAAAATCTAAATGTCAAAAAATCATCAGGGTTCAATAAGATTCGAGCGAGGCATATCAAAGGAAATTCAGAAATAACCGAGTCTGTCATACAATTCATCAATTTTTTAAATTAAAAAATAACTTAATCTCCTCACAATTATTGTAATTTTCTGATTTAGTTTTTTCTTTACCATCTGTACGAATGCTTAAAAAAAGTAATAATTAAAAAAAAAATTTGGATCAAGAAATAAAAATTCTTATAAACACAATATTAATATCAAATTAGAGGTAAATCTATCATTGCATTTGCTCATGACGGCAAAACAAACTTTAAAAAAATTTGAGCAGTACGTATGGTCATAATAGCGTAACAAACAGACAAACGAAATGACAAAGAGGCAAGTTGCTTACCGGCCCTTTCTGGGAAAATGATTAATCTCAGCTACTCAACAGTTTCCAAATAGGATTTTGGTTTTATCAAAACTAAAAAAAAAAATTTAAAAGGAATAAGGATCAAATGTCTTTAAGGAATGCGATTCCCTTAGTCTTTAAGGAATGTTCATGTCAACGCATTTGGTCATGATTACGAAACAAACAGATTTTTGATGATACGGGGCTATTAAGAATAACTGCCATCTTGGATCAGAATTGAAAATAAAAATCTCTGCGCTTTTTTTCTTACTTCAAGGAACATTTGTGCATAACAAATAAACGAATTCTAAACGGTCAAGTTGAGACAGAACCTTGCTTAGACTCGGTCAATAATTTTTTGAGCGAAATATTACCAAAATGCCCAAATGGTTTTTTTTTTTTTTTTTTTTATGATAAATTCTTTAAGGCTCATATCTTTTGAGCTTTCTGCTCAAGGGCTAAAGACTATAAGGTTTGAGCCTTCAAGGTTCGAGCTTTTTTTTTTTTTTTACAACATTATTTCTATGTAAAGTTTTACAAATAGATTATTAATTTAGTCTTCCAAACATGTTATAGTCAAGATTGAATCTCTAAAATTGTAACTGATTTATTTACAGCGACAAAGCCAGGAAGAAATACTTAGTAGAAAGATGTTGGAAATGAAATTTGAGGCTCAAGAACTTCGTAAAAAACAAAGAACGAAGAAACAATCACCAGAAAGTATTCGAGAAATAAGAGAACCGCCAATTACAGTACCTTTGACCACTTCTTCAGAACCATCACAATATAGAGATGCCAAACCTCAGACTACTTTATCTGAACCATTGCGCACAAAAGATTTGGTAATTTTGTTATATATATTAATTACATTGATTGATATTTTAATGTATATAATTTAAAATTATAGAAATTTATATTTATAGGCACCTAATTAAAATTAAATAGCATATTGAAATAAGTTTTGTATTCCAAACAAACTTAATGAAATTATATCTTGCTGATATTTAGCATCTGAATTAGAAGAAACACTAACAGGTTGGTTTTTGCTTAAAGTCGTGTGATTTTTATTTATCTAGATTTTAATTATTTCATTGGAGTCATTAGATAGGCAAGTTCCTCTTAATGTCTTATCTATTTATTTATTTTTTCCACATTTTATCCCTTCAATGTGTGCATATGTTTGTTATATTTTCCTCATGTAGGGGTGGTAATACTCGTATTTATGTTATAGCATTTACATAATTCTTTTTTTTATTTATATAAACAACTTTAAAAATTACTGAGTTAAAAAACAAATACGATCTTAAGTATATTACTGAAGTGTAACATTAATAAATACAAGACTAGAAGGAATAAAGATAAAAATCATAATGAATAATTTTACAAAAAAAAAAGCAAATTGATGTCTTAATGTTATGAGTGTTTTTTTTTATATCAAATTTTGAAAGTGATAATAATAGTAACCTGGTTACAATTATTTTTTTATGGCCCGACCTACAAGTTCATAATAATTATAATATATTTGGTATAACACTATTTCCCTAGGGTGGAAGAAAACTTTATTAGTCATGCACCACTGCATCTTATCTGGACTTTTGTATCTAAATATCTATAGTTTCAAGTTACAAATATAGATAAAAAGTTGATACTAGAAATAAAGGAAAAACGTGTTTATATTGAAATGAAAAATAACTTTATCCCTTTAGAACAAACATTTTTATAGTAACAAATAACGAAAAAATGATATAATTATTAGTTTAAAACTCTCAGATATTTTGCTTAGCCATTGTTAGGAAATAATTTTTCAACAAATTTGGTTTTTAATAGGAAAATAAAAATATTTGTATTTAAGCTTATTTAATATTTTATCATTTAATTTAAATTTTTATTACTATTAATGCTTACCAAAGACTGGAAGAGTTTCGTTAAGGAATCTTCCTGCCAGAACACATCAGCCCCATTGGAAGGTATTTTTTGCTTAGTTATATGTTAAATGAAGTTTGGAATTAGAAATTTAATTATGTTATATTTTATAATTGCTTTTATTTTTTACTTTTTTTACCAATTAAGGTAGAGGATGTATGATAATCAATAAAATAAAAAAATAAATCCTTATTTCATTTAGTTACAAAAAAAATGTTTGAAAAAAAAATTGGTCCTCTTTTTTTTTTCCTTGACTATTGATTCATTTTCTCTGGAATTTTTGGGATTTGTGTCTATTAGTTCAGAGCATGGGAGAAATCAGAAAGTTTTGAGAAATGTTCTTCTGTGGTGGTTGTGTTAACAACTAAATTACAAAGTAGTACATACAATCTGCTTTCTTAAAAGATTTTCTTTCTGATTTATAATCTGTAATCCTGATATTTTTATAATGGTGGAGATATCGTTGGCCATAGAAGAAATGAAGATGTTGGGGTTGTGATCAAGAGAGAAAACACACAGCATGCATACAAATTTCTTATAATGTGTGCCGAAATATTGGCCTAAGTTGTAAGCCTTTATCGGGGCTAAGCGAAACAAGATACAACTTTAGAAGTATTAAATCAACGAAGAATTAATATTGATATAGTAGGAAATAGAAAAGTATACATAGAAATATATATTAACAATTGTAGCAGCATGATGAATACATGAATTATGTATGGAAAATGAAAATTGAAATAATGAGAAATGAATGAATGAATGAATGGGATATGAAATATAAAAGAATACATAAATATATTATTATTATTTCACGGTGCTACAACCCAGTTGCAGGTCTTGGCCTCCTCCAATCGTCATTGTATTGTGCCGACGCCATCCAGTTCCTGACTCCAAATATCTCCTGCCACACCGTCTGACTACCTCAGCTTTGGTCTCCCTCTCCTCCTAGTCCCATGGATCGGCTGTGTCAGCAGTATTTTGGGCATTTCTTCATCTGCCATCCTGGCGATATGCTCTGCATATCTTAAACGCATCAACTTCATTGCTCTGACATTAGCATCCCCAAAAGCGCTCGATAGCTCCTGGTTCGTGCATCCCCATCAATCTTCTTCAACGTTTGCACCTCCAAAAATATGGTAGAGTACTTTTCTTTCAAAAATAAGGAGCTCCTTTTCGGCACCTTTAGATGTTGTCCATCTATCCTATCCATAAAGAAGTATGGGCCGCACCAAGGTTTTATAGAGGTGGAGCTTGGTCTGCCTTAAAGGAATCCATCTTCTCAGCTGTTTGCCTTGCCCAAAGTAGCATTTATTGGCTGCAATGGTCCTCAGAATACATCTTATAAAAGAATGCATAAATATATAAGAAAAATAAAAAATTCAGAACTCATATCGGCCAGAAGAATATGCAGGGTATATCAGGATTGGCATGGATGGAAGTTTGAATACAGCATAGAGATAACCTTTTACACCAGATTTTTTTTCTCTAGAAATCCAATATTTTATTCTGTATTATTGCTATCACCTGGAATCGTTTGGAGGTAGGTTTATCTCCATCCCAAAATTATAAAAATAGCTTTCATGTCGCGGACCGTCTTCTAAAATGTGGAAGATGGTCAGCTGCACATTGCACATTTCACCTTTTAGAGGTATATATTTTCTAATAAGGAATCAAAGAATCCTTCAAATTAACTACTATTTTATTTATTAAAATTGATTGACTCTAAAATGATTTTTTTACATTTACAGCAAGAAAATAAGATAAGAATCCCAAAGCTCCCAGAAAAGAGATTCAGTCTAATTGATAGAGCACCTCTTCTTGAGGCTGATAGGCAGAATGTATTGTATAGTAGCGGCCTATCTCCTTCTCCCAACCCACCGAAGGAGAGATCAAGACCCATGGTAATGTTTTGTTCTTACGTCTTCTGGTTTTTTTATGTAAACTTTTGCAGATTTTTTAACATAATTAACTGATGTGCTATTATAATTATTTATTGTTAGACTTCAAAAAAAAGAAGGAATATATTTATCCAGTTTTGTCCTTAAGAACATTTGTATATGAGATCATGGCACTTCTTACTTCCTCACATGCACAAACACATTTTTTTTTTTTTGGCTTGTAAACAAACTTGATTGAAACTGTTTCTAGTAATTCTCCTGCCTCAACTGGTCTGCTCACAAAGCTATTTAAATTAACAAGACTTCAATCCTACTAATCTGTGCAGCAAATGCGTTTCTTTCCACCACAATGCAGAGAATTCTTGCTAATGTAGATTGATAGATAAAAGAACTTTATTCTGGGACTAGGTCCCTTAAGAATAACATGAATGAACAAATAAAACAGTAACATTATCTGGCCATAAGACTACAAAATACAGATCAGTTAATTTTTACAATATCTTCAGTAAAATAAATAAGCAAATTAAATAAGTTATTTTCTCGAAAAATATAATTAATTTGAACAAAAAAAAGAGAAAAAAAAAAACAAGAAAAAAGAAAAGGAAAAGAGAGAAAATGAAAAATACAAAAATAATGAATTGATTAGCAAAGTTGAAGTTTGTACATTAAAAACTATTATTCACTTCTATCCAGATGTTAATCCTAAACTGAAATTTCGCAATTAGAGAGCATCATTTTGGAGAGAAAGAAGGTGTTGGAAAAAGGAGGGATTTGAATGAGGAAAGAGAATAAGCATGGCGGATATTAGAAAGAAAGGAATTCCAAAGGGTAGAGGAGCAGTAGAGAAAGGAGCGTTCGAATGTTTTGGTTCTGTGGGAGGGGGTATGGAGGTCAGAAAGGCGAGATCTTGTTTCCAGTGCGTGGACCGAGGATTTGAATTGTAGGAGGCTGTAGATGTAGGAAGGGTGGTGGATGGTGATAGTTTGGTATAGAAAAGATCTGAGGAAATATTGTCTACGGTTGCAGGGGAAGAGCCACTTTAACTCGCCATAAAGATGGGACACATGGGCCCGTCTCGAGGTGCCGAAGACAAATCTTAAAAAGCAATTTATGATCCGTTTCAATCTGTCCTCGAGCACATTCGAGAGGCCCCTGCATACCACACATCCGTAGTCAAAGTGGGAAAAGATAATAGAGGATACAAGGAGTTTACGGGTTGGTTGTGGAAGAAGATATCGAGAACGATGGAATAATTTAAGAGTACTTATTGACCGTCTGGAAATTTGGGCGATGTGGGGTTTCCAGGAAAGGGTTTGGTCGATAGTAATACCCAAGTTTTTAATTGAGGAGCTGAAAATGATGGGGTAATCATTTAGGATTAAAGTAGGAAAGGTGTAATTGGATCTGAGGAGGGAATTGGAACCTGTGACAATGGCCTGAGTTTTCATAGCGTTTAATCTTAATCTATTCAGGTTTGCCCAGGCACTGATTCTATCTAGGTCTTCCTGGATACTGACAAACGCTACTAATAGCTCAGAAGGAGAAAAGGATAATCAGATTTGGAAGTCGTCGGCGTATAAGTGGTGGATTGAATTAGGAAGATCATTGATATAGATATTGAAAAGCAGTGGAGAAATACTAGAACCTTGGGCTACTCCTGAGGACAAGGTAAGGAAGGAAGATAGGGGTTGATTAGGAATGGTAACTGGTTGAGTCCAATCGGAAAGGAAAGATTTCAACCATTGGATAGAGCTGTTGGAAAAGGATAGTGATTTTAATTTGGCAAAAAGGATAGAATGGTCCAGGGAATTAAAAGCTTTAAAAAAGTCAAGGAGTATTAATACAGTTAATTTTTTTCGGTACATAGCGGTATGTATGTCAGTGGTGATTTTGACTAGTGCGGATTGTGTGGAGAAACTGGTACGGAAGCCGGATTGGAGAGGATCAAGTAGTTTGGACTTTTCAAGGAAGTTTGATATTTGTGATTGGACTATTCTTTCTAGAGGTTTGGAAAGGTTAGAGAGGATGGAAATTGAGCGATAGTCTTTAGGAGATATAGGATTGAAGATTTTGTTAATAGGATGGTTTAAGGCTTTTTTCCACGAGGTAGGAAATACTGAGTTTTGTGGGAGAAATTATAAATGAAAAGAAGAACTGGAAGGATTTCGGAGAGACATAATTTTAACAATTTAACAGGTATTCCATCAGGCCCAGTGGAATTGGTGTGAGATTTCATTATGGATGAAATAAGATCGGTAGGGGAGATGTCGAAAAAATAAAAATTATCGGAGTTGAATGATGTAACTAAGGAAAAGCAGGAAGGAGGAGTTGGAGGAGTGTTAGAGGAGGCTGATAAAAAGTATGAATTTAATTCATCGGGTGAAACTGGGAAGACTGGTAAATGTAGGATTTACAAAGGAAGAGTTTGCGAAGGAGTTGCCATTTTGAGTTAGCATCGGGAGCAGAGGAGAGGACTTCATGATAGTGGTTGGATTTTGCTCTCCTAGCAGTTGCCTGTGTCAAATTGCGGAGTACCCTAAACGCTTGGTAGTCGTCTGCTAGCCTTGTGCGTCTAAAGCATCTATGGGCTGCCTCACGTCTTCTTTGCATATCTTTAATTTGTTGACACATCAAAGGAGCAGGCGGCCGATGGAAAGTAGAGGTTTTGAGTGGGGCATGGGCATCAAAGATGTGGATGAGATTAGAGGTGAGGGTATCAACCATGGAATCACTAGAAGAACAGGAATATATTTCATTCCACTGCAGCGTTTCAAGGTCGGGTAAAATATTTTCGTGGATGAGGGCATCTAGGTTACAGAAAGTTATGGTTTTAGGGAGGATTGTAGGAATTTCGATATTGCAGGATATTTGGATTAAGTCATGAGAGGACAGAAACGGGACAGGTAGTTGAAAAAAGGAAAGAAGATTGCGTGCTGAATCGATCACATGTAGATCTAACCAGGTGTCGGACCGGCAAGTGTGATGGGTAGGAGAAAATGGGACAATGAAGAGATGGAGGAAGAAAAAGAGATTTTCAAGATAGAGTCTGTCGTTGGAATCAGATAGGAGATTGGTATTAAAATCACCGGAAATTATTATATTGTTGTAGAGAGGAACATAATTGTAGAGATTTGATTCAAAGGATGAGTCGAACGGAACCAGAGGAGGGCGATACACCACAGTGTGTAGGAGAGGATGTGCTGTGGAGGAAATTTCAACGACTAGGAATTCAATATGAGGATGATCGGATGGGAATGAGGTATCTAGGATTCGGAATTTCAGGCTGTTATGAACATAAAAACCGACACCTCCACCAGTCCGGCCCATCCGGTCATGGCGGATAAAGAAATAATTAGGTAGGGAAGCAGAAGAGGAAGGAATGTAGGGCTTTAGCCATGTTTCGGAGACTGCAATGGTATGGTAAAAGTTTCATCATAATGAGCTGGTAAGGATTGGGAGTTAATGTGACAGAAGGTTAGGACACTAGACAGTATGGGAAATAAGACTGTACACAGTATTTGGCGGAAAGATGCTAATAACTACGACGATCTGCAGAATAAAATCTGAATAAAAGTGAATAATGAACATAACAATTAAACAAAGAGATATATAATAAAGAAATACATGAGAAGATAAAAAAACGTGCTTCTGTTAAAGTAAAAAAAAAAAAAATATATATATATAGAAAAAATAAATTTGCCACGAAACATAGCACCTAGGGTCCATTGAGAGTTTTCAAATCCGACCAGTGGGTAGAAGGGTCCCAAAACGTCGGCAGAACGTAACGAGGTCTTGAGCCTCGTCAATGTAAATTACGGGGTGGCCGTCATCCTTCCGGCCGCAAACCAGACATATTTTAATTTTCCCACCACTCTCTTCTGACGAGGGAGCCTGTACAGACGCCTATTAGTGGGAGCCATTTCTTCCCCGAGATATATCCGGTGGGAATAATAATAATATAATAGACAGTTCAAGGCCACTGCAATCGTTTTATTTGATATACTAATTTTTTTTATTTAAAGTCATTAGTAGATGTGTCAGTAATTAATAAAAGGTTTATGAGTATACTCATTAAGAATTTATGGTTAGTTTTTGAAATATGATAATTATTTGCAAATTTATAACAGCTGCAGTCTTCGGCTGATGTTGATGCCTGACAATTACCTCACTTGTCCTCCAAATTATCCGTCATTTTTTTTTTTTAAATATTTCTTTGCTGTCTTTCAAATAGAAATGCTTCAACCAAATTATCCTGTCTATATAGCATGGTGCATCTTGAGAAGAATTATCAAGAGAAAAACAAAACTCAACTGTGCTGCACTTCACCGACGATTTAGATTCATGCTGTTCTTTCCTCTTATAAATTAAAATACTGCTTATCTAATTACATTTTTAAGAAAGAAAAATGTTGTTATTGAATTTAGGAATATAAAAAAAAAATTAAGAACCAAAATTTGTCATATTTGAATCAATAGTTTCCTATATTATCTAAAGGATCTATCAAGTATTTAAAGAACAGTGTTATTATTAAAATGGATCAATACATCTTATATTAAATTACGGGTTACTTAAGGAATTACTCCTCTGATTCCCATTCAACTTTTGTTAAGTATAACACTGTAGCAGTGATTTAATATACAAGTCAGTCAGGAACCCTCAGTAAATGAATTAAATCGTCGGAAAACCTTTAACAGGTGTTAAAATTAAAATCATACTCATTAAATTCACCATACTACCACCAGTGTTTGTGATAGTTATACTCAATTAAATATTTAAAAAAAACAAGAGAATATTATTGGAGAAAAAAAAAGGTTTAATAAGAAAGATATTTTAAAACTTATTTTCACTAACCAGTTGTGGACCCATGATGGTCCATGGACCACTTCTTGGTAATCACTGCACTTCAGTACAGAAATCATAAACAGGTCTAAAATGATTTTTTTTAAATAATAATAAAGAGTCTGTCATTTACTGACTTTGTGGATTGATAGTTCGACATATCATGAACCCAAGCCTCAGGATATCATCTAACCATGAATAATAGAATACAAAAACAAAAATTGTATTTTCCTGGATGGCAATAAGCAGGATGTTAACAGTAGAAGCTGCACTTGTGGCAATCAGAGAGGAACAGTTTTTTTTTTTTTTGCTCTGAAATTATAATTTATTATTATTCTGACAGTCAGGATTAATTATGATTGTATAACTGGCTGAGCAATTTGCTAGAGAATTAAGATATGTGACAGATTTTCGCATAGTAAGTGACAGCTTTATTGAAGATAATAATTGGCACTTTCATGACAAACAAATTTGAATTTTCTTCTTAAGTAAAAGGCATCGCTTGAATCTAAGACAGTGTACTGGCAAAGATTAATGCGAACAATGAGATCTTGCCAATCTCATTCTATAAGCTTCTAATGATTGTCTATTTAACAAAAGATTCTTAGAAAGTATGGTGTATTATTATATAACCAAAGACAAGGACACATTTTATTTACTGAGTAGAAGCTTAACGAATGGTCTCACAATCTTAATCAAATTTTACTAGATCTGGAGCAACTAAGAGTTATAAATTTAGACTCAAACTAGTGGATAATCATAAATGTAATAGGCTTACTGAACAGGAATATTGAAATCTCTCTTAGGAATGCACTATATTAGACAAGTACAGGTACTAACTTATGTGGACTGCATTACTTAACAAAATTCTTAAAAGATTGATCTAATCCAAAATTATTTAAAAGTTATATAATAATTTACATAGGATCATTTTAATATTAATCTTTTATAATTCTAATTTGGCTTTAAATCTTGTATTAAAACAAAGAATTTGTCATAGATGGCTCCAGTTTATGATGTTGAGTCAAAGATTCGAGATAGGGAAAGAGCTGAAGAACTCCTCCGAGCACCTTTAGACTTCAGAATAGATAAACCTCTATCTCCAGCTAACACTAATGGTAAAACAAATGGCAGAGCTCCATCGCCCCCTATACCTGCTCTTCGTACCAGAGATATTATAAATAACAACACTAAAGTTTTAGAACAAAAATGGAAGGTAATGACCTAGATTGTATTATTTTTTAGTCTAAATAACTAATAAAACTTTGGTCGTCAAGTATGACACATTTCCGACGATTTCTTATATTGTTGAGTTTCTCATATTAAAATTATAATATAAATTTTCTACAATCATAGTTTCTTAATTTCTCTAAATATACAATTTGAGAAAATATTGCTCTGAGTTTAAGTAAATAAAAAAAAAACTAAATCTGTAGGTTTCAATTCCTCTGAATAAAGATCACTTTTGCCAATTGGTTGCACCGATCTTAGTTTCTAAATTCGTAAATTATAATTTAAGAGAATAAAATTTGCTTTAGGTACAAAAGAATTAAAATAAGAATCTACTTCACGACTAACAAAGAGGCTACTTGATTATGAAACATTGGCTAATTACTTTTATTTAGGAATATCTAACTTTGCTGGATCAGTCATCCAGGCAGGGGGGAGGGGGGTTTGTAGACTTAGACAATTTTGTCTAATCAGTAGAATTCATTATATTAGTTTCACTTCACAATCCAATCGAGCAATTTGTTGTATGCTATTTAAACAGTTTAAATGATTTTCTTGTTATGAATGAAATTAAATATACTTCTTACAAGCAAGTTTCATTTGCTGGATATCTCTCATACTATGTTCAACAATTGAAGATTAATGAAAATCTGTCATTTCAAAAGTGCCAAGCAAGGATAAACAGTTTTTATAAAAGTGTTTATTTTAGTATCTCCTGAGAGTTCAAATATCTTGTGTTGAATGTTGGAAGGCACTTTGCTGAAGATTTATTTTAGAAGAAATGACAATTATATTATATTTTAAATAATTTATAATTGAAGTGGTTGCCTGGTCTATTGCATAATATATAAATCTATTACTAAGCACAGACACTAAACTTTTGATGCTGGATTGTTAGGTTCAACATGGATATATAATACTGGATATACAATGATTATTTTAATAATATTTTTTCATGAGCGTGTGCAGATCATAACATTGAATCCCCCGCCTGTTTCTTCCCAGTATGGTAAGTAAATATCAGCAATTTAATTTTAGCAAATATCAGTTCCTGCATTCCTTTTAATTGGTATCATAAATTTCCCAGGCAGACCAAAAGCTATTAAAATTATAATAAAGTTGACTTTAAATGAAGTAAGAAAAAACAATGAGAACTCTACTTGCAAAGAAAATATCTATTAAAGAGAGAGAAACAATAAATTAGATCTGCACCTATAGTTTCAATGATTCCTATTGTTTAGAGTGTTTTATTTTACATAAATACAATTCTAAGTAGATTATCTATTTAAGAGAGAAATGAATTTATGCAAACATTTTCTTAGAGTTTTAATTTCCTACTGTTATGGAGTTGGTTTGTATTGTTTCATTGGTTTTACTTCTTCACAGGTCCCAGAGCAGGGAAAAGAATTAAATAGGACACAGACGAACGGTGACAATATCCTCACTCAACTTGGAGCGTTTAGACGCCAACTTCAGCAAGAGCACATGAAACTTGAAGCTAGATTACAGAATCAAGCATCCACTTGACATTTGTCCAGGTTTCTGTATAATCGCCTGCCTTAAACCATTTCTTCCATGTAAAGTGCTTCTGCTTTGAAAAGATAGAAAAAATAATTAATTTATTGATAGATATTATACTTAGTTTCATTTAAGTTATTTATATAATTTATTCTGTATTAATATAGTGAAGTTGCTAAAATCCATTTAAGTAATTATTTGTAGATATATATATTTTAACCTAAACTTATAGCCCTAGTTATAATATTTTTATATGTATGATACGATTGATTAATCATTCCATTTAATAATTAATGTATTATATTTTTTATTGAAATGAATCGACATATTCAAAACGAATTTGCTGTGATAGTTATTAATTTTGTTTTCTAGTAACATCCTGCCAAGAATTGTCAATTTATATTTTACCTTAATTAATTTTAATTTTAGGAAATGTTGATTAGGAAAGTCGGTTAGGAAGTTGGCTGTAAACAATGTATAAAAAAATTTATTACCGTTTATTTTATATTCACAAGCCTTGATGTTATAGTTATTTATTGGAAAATAGGGGAACGGTAGGTAAAGCCACAGATACTTGCACTCGGATAAGTAATCCATGGCTACCACTTGTTCCACCTTCACATAGCTGTTAAGACATGTAAAAATTAAAAGAAAAAGAAATAATGCAAGATATCATGAACAATAATATACAAAAAATCTATAGAAAGATAATTTATTTCATAATGTTTAAAATTAAATATAAACAAGCATAAATATTAACATATAATCTCTTATTATATTTAAGTTATACCATAAATTAAAAGTATCAAATCACACGGGCTGACTTTGTTTTTAAATACGTCTTTGATTTTATTTTCTTCACATTTAACTATCTTAGGCGAATACAGTTGTTAATGTTTCTAACAAACTAAGCTTAATAAAAACTGTGAAGTTATTTTTATTTAAATTAATTATTTGTTTCTTATTAATTTTGTATGTACATGTGTTATGTATGTATATAAATATAGATATATATACACACACATTATAAAACCTATCCACTAAATATAAATATCCCTTTCTTTTACATGTGCGAACAATGAATTAAAAAAATAATAAATTAAAATAAATTAATACATAATCAACACATACATTTAAAACATATTACAATCATAGAGCAACATTACCGAGAGACGAAGTACAAAATCTGTACAAATCTGAAATCACATATACACGCAACAATTGCACTTATAAATGCATGAAAGAAAAAATGTTGGTACAAAGGGGTTTAAAAAATAACTTTCAGCCAGAAAAGAAATGCTAAAGTGAAAAGTAATATATCCATGATATATTTTATCCCTATACACTTTTTTTCTTTGCAAATTAAATTTAAGTGATATTTACTGTACTATAAATAAATCTTTACTTATTAATAGCAATTGGAATATATCAACGTGAAACGTATTGTTAATGTGATCTGGGGCTAGAATGTTTTCCTGTGAATCGCTCTCCCTCCTTCATCCTCAAATTCACGTTTTGAGACCCACATCCTCTTAAAGGTATCTAAAGATGCCAAGATGGATCCACCTATCCAAGTAGAATATAGTCGTTCTTGAGGAGCAGATATCTGTAATTCAAAGAACATTTTGAGTTATCCTGGCTAAAAGAAAAATAATATTGAACATGCATCAACTATAAGAAAGGGAAAACAAATGCTGTTACTGTTTTCAGTAACATAATGAACAAAGCTGTAGAAAAATTAGCATTGGACTAAGTGTGCTATAGGTGACGGTTGTTTGATGTATTGAATCAATTACTAATGTATTTGCTCAGTAGATCAGTTAGGTTACAGTATTTGGTTAAATAAATAATATATAAATTACTCAAAATATGAAACTTTTTAAAATATCAACTGATTCATTATAAAAAAAAAAAAAAAATAAGCTGACAAAAGGATTGTATAAAATAATAAATTATCACTAACTACAACAATATTGATTCGAGTACACTGTAATCCTAAATACAAAACATGATTTGACTAGATTATTAATAAAACAATTATACATTACTTACTCTGATTTTAATGTCCTTAGGTGCTACTTTTTTAATCTCAGAAAGTAATCTGTCTCCAAAACCCTATAAGCAGTAACATAAAATAATCTTAATTAAACAGAAAATATTCTAAAGAGTTTAAATGATATTACTAATTTTCTTTTTAGTTACCCTAAACAATGTAGAACCACCAGACAAAACGATATTCTGAAAGAGAACTCTCCTTAAGTCGAGATCTGATTTCTGTATCGAATAGACTAGAACTTCGTGTATACCTTCACACTCTTCACCAATCAAATCTGGCCTAAACAACACTTCTGGAGCACGATACCTTGCACCTCCAATCTGGTAAAATGTTAAAAAAAAAAAAGAAGGTAATATTTGAATTTAACGAAACAATATGACTAAATGTAGCAAATACGGCGCAGAAAACAAAGCACTTTCAAAACACAAAAGATCGAGTAGTTCTGACTTTTTGATCTGTTGTTAACAATAAAAATTCAAAATTCCGATTTCTGAACACCATTGGAAGTTCGTTTTATTCAAGAAAATTCCTAAAATTTGAACTCATTTTTTATTCGGTGCTTCAAAATCTTGTCAACTATCCACTGCACAAAAAACATTAAAGCATTCCTTTTTTAAATTAGAATAAATCTGCTGAAATTTGAGCACTATAGTTCCAGAAACAGTTTTCAAACAACATTTCTTCCAAAAAAAAAATCTTTATTTTGCTATCTTTAATAGATGTTTGTATGCCTAATCGTTCCTACTTATATAATACTGAACCTTTCTCAAGAAAAGGCTCATTTTCACGATAATGCAAAAATATTTTCATACTACACTCAAGTAATCAAAATACATAGTACAATTTATATTTTACTTACTTAATGTATAACTCATTAATAATCAACTAGTCCAGTTCATTTAGGTTTATACCTAGAATCCAAATTACAATGGATGGATTTTTTTTTTTTTTTTATTGAAATCCTTACAACAAGAAGTAAAAACTTCACACATTAAAAGTTTCGGCTTTTCTTTTTTTTTTTTTTTTTTTTTATTTAATTTTATTTATTTTTCAAACTTAACATATAATTAAATTTTTACCTAAAACAACAGGCCTAGACTAAAACAATAGGTACAGTAAATGTTCTTGAAAAAAAGATATTGAACTATTCCAATAATCGGAAGTTCACTTTATTCAAGAAAAATCATAAAATGTTTGCTCATTTTTCATTCAGTGCTCAATATCATGAAAACTACCAACCGTGTGATAAAAACTGTGAATGCCTTTTTTAAACTCACGTAAATTTGCTAAAATTTGAGCCTTAACAGAGCTCTTTATGTTTACCAGCTCCCAAGATCAAGTTTTAAAAAAAAAAATCCCAAAAAACTAGAAATGATCTTTTTTTTTAATTTATTTAGACGTATAACTAGCTCCAATGTGAATGTTAATAGATAGTTCCTGAGATATCTAATTTTTTTAAGATTTGACTCAGTTGTATAATGTCAAAATCATGTACGCGTTCTTGAAAAACTTTATCTAGGGAACTACTTGGCATACAGGCATCTATTACCACTCTTGCTGGAGCTAGTTAAAGTCACCATAAAGTAGTTTATTATGATTATCTTCGAAGGAAGAGCAGTTTCCATGATATTGACCAAAATATATTCAAAAAAGGGCTTCTCGTTTTTTGGAGAAAAAATTGGCTTAGAAAAAAACTATCTTGGGAATTGCACAAATTTACTTTACTTTAAAAAAGGTATTCACAACATTTATTGCACGGTTGGTAGTTTTCAAGATATTGAGTACTGAGTGAAAAATGAGCGAGCATTTTACGTTTTTTCTTGAATAAAGTGAACTTCCGATTATTTAAATAGGTCAATATCTAATTTTCAAGGGCATTTACTGTACCTGTTAGAGTCCAGGTAAAAATTGAATTAAATTAAAAAAAAAAAAAGAAAAGCAGAAACTTTTTACTTCTAGATCTGAGAAACTCAATAAAAAAAAATTAAAATCCATTCATTGTAATTGGGTCTCTTCATTTTTTAATTCCATGCCTTAATTTACTGGACTAGACTATTTATAAATAAATAAATGCATCCTGTTAATAAAATGGTTGGCTAAAAAAAGTGTTAAAAGAACACCTGAAGGTTATAAATTTTCTAGATATTAATAGAATAAAACAAATATAATCATAATGTGAATACAACAAAGAAAAATCTATACTATGGAGGGAAACAATTTCACAGCCTTTGTGTGATCAATTTCAGTCCTATATGTTCCTTTGTACTCCAGCCAAGTTTTCAGCATCAACCTGTTCTCCTATTTCTTAAAAAATTGATAGGACATTTTACTCCCCAGCATTACTATCCAGGAATGTATGCGACATTTTCACAAGCCATGCGCAGTGCACTTTAACCTGGCCTTTCTACAACTACAAGAAGCTCTCCAACCTATCTTACTAATCTCCTCTCAGAATTATCCTTGACTAATGATACTGTAAAGTTTCGTTCTCCTAGGTATTATCACCAATCTTGGTTGGGATTAGAGAAAAACCTTTGGAATGGTGCAGAAAAGCCAGCTCATGAGGCACAATTAATGACTGTAAAAAGTGCAACAATACAATCACTTCTCAAATTCATCTCCTGAAACTGCAAGAAAGGTTGCAGAGATGCTTGCAGTTGTAGAAAGAACAATTCATGTGAGGGCGTCTCCTGAAAAACATCGTCAAATTTCTCTTGGATAATGACACTGAGAGGGAAGATACCCAATTGATTTTGGAAAAAATAAGAGAACAGATTGATTTTGAACCCTTGGTGAAAGATAATGATAAAGGTATGGAGGAGAAGGAGGTATAGGGCATCGAAATAGACCAACCTAGTACAACAAAACATGAGTGCAGCCTTCACCAAACTCAAAGCATCAGCGGCTAAGGCTAAGCTGTGTCTGGCTCTGTGGCCTCCTTAGGCAAATGAAAAGTAAAACTCTTTCCAGAACAACAAAGGTAAGGCTCTACAAAACACTAAATAAGCCAATTCTGACATATTGCTCAGAATGCTGGACTCTACCGAAAGCACAGGAAGGGGAACTCCTTCAGTTCGAGAAGAAGATCCTTTGTAGAATCTCTGGAGCCGTATATGAACGAGTGGAGTCTTTGGAGGAGACGAAAAAATGTCAAGCTAATGCTCTTGTTCAACGACCTAGACGTTGGTGCATTCCATTAGTCAAACGTCTTCGATGGGCAGGACATGTGGCAAGAATGGCCTTCCAGGATACCTTCAAAAGAACATTGGAGGAAAGTATTTTCACGGCAAGAAACCAGGGAGGACTAGGGCTGAGATGGGAGGATAGTCTAGCAACAGACACTCGGACCTTGCTGGGAGTTTGGAATTGGAAAGGTGCGTTGCAGAACAGATATTGTTGGAGTAGACTGTTGGCAGAGGCCTTGACCTCTTGAGAGTTGTAGCGCCAGTTGAGTGAGTTGGTATACTAAAACGACATAAATTATGAAATTATTCACCTCCCAACTGTTTATTTTTCTGTTTTATTTGCATTATGTAGATGTAATTTTACAGTAATCAGTTATATTTCATACATATCTTATGTAAATACTATAATTTGTTCTTTAAACATTCATCTTATTAGCCAACCATTTAATTAAAAATATACATAGACTTATTGGGTTGATGCAAAAATAATAGAATTTCTGCCTTTGCTATGTTTTAAAACTAATTTTATACAAAAAACAAATCCTTAATGTTAATGCCACATGTATCATAATAAACCTTATTCTATATCCTCTCTTTCACACCAAATTCAAATAATAAAATCATTTTGTTTAGCCTGTTTAAACCTTTTTTAAAAAAATGTCAAAGAACGATTTTCATTTAATTTATTTTTACGAATTTAAACTAAGGAACAGTGCTATGCAAACTACTAATAATATAAATGAAGTGTGGGGTCAGAGGACCATTAACGAGTACATGGTGCAATGTTGTTGGGAAGAGACCCACCCACACGTTGCACAAGTTGGGACAACAAACCCAATTAGCCTGACCTCTTCCCTACTGACTTCCACTTCTTTAAGCACCTAGACTACTTTTAACAAGCGAAAGACTTTCAAAACCAGAGTGATATTGAAATACTTTTTGGAAAGTTATTTTTTCTTTCCTGCTGTAATAAAGAAGCTTGTTATATGTTGACAAAAGTGTATAGATTCTGATGGAAATTGTATATAAACAAAATATATAATATATATTTTATAAAATTAATCAGTTTAGATTAAAAGATAATAGGCCATTTTTAGCCCACATATTTTTATTAATAAAAACTTTATTCCATAGTCAAATTATTTTATTTTTTGTAATATTTCGGCCTTTTCTAATAACATTCTTAGCCATTTTCAAACTATCTAATGTGTGTCACCAACATCAGATTATTAAATATTTTAAAATAAAAAATTTAATTTTAAAAATTTAATTATGCTGAATTTTCAAATTTTCTTTTATTGGCACATAGTTCAATTCTTTTCTTATTAGTGACATAGTATTTCTGTTTCCTCATTTCTTAAAAAAAATATTTAAAACAACAATTTTACTTATTGAGGGCTATAACTATCAACTGTAATCATTTCCTTAGAGTTCTATAGGAAAAGTAGTTTACATAATATTTGAGGAAATGATGTCACAAAATGATGATTTTTCCTTTATAGGAAAATATTTTTGTTTTTTTAAAAACTGCTGTATCTCAGAAACTATTGAATTTATAGTGTTCAAATTTCAGCAAATTTATTCTAATTTAAAAAAGGTATGAATGTTGTTTTTTGTGCAGTGGATAAATGACCAGATATTAAGCACTGAATAAATTCAAAAATTTATGAATTTCTGAGTTCAAATTTTAGGAATTTTCTTGAATAAAATGAATTTCCAATGGTATGCACAGGCTGGAAGTTAGGATTTTTCATGCCAATACAAATCCAAATAACAAATAAAAAATCAGAACTATCTGAACTTTCATTTGCTCTTTTACATTTTGTTTCTTGGACTAACAAAATTATTTCATAGGAAGAATAGCCTAATATTGCTTACATCAGTAAATTTACTTTTAATTAGGGATTGATAAATTATTTGCTACATCTGTAATTTTGTTTTTATTGAAAACTAGTTGTGAATGTTATACATTCATCTTCAGTTCTAAAAACACAAAAATATGCAAACATAAGCAATTCAAAATACAGTTTGGTATTATTATACACATTAGATTAAATGTAATATAAATTAGTATTATAAAACACTTATGAATTATGAATTTAATTAAGACAAGAAATCAAATGCACGCTGGTACTCAGCAAGGTTTAAGTAGATTATATCAAATTTGAAATAATTAAATTCATAATTCATAAATGTTTTATAATACTAATTTATATTACATTTAATTTAATGTGTATAACAATACCAAACTGTATTTGGAATGTCTTATTTTTGATTTTTTTTTGTGTGTGTTTTTAGACCTGAAGATGAATTGCATAACATTCGCAACTAATTTTCAATAAAAACAAAATTATATAAGTGGCAAATAATTTATCAATCCCTAATTAGATTGATCCTTCTATACGATCATGCGGAAGTCAACTAACAAATTTACTTTTAGTTTCAAGATCTATTTAATTTTAAATTAAATTATTGGAGTCAATAAATATGCAGTAACTTACATCTAAGGAACTACCGTCAGGAAGAAGGTATTGTTGTTTTTCTGTATCAGCGGAATCCTCTTTTTGTGGATTACTGGATAAGTAACATGCTTTTTCTTTTATAGTTCGAACAATTTCAAACTCAGCAGTTGTTTTTAAGTAAACCCCTTCTTTCCGCAGAAGAAGTCTATAAAAACAATGATTTCATTGTAATTGGTAATCATATTCATTATAAATTTTTTAATGTTGTGAGTATTCAGTATGACTTAAATCCTGTGAACAATATAACAGGTAAAGTAACAGTTTTTTCTCCCTCCGACAAAGAACCCTATTCTGTGAAGACAGATAATAGGCCAAGCTCAAGTGTTATCATTATAAAAGAAACTAAATAATTGGATAAGGTGATAGAAATAAAATAAATTCGAAGTATATTGAATAACATATGAACTACTAGATAATTTTAACTCAATTGTCAAACAGAATTATGAAATTTATGAATAAACAGCAAAATAAGCCTATAGAACAAAAATCACAATAAATTTAATTGATTGCAATGGCAGAAAACTATAATCACTATATAAAGTAATTGTAGATGACTCAACAGGTGAGTCATAAAAAAGGATTTTTATTCAGATCACAAAATAATCATACTGAAAAAAAAAAATCACCTTAATTCGAACTCTGCAATAAGCAATGCCTTTCTTATTATTTTATTATTATATTACTTTACTACCATAATACCTCACTACAAGCATCTTACTAGGATAACTCATAATAAATTTTTTTATCACATTAAAACATTTATTTTTATATAAAAACAATAATTAATAGGGAGGGATACTGGTTAGATAATGTTACTACCATAATATATGTTCTTGAATTATTTACATCCCACAGATTTCTTCTTATAAACAAAGAAGACCAATATGTCAAAACCACAATGTTATAACCCTTAATAAACAACAAATTTTATAACCTACCGCTATTTTTATAAGGAATAAATTTAATATAAAATGGCACTGGGATTTAGTATAATTTAATTTAACACATAAAATCATACTGGAAAACTAATTACAATTCTCAGGGATCCACTAGTCTGATAACATAATTAAAAATAAAGGTTGATACAGATAGATTTTTAGGAATAGGTAATTTGAATATTTTTTATATGAATTTGTGGAAGGACAAAGGATCGGTTAAGAAACTTATTGTTCAAAGAAACCTAATTATTAATTTTTCAAACAATAAGATTAATATAGTTTAACGGCACTGATTTAAAAGTAACTTGAATAAAAACAAAATGGTAATATAAGTAAAGGGATTTTTAAAGTATGTCTAAATTCACCAGTACCTTAAATATCTTGAAACATCTCTTCCAGCAATATCAGTCCTCATAATGCTATGCGGCATTGCAAATCCTTCGTATATTGGAACAGCATGAGTAACACCATCACCTGAGTCCAGAACCACACCAGTTGTCCTTCCAGTTGCATATCTGAAGAGAAATAAATCATTTTAACACCAACAATCACTTTGCAGTAGCACAAAACACAAACATTGACTCACAAACTTAAAACGGATTGCATTGAAACATATAGAGCAGGAACATTGAATGATTCAAAAAATATTTCTGCAGCCTTTTCTCTGTTTCTTTTGGGATTGAGAGGGGCTTCTGTGAGCAACACGGGATGCTCTTCAGCAAATGTCTGTAGCTGATCATTCCCATACACATACTGCCATATCCTTTCCATATCATTCCAATCAGTAACAATACCATGTTCCATTGGGTATTTTAAACTTAATAATCCTCTATGTTCCTCCGCTTTAGGTCCAACAAATAGATCTCCTTCTAATGCCCCAGCCATAACACGTATGTGTTTTGGCCGGCCAATGCTAAAAAAAACAAAGGATAACAACGAAAACTTCTAGGTAAACTGTTTTTTAATAACAATCAATAAGGAATTATAACATCAAGAAAGCCACTTACTAATTTGGAAAACAACATTTTGGTATTTGATCCCCAGCAAATCCAGCTTTTATGACACCAGATCCCTATAATAATACAAGGAAGAACTATTTATGTATTTGTAAAATCTACAGTAATTCAAACACTATAAATACTAAAAAATGAAAAAATTAACCAAAAAGCTTTTCTATGAATTCTTACATTATCAATGACAACTGGCTGATTAACAATAACTTCATAAGGCTCCATTATAATTTTGCACTACTAATAATTAACTAATACCAAATATACAATTCCAACCCCAACGATACAGCACACCTACCGGCTGCCGCCTAGAACTACTCTCGCACGTTTTCTACATATTTGTATATTAATTTGCATCACTAAAATATAAAATTTTCCATAATTTTGACTCGAATAGCACAATAAGTAATAAGAATTTGTAAAATCATTTTGAAACACAAATGCAATGTAAATCTAGTTTTCACGATTTAATCGATTTTTCTATAAACAGCTGATTGCATCTGAAAGGTTTTTGGTTAGGCTTCGAAGGCAGTTTTTAAGCAAGTTAAATTCTAATATATTGAACATTATTGGATCCTTCCACAATGGGATTGTCCAGCACTATATACAACACAGTTTTGAAGAGAACTTCCACATATACCCTGGCTATAGTTACTGGAGCATTTTTCTTCGAGAGGACGTTCGATCTGGCCACGGAGAAATTATTTGAAAATGCCAACGAAGGAAAGCTCTGGAAACATATCAAGGATAAATATCAATAATTTAATTGTTTTGTTATTTTTTAGTGTGTTCAATTGTATAATATTGATGTCTGTAAGCTAATTTATATTTAAAATATAGTTTCATTATTGAATGTATTCTCTTTGTTTTCCTATATTCTCTCATCCTCAGAATTCACTAACTGCAGCCTTATTGGGTGTTTATATAGTTATTTATTTATAACTATCAGTTAAATTATGGTTCTAAGAAATGGTAAACTAATTTTTTTTAATTAATTTGCTGATAAGGTTTTCTAGATAAAGGTTGCCTACTTTAAAATGACTTCTCAATTTTCCAACTAAACTGTTTTGTACAATTTAACAATGGCAAATTTTAGGTAATATTCTTCTTGGGTGCAATTTAACTGTTAGTTGAAATGCTAGATGTACGTTCGTAATCTGAATCCATTAAAAAATCAAAATAAATTGAGTATATAATAAAGAATATGCTATATCAAGCACAAGAAGTAACAAGGTTAATTTTTCTCCAGGTAACCAGTACAAGGTGGGAATTGAAAAACTATTAATAACGAAATTACAATATCTTAAGCTTTTAAAAGTTATGTTTTCTTGATTTAGTTTCTAAACACAATAATAAGTCTTATAAATAAAACTAATTTCGAAAGCGATTTAGAAACCCTGTCATCAAATCAGCTGTTAGCCTGTAAACATCGACTGATAGGATTAAGTATAGGGAATCATTTGTATATTTGTATAATATGTTGTGGAACCAAAGATCTAAGTTGTAGTAGTCAGCCAAAGATAGAATATCTAGTTAGGAATGAAATATTTGTATTCAAATAGTCATTGATTAGAGTCTTTCGTCTAATGAGAATTCGTTTTTGAGTTATCACTCTCTTCTGTAACTATGGGTTTTGGAATATACAGATAATGTTGAATATATCCTCCAAAAGCGATGCTTGTAGTATTGATGTTGCAACTAAACCGATAAAGTTTTTGGTAAACTTATTTAAGAGAAAGAAAACTAATGCTGTAAACTCTAGTAACATGGAAGCTAGTAATCATTCAGGTATTTTTCAATTCTTCCACTTCAATGTGTATTATTAGCTCTTAATTTATTTTAAAACTTTTAATATTATAAAATTTCCAGTTGGTGTGACACGCATTCCCTCCACTTTATCTGTCAGAGATATATTAGTATCAACATATCCTACATCTCCCTTATCAACTCCTGCAAGAAATAGAGATATTAATACAGATATGGAAGCTTTAAGAATCTCTCGTCATGATAATCCCTTTTTGAAGGTGATTTGAAGTAATTTTACAATATAGCTAACAAATTCAATTTACTCAATTTTAACTTCTGTTATTTTAGCAAGTTCTTGCAAGTAGAGAAAGCTTAGCTGACAGTTTAGAAGAATCTGAGTCTGATGACATCAACCTAATGTCTCAGGTAATTCAAGAAATAATCAGTTTATTGGGAAGCATAATAACATACTTAGTATCATTGTCTCCCTTTTTTAAAAATATTAACTGTACCTTTGAGCTACTCTTATTTCTCTACTTTATGTTCCCCAATTTTAGAAGCTATTACATTGTAAAATTCTTTTTGGAAAATCCTAAAACTATCATAAAACTAATATGGTTTTAATTAGGGATTGATAAGTTATTTGCACTTCTATAATTTTGTTTTATTGAAAACTAGTTTCGAATGTTATACATTCATCTTCAGTTCTAAAAACACAAAAAATTCAAAAATAAGCAATTCAAAATATAGTTTGGTATTATCATACATAATAAATTAGATGTAATATAAATCAGTATTATAAAACATTTATGAATTATGAATTTAACTAAGACAAGAAATCAAATACATGTTGGTACTCACCATGGTTTAAATGGATTATATCAAACAGAAAAGTTTGTACTGGTTTCTTCTCGCACTGAACTAACAATGAAAGGTGGGATATTTACAAATTTCATTATTTGATGACCAAATAAATATCTCCAGTAGTCAAATCTTAAATTTATTCCCATCTATAATAGAAAAACCAATTACTCACCGGCATTACTGGAAAAAAACCCGACACTTAAACCATTTACCTATAAACATCCTACCTTTCATTGTTAGTTCAGTGCAAGAAGAAAGCAGTATCAACTTTTCTGTTTGATATAATCCATTTAAACCTTGGTGAGTGCCAACATGTATTTGATTTCTTGATTAAATTCATAAATGTTTTATAATACTGATTTATATTACATATAATTTAATATGTATAATAATACCAAACTATATTTTGAATTGCTTATTTTTAAATTTTTTTTGTGTTTTTAGAACTGAAGATGAATTGCATAACATTTGAAACTAGTTTGCAATAAAACAAAATTATAGAAGTGGCAAATAATTTATCACTCCCTAATTAGATTGATCCTTCTATGCCATCATGCGGATGTCAACTAATATGGTTTTATTAAAATTAGCTATTGTAATTTTTGTAGTATTTTTTTAGATGTTTTTATTTAACTTTTAGGAGTTTCTAAGTGAACTAGATACAGATCCCTTAAGTTTACCTGAAGTTCACGAGCATATGATTAGGTCTCCTCCTCCTGTTTCATGGCCAAGATCTCCAAATTTTAAGATGTTTCGTTTTCCCAATGAGGATGGTAATATTAGTCAAGTAAGTTATTTCAAAGTAAAGTAATGAACTAGTTAGAAACAGTAGGAATAGATGCTTTTTTATGCTGTAAGAGTATTATTTCATTGTACCATTATTTATTTTTTTTATTTTCATTTATTCAAATGATGCTTATTAGTGCATGCTTAGAAGAACATTCGACACTGAAATTGTGTATGTCCCAATTAGGGATTTAATAAACTATTTTTGTGTATCCTTTTCACCCAAAAGATGATTCTTTATAAATTTCCATTTAAGATCTTCTATTTCATTTTAACCAATGATAATGTTTTCATAAGATTTTGGCATGGATAGTATTAAATAGTTTACATGTTTCCTCTTCACTCGATTCACTATCTGCATCTTTTCATTGAGAAAATAAACCATGTATATTCACAAAATGATTTACTAATGGGTTACCTTCATCATATTTTAATTCACTGATTTGTCTTCGTAAAAATAACTTTATTCTCTTTTTCTTGAAATTCTTCTTTAGATTCTGCATCATATCAGAGGCCGATTTCTGTTCCTTTTTATATCCCAAATGGATATCAATGGTAGCCGCTATAAAAATTGCTTGAGCCTTGGCTTCTAACGATTTCTGTGTTTTGCCTGAATACAATTACTTTTCCTTGATGTCTTAAAGAATTCCACTATCTCGTAAAATGCTCTTTAACCTGAACTCTTAAGCTCTATAGTTTGCTTAGTTTTCTCCCACATATTATATGTGCTTCTGTATCATACACCAGTTCATGGAAATGCTCACAAGAGAAGGCTATTCATGCTAATGTGTCAGAAAATGAGTGCTAATGGAATAAAGCCATGTAAAGCAGAAAAAGATGCTGAGTATAATATCATACATTGCACAGTTAACAAAGATGCAACTAATTATTATGTGACTGTTCTTGGAGAGGATCTCTTCCTCATCATGATGCTGTTGGCCCAAGCTTCTTCTATGACAGTAATTCCTTCATCAAACCAGGCAAAGGGAGATGTGGAAACCAAATTCTTTTAATCCCAACAGCTCTTTGGTATTCTCTTCATCCATCAATTTAGGTCTTTTGTGGATGCAGGAGAAAAACTGTTTGTAACTGTTTACTGTATCCCTCTCCAAACTCAGGCTTACTTGCATCAACTACGGTATCTATAATTTAGTAGTACAAAGAAGCTAAATAAAGCCTGGACTCTCTTCCTTCCTTCTATTAAACTTTCATGCCATGCATAGCTGAACTCAGATTGTATTTGCTAGCGGAAATATGGCTGGACAACAACCTGCTTAAATCTGAGGAAGAAAAAGATAAGAAGATGAAAATCTAAAACTGTGTTGTTTGTCATCAATTATCTAATATGAGATAATCAATTACCTAACTGCACATACTATGTCTTCTTCCATGATTTTCAGCTTCTTCATCTTTTTCTTTCTTTACCTCGAAGTTGCTGCTAGAAGTTTTAGCCTTAGTCCATCTTCTTCAATTATCCTTCATTGCCACACCTTTCATGTCAGTTATGGATGATACTAATAATGCTATATTATGAGAACCATGATTTTTAACAAATGTCTCTGCCCCACATAAATTTTAACTGATAAACTCTAATTTTGTTTATGAAGTATTGGTAACTCAGATAAGCAGATCTCCAAATATTTGAGAAAAATGTTTCCAAGATGTTTCAAAGTCTCACGCACCCTTCTTCCCCCAGAGATAACTGTCTAATTTCAAAAGTATGTGATTGATTTCCAAACTTATTATAGCTAATTTAACTGGTTTATTATGTATGTGTTAATTTAGGCTTTTCTTATGTGCTTTGTTCATAAAAACTTGAAAACTATGTTAGTTATAAAGTCCTTGTATTTATTTCTTCTTTTTAGGAATATTATTAAGAGGTAATTGATATAAGGAAAAAATAAACAAATATATCATAAAACGTATATTTTTATATGATAAATCTTTATTTCATTTTGAACTATTGTTTTTAGGATTGTATTGGCAGAAGAAGTCCTTTGTCACGATGTGTATCACCTAAACAAGAGGTTAAATCTGAATCTGTTCAAGGTATCAATGGATTTTATCTATTTTCTGTTTAACACTTATAAAAATTTACTTATAGTTTGTAAACAAAATTTTAGAGGATTCTCTTACCAAAAGTGTTAACACCCTTCTATCTCCAAGGGTAATTCTTCCATCTAGACCTCATCAGCGATCCAGCAGTGATGTGAGAGGTATTAATTTTAATTTAATTAACTTGTAGGTATAGTTATTAATTTTTGTTTCCCCTGTTTAGATATTTCATGTCACTTTTTCATTAGGCATACAGTTAATATTTTCTGGTGGATTTTGGTAATTATATTGGGATGTAGCATAAGATTATAGTTGTTTTCAATTAATGAGATTTCATGCTTCATTTGTTTTCATGCATTAGTGGGTTTATTTATTATCATACAAAGTTACTATATTGTTGAAAATACCACGAACCGCTTAAAAATCAACAGAGCTAGAGGAACTGACTCCTTAATATTGAAGTTATTCAAATCTTAGTTTCTAGATCCTATGTAATATCCATTCTTTTTGAAAGCGACATCAAATGCCAAAAAAGGCAAATTGCCTGTCTCCATTTTCATTATTTATCTCAATTTTTACATGGCCTTTTGTCGTACTTTGCTCAGCTTATTGTAGAGTCTATCATGTCATGGACAATTTTCAAAATGGTAATCCAATCAGTACTGTACACCTGTGCTGCTACCTGTTGGAGAGATCGCGAGGTTGTGACTTATGTCTGTATTTTTTACTTTCCCTTACTTATATACGAAGTATATAGTAAGAGAAAGTTTTGCGATCGTGAAAATTTTCGAATTCAAGTTTTCGATGAAACTTGCCTAATGTCTTCTCCTTAAAGCCCTTTAACTTTTCATATATGTAGTATATCAACGAGAAAATGCAGAGAAAAAAGTTATGATGAAAAGTATATTTTATTTGTGGATAACTTAAAAAGTATGGCTTATATAGTAAATTATTCATAGACATGTATGAAAGCTAATTAAATTATCTAAAAAACAAAAACAAAATCATGAAAATCGGACCAGAATTAGCAAAGATATAGCACATCGGAATAATAGGAAGTGGCAATTATATCTTGGATTTTACAATTGTTTACAATTTTCTCGTTAATGAATAACGATTTTGATAAAACTTTCCTAATGTCTTCTCCTAAAAGCCTTTTAACTTTTGATATATGTAGTACATCAACGAGAAAATGCAGAGAAAAAAGTTATAGCGAAAAGAAAATTTTATTTGCACATAATTCAAAAAGTAAGTAATTTATGGTAAAACATGTATGAAATCATTAGAACGGTGATTAAACTCTAAAAAGGAATGATCGAAATCGGACGAATACTTTATTTGCGTATAGCTTAAAAAGTATTCATTCTAATGTAATTATGTGTAGAATTGTATGAAAGGCAATTAAATTATCTAAGAAATAATAAAAGAATCATCAAAATCGGACCAGTATTAGCAAAGATACAGTGTATTTTATGTGGAGCACAAGACCCTAGATGGATATCCAAGCGCATCCGAAAAGAGACGGATGCGACCAAACCTTCTCCCACCAATCCGCCAATCTGTTGTCAACAATACGCTCTATAATAATGCAATGCAAGAAAACAAAAGCAGAAATTAACTTAATAATTTCTACTTTTATATTATTTAATTGAAACAAAATGTTTCCATAGAAACTGATCCAAAACTTTTAAAATATATTTTCAACTTGACAAACTTAAAATATAAATAGTGTACAGAATTGTCGTACTAAAATTGTTTTATTGTGCTTATGTGGGAGAAGATGTGAAGAATTGAATGCTGCCGAGTTTATTTCAAGTATTGTTTATGTGAACTCTTTAAAATTGTATTGAAAAGATAATTATTATAGGACGGTAATGGAAAGTTGTGTTGCGCGCACCTCACCAGATTTTTTTCATTGAAACGGATTTGATTCACGGGATTTCTTAGGGGTTATTCTTTCTTATTTAAGACAATAATGGAGCTCACTCAGCTTCCAGGGTAACTGAGTAGTTTAAAAAAATAATTATAAATGACAAAACTTTTCCCACTCAGTATGTGGACGTCAGAGGTAAATTGTTGTAAGTCCACTTTTGCTGAGTTGGTTTCTATTATCATATTTGCATTATTCTGGCCATATTATTTAAGTATCTTATTGTAAATAAGCTAAAAGGGTCATAAAATACACAACACTTCAATTATAAAGATTGAAAACTGCCCACAACAAGCAATGCCTTGGTATATACAATTTTACCTCTGATGCAAAGATATATGCTCTTCACTATAACTGTTGCTATGGTCATAACTGATTTAGTAGGCTTTATCTCTTTTGTAAATATTTTGGAAAAAAGTGTTTTTCATATTTATTAATTTCTAAATTTAAGTACAGTTAAATCCATTTATACGGATCAGGTTTTTAAATGGCCTTTTTTTAAAGTTAATGTTCCCATTAGATAATAATTTTTAGATATGATAGTAAGAACATTACTGTGTCCATAGGCAAAATATTCGCTTTTTAGTTTTATTCAATGTAAAGCTTCTACTTAGATCGTGCAATAAATTATGATAATAAGATGCTTTTTGTTAAATTTAAGAAAGGTTTGCTAGAATGTCACAGGATGTTGACTCGGATTGACTCACCAGTTATAAATAGTTTTTATTGTAATAAACGGCAAATCTGCTTATTTAAGGATTTTGTTTTACTTATTATCCGGATTTCCTTTGGTCTTAGCTAGTCTGGATAAACAAGGTTTTACTGCACTAAAAATTTCATTGCATTTAAGATATGTTTTGTTTGAAAATTTTTATTCTTACTATTTGTTAGTGGGTTTCTTAACTGGTTTAACAAAAACCTTGTTTTCTTTTCATTTAAATGTAGAATAATTTTATTAACAATGTGATATGAAGTTTCTCCTAGAACTTTATTCTAACTCTGAGGATTCATGATGATGAAATTAAAAACACTTGTTCTTTGGAAGCCAAGGGGCTCAATTTGATTAATCACGTTCCACGTTTTATTAGTGTTATCCTGAAAAATTGTCATTTTGTATTACATAAGTGGTTGTTATTTATTTATGTAAATGATTCATGGTTAATGATTAAAGAACTCATATTCATTTTTTTTTTTCTTTTTCAAGAACGAAATTTCACACTGTTGACTCCAGCTCCTTTGAGGTCACTAACAGATGTTAGACGACTACGATGTGACGAAGATAGTCAGCAGCTAGTTGCATCTGATAAAGTTCACCAATAAATAAATGCATCCATCTTTTGCGTCTATAGCTATTTTAGGAATTTAATTTATATTCTTAGAGCATTATGTTCAAGTATTCTATTCTAGTCATTTATGAGTTTCTGATATTAGTTTATTATTTTTATTTTTCTAACATAAATAAATAAGAAAAATTTTGAAAAGTATTTATGTCTTTCGATCATAATTGTGCAATATATTAATAACATATTTCTTCGAGTACTGCTATATTGTTTAGTTATTTTCAATAAAAGACATGTTAAGCATCGAATGTGAGTTTAGAAAATTAGCCTGGATAGTTACATTATTGAATTTTAACTCAAATCAAAAAATATAGAAAATTAATATGACAGGGAGTTATCTAGTCATTAAGTTGTTAGTTTTGAAGCTTAAGAAAGTTGTTGAAAAGACGCAATTCCTTACATGGCAGGTTCCATGGAGCATTCCTCATCAGTTGTAGTGCATTATTGTAATAATGTGAATAGTCATTATAAATCTCAGTTTTATATGTATATTTAAGTCAGCAATATTGTATAAGAGGTTGTAGCATTAGGTGGGGACATTTTTTCTGCGGAGTAATTGTGATTAATAATTACAGATCAAGTGATGAAATTCTAGAATTAGTATTTAAAATATAGTAGCTGTTATTAATTTATTATTGTGTTAAATACTGTTTTTCATAAAGTTGAGTACTGTTTTTATTTATTTAATAGTTTAAAAAAAAATCTTGTGATATTTTCTGTTGGTAAAATCTTATTTATTTTGTTTATAAGATTATAAGTCTTTAAAGGGAATCTGTTGTTGCCTATAGTATTTATGAGATCTTGCACATAGGGAGATGCCTCATTAATATGTACAGTTATTTAATATTTAATGGAATGGTACTAATGTTATTCATAAGCTTAAAAAGCACAAGGCTATAAATATTGAAGTGGTTCTACTTTTTTTATAAGAGGCAAATTTCATGTGCACGGCAATTGTTAAATTATCTATTATTTTTTAAGGCACTAAATTATTTTTGAATATTTATATATAGAAAGTTAAATGCTTAGAATTAATAATGAGTCTTCTAGTTTTTTTGTAATGTGTTAAAATGTTTAGAAATTGTTGGCTCTTGACTACTAAAAGTAACGCACAAAACAGCATATTTTTAAGATAAGTAACAACAATTCTTCCTGTTAAACAGTTAAATTGAATTTTCAAATTTGAAATTTGTGTAAACTTTTTTTTCATAATGAACCTAAAATTCTGTTTTGTGTTATTTTATGAAATAAACTTTCTTTTTATTTACTTAGTTACCGTGATATCCTGTAATTTTTTAAAGAACTTTGTAATCCTTATTATTCTTAAAGCTGAAGATGTTATTAGATTATAATTTAATAAATTCCATTGGCTGAAAAGGAACAAAATTGTTTTATTAATTAAACTGTGTAGTTTTATTTGCACCTATCTCACTATTAGCATTTTTTTTACCATTGTCAAATAATGATTAAACCAATATTTGATTTATAGGCTTACCCCAAAAAACACCTGGAGAAATTTTATCATTTATATGTCCATTCTTTGCTTTTTAATATTTTATATTTTGTAGAATGGTTTTGTTGTATGTGCTAATAAATAATTATTAATTACAGCATAACTGTTTTTATGCTTTAGAAAGTCTTAAGTAAAAAGTTTTACCAGAGAGCTTCCTGACAAACTATTTTGGGTTTCCTCTTGTGCATTGAGAAAGAAACTGTTATCTTACAGGTGTTTGAAGGTTCTGGACTAAGTAGTCACTCTTTTTTTTGTCTATTCCAAAAGGGGGTGACCCAAATATACAGAGGTCGGATTAACACTTCAGTATACTGTTTGGCTTACAATAGTGAAATTGTTTTAATGTTTATTCATTTTATCAAAAGTGAAATCCTACTTTTTTAAATTTCATAACACTACTAGTTAGGTAAGTGTTGTAATCGGTTCAAAATTTCAACAGTTCTATGCTTTAAATTTTTTTAATACCCTCCCCCCAAAGTCACACATCACTCTAGGATAATTGTCTAATTTAATAATTGTTTATTTATTTAATAATTCTAATGAATACGAATATTACAATTGAATACAAAGCAGTTAGTTATCACAAATGATGCTAGAGAATCCTAGTGCATCGACCTTTGGGTAACTTCGGCGGTAGATATTGATAATGTGTCCCGATTGTGAAGTTGTACCACATTTTTAAAAAGTATTCTCTGTAAGTTCCCATGGAAACCCATTCACTTTTCATCAGTTATTTAAATAAAACGGAAAACAATACATCTACAGGAGCATTGCAGTTGCTACAAAATTGTCTACAAAACTAAATTAAAAAAAAAAAATCTGAATTGAACAAATATTAGCGATGACAAAGGAAAAAAATCTGGTGCGGTGTGTGCATCATACAACTTTTCCTTACCATCCTATAATAATTATCTTTTTAATATAATTTTAAAGAGTTCACATAAACAATTCTTCAAATAAACTCAGCAGCATTCACATCTCCCACATAAGTACAATAAAACAGTTTTTTAAACAATTTTAGTACGACAATTCTGTACACTATCTGTATATTTTAAGTTTGTCAAATTGAAAATATATTTCAAAAGTTTCGGTTTTGTTTCCATTAATAGTATAAAAGTAGAAAATATCAAGTTAATTTCTACTTTTGTATTCTTACATTACATTATTACAGAGCGTATTGTTGACAACAGATTGGCGGATTGGTGGGAGAAGGTTTGGTTGCATCGGTCTCTTTTCGGATGCGCTCTGTTATCCATCTAGGGTCTTGTAGTTCTCATAAGGTACTCTCTATTTTTTCTAATTCCGGTCCGATTTCGATAATTCTTTTTTAGATAATTTAATCACCTTTCATATGATTTCTTACACGATTTAACAGAAAATTGTAAAATCCATGATATAATTGCCACTTCCTGTTAGTCCGATGCGCTGTATCTTTGCTAATTCTGGTCCGATTTTGATGATTTCGTTTTTGTTTTTTAGATAATTTAATTGCCTTTCATAAACTTCTATACATAATATAGGTACTATAAAACCCATACTTTTTAAGTTATGCACAAATAAAATATACTTTTCATCATAACTTTTTTCCATGAATTTCCTCGGTGATGTACTATATATATTAAAAGTTAAAGAACTTTATGAAGAATAATTTAGGCAAGTTTCATCAAAATCGTTACAACCGTTTTCGAAAAAAGTGTAAAATCGATTATATTAAGTGGCACTTCCGGTTAGTCGATTTTGATGAAAATGTTGCTGTAACACCACTTGCATGTTCCTTACCTCATATAAAGTAATTTCAGTGCTGTTCAACTTTTTGTTTTTGAGGTAGGCAGTTCGCGTACACACAGACTCAGAGACACATAAATAAGTGAGACATAATAAATAAGATAAGAGACATAATAAATAAGATCATTTTGAGAGATTTTGTTATTTAGACTCAGGAGTAACTATTTTTTCGTTGAAAACTCGAATTCGAAAATTTTCACGATCGCAATACTTCCCCTTACAGTATACTTTATTTATAGGTAAGGGAAAGTAAACAAAAATACAGCAAACCATTTTTCTATAAACTTGTCTATAAGCTTCTATAATACTTTTCAATAAACGCATTTTTATCATTATATTATCATGAGTAAATTGTCGTATTAAATTCTTTTTAAACTTCCGCATTTAGTTGTAATTTTAGTAGGAAGTAGGGAGATCACATTTTATTTTTAAATTCATTATCTTTCTTTCCAGACCGCGATAATAATGCGTTTATTGAAAAGTTTGTTACATACCATCAGAGGAAAAGCCAATAGCAGACAATATTGTATTAAATAACACATATTTATTAAAAAAAATGTTATTTTATTCTCCTTAAAAAGTGGGGTCCAAGGTGTGTCAGGCTCGGATTTGATGAAACTGTTTTTTTGGTATTGCACACCTAAAAATCTTTGACTTTATATTTTTCGAAATCCAAAATTTTGAATTTTCAAATTGCCACGTTTTCAAAGGTAATCATGGTGGGGGGTTCCGGAAAATATTGAAAAAAATTCGGAGGCTTTGTTTTGGATTATTATTGTTGGCTTTGTTTCATTAACTGATCTTTGTAATCGACCAAGAAAAATAAAATGTTAACCACTCCTCAACATTTGAGGTTTTATATTTCAAGATATATAGAATCCAAATATCGAATTTTAAAAAAAATCCGTCCGTCCAAGATTTTTTATTTGATTTTTGTTATAATAAATCAAAATATGATAAAATTTCCTTCAACATTAATAAAAACCATTTAAATCTGACCAGTATTAGCTGAGATATAGCGTAATGAACTTTGTAGACTTCGTTGGATTATTTCTCCACTTCCTTCAGCTTCTTGGTCTTTCCTTTTCTTTTCTCACTGAAGTGCATCTCCAGCATTTTCCTCTATACCATTTCACCCTCTGTTTACATGTCCTAACCATATTGGCCTACTTGCTTTGGCACAGTTTCTTCTTAACACTCTCAGCTCGGCACTCTCACGGCGATCATCTTGGTACAAGCTTCAGATTTCTGCTCCATAGGCTCCTACTGCTTAATTTTGTTGCCGAACTTGGTAGGTATCTTTTACCAAGTATTCTGCACATGTTCCTTTTCCGAAACATTCCAAATGCTCATTTGAAAGGTAATCTAATTTTCTGAACTGTAAACCAAAGCGATGTAAACCAAAGTCCTATGAATGGAAAAACTAGATATTTTTGAAATATTACTATTTGAAAATAATAAAGCATTGTGTAATGATTGGCAGCGTTTTTCAATTAGCAATCAAATCCACGTAAAAAGACTTTTTTTCAAGCGAACCATCTTTTCAAATTTGTTTCTCATACTCATTCCATATTCCGAATTAGCAACTTAAAAAACGCTAAATTTCTAATTTGGTCCAAAACAAAAAATATAAAATTTTTCGTCTCCTTGCCTCGGCAATTTTTAAGGAACAAAAAACCCGGTTGACAATTGAATCCGTCATTTTGTAGCATATTCCTGACTTTTTGCTTGCATTATATATGACATAGTTGAGGTGTCATTAATGCACATAAATCCGGGGTTTACACTAATCTATCAAAAAAGTCAAATCAAATTTAAATTATTTAAATAATCGATTATTTACTTCTATTTTCAGTTTAATAAGATTTTCAAGTTAAACAATCCCAAATATTGCTCCTAATAAAATAGGTTACAAATTTGAAAGGCATAAGGTTGAAACACAAGTTATTTATTAAAGTGAAATAAGGGCAATTATTTTTTTTTTTTTAATCGATGTAATTATTAATGTTACAAAGTTTCAAAATATCTGATACTACATCAAATCTGATATATTATGTGATTAAACGTGTTTTGGGGATAACTTTCATGTAAATAAAAATAAAAACACAGATAATACTAAATTTATAAGATAAACAGGATAATAGAAATAATAAACAGATGATAAAAAGTACAAATGAACAGGTCCTAAACACGTGCCTTCGGACACAATAATTCCACTGCCAAGACAATGATGCCAATGGGATAAAAAATGTCGGGCTAAATACTCTGTTAAAGCATTGGAGTAGAACGATTGCCTATTTTGGCCCTGTTGTCAAACCAGTGGGACTTGCAGAACCAGTAACATTTTGTTCCAGCGGTTGAAGTGTGTAATGACTCTTTTTCTAACGTAGTTATTTAGTACGCAAATAAATTTTATGATGTCATTGATCGTACTGTCATCTCGGCAACGTATTGCAATACTGAGTACTGGAAACTTTTAAGCTATCATACCTAATGCACATTCAATTGTCTTCCTTGCCCAGCTTAATCGGTGGTTGAAAATTCTTATAGTGTTGTCAAGAACCCGATTTGAGTAAGGTCTCATTGAATAATGCGACAACGGGAATGCCTCATCTACAAAGTAGTAAGGAAAAAAACAATCATCATAATCGTCGTGGGGGAATTTCAAGTTGATAATTGCTTAACCAATATTTTATTTCTGAGGTTCTAAAAATACCTCCATCATTATTTCTGCCAGCATAAACAATTTCTACTATTGTGAAAAAGCCATCTGCATCACAAGATCTTACTAGTATTACGGAGTAGAATGTATGAGAAATAATTATTTTATTTTCTATAATTTTTATCATGCATTTAAATATCACCATTGAAAAAACATGGGTTTTTCCAAACAATGTAACTCTTGTTTCCGACATCGGCATTAGAATAACTAGTACTATATATCAACATTTATAATCCCTTGTAAAGGTGTATCAGTTATGTAAATTAATTCTAATTCATCAATAATAATTTAGTTACTCTCAAATAAAATAATTTTTTGATAAAGACAAAATTTGTGATTATATCTATTTTCGTTTTCCCATCTTTATTATAATTACAAGAATACAATAATAATTTCTAATTTGGCCACACTGTTAATAAAACATCCTCATTAAGGAATTATCTAATAATGAATATGGGTAACTATTTTTGTTTATTAAGGCTCATTTGTATTGAAAGCTGGTAATTTCAATGAAATATTTTACAGGAAAATGGAAACTTTCCAAGCATGCCAGATGGGAAGAGAGAAATTGGAAATTGACATGTACTGAGCCTAATAAGATTTTGGCTTTAATGATCCAGGTGAACCTGAAATAATTCTAGTTCTTTTTTGAAATAATATTTTGAAGGACTTCCTCTCGGTATCTGCTTATACCTAGAATTAATTATATAAACTACACATTCACAATTATGATTTTTTCAAAAGTACTGTTTTGATTTTTCATGTGAATACTGTTTCATTGACTTATATCCTTTTTCTAAAAGGCAAAATTCATTATAAACAAACAAAACATGACAAAGCCATTGTAAAAAAAATTATTTTTACCCTCTTAATTGATATACCCAAATACCACAGAATTGTTGAAGATTTATAAAATTCTGGCAGACTTTGTATTATGTTAATTGAAAGTAACACTGTCATAACAATCTTGCTATCAATTTTGGAATGGACTAACAGCTTCTGTTAAATTTAGAACTTTTTTTGGAATATAATTTCTATATTTTAGGAAGTGATACATTATGTAGCTCTCAAGAATAATTTTTTTTTTAAAGGAATTACAACTGATTGTTCTGCATGGTGATGTGGTTTTAGAATCACTTTTCCTAGCTCCAGAGAATAAAATGATAAAAAGTGTATACAAAAATGGCACTTTAGTTATAGCTGTAAAATGTCAGGTATTTAGAGAAAGCCTATATTTAAGCTTACTTTATTACACTTTTATAACTATTTGTTCATGTTGATTTATTATAGGACAGTATCCATAAGTTTAGAGTGTTATTTTCTTCCCTTTCTGATGGTGTTGAGTGTGCTAATTTTTTGAAAAAATATATGGAAGTTGGTGGTTTAGAAGGTATCTGCAGTAAAATTAAAATGAATATTTTAATCTAAAAGTAGTTAACACAAATAAAACTGTAACAGTAGAAGAAACCTAAATGTTATATTAAATCCATTGGCATATCAGTGATCAACAAAAATTTTTTATCTTAGGATCCAAATCAGGAGATGTTACATTACTGGAAATGTTGGCCAAAGTTATGAAAGATGAAGATTCTCTTCCAGGTAAATAAATACCAGTTTTCATTATGGTACTAGGTGTAAAAATTTTACATGATGTTATGTTCAGTTCAAGAAAAATATTCTAGTAATTGAATTGTTTTAAGAGAAAATCATTTAAAAGTTGTGACCAAGAGCTTTTTAAGTTTATGCAATTTAGTTTGATGAATCGGGACAATCTCTTGCGGCATTCCAGAGGAGCAGGGTATATAAGTGATAAGGCAATGTGCTTCTATTCTCCTGATCCCGGGTTCAAGATCAGCTGTGGCAGATAATTATTTATTCTGTTATTATCAGCCGTGGGATTGGGAGACCCTCCTGGAGCTCGCCCTGCCTCTATAGAATGAGTATCCCTAATTGGAGGAAAAAACCTGTCTGTTGAGCGTGATCTCGGTCAAATCACCTCTTTGCATAAATATTGGGTGGGTTATCATGGGTTGTAGTTGTAGTTTTTTTTTCTTTCCTTCCGGCATCCCAGAGAAATTCATCAGAGAGGATTATAGTCTGTAGATTTGTATAAAAGAGTGGTAGCTCTATGAACTACATCACTCCAAATCTCCACTTTTTGGTTTAATATTATCATAGAAAAAAAACCATTGCAATAATAATTTCTGATTTGATTCTTGAAAAGAACAATTTTTCCCAATCTATATTCCGGAATACGTTCAAAGACAATTCTACTAGTGTCAAATTCTTTTCTGATCATAATTATTTTAAAAATATTCCTAAAAGGTTCTATTTACATTATTTAATAAGGTTTTATTTTTGACCCATAAAGATAACACTTTGAGCAGATGATTATTCTAGTGAAAAAATATTGTAATTTTAATCTGTAATGCAAAACCTATTTGGGCCGATGTTACATGGTATACAAATTGTAATAAAGGTAAGGAAAATACTGTTGGTATTTTTTTAGTTCATAGTTTTAAATATATTCCGACAACTCGTCCAGAAGAATATGGCAGACCAAGACAGATCTAATGTGGCAATAAGTTGAAACTAACGCCCCTAGCACCTTTAAAAAGGTAGGTCAGGTAGAAAAATGAACCTTATGTAAATTTGTTCAAAAATAAATTTATGAATTCCCATTTTTTTATTAATTCTTGTTTTCAACGAATTATTACAATTATAGCAAAATGAAAACAAACATGCCATTTATAGTTCAACTGTTAATTGGGTAAATTGAGTGTGGAGGGAGGAATAGTTTATTCCCCTCTCGCAGACTATTCGCCTTGCTTCACACTGCCATATTCTTATGGGTCAGGTATAATTTGTTTCTTATGACACATGATATTTATTATAGAATACTATAATATTGACAATAATTATTACTTTTTTTGGAAACAAATATAGAACAAATAATGGTGGGTAGCCACTTTTCTTTTTCCTTAATATTTTGCAAAATATTAATTAAATTTTTTAATTAATTTCACAGCTCCTGAGAGCCTACCCAGTGACTATCCCTTAGAGGATGCAGTAAAATTGTGTATTTTGGATCCAGGCTTTCCCAAACTTGTAGGAAGAATTGAGAAGATAATAAATGAAATGGGGAAAACAGAAAAACAATAATTTCAATGTATATTTTTTATAAAAGTTAAGATATTTACATAATTGTTTCTTATTTACATTCAATATTCGTTTATTCTTTTTTTAGTGTTTTCTTTTTCTGAAAATACAAAATTTAATAAAAAAAATTAAGAAATGAAGAAAAAGATTATGAAAAATTAAAATTACCATTTCTTACCAGCAAGATCTCGGAAAAATCAGCTTGATATGAAGTCTTCATCACTTTGTCACAAAGATCAGAAAGTTCGTTATCACGGATAGCAGTAGATTTAATGACAGAAATGTTTCGATTTGTTTTAGGTATAGGAACTGCAGGTTTGAATGCAACCTGACTTGGGTCATATTCTTTATATATTTCTTTGCATGATCTAAATAACAGATAAAATGATTAATTAGAATGATATATTAATGCTATAGAATAATTAATGAAATTTAAGATACAGACAGAAGTTATTAATAAGTGTAACAAGTCATTGTTTAATGGAGAAGTTATAGCTTCTTTACATTTTTGGGTTATAATACCCAATAATAGCTTTAAAAATTACAGAAGATTATCAAAATGGAGTTTGCATCCAAGAGTTTAAATTTAAATAGTCCAAAGAACATTAAATAATGAGACTTAATGTCTACTTAAAATAAATCTTAAAAATTATACATTAAACAAGTTTATCAAAATGAAATAAACTTCTTTTACCATTAAAGCACTTAGGAAGTCTAATAATTATTTATTAATAATTAGCTACGGTGACATTGCATACATTTTTATTCTTCTTTTCTTACATATATTTTATATATCCATATAAAATAAAATCCATTAGATATATTAAATATATGTAAGAAAAGAAGAATAAAAATGTATGGAATGTCACTGTTGCTAATTGTTAAGAAATAAATTTATTTCCAAAAACCATAATATTATTTCTCTCGATAAATAATGAAGGGTTGAATTTTCTAAATTAACTTACATAAATCAAGAGAGAAATATATATAATTTGAATGTTTTTTTGTTTTTCATTAATATAAATTGGTATAGGTCAAAGTATCAACACAAAATTTGTTAGTAATACTCTCTCAAGTTTTGGCTATTTAGCCATTTTCAAGTATATGGAAAATAGAGATATACTAGATTTTGTTTATAATGATTCCAAATGGATTTATTGGTTTTATTCGTAATAGCTGCTTGTTATAACCGATACTAATTCGGGAAGAGGAGAAATTTAAAAGGAATTTATTTTAACTTTATTGAAATTATGAAATTTTCATATTTTTTTATGCAGATTTAAATTTCCATATTGAACATCCACAATGAAAGGAACACAATTCAAAAACTGTATTTTTTTTTTAAACAAAAATTAGATACAGGTTCAGTTATACATAGAAGCCCCCAGGGTGTTTCCTCTAGTACAGGTTGCAGGCTGATTGCCTATTGGTTTGGCCAGATATTTGAGGACAGGCTGCTCTTTCAGATATTAGGGATCAAATAACTAAAATTTGTGACATTAGCAATTTTCAGTTGTGTCTCTTTGATTCTGGTTGTGCAATATGCAGAAAAATTTTGTAACTTTTATTCTATCTTTGAAACCAAATTTCTCAATTATATTACATAGATTGAACATTTGAAAGCACTAAACTTGTTTAGTAAAAAAATCCATTATGCAGGACTGCTTCGAGAATTTATTTAAATAGCCTTAATTAATCTGATATGATTTTTCAGCCTCTAAAATATAAATAACGTTTGCTTGTGTCACCCTTAAAACTTTTTTAAAGTACAAATTGAGTCCAAAGCAGCTTCTATCAAAAGTGCCTGCTAATCATCTTCCTTCAAAATGTTTGTTTACATTTTGAGCTGACTTCCTCTTTCATTTTCCCTATAACCAACCCCTTATGCCAGAAATGGTCAAGTAGAAGGAGAGTGGAAAAAAAGTCCCTATAACCGACGTCGTTTTAAGTGATATTCAGTGTATTTGTAAAAATAATGATTCCACAATTAAATACTGAAAAATCTAGATATTAAATTTATAGGTTATGCAAATAATAAGCAGTGAAGTACTGCAAACAGGATTGTTCTCGTACACTGCCCTTCTGTCCTGGACCTAAGAGGTGTCTCAGCCATAGTAAGGTCCCCATACAATTGAAACATTAATCTGAAAATTGCATCAACTGATAAGAGACTGCAATGCTGTACTGATAAGAGAATGGAATGCTGCTTCTAATTTGGAATTTTACACTCTATAGTTATAATGTAAAGTATTTATAATTATAACTACAAGGATTGTTACACTTAGTATATCGCTATTTATAACTGATACTTACAACTTAGCGACATCAGAAGGTAGTGAGCCGATTCCTGTTGCAGGGACTCCACTGATAATATGTTGAGCAAGTAATCGTACAGTAGGATGATAATGTTTCTAGAACAGGTTAATTAATATTAATCTAGTAAACTCATAAGTATTTATTTAAACCTGAGATACAATACACAATATAACAGGAAATATCAAAAGCTAGATAAGAGCTTCTCAAATTAACTATATTACATGCTGAGGACCACCAGAGCCCCTCACAAGGCCCAACCCTTAAAGGGGCAAAAAATATAGGTACTGTTCTGAACAAGTCCTCTTCCTCTTACCTGAAATAATCAATAATTTATTGATAATATCAATAGTTTCAACTTTTGAAATAATCAAAGACAATACTTGGCTGGGGTATTGGTGCTTGAAGGTCTGAGTTAAAACCTGTCTGTAATAATTTTCTGGTAACAGTTTTTATATAAACACAGAATATATGTTTATGCAATAAATATTAAAACATAATCAAACGTTCACATTAAAAACCTTTATATTTATATAATATTATACATAAAACACTAATATCTCAAAACTTGACATGATTTTAGCTCTAACTAGCTCAAATGTTTGGTCTCTTTTGAGCATACTAAAATCCACTTCTACAAACAATGTTGACAATAGGGATATCTGATAATCGTTTTTTTTATACTATCAGTTGTAACCTTTTTTTTTTAAACCCAAAAACCGGAAAAAAAAACGATTGAAAATAAATTTCATAAAAAATACAAAAGAACTTAAACTTCTACTTTTAAATATAAAAAAATTGCTGAAAATTGAATTGTACTTCTATAGCCTAAGAAAAAATAAATATTATATAATAAATATAAAATAATAAATATTTATATAATAAATATTATAAATAATAAGTATTATATATAATAAATATATATTTATATAATAAATATATATTTATATAATAAATATAAAATAGCCTAAGAAACGTGAAATTCATCTTTTAAAAAAATGGTGTCTGTAAAAGTGGTCGCTGCATTAGTGCTCTTTCACACCATTTTTGCCAACTAATTTGTATTCAATTTTAAAATTCGTATTCATTGGAATTATTAAAATTATTACTACTATAATTTCAATAAATACAAATTTTAAAATAGTATCAAAGCAATTGGTCAGCAAAAAGGTGCTACAGAAGCAGTGACCGCTACAGATAAGGCGGATGCATTGTAAAGCTGTACCATAATCAATTATTTCCAGGATTAGCTATTAATTTACTTGCGTAAAGTTATTCTATGTTATTTCTTGAAGATCAATGTGTAATTTATTTGAATTAAAGGTCTTCCCAATGATCAGTTATTTTTAACATTTCCAGGAGTTGTTTTGTGACATCAAAAAATCTTTTGATGGGAAGTTATTTCATTCAAGATAAAATCCCCCTAAACTGGTTATTTGCATCGGTTATAATTGAAGCTAAAATAACCGATGACTGGTTTTTTTCACAGCCCTAAAAACCTTAATAGAGTGTCATTCTTAGTTCGAGTGACATTATTTTAATAATGTAAACATATATTAGCAACTAAAAAGACTGTGTAAAGCAGCAAAGTACTGGGTAAAAGTAAATGAAAGGTTTTTTTTTTCCCATGAATAAAAAACTGGTTAACAAAAGAAAACCTAAAAATTGAATAGAAATTATTTCAATAATCAAGATTATAGTACAAAGGATTATAATAAACTACAATGATGATAGACCAATAAATTTGTTTGCTAACTAGCAACAAAAAAATTATATGCTTATATGTATTATTTAGCTAAATAAGATTCTTTTCATACTTAAATTCAGTCATAAACTCAATTTTTGATCATTTTAAAATACCTTTAACAAAGTCATCTCATAAAGAGCTGTGTTTTCCGAGCTGCAATACTCTGGATCATCAAGCTCGGAGAGGTAAATGCCTTGTCCTACACTGGTATCCAGGTCAAGAAGAATGTCTAGTGCTTTGTTGTTCTACAAAATATAACAGTAAAAAAGTAGCATTTTAAATGTTTATCTTGAACTCAGTAATCATTACAAATTTTTATTAGGATCACAATCTGTATATGTATTAAAATCAAAGGAAATTTAATTTTATTGTTCAATTCATAAATAAACAATATAAACAGTAATTATAATCATTATTTACTTTACTTGCAAAATAATTAAAAAATAAGAAACACATTATTAACTTAAACATAAAATATAGCCACCAATTCAGCTAGAAAATTTTATTAAAAGTATAATCTATAAATAATCTTAGTACAATTAATATTCACTAACTTTAAACAACATTTCGAAGTTATTTAGTTTAAAAACAAGTATAAATTAATTTGTTTACAAGGATACGGATGAACGTTCACATGAAGTCAAAATTAACGATGAATAATTGAAATGAAATTTTTATAATTAATTATCACTCACTAAATATAACTTAATTATACCAACAGCTGTTAATAATTCTGAAGACAAGCAGAGCAGAATATATCATAACAACAATAATCAACTCACTTTAAATGTTTTTCAATAACGTCAGACTCACAAAAATGCAGCAAAAAATGAAGTTAAATACTTCCTCAGTTGCAAATTTAATATCGACTAATATCCTAACAAATACAATACAGTGTTTAATTAATTAGCTACTACAAGATATACCTGCAATGCATGCTTCACAATGTTAAGCAAAGCTAAAACTGTATGATGCTCATTTTGCAGGCTTCCCACACTCATCCTCTTAACAAATGCCAGAAGTCGGGCAGTGCTGAGTTTTTTTCTTCTGCCTAAAATGACATGCTCCAAGCAATCTACCAGAAGTTCGCTATTTGCACCTCTCACTCCTACATTCCAATTTTTTAAATAAGTGAACAGAATCCATTTTATATAGAAAAAACAACATCTTAGAATCTATCATAAAAACAATACCTGCATCGACATTGTAAATATTCCGATAAAGATGAGCATAAAACTTATTAGGATCAATAGTAAGTGTTTCTCCTTGTCCAGAAAGAATTTTAAAAACCGTAAGAACACAGTTCAATTGTTCCTTAACTTTCAAGTCACTGTCAGACATAATTCGATTTAAGACAGTTACAATATCTTGATAAAACTCTATATTGATACAATGAGCAAACCTAAATAACAAAAATATTATTAAATCACTGAATCAAAAATATATAAAAAAGTTTATAAACTAAGTGTTCAAGAGTTTTTAACGCATTAATTTATAGAATAAATGTTGAGTTATAAACCAGACACTTTCCTATAACTTAAATGGAGTTAAAATATTATAAGTCAATATTTTCCTAGTTTTAATTTATACTAAAAATATTACTTGGCTAATCCTTGAAGAGCAGCACTAAGTAGTCCAGAAGAAGGAGCACTTTTTAATATTCTGAAAAAAATCATGAAAACCACTTTGGTTACTTCAGTTAGAAGATTATTTCTAGCATTTTTATTTTCTTCAGCTTTAGTTTCTAGCAATTCCTTTTCTATTTCAGCAATTCTTTTTTGTTTCTACGAAAAATAAATAAATGAATGAAAAAATAGGTACATATTCATACCCAGATAGGAACAGGCTATGTTCATACAGGAGGTTTTATTTATTTGAAATATGACAACTTTTTAATCTTTGTAATCATACCTTGCTGGAAAAGATAAAGACCAGGGTACTACTTAACTCCGTTTGGTATGATGCTATAACAATCTTTTTTACTAACATAAATCTGTAACTCCAATCAACTTCACTTGCGACAAAAATGAGTTAGCCCATTACTAGTCTCTTAAGTTACTGGCTACATCGAGTATAAATGGCTAATTCATGCAAACAAACCCATTCATAAACCTTGTGCAGACAGTTTAACACTGATCTTAATTTATTTTTTTGAGCACCAAGCACCAAAAGATAAAATGATTTTCTAAACAGCATCTAAAGATAAAATGTTGATAACAATAAATTTAATATAAATAAACAACTAACTTTACGTTCCCTTTTTGATAAGTTAATAACTCTGCTTTTCTTCTCTTCGAGTTTTTTCTTTTTGATCTCTGCTTCCTTTATTTGTTCAAGATTAATTTCCTGGATCTTCAAGTAAGATAGAACCAATATTACATCAGGCTTGATAGAATGTCTTCGAGTTTTCACCAGATGGTTTATCCTCCTAACTATCTGAAATAATTAAATTATTATCATCTGTTCAATGAAAGAAAAAAATCTTTTTAATATTCAAGTATAAAACATTAATCACCTCTAAAGTAATTTCTCCTCTCTTATCATTGATAAACACATGCCTGATGGCTTTTGAAACTTGTTCCCTGACAGAAGAAAGCTTGTTGTCTAAATATGGGATAATGACTCGTACTATGTTAGTACTGTAATTGAAGTAAGGATGCTCCATAACTAATTCGCAAAGGCATTTTACGGCAAGTTCCCCAAGGCTCATGTCCGCCTAAAAAAAATAAAATAAAATAACATATAAAAATAAAGGCAGGCTGCTTTTATTTCACCAATTTATTTATTATGATGCAAATTTTCGGCCTACAAGCCATCCTCAGGCATCTAGGCAAAAAACCCTTATTTAGTTCAATTTTTAACATATCACAGAGTTAATTATACTTAAATATTCTAATAAATACCATACACATACTAAAATTATTTAAAATACAAATAATGCCATATTTAAGTCCAATCCGGACCAAGTCACTAATAAATATACGAATAAATAATACCAAGTCACTAATATACAGTGTCACTAAAAAATATTTAATAAATAAATAATTACAATAAAAACACAATAACAAAATTGAGGTTGGATCAAATTTCATTACAGTTTAAAATGCAAAATTCCTATTAAGTTGATATCAATAAAACACAACTTCAAAAATAAAATAACAATACGGGAGCCATCTCAGTCATCACAGGTGAAACTCCAAAGAAGAAGGATGTTACAGCCAATAATGACAACTGAATAATTTACTAAGCTATCATTAATAATTATGCAACAATTAATCTACATACATTGAAACCCTCCAAAATACAATCTATTAATTTATAAATCTAATATCATATTAATTTAAATAAATCAAAACTTCAATTTAGTAATTATATTAGCATATGTGCTATTCAAACCATTACTATCAGATTTAAAATTGCACACTCTATTCAAATTTTTTGTTATGTATATGGACTCATGTATTTTTCTTTTATGATTATTATTTTCTGTTGCAATAATCTTCGTATTATTAAAATCAAAATTATGCTTGTTTTCATGGCTATGCGTGGAAAGACCTGTAGCTTTATTATATTTCTTAATTTTGGAATTAGAATTACTTCTACGTTAGCCAATACTGTTTTTCAAATTTTGTTTAGTTTGCTCTATATAACATAATAAATTGATCTTAAGATTGCTAAGAATAAGTAAGAATCAATGATATTAATGATGAGGGACTTTGATTTTTTAATTTTTTATTTCATATATATATATATATATATATATATATATATATATATATATATATATTAAATATAAGAGCAAAAAGGGTTTTAGAGAATTCATGTCAATAATTTCCTCTTATAATGTTAACAACATATATAGATGATATATACAACATTAAAACCAAAGCTATGGAATAATGAAGGATAGAATTTAAATGTTTTAAACAAATCCAAATGTTTTAAATAAATCCAATCCTTATGCAATATTATATATATAATATAATTAATAAATTAAGTTCATTGATCGATGTCATACCTTCGTCCATATTCTAGTGTCACCTTTCTTATGGTACAGCCTAGAAGCAACTTTTTCCAACCTCTGTAGGTAGCCACGATAACCTTTCAGAAGGCTTTTTTCATAATTCTGAAGTTCCTTTGTTTCTTTTTTTACTAAAAAAAGTCATCAGTAACAACAATAAATAAATATAAAATTATAAGTATATTATTATAAAACTTTTTTAAATACCCACCATTCCATTTTATTACTTCCTTGTATGAAGTAAAGGAAGTAGTGTAATCGCGAAAATTTTCGGTTTTCAGATTTCAATGGAAATATCTATTTTGATCATCCCTGAATCCATTTTGACTATTTTCGTTGTGGTGTCTGTACGTACGTACATTCGTATTTCGCATAACTCAAAAACAGTTAGCCATAGAAAATTGAAATTTTGTATTTAGGATTGTCCTAAAATATAGTTGTGAAACTCCCTTTTTGGTCACTGCTGAATCACCAGAAGTGGTACTTTACTTGAAGGTCATAATTGATTTCCATAAAAAATTATATTAAAATACTTTACAAAACTTCTCAAATTTGGTATTTATAACTTATATATTGATTTAAATAACATACTAGATTTTCGTCTAAATTGGAAAACCGGAAGCGGTACTTTACTTGAAGGTCATATTAGATTTTCATCAAAAACTATATTAAAATATAATGTAAAACATCTGAAATTTGGTAAATAGGACTTTTATATCAATATGTATGTATTTACTATATTTTGGTTAAAATTGATCAGCCGAAAAGGGTACTTTACTTGAAGGTCATAATAAGCTAACATTAAAAATTATATTTAAATTAAATACAGAAATCATATGTTTTGGTAATAAAGGTTACAAACGCAATTTGGTTTCCAATCCAATTAAACATTTTTATTACCTGTTTTAAGTGTTAAAATTGAATGTAAAATACTAGTTTTCCTCCCCATTTGTGTGTGTGTGTGTGTGTCAGTAGATGAATGTTGGGATGCCGAGTGTCGTTTTTGAGATACTGTAATCTTCCGAAACTCCGACGGAAAGGAAGTCATGTGTTGTCCACATCAGATATTTTATTTTAAGTAATTCTAGCTCTGAGATGAAAATTAAAAAAATCATTATTAAAAGAAATTTATCAACTTTTACTCCATTTTTCATCATCAATTCAAGAATCTTAATTTGAATTTTAGTTAAATATTCACATACAGAAAAATAATTGAAAGTAAGATGGAATAAATGTTTTGTATAACACAGTTTTACTTCCTGATAATACAATTTTTTCCCAATCCGAGAAAAAATAAAAACATATAAAAGAGCATAACACAAAAATAATTTGGGAAAAATATAAATCTCCTCATGACAAAGGAACTATTAAAGCCTTATTAAAATAATTACTTCTATAGGCAAGGACTATTTATAATGCTTTTATTATTATGGCATATTAATTGAAAAATAAAATAAAGTGATATCCTGAACATGTAGTGCTTTTTCTGCCATGGTTTCAATTGAAAATAAATAACAACAAAGTTGCCAAAAACCTGAAGCAAAAGCAAGGTAAAATTACAAATTATTTTGTGACTCAATAATGTATGTACATGTACTACAAAAAAAGGTTGTTATTAAGTTGGACTAATTTGTATTTTGTTTATATAATGTAAATCTTATGTTTTTAGATAATACATTTAAAAACCATTATAATTATAAGCAGTGCCATAACTATCAATATAACCTAGGTATTCCAATACATTCATATTTAACCTCAAGAGGATTGTCCTTTCTACATCAGAAGGTTAAAGGAATGTGGAATACCTTTGAATATATCAGTGTCTCTGGGTAATGAGGGGAAAACGGCTGCTAAGATTATCAACTTTTTATCCAAAGAAGGTTTATTGATAAACATTATTTTATTTATTTATCTAATTTTTATTTTGCTTTATTTATTTTTAGTTCTTTTTTTTTTTTAATTCATTTTTTATACTGAAAAATAAAAGGTGTTGATAACCAATAGGTTTAAGTTCGTACATCTTAAATAAAGATATTGTCACCTAAAAGATATCCATTATTACTTAAACTATTTTTGATTCAAACTAAGCTATACTCAAAATGAATTCTCATTCCATTGAAAGCTGACTGTATATTTACATTACAGACTTTAATATTATATTAATATTTAACAGACTTATAAAATGGGTATTCAGTACGATCCTTCAATGAGTTGGGGCAAAAAAACCTGGCATTTAAGTGTGATTCAGACCACATCACCTCCTAGTATAACTATGGGTCAATAAAAATTACTTCCTTACCTTGCACTGAACCCAAGATCCTAACATGGGCTGCACTGGTGCAGGCAATATTTTAAGTAATATAAAAACTGAAAGAAACCATGAAATATATAGTGGATTCATAAACACAAATGAAAGTAAAACTTCTGAAAGTGCTGACCATGACATGAATAAATAAGTAAAAGAAAATATTGAAATAATCTGGTATTTTATGCCATTCAAGATAAAAACATAATATGCACAAAATCACTAGCATTCAAGTTTATAAACAAAACGAAAAATAGCTTACATCTGACGTCCGAATTTTCCTGATGCTTAATTTGATAGGACGGAATGATGTCTTTAAGAACTTCTAAAAGGGACACTAAAACCAGTTTTCTAAGAGTCACTTGGAGTTCAGGGTGCCATTCATCATACAACTCCAATAGTCTCGCGATATTCATGATCTGAAATTAAATTAAGTAAAAAAAAAAAAAAACTGTTACTTAATATAATTTTAATTATTTAGTTATTTAAAGAAAAATATATAAACCTTGTGCTGCGGATCTTCTAATAAACCACTTGATAAAACACCAATTTTGAATTTATACCTGAAAGCAAAATAAATACTTAATAACAATTTTAGTTTTTAATGGATGTAAGTTTATAGTGAGCATGCTAGAAGTAAATTATCTAATATCTAAATATCTGATGTGGACAACACATGACTTCCTTGAACGCCTATTAAACTATAAATCGGTGGCTCAAAAAGTGATCCTGAATTTGGTTACTAATGTCCGAAGATTGCAGTATCTCGGCGTCGCGACATCCATCTATTGACACACACACTCTCACACAAATGGGGAGGAAAACCAGTATTTTACACTCAATTTTAACAGTTAAAACAAGTAATAAAAATGTTTAATTGGATTGAAAACCAAATTGCGTTTGTAACCTTTATTACCGAAACATATGATTTCTGAATTTAATTTTAATATAATTTTTTATGTAAACTTATTATGACCTTCAAGTAAAGTACCCTTTTCGGCTCACCAATTTTAACCAAAATATAGTAAATACAATCATATCGATTAATTAGATGTAATATAAATCAGTATTATAAAACACTTATGAATTAGGAATTTAATTAGACAAGAAATCAAATACATGTTTGTACTCACCAAGGTTTAAGTGGATTATATCAAACAGAAAAGTTTGTATAGGTTTGTTCTCGCACTGAATTAGCATTGCTTTGCTTTGTGAGTGCAAAACGCTAGCATTTTGAATTGCTTATTTTTGAATTTTTGTGTTTTTAGAACTGAAGATGAATGTATAACATTCAAAACTAGTTTTCAATAAAAACAAAATTATAGAAGTTGCAAATAATTTATCAATCCCTAACCACCTCTATCGATTCCCTATCACGATATATTGCAAAAAAATTGGATATGGTATAAAAATTTACTATTGATGAAGTAAGCACCAAATACTAACGACTCTCAGTCATCACCCTGGCCTCAGCCGGTGCTAGAAGCCTTAAAAATATATTGCAATCATAAAAATGTTTCCATCTTAATAAACTCCTACTGTATAAAATAAAGAATAAAGTTTAAAAAATATACTGTTATTTGGGGAAAAAACGTTTCATGTATTTCCTGTAAAGTTTGCTAAATGGCGCTAAGCCTTTTTCAAAAAATGACGTCGATATAATGTCTTTGTTTTAATGGAAATTTCCTTTTCCTACTGGTTTTCTTCACTTATAGCTTGGATAATTTTAAGTTTCTCACGCACAGTTGTTTTCTAAAATCAAAACTATGAAAAATTCAAACAAATAAGTTTTACAAAAAAAAAAAAAAAAAAAGAAAGAAACTTTTCAATGCTGAACGAAAACATAGTCCATTGAGAACAATGTAAAACAATAATATTACTTTAGTTTAAATAATAAAATATTATATTATAATAATATTACTTAAATTCAAATTTAAAAATATTATATATAATTAACATACTGAGCCATCAACTGTTCACGCCATGCCATCATTTCAGCAATGCTGATAGGTTTGGAAAGATCTCTTTCCATCTTTTCTATTTTTATATCATCTTCTTTCAATTCATCTACTAAATCATCATCATCATCATTTTCAGCATTAGATTTTTTTAAAGGAGGTTCCATTTCTTCTTCATCTTTAACTGTAAATCAATGAAATGATAAAAATTACAAAGTAGGAAAATTTTAAAATGTAAAGGTCAAAGTACACTATCGTAAACAAATAAAATGGATTAATAAAAATTAAATGACGTTTAAAGCAGCAGAGGTATTTTTTCATTGAATGTATAAAGTGTAACATGGAGCAATAATTAAATTAAGTATGTACCCTCTTCAATAACAGCTCTTTTAATGATAGTTCCTTTTGATTTGATGGGTAATAAAAGTCTCTCCCTCTTATTTATGGTGCTTTCATCAATATTTCTCTCATATTCTTCCTCTATATCTGCTTCTTCTTCTTTTTTTCGTTTCAATAGCTTCTTATCTCTGAAATTAAAACAAAAGTCAACTTATAATCTTCAAATTAAATTAATTAAGTATAACTAGACATTTTGATTCCATTATTTTATAACAGCACAATGTCTGAAACCTAGAGGAGACTCCGGAATAGAGGCTTTGGGATTAATTTTTAGTTTACTTAACACAAAACCGTTAACTAAATACTCAACTGGCTGATAATTGATGATGATTACAAGTAAACTAAATATTTTACTAAATATTTGCACACTTAGCACATATAAACTGAGCATTATATAAAGCTATTGTTAATTGCAGACAATAGTTTTGACAATATTACAGATTTTAGTCCGCAGTATAACTTTAGGTAGACCACAGTGGTCGACTTCACTAGCTATGCTCATTCAAGAGACTAATGAATCATCAACAGAATCCTTGTCACAAGCGGCCTATGATTAAATAAATATAAAATAACTTATTTTATCCTAATTCTGAATCACTGAGAATTTTGTTTCTTTCAAAAAGCTCAATGATAACAAATTGATATTTTTTTTGGTCTAAACAATTGTAAAATTAAAGAACTGTATTGACAGTATATCTGCAAAACCTAGTAAGCGCTACTGCTATTATAGGGACTTAGAAATTTAGCAGGTACACTGTCGATATGCTCAGTTTATCAAAGAATTTAGAATTATTATTTTCATTACATTTAATGACATAGCAATAATCAAGTATGACTTATACCTATCTTTTGGGATTATTGTTAATTAATTTATTTTTAATGTATTACTTAGGGTATGTACTACTGAGTATGAGGTTTTATATATTGTATGTCAGGAGCAAGTATTCCGGCCTAAACCAAGCCATTTACCAGAAGAAAACGAATTCCCAATTTCAATTATAGAAGCGCTTTAAAACAAAACTAATCAACTACATTATATTCAAATTAAATGCCATATGGTGTAAGACACATACTTCTTAAATTGTGCTCCTTTGAACATGGAATAATTCCCTTCTACCACAGCTTTCTTCAAAAAATCTAAGTCATCAGGTTCAACCATATTCAAGAAGTCTTCACCATGATCACTTTCAACCTCTTCCTCCTCTTCTTCTTCATGTTGGACAGGTTGTTGAGGTTTAACGATAGTTTTTCTATTTCTGGTATACTTAAGTTTTCCTTGTTTCTTTAATTTGGTTCTTTGTATATTTGATTTCTTAACTTTGCTTGTTTTCAATTTCTGAAAGAAACAAAATACAAAATAATCTGGTAAATGCAAGTTCAAAGTAGTGTACATTAGTTGCAAAAATCTAAAACAGAAACAAATTTTAATGTCCAATAAACCATTTTGATGTTAAAATTCTGCTTGCTTTAAGCTGGGAAAAGGTTTGAAATTGAATAATTAAAACAAGGTTTGCAATGTTATTTGTTTCCTCTAAAAGTAACTATAAGTGATAGTAAATATCATAAAAACGACTGGAATTTAAAATGTTTAACAATTTATTTAATTTAAAGTATACATACAACAATTCCAACAAAGTTAAACATGCATATTTTATAAACCAACATAAATATAATAATATTGTTCCGACATATATCAGCAATAACAACACTTTTTTGACAAACCAATAATGGTATTAAAAAATTAAGTTTTTATGAACAAATAAAACCTACCCCCATGACTTAAATTCAAGTGCTGGCAAAACCCACAACTATTTCAAATATTTCACCAATAACCCACGAGAAGCATTTGTAACCTGGTTGTAACAGTCAGTATCAACTTTAATCCAACGAGGTAATATTATGATTTTACACACAGCACTCAAGTTTCTCAAATATTTGGTAAAATTCGCAACAATTTAAATCTCTATTAAACTTCAGTCTTACAATCAGCATATCCATTGCAACTGCTCATGAGATAATTTCCATACCATTTTATTTCCGTAATGCGCAAATGACAGTGAATTTTGAATTCTGATTGTTTGTCGTAGGCAGATCTGGGTGAATAAAACATAAATTTCATTATGTTGTTTCACATTATGCAAATATAATTCCCAACTGTAACTGATGCCGTCTTAACAAGACATAGTTCACTACGAAGGACCCCTCTGAAAAACCTCCCATAAACTTACTTATGAAATACGTAATTATGTTACTAATGAAACAGGTAATCGCGAAAAATATTCTGCATTTTCACTTTCAGTTAAACTAATATTGTGTTTAGTAGCAGATTGAAACTAATTTATCACAGTCGGGTTGCATGCTGCCGTTGCATTTCTTATTGAGTACCTCATAAAATAATTTACTAAATTAAAGAAAGAAGGTAAGAATAAAAAATCAGCATCACAAAGTGATATGATTAGCAAAACAAGTCAAGGAGTTTCAACTTCCTAAGTCTTAGAAGTGAAATTTCTTTCCCTTTATCATAAGTGTCTTCTGAAAGAAATGCTATGTACGTGCTATAACAAACATATACGTATAACTAACGAATGTGGAAATAGCTTTGACAATTTACTTTTAATTCCCTCTTTGCGAATAATTTTTTTATCTCTCGGCCTTTTTACTTTCTGAGTCTCTAGATTAGTGTTTAAATGATTTTTTTTTTTTCATATATGCTTCTGGTAAATTAATAAAACTAAAAAAATCGAAAAATTCTATTTTTCACATTCGTTAGTTATATGTAATGGTGAAGATATTTATGTACATGTAATAAGATCAATTAGATGATTTCATACTTTACGCAGATAGATAAGTCACAGCAGAGATTCCTAAATTGACTCTAATTAGCTGAGCTTGAGGCGTAGGAAAGTGTCTGCCTCATCACCCAGCCGTCAGGCTGCAGTCAACCCTTGTCTTCAAGGTTGGAGGAACACTTACACAAACACACACACAGTATTCAACTAACAACTTACCACAACAACCTTCTCAACAAAGGCCACCTGGGTAGCCCTCTCAGATGGTGGAACACGTCGGGACACTCTGGTGGGAGGCCCTTTCACCTGACTCTAGGTCACGAAACCTCTGAAAATCATAGGAGCCGAACTGATTTTCAGAAATAGACCGAGGAACCGTAATAATGACATACGACTTGTTTATTAGAATATTCTACTTTAATATAGACTTGGAGTCCTTCGAGCGTTCCTTACAGAGATTGAAAAATATTAAGTTGACATTGCAGCAATCCAGAAAGTTCGCTGATTTGGATGTGATTCGCTAGAAAAGATATATCACTCTCTATATAATAGTTACCATGAGAATCATCAAACGTTTGGATTTTTGATCAGAGGAAGAGCACATCAGCTTGTCCTGAAGTTCACACCTATCTCCTCCCCCTTATTTTATTTGCGTATCAAGAGAACGCTCTTTGATTTCTCTCTCATCAACTGCAACACCCCAACAGAAGTTACATCGGACAAGGATAAGGGTATGTTTTACGATCAATTAGAAGGCGCCTAATGGAGCTGTCCGAAAGTGACATCAAGATTGTCCCAAGAGACCTCAATGCACAAGTTGGCGAGGAAACGGCATATCGTCCAACAAGAGGACTCTTTAGCTTGCATGAAAATACAATTGAGAATGGACAAAGGCACATCGACTTTTGTTTTCAATAATCAAGTGGGTGATCAGATGGAGTAAGACAACTATCGAGGTATAGTTTTTCTCTCAAGAGCTTACAAGGTGTTATCAATCATCCTTTTTGAAAGACTCGCTCCTCATGCTGAAAAATAAATAGTTAGGTACCAAGGTGGGTTCAGGAGGGATAGATCAACCATGGACTAGATTTTCTCCATGAGAATTATTCTAGAGTACAAAATAGTCACACCTTTTTCTGGATTTAAAATCTGTGTACCTAGAGGACTTCAACATTGCTGCCAGATCTGATAATGCCCAAAGAGAAGCGTTCCTTATCCTAGAAGAAGATGCTGAAAAACTGGATGCACAGAACTACATTTCTCAGAAAATCAACAAAAAGATCACTGCAGCTAACCGGAGCTACTTTGGTCTTACCAAACACTTTAGGAGAAGATATCTTTCTAAAATCACTAAAATCAACCTTTAAAAGACGAGTGGGTCAGAAGCATGGACCTTCACCAGAGCTGATGAGGTCATGCTATGGCATTTGAAAGGAAATTACTAAGAAGAATTTTTAGACCGGTTCGAGAGGTAGACATCTGGAGAAGGAGGGGTACGGAGTGGTTAAGTTCAAGCTTGGATGACTTCGATGGTTGGGCCACGTAATGAGGATGGAAGACAGATCCCTAAGAAGACGCTAATCGACGAGCTTCATGGAAAGTGGAGAGTGGGTCGGCCTAATGTGAGATGGGTGGGCTCTGTCGTGGCTGACCCGTGGTTACTTCTTGGTGCCCGAAAATGGAGGGCTGTTGAAGAAAAAACCGAATTAACTGCCGTAAACTTCCCGACGAGGTCCAGACTTGACGTGCATAAAAATTAATCGCCGACAAAAGTGCTGAACTGATTCATTAATTCATCCATAATCCAGATTCACGGGACTTCTAATGTAATTTGAAAGGCTATGATCGTTCCAACAATACGTGAAGAATCGTCCCCACTTCTGTTGAAAGAATTGGGAAACAAGAAAACTTCGTTTCTTGAGCTGGGTGTGTGCGGATCAACAAGTGTAAAGGTGCGGCTAAACCAAAATCGGACTTGACTCGAGTCCTGTAGCGAAGCCGTATTGTGTATCAAACAGGAGCCGGGACACCGAATCCGGACTGGATTTGACTGCCATCTCCTATTAAATAAACGATACGCGTTCGCTACCGGACTTAAGTCAAGTCAAATTTTGGCGTAGCCGCACGTTTATTCCAAGTAGCCCAGGCTATTAGAGAATGTGGAGCCATTTAGTAAGCAGATAGAGATAGATATATTAAATCTTACCAGGGTGTAAGTTCTGATCAACATAAGATTCAATATTCGATCTTCACAGCAGCTGGAAGGTCTTTCTAAAATCTTCCATAAATAGCAACTCCGTCTCTGGACCGTGTAGAAAGTACAAAAACTTATTAGCTATCAACTTCTACAATTGATGAAATTTCTGAAAACTGGAGAAATTCACCCTTATATATATGTTACAACTCAGATGGCAGTGAGCCTCAGGGTTCCCCAAAGACCAATTTCTAACTCAAATATTTCCAAAAGATAAACAATTTGGAATCTTTAAACAGATGCTTTTAAAAACCTAACAAGGGTGACTGATGCATGTAAAATATACTTTTTGAAGTGTGCCAAAAAATAAAAGTCATTAAGAAACTTTGTGGGAATGATCTGAGAGATATTCCTGGAAATTAGCTATTTGAAAATCAGCAAGAGCATGTTTGCCAACATATAAAGCCATTTTTGTCCTTCCTCAATTAATGACTAGTCATATATTTATCAAATGAAATACTTATTTTTTTCAAAAACTATAAGAGAAGAATATTTCACTTTTCCCCTTATATGAATACATAAATAAAGAATACAGAAAAACTAAAAAGCAAAACCAAATTTTTTTTCCTTGTACTTTTATGTATTCGATTATATCTATTATTCATTTCTCATTATTTAATTTTTCATATATATTCTAACCATATTAGTTTCATATTTCCCTATGCATTTCCTACCATATCTATACTTATTCTTCATTTCTTTTATGGTTGTATCTTTTTATTCTTAGCCCTGACTAAAGCCTAAAACTAGGCCGATATGTGAGGACACATTCCAGAAGTATTACAGATACTATTGGTACTGGTACTGGTAATGGTGGGGGAACTAGTCTGGCAAGTGGGCCTTATATTTCTTTTTTGCCAACCCCTGACAGCTACTTTTACGTCACCATCGCGTACTAACCAGAGTGGGAGTGTCAAGATTCACTTAGCGGGATCGCCACGAAATAAATATTAACCGACCCAGGTAGGAATCCAACCCACAACGTTCCGAACCTGGCATGTACTCGGCCGTCACGTCCTCATTACAGATACTATGTGTTTTCTTTCCTGACCAACAAACTTCTCTTTGATAACATCTCCACAATCCATCTCCATAATGATATCTCCACCATTATGTTGTTTATAATTTTTAAAAGCGATAATTAAGAAGACAGTTCTGTACAGAGACAGTGACTATTAATGTTTTGAATAAGAAATTAAAGGCAATATAAATTTTAAAAAGCCCTGTACCATTAAAGTCCATTAAGGGTCCTTGGTTCAATACATGGTAAGGTACTACTACTTCTTAATTGACCAATATTACACAAAGTGATGTGGTTAGCCAGGTACCCACTTTGTAGAGGCTGGGTGTGCTAGAGGACAGTCTCCTGACAGTTTAGAATAAAAGTTATTAGCTTTTTTGGGATTCCAAATTTCATCATTAATTCATATTTTCATATGCCTGTTTAAAAGCTATAAAAAGGTGGTGTAAGTCTATTTGGTACTCACATAATTTTTTTTTAATATTTGCCTAATCGAGAAAGTTGGGTCAACAGTTGGTCCACCACAACTAAACCACACTGGTATTTATCCTAAATCTTCTCAGGCCAAAACTGAATTTTTTAGCAATTACTATATAGAGCATACCTAGCAAAGATATGCCTCTATAATTGTCGCAGTTTGTTTTCTCTTCTATTTTAAAAACAGGACATATGATAGCAGTAGTCCATTCTTTTGGCATCTGCCCTATAATCCAGATATCCAGCATTAGGTTGTAAATCTGTTTTAGTAATGTTTCTCCGCAATTCTTCACCATGTCTGCATCTTTACTATCCAGATCGGGACATCTGTTATTCTTCAGGGCGACTATCACAACTGCAAAACCTTTGTAATCTGGAGGTTCCTCAATACTGTTGCAGATGTTTTCATCCTATCTAACTCTGGCAGTTTTGCAGTACACTGTTTGGCAGTGATTGTTGTACATTTAATAAATCACTAAAATATTCTCTCCATATTTCCATGATTTGAGATGGGTCGCTGATCAGATTGCCATCTTTAATTCTGTACGTTCTTTTTTTTCACATTTACCAAATATTTATAAGTCACAGAACTAATTAATTTAATGCTCAAATTCAATAAAAAGATAGATTAAAAATAATTTTTTTTCTTTTTGTGGCTGATTTTTTCAATGCAATTGATATCATATCTGTAGGAACCATAGGGACAGACTTAGGGATGGCAATTGCCCCCTCAATATTAAAGACAGGGGGCGAGAGTATCATTTTGTCCCCCCTCCAATAATTTGATGTGCAAAACTTTAAAAAAAGTAAAATAAAAATTAGCATAACAAATAATCTCTATGAACCAATAAAATATGCAAACTAAAACCAACTAAGAAAATAGGAAAAAATGTAGCAGAGTGGGGAGTGAGCCCAACTCAATGGTTCCAGTTAGGGACTTAGGGGGAGAGAGAAGGTATGAGAAGCGTCAATCACCCCCCTCTGCCCCTCCAATCAAAATGGAAAGTCGGCGCCTATGGTAGTATCTGATAACAAGGGATAAACAGTATTTAAAAAATAACAACTGACTTTAAACTATTACTATGATATTAAAAGTGTTCTCTATACCATGAAAAAACTTAATTTGAACCACAATAATGTGAACAACATAATGCTTTTTTTTTTAAATAGAATTTTAAAAAACAATTAAAGTAAAAAAGTAATGCCCAGAAAAGTTGTAATTTTAGAGTTATAAACTCAGTTTCTGTAACTATGGATAAGTTATACCAATCAATCATAATATTTTAGTATTTTTAAAATTAAATATTCAAAGATCATGGGAATAATGAAATAAAACAGAGATATTTATCCTTCTACAAAACCTTTTTATGTTAAAAAAAATCAGATATTTTTATTGAAATTATATAATTAATGGAATTATTCTGTTTATCGAACTATAAGGCGGTTCTGATGAAGGAGGTAAGAATACAAAGATTATGAAATTGTCTAATTATGTCTGCTAGGCAGCCATTCTTATTTTTGAGATTTTTAAAAAACAAAGTCCATATTTCAAAGGAATTGAAAAATAAATAAAAATTATATTTTAACCAAACAAAACAAGTGAAAGAAATCTTCTGTATACCTAAACTTAAATTGGCACATTAAGAAATAATACTTTTTCCAATTTGATGCAGTTCATCAGACCATTTTTAGAAAATACCTTCAAACAAAGATCAATGTCGGAATTCCTTTTATTCAACGCAGATGTAATAATATACCTTGAGTTCCCTTCCTTCTACCATAAGGTAAATTAAAAAAAAATTATAACAGGAAGACATCAAGAGTATTAGTTAAGGACAATAGAGTTGAAATTCAAGTAGCAGACAACTCACACAGTTGTCTTTTGTCACACACAAAATATCACCACTAAATAAGTGGTTTGAAGATCAGTCTAGAATTAATAACTAGATAAGTGAGGGCAACCTATTTTTTCAGCTATGTTTGTGGAATGAAAATGACAATATGATTATAAGCAAGAAAAAAAGCAAACTTACAGGTTACATAAACTTTTAATTATCTATTTCAAAAACAAATTTTGCAACAAGAATTCACAAAAGGATCATGATCTGTTTTCAAAGATCAATAGCTCCCAATCCAGAAAAAACCAGGCTATTTCTGTATATCAAGTGGCTGAAATAAGAGCAAAGGCTTGAGAAGAGTAAATTTAGTCTTAAGTGCATAATTTAAATTTCTTAGAGCATTGCTGGCGGCAATGCCTGTATAATATTGTCACAAAATGGAATTTAAAAATAATTAACATAGTGATAACAGACAAAATATAGCTACAACAGCAGTAAAAAATATATTTTATTTTTAATACTGCATTTGTAACAGGAAAGTGGACAATTTTCTAGAAAAAAATCAATATTAAATATTCGAAAACAGTAATGTATTGACATTTGTTTATTAAAATCTGTCTGTATACTGTAGTTCTAAAAATATAATTAATAAAAATAATGAACCATTTTGGTAAATGGGATAATAGATGGATTATGATATGTCATTCTAAGTCAAGATATTTCCTACAATATTTTAGCTGTGGATAATTACTGCAATGATACAAATAAAATATATTTTAAATGAGAAATAATAATTAGTGCATATTTTTCATTCAAAATATATTTAAATTATTAAAGCTGGCTGAAAAAATAATAAAATTAGGAAACAAAATTAAAGAAAAAAATATAATCTAAAACCATCTATTTAATTCATAAGGCAAACAGGTGGTATAAAACATAAAAAGAATTCACAACAAAATGTACATTTCAGCAAATGCTATATTAAAGGCTTAGTGACCAGAATAAATACAAAATATTTCCTTAAAATTAAGGTAGACTGCAGTAATTTTATTATTATATCCATTGTGGTGTTCGGCTCTAAAGATATAATTGCTCAGTCTCTGCTTGATTGCATACTCTATTGATAGAGTGTCAAAAATTAAAACATAGATACTTAAAGCAAACAAAATAAAAAAAAAAAGTGGAATAAATTAAAAATTAACTATAATAAAACAGTCTTCAAAAATCACAAAGTCTTTAAATACTTTTAGAAATTGACTCACGTCCACCAATATTTTATATTCCATCTTTAGAAATGAGTTTTTACAAACATAATATTATACACAGAAAGCAAACATCCATTCAAACAAAAAACTATTATACTTGACATTTGTAAGAGGTTTGCCTATGGCCTTTATATATTTCCTTAACGCTATTCTTAAAAATTTACAATTCATAATAACGGAAAAACAAACATAATTACAGCCATTGAAAAGTAAATCAAACCACTAAGGCTGGTAGCGAAAACTCTGTTTTCAATAATTTAATTGATTTAGTTTTCAGCAGATTTAAATTACTCTGCATGAGCAAAATAAAGTATTGTACATATTATTTGTTTTACTATTTATTCTAAAATATTATAAACAAAGTTTTAAAACCAAATATATTAACAAGATTTCCTTTAGTATATACACCTTAGAGTACATGGCATACTACCTCACTTTCAAGATAACTTAATAATACAGTAGTACATTCACATTTTAATAGTTAAAATTAGTCTTACTCTTCATAGAATATGATAAAAAGCTTATACAGATCATTCATAGAATGTGTACACAATAAACATCAATAAGGGGCATTAAACTTTTCTAACCATAATTTTAACTTCATTATTGTTCATAAGTTTAAACTCGCAAAATTTCCAATGATTTATTATAGCAAATTGCTATCCAATCAGGCTGAGTTGCACCCCACTGAATTTGGTTAATTTCACCTTCTGCAGCGGTATAAGCCAAAATAGGATCTTCTATTGCACGAGGCATTTGTTGAATATCCCAAATAAGAGCTTGATGATCATCTCCTGCTGTGCATATATGACATGATGAATGGGGAGCCCAGGCAATGCCATTAACACAAGCCCTATGGTTGTTCAGTCTTGCAACTGGAGTACATGGTAATCTTACATCAAGAATAATAACTTCACATGCATCCATGGCTACTGTTGCCAAATAATTTGGATCTTGCTTGTTCCATGCTAATCGTAACAATGGTGCATGAGGAGGGTCTTCGTATATAATTGTAGAATGTTCTAGGTGTCTCAGATCAAACATTCGAACAGAACCATCAGCACCAACAGATGCAAACATATCTCTTCCACCACCAGCTCTTGAGAATGCAATGTCATATACCTCTTTATCATGAGCAATCAATTGAGTTTTAACATGACCAGCTACTGTATGTACCCTACCTACAACCTGAGATGTTTCAAGACCCCAAATTGTGCAGGTAGTATCAATGCTTGAAGTACCTATCAGATTCGGATCAACTTCATTCCAGTCAAAAGATGTTAATGGAGCACAGAAGTCAGAATTCTTGTTGTTATTTAACACACTTTCAAGTCTAGTTTCCGACTCACCAGCTCTCCAAACACGAAGATAGTCACCACTGGTTGCAAGCAGATCAGGAAAAACACCTTTACTGTCAGGAATCCACATTATTTTAGTTGTGGGATATGGATGGTCAAATGTACTTTTAGCTGTAAATTCAGAAGTTACTTCATTTAACTGAACTATTTGAACTTTATTGTTGTATTCTTCAACAAAGCTTCCAAGTGCTAGCCGAAATCTTTTGTCAGGTCTAACTGACCAATTCATACTATACAAAGGCCATGGAGCTTCATATTTATAAATTTCTTTTCTTTTAGGAAGAGCCATTTTAACAGCTATGCTTAAAAAAAATATATAGAACAATGTAGTCAGAAATTTATCTTACCTTAAAACGGCTCTTCCATACATACAGTTCTTAAAAAAAACATGGTTATTGGAAGTTTGTTAAGGCAAAATATTTCGTCATTGTAGTAAACTATTCACTAAGAGGTCAACAACATTGTCGGCGAATTATTCTTAGGTTCATGAACAGATCCATTCACTAAAATCACACAACTGTCGGTCATATAAGCTGGTTTCTAACATTCGAAAACCAGTTGTTTAATACAATAAATAATAAAATCAAATTTAGAAACACTTCCAGTAGAAGCAGTCAAAACGAAAGCATATTTTTGTCTTGAAAATGTCATGAACTACGGGTTCACCACATTGCAATGTTGCCAAACCTCCTCATTCCTGATCGACGTTGCCACTGCTAAACGAAGAAATTGCAGTGTTGGTTACATTCAAGTATGGTTATGTGTGCCTAAGTTGTGCTCCCGGAATTTTCGAAAAATTCGGTTTTCATTTGATCTAAACTAGCTATGGTACAGTTAATCTGAAAAAAATTCTGCTCAGAAAAATCATGAAATCAACGATTTAGTTAGAACTTTTTAAATAATGTTTTTAAACCCGTTGAGGGGGGTTGTCCGAGGGTTGTCAACTCTTCGCAATTTGACTCTTCTGAAATCCAGTGAAATTTTTTTAAAGCCAAATGTGACATTTAAATATCACAATAAATTCTTAAGTTTTTCATCAAACAATTCCAGTGGCAATGGTGTCCCCTTGGGTAAAATTGAAAGTGAAAAATTTCTAATAGCATTTACATGCAAAAAATGTAACACAAGAAATACCAAAACGATTTCGAAAATAGCATATAATAAAGGAGTAATCATTATTGAATGTGATGGTTGCAAGAACAACCATTTAATTGCAGATAATCTAGGATGGTTTTCAGATTTAGATGGTAAAAGAAATATCGAAGAGATCCTAGCTGAAAAAGGTGAAACTGTGAAAAAAGTTGTCGATGGTACAATTGAAATTGAAAGTTCTACTTTAGGTTCAAATAATAAATAGTAATTACTTTATTTTTGTATTTTAGATCTATGTTCACCTTAATACAATGGTGTTTCTGAATGTGCTGAGTTTATTTATATATTTAATTATTTTCATTGTTTCCTGTAGCATTTTTCACTTTAATATTTGTTAGAAGCATTTATTATTTGTTTCTATATTAGCCTGAATGAACATAAAATTTTATGTGGTATTAATCTTTGTCACAAGACAAACCTTAATCATTGTTCTTAATTCATTTTTCAAAATATTACTTTCATTGAAAAAAAGGATTGATGCATATAATTAATATTGCCGCATTCATTGATTAAAGTAAGTGATTACTATATGACCTCTTTTAATTGGCTGAAAGTACTAATCACTACAAAAGCACTATCATTCATGCATTTATTTAATCACAATTTTATTTTATGAAAATGTGAATATTTTGTCATTGAATATCATGATGAAATATTTAATGATTGGTACATTATTTCAAAAGTATTGGTATTCATCTTACTGTTAGTCTTTGATTCCTGTAATGGGAGGACTCAGTTTTCCAGTTTCTCACATTTTTCACTCCATATCATGTCATCCTATCCTCTTCACTGCCTAAATTTAATAATTAACCTTTTTTATATTCCACAAGTATTTAACTAATTTTGTTACTCATGGGCTCTTTCCTTTGATTAATTTATTTGAGTTTCTAGTTCTAGTATCTACAAGAAACTTGAAATAATCAAATTTAATGTTTGTTAAAATTTATTGTATTTACACATTTTACAGATTAAAAAATTAGGATATTAGAATGAAAAATTTTAACTTAAAATAAATTACTTTTACTCAAAACCTTAACTGAAGTATAAAATTAATTAAATTTTTTTTTTAAATGCATTAAGTACAGAAATCTTATAAGATTGCAGCATATCAGAGAGTTATCCATCAAATAAATATGTTACAGAAAAGAAAATTATAATATTCCATCTTCTTTGTCATGTAATAAATGTGAAAGCAGGGAGGGAGCTCAGAGGCTTCAGCCCTCTCTTCTCCAAAATGGATTATTTTTTTTAAATTTTACTTTGGAAAATCAATATTTGTGCTTGAAATATAAATTAATCGGTCATTTTGAAAAGAGTTAACTCCTTTGACTAATAATTGAGTTGACTCCTCAAAATCAAACCAAAAATTATTAGGATTGTGAAATTATTTGCCCCTCCAAAGTAAAATCCTGGCTACTGGCCTGTGTGAAAGTATGTCTTTGAATTGACTTTTTTTACTGTATATACCTTAGGTCATAGATACTGCTCTGTACAATATTTCATTGAGGGTCGAGCACATTTGGGCGAGAGTTCCGGAGTGCCCGGAACGTTGTGCGCTCAATTCACATCTAGGCCAGTTAGTATTTATTTCTCAGTGACTGTGCGAAATGAATCTGGTTACTACGTGGTGGCGATCTAGTAGTAACCATGAGGGGTTGGCAAAAAGATTCACAAGATCCACTTGCCGAACTAGTTTCTCCACCAATAGCAGTATTTTGATTCCATATAAATTGGAATATGCTTCTATTCATTTAAAGTATACTGTTTATTTTATACTAGCATGCTTATGATTTAGTCTTCTTTTCTCAGTTATGAGTAGAATCAGAATCTATTTGTATCTAAACAAACGGATATAGAAAAAAGCTGAGTTGTCTCAATATATTTTTTTATTTGTTTCTGTAATATGTTCTTTATTTGTCATGTGCTGGTATATTTTTTTGGTTTATTTATTCCATTATGTTGCTTTAGATATTTATTATTGCTGCCTGTTTTATTTGATTGTAGAATCCTTCTCTAGTTACAATTTTAACAAATCTATCATTATATTTCATGCAATGATACCCGTGGAGTGACTGTATATTGTTGCATTCTCCATTATTACGTATCATTTGTATTTAATAATATTTTAAGTTGAAATATTATTAATAATTATTAAATTTTTTTTTAATTATTAGTATAATTTCAATGATAAAAAGATGTAAGTAATTCTGAAATAGTAAGACTTTAAAAAATAAATAAAATCAATCAAACATAAAAATAAATATGATACATTGTTTTCAGATAAGGTAGATATTTCCTTTTTCATTTGAAGGAATCACTGTTTAATGATTATTTTAGAAATTATTCTTTAAATGGTTCTAATCTAATAATTTATCTACGGTCGACTATTAATTATTCAATATTTCTTTTTTATTGTTTTTCCATTCATGGGCAGAGTGATGAGTGGAGAAATAGCGTTATAAGGTGTTATTCTTCAGATCAAACCTATCTGTTGGGCAGACATTCCAAAAATTAGATATAAATTAACAATTTTAAAACTTACCACCTGAAGTTTAACTATTATGTACAAATTATTTTTAATCTTTCAATAGTAGAGTGATTTATTTTAGGCACATTAAGAGATTAAAATTCTTTTCAATGTTGAGTTGTTGCAGTTCTCAATATTAATTTTTTTTTAAATCATCAGTTTGTTAGAAGAGAAAAATGTTATAAAGATTTTTATAATTATTTGTAATTTGTATTTATTTTTTCCAAACACTGTTTTTGATTTCATCGAAGTCAGAAATATTGAAATTATGTGCATATTGATTATTTTTATTTTAAAAAAATAAATTTATATTACATAGTAATAATAATGATAACAAATTCTTTATTTATTCCGGGTCAATTTCCTTAAGAATTACATTACAGGATGAAAAGTGAACTTAAATGTCTTAGAGTAAAATAACAATTAACAATTATAAAAGATGAATAATAATAAATCATGAGGTAACTTCTAATATATTAATAAATTTAAAAAAAGGAACATTAAAAAAACTGTACAATTATAACCCATGAAGGGTCTTGAGTTCATTACTTACTAAGGACCGTACTATTTCTTGATCAATGGTTGTGCAAGGAGGTGATTCCAGGATCATGCTCAACCGTCAGATTTTTCCCCCAATTAAGGGTAAACACATTGTAGAGGCTGGGTAAGCCCCAGAAGAATCTCCTAATCTCCTGTCCCCAGAGTCGATCCACGGTTGATTTAGCAGAATAAATAATTATCTGTCAAAGCCGGACTCGAACCGAGACCCAGGAGATAGGAGCAAAGTGCCTTAATCACTGAGCTACCACTGTCTCACTTTAAAAATTAAAAATAGAACATATAATGAATATATACAAATATTACAAATATATTTACAAATTTTGATGGAAATGATAAACACTTATAATACTTATGACTTTCTTTATTAAAATAATAAAATTGTGAATTGCTAAGAATGGCTTTGTTAATTTATAAACTAACACCTTGAAAGATGAACAAAGATTCACTGTCTAAATACGTTTAGCACTTACCAAATAATATTTTACATTAAATGTGCAAAATACAAAACAAAAAACTAAAATAAATAAAGGAAAAAGTTGATCGGGGGGGAGGGAGGGGAGAGGAGGGGGTGCGGTCTAGAAATAACACTTTAATAAGTAATACGTATTTAATTTGTGCTAACATTTCGGCCTATGTTTTAGGCCACCTTCAGGGCTAAAAGAAAAACAAAATAACAATGAAAAACGACAGAGGCAGTACCAGTAACAGTAAAAAGTGATAGAAAACCAAAATTACAAGTAAGTTAAAAAGTATGAAGTATAAAAAGAAAAAAATGACACTAAATTACATAATACAAGTGACTAATGAAAAAATAAAATTTAATAAAATAATGATGTATAAATTAATTGAAATTAAAATAATACGTTAATTCACAGGGAATAGTGGAATATATGAAACATATTAATTAAAAAGACAAATAGTAATTAATTAAATTACATAAATAAGTAATTAAATAGACAAATAGGTTCATATATTGTACTATTCCCTGTGTAATTAACACATTATTTTAATTTCAATTAATTTTTATTTTATTTTTTTCATTAGTCATTTGTATTACGTAATTTAGTGTGATCTTTTTCTTTTTATACTTCATACTTTTTATCTTAGTTGTAATTTTGGTTTTCTATCACTTTTTACTGTTACTGGTACTGCCTCTGTCGTTTTTCATTGTTGTTATTTTGTTTTTCTTTTAGCCCTGAAGATGACCTAAAACATAGGCCGAAACGTTAGCACAAATTAAATAAGTATTACTTATTAAAGTGTTACCTTTTGACCGCACTCCCCAAACCAACTTTTTCCTTAACTTATCTACGGTCAACCTAAACTCGCTCCAATAAAATAAATAAATGTGTCTATGTGTCTATTTACAAATTTTTATTGAAAATCAGAACATATATTTACAATTCTTTGTGAATCAGATTTACAGGAAGTTATTGAATAGGGGGATTTGATGGTCGGAAAGATATTGGAGTGACAAATGAAAGAAGAAATAAAATCCCATAGGACAGTGTGTCCACTACATCCCCAGCGACACAGGTCGTTTGGGCTACGAACTGCACTGAACTTAGTATTGTGAATGTGTGGTTTTCATGTGAAGTTGATTTTTCAGTATCTATAGACAATAAGTTGAAAAAAATGAACAGCCTTATGGATGTGGAACCATATCTCTGATTAAAATTAACTAACAGGAAAGCAAATTATGATGATCTGTCGAGTTAACATAAATTATTTCATATTTCTCTTTGCTCTTAATACAGTCTTAAATGAACCAATTTTAATGAAATGAAATGAATGAATCTTAACAGTCCATAAATGAAAAGGGGAAACACATTTTCTCCCAAATAGAATTGCACTCATCAATGTGTTCATATCATTGAGCATGATAAAAAGGTAAAAAGAAACAGCCAGAGATAAATAAACAACCAGAGGGAATGTTTGGCTTGTTAGAAGCATTTGAAAAATACTCATAGAATGAAGAAAGGCAGAGATCCAAACTTTAAAGTTGATTTTCACAAAATGCATTAAGGTGACTGATTCTCCCCCTTTCTTCCACAGACTCTTCAAAATTTATTTATAATATAACCTATATTTATATTTTATTATGAATGAATTTTATTTTTCGTTTATTTTTTTTAATGTATTAATAAGGAAAAAATAAGTATATTTTGATTTATATTTAAGTATATGCAATTTCCTGTTGACAAAGGGTACTCAGTGTTATGATTATTGTAAAAGAGGTTCACAGAAGTCGAAAGTTTGAGAAACACTGCCATAGGGAATAACTAGGATAGGATATAGAAAGACCTGTTAAAGGCTGTGGTTCGATGGGGTGTTGTATATAAATCTGTAGGCCGTGAGATATTAAAGATTTTTTTAAATATAGTAAATACACAGTGGTTTTTAACTATTCTTAAAATAATTTGCACATCTAGATCAAAACAATATTAAGCCAAAAATAACTGTTAATTATTTAATTGTTCATTTTTTACAAGGTCCCTAAGGTCCCTAGTAAAAGTAAAAGACTACATAACAGCGGCAACAGGATCAAATCTCCTGGAAATAGCTTAGTGAGGGTCCCAAGATCCACAGAGGGCTTTAGCTGCATGGAAGTATAAAAAGGGTCGACAAAAGAACAAAACTGATTTCTCCATATATTTTTAGCAAAGGTATTAAGTATCAAAGATATTGGATAAATCTCTGTTGATTTGTCTTAAGAGTCTGAATAAACCTTTAAACTAAAACAGACTCTATTTTTAGTTGACATTATTTCAATTAAAAGGTGTATAGAATAAATCTATTAAAACAATTGCAGTTGTTTGGAAAATGAATTACTGAAGTAAATGTAAGGCCTGCACAAAATTATGCTACCATAAGTGTCATACAAAATTTTATGATTTCATGTGGTCCCCTGTTTTAAAATAGTTGCTGAACCCTATCTTATTTTCTGATTAATAAAAAAAATGATAAAACATTATTTAATACACAAACATAATATGCCTCTTAATGGTTTTGAAAGATTCATCAATATCTAATGGCCATTGTCACTATAATATATACATGATAATTTCATGTTTTGGTTTCTACATTTTACTTATACAATTAATCATCATACATATTATTTCTGTTGCACAGATCCCTTTTTCAGACCAAGTACTGAACCAATTAACAAAAGGAAGGTACTGCTTGAAAGATTTTTACTCTGAGTGTACATATTCAACTAATATTGTTTTAGATATTAACAGTATTTTAAATAAAAAACAGAATTTTTATTAACAATTAAAAATAAATTCTTTTTTTGGAACATGTTTTTGTGCTGCCATTTTATAAATTTGTTTTGAGATTTACTGTTGCCACCCATCCAAATGATTCTCACTGATATGCCAATCGCAGTTTCCAGTGCGACTCGCATTTACGATGAACATTAACAAAGCACAGGGAGATTCGCTCCACAAGTGTGTAGACGATATTTCGAAAGTCAATGACAAAAAATATTGTGTGTCCAAAAACACTCATAAACAGAATTAAAACACAAATAATTTCTTTCTTTTAGTGGCATTAGACGAATGCTGGGTACTCATTAAATATATTATTGCATTAAATTGTATGAAGTCACAGGCAACATCTATTTTGTATATGAATTAACTGTAAAGTATAACTTTATATTTTTTATCATGAAGTATGAAGGTATTAATTAAAACTAACAAAATATAAAAAAGTGATTAAAAATATTATTTTATATTTATTTTAACATTTAGAAGTTAATTTAAAAATCTGTATTCTAAAAATAATTTTCTTTGGTTTGGCCAATGTAGCCATAGTATTCCATACTGCTTATTTCCACGATATCTTCATAATTGAGAAGTCTAAGAAATTAGAATATAAACATATTCAAAAAAGTTTTTCAAGGCCTCCTTATCTTACTTGTAAATCATATTATTAACTTTCTTCATATTTTTTTTCAACAACTGCTGACACCTCAGGATTGAGTACAGCTTCCATGATTTTGCACTTTTGCATTTTTCGAACCAGTAAATAATTTGTGACATTAGATAATAAAATATATAAATAATGAGAGCAAAAACTTATTGCTTGAGCCAATTTTAATAGTTAGGATGTTTTTAGAATATTTTAAATCAATTCCTGTATTCTCAAATTACGATATGAGAGACTAAAGGGTTGCATATATATACACAGTGGAGTCTCACTTATACAAAACATTCAATTTTACGAAGAAATTCTCATTTCCTGACGAAACTCTATTAGTTCTATGTAATTAATTATTCACTTATACAAAGAGAAATTTGGTCCCCATGTGTAAATATTATTCAGTTTTATGAAGAAACAACGGCTTTTCAATGAAATGTTTCTTGTTTGTAGATGCCTAAAGGTGGTGTTCGCTTCCACATGGTTTTCCGTGAATCGTTTCGGGGGGTTCTGCTGTTTCATTGTGTATCAGTGACTCATCCGCTTTAGTTCACGAACTTTTTCCACATCCTCAATTTTTTAAGAACCGAAAGTCTTTTGTTGTGCAGGCTCTACTCTTTAACAAAAATTTATTTTATTTTAAAATGAATAAAAAAAATAAAATGAAACATTTTCTAGAAGAGAAAATTAAAAAAAATTGACAACCCAAATGAGACAAAAAAAGCAGTGGCAGAACATCCTGATCCAATTTTGATGGAACCGCAGGAGTAGCTTTTGAACATTTTGTAGAATTGGACAACAACCTAGCTGTCTGTGCATCCCAAACTGGCCAGGCAATTATAGCTGAAGTCACCGTGGAAAAAGCCAAAGAAATCTTAGATGATTCCAATTCCCAATGTTTAGACAACGAAGAGCCAGTGGCACGACCAACATTTGCCTAAATGGTAGCTTTGAGGGAGTGGTGCATTTTGTCTATTCTAAAGGCGTAAATGAAAAATATTTGAACATTTTTGTTGATTGTGAATGAGTTTTACACAATGCAGTTTGCTATTTCATGTGATTTTCTTGTTTTTTATTTGAGAATTTTGAGTCCTGTTCTTTATAAGTATGTATAAGAAATATTTTTAATGTATATACCAGCATAATATTTTTAAATCATTTTTTGCATGATTTTAAGTTATTTGGTATAAAAGTGAATAATTATTCCTTGTCTATTTTAGCTAAGAATTTTTTTAATTAAAAAAAAAGAAACATCAACAACACTAAACCTGCCCGCCCCTATTCACTTATACGAAGAATTTTCCATTCCCCTGATATTCGTTTAAATGAGACTCCAATATATATTGGATATATATCAAATATATATATATATATCAAATTAATATATATATATATATATATATATATATATATATATATATATATATATATTTTAATATTTTTTCCTATGTATTTCTCTATAAAAGAGTGTATAAAATAGTAATTAAATTTATAAGAAGAATAAATACTATTATCAATACCCATCTATTCATAACAAAAGAAATGAGTAAATAAGAGGGATAAAGTTGCAATACTAAGCACAACACTTAAATGTTTATTGAATCTTTTTTTTTTAAACCTTATATAACACAAATATAAAAATTTACAATAAAATGATGAAGGATTTTTCAAATTACAAAGAAAAAGGTATCTACAGAATACTTTAACACTGCATTAATACTGATTAGAACGTTAAATTTAAGATAATTTTGACTGTACGATTGGTAAAATGGAGACAGAAAAATTAAATTTATACAAATTCATATTTACAAAGTAATATAATCATAAATACACAGCATATTTTATATGATGGTTTAAAACAATCATATAAAACTTAAATACTATCTAGTCCGGGTTTATCTTAAAAAAAAAGAAAAAAAGTTCAAAACAAAATATTTGCACTTTCATCAAACACCTCACGCAATATTATACGAGCAGAACAATTTTTTTTCATTCTGGTATGCTAGAGGATTTTTTCACTTTCATATAGTCTTTAGATCAATAAGATGAATAAATAATGAAAACAACGGATCTGAGATTATTTAAGGAGACAACTAAGCTGTCACTGGAAGAAAATTTGTAGAAGACTAGTAGCTCAATCGTGGCTGGTCGCCTTCGAGAATGGCCATCGGGATGCTGTCTTTGGCTTACTGCAGACGGAGAGGGAGCGCTCCCTTAAGGTAGGTGACGAGGAAGAAGAGCAAGAACTAAGGCTGGTTGATGGGGTGAGGCCGAAAATATCCTGCACTGTTGCTCGATATTCTGTTCCACGTCCTGTGTCTGAAACAAAACAAGACAAATTTTAGAAAGGATATTATTAAAGATTATTATTTTTAGAAAGGATATTAAGATTATTTTAATTAGAATTCAGCCCTTTTAATTGAAAATGAAATACATCAGTCATTAAAGAGTCCAGGCAAAAAATTTTCATACATAGTCCACATTGCCAAACAGACCAGATTCGTACTTTTATCCAGTAGCAGATCTAGACCTTGCGGGAAGCCCTTTTGGTTAAGATAGAATGCTACCTGAGGGTTTGGAAGGTATGGAACACCCTCCAAGAGAAGGTTGAGTCCGGGACCTCCTAAAACTATAAATTTGTCTTTGTAAAAATAAAAGGTTAGTGAAAAGAAAGTCTTCACAGTATCAATATTTATTAACAATCAGATCAATGCATAATCAACGTTTCAGGGTCCTTTCCCATCATCAGGACCATTCTGCAATGTGATATGTCATAGCCAATAACAAAACTAAATTTTGTATTATATATAAACAAAAACTTGTTAAATTTTATAAAGACATGCATGTTCTTTTATAAAACCACTTGCAATATCTGCACTATTTCAATGTTTCAAAAAAGAATCTTCTGCAGGGCATTAGCTTAATCTTCAAATCCTATATTTTGATTATTTTATTTGTTATTGTTATTCCATTTATAAATAAAATAATCAAAATATATGATTTGGAGATTAAGTAAATAATCTACAAAACGTTCTTTATGGCAACATTGAGATAGTGCAGATATTGCATGTGGTTTTATAAAAGAACATACTATTGACAAAGTATTTATGTAGAGCTTATAAATAATTTTTTTTTTTTAAACAATTAGGCTGCATTTATTGGATATATACCAGGTATTAAGATAAATTTATATCCATTAATTTAATGTCTTTGCTATAAAATTTAACAAGTTTTTGTTCTCATATAATATAAAATTTATTTTTGTTATTGGCCATGACATATCACATTGCAGAATGGTTCTGATGATGGGGAAGAACACCGAAACATTGGTTATGGTTATTATCTGATAGTTAATAAATATTAATACTGTGAAGACTTTCTTTTCATTATCCTTTTACTAGGTTAATATCAAAAGCATTCACAATTATTTATCTATAAATCTGTCTATAACGTATTAGTTATTTATATAATTTTTCTCTGGCACGGGACCCTGGGCGGTCACCCTCTTGGATCCGCTCCTGCTTTTATCTATAATTGTGGCCAGATAAATGTTGTTTTTCTCTAGTAGAACTAATCTTTTATCATAATATCCTAAGACTGAAGCTGATTTTACTAATTAATTATAGAATTGTTCCCTAGTAAACGCATAATGCCTTCCAATCCCATTGCATGCTCTTTCTTTGGTAAAATTGGATTGACTGCGTTTTACATATGAAAAACTGACTATTTTACTAATTAAAAAGCTTTTGTAGGATAGCATCAATCTTAATTAATATTTTTTGAAAATCATTGTCTGATTTACATAGCCTCGAATTCTAGATATAGTTCTATTTTTATTTTCATTTTTTTTTTATATTTTTTAGGGACCGCAGGTCTTATTTATTTATATTTCCCATCTCAACGGCAGCCGCATAAAATCGAAAACAAACGCAGCACGATGATGCTCCTGGTTCTATAAGCATGGATTAAGCCCTACATCACGTGGTTATCAGTTCTAGACTCCCCCACCAGCCAGTTGTTAGCTAGCCACTAGCTCCGAGACAAACCCATCGGCCAGACAACACCTAACTCGTTACTGTCTGGAACACAGTATTCGCAGTAGACAGCCAACAACTTTATTATCCTAGACGGAGGCAGTGCGACAAAGAGGTTAAGGAAGGGAAGCGGCACGACATCTTCACAGATAAGCTACATTTTGTATAATATGTATATATCGGTATACAATTAAATTAAGTAATACTAAACTAACACATTAATGCTAATTGTCCCTTCAGGGATAAAATTTGATGCTCAATAAATTATATTAGTGAATGAGATGGGATTTTCATGTTCGCAGATATTCATAATGACTCCTTTTTTTTTTTTACATACAAGAAAAGGGCTCCTGGTCATATGGCATGTTCTGCCCCTTTCCTCCCCTATTATTGTACAATCATAATGAAATAATTCTCATTAATATTCAACAAAAAATCAAGTAATTTAAATATTAACTATTAAATAACAATTAAATGGATTTTAGTCATGATGACAATGTTGTCTTATAATCAGAGACCAAATTTTGCAGCAAAAAACCTAAAATATACATTAACAAACCTAAAAACGCACGGTTAAATAATGAATATTTACAAAAAATATACAGTAAAATATCATAGTATTGTATGTAATTATTAGTTCCTCAACCAGCTAAGGTAGAGAATGCATTTAAATTAATAAAAAAACAAAAAACAATTGCTGAGATCACACATAAAAAAAGTGATTTAATGCAATATATATCTTCTCCTTCACCCAAAATTCAAACAATAAAATCAGTTTTTTGATCAGTTTGTTTAAATCTTTGAAAAGAAAATTTCGGAGAGTGATTTTCATCAAATTTATTTTTATGAATGTCAGGAGACCAAAAACGAGTGCACGGTGGTTTCAGAAGTTTTGCTATGGAGATTTCGAGTTGGAAGACAAGGAGGAAGGCTTTTGACGCCATTCTGTAGTTGACAATAACCAGCTAACTTCAATAATGGAAGTAGATCCAACCAAAACCACACGAGAAATGGTGGAAGAAATCCATCATTGTATACCTGAAGACCACTGGTAAAATAAAAAAGCTTAACAAATGGGTGTCATACAACTTAAACAAACACCAAAAAAATCGCCGCTTTAAAATCTGTTACAGCCATTCAGCACAATGAAACTGTATATTTCCTCATTGAGAAATGGATTTTATATTCAATAATAGAAGGCATTGCCAATGGCTAGACAATGACAAGCAAGACATTTTCCGAGTCTGACTTTTACCTGAACAAAGTTATAGTATCAGAGGGTGATCTATTGTCGTTATTGTCAATGCTGCTTTCTCAATCATGTTGAGACTATTAATGTCGAAAAGTACTGTAAAAATATTTATGACATGCATCAGAAGCTGCAACATCTTTGCCACCATAATACCCATACATTGCACAACCAATGCTGCGACAAATGCACGAGTTAAGCTACGAAATCTTTCAACACCTAGCATATTCGCCTGACCTCTGCCCTACTGATTTTCACTTTTTCAAGTAACTGGACAACTTTTTAAGAAAGAAAAACTTTAAAAACCAGAGTGATATTGAAAATGCTCTTCAGGAGTTTATTTTTTCAGGGATCTGAGGAAATAACTTTCGTGCTGGGATAAAGATGCTTTCAGTGCATTACCAAAAGTGTATAGATTCTGATGGAATTATTTTGACTAAATATATATTGTTGAAGTAAAGATGTGGCATATTTTCAATAAATATGATAAGTCTGTATTATTTTTGCATCAACATAATATAACTTCTTTTCCTGTACTCCGAGCTCAAACCATTTTGTAGGGTCAAATTCAACATCAAAAAAACTTTTTTTTTATTTTTTCTATAGATCTTGATGAAAATTCAAAATTACGAACAAAGTAATATATAAAAATGCTGTAAAAATTCACTTACAATTAGAATTGACAAATCCGAAATATGACAGAGGCTTGGAAATCAATCATTAAGTATTTTTAAAGTTCCTTAACATGAAAATAATTTTTCCTAATTTTTTTTTCATTAATTCTTAAATATTTCCTAAATAAATTTTAACATACCTATGATTGGTGTTTCATCATAAAGAGAACCTTGCCTATGCGACCTGACAAAATTCTGTTTTCCAGAACCAGGTGAGTATATTTCCATATTTGTTTCTGCGGCTCCTTTCCACCTGAAAAAATTCCACTCTTTGAAAAATTTTCTTAATCTTAAGTAATTATCTAATTATCTAAAATCTGTTAGTTCAGATTCTTGTTTGGGTAAGAAAAATTAAGAACAAACTCTTGTATTAACAAATTAAAATATAATATGTTAGAACTAAAATATAAAAATATTATAATTATTAACAAAACCAAATTTTTAATTTTACTCATTAACATTATACAACAAATAATTTATTCTGGATTATATTACGAAACATGCTAGGAATTTTAACAATCTACATTATATATAATATAATGACAGAAAGACATAAATAAATTAGTTCTAAGGGGTGCTAATAAGTATAAACTTTTTGTTAGAATCAGTGGCTTTTTTTTCCATTTTCTGAAATATAAATGGGACAAAAAAAAAAAAATAACAATCCTTAGGAATGTCAAAGTGAGAACTTCTCTTATTAGGCAGTTAAAAACCTATAAAGCTAGAGCTATTGCCTGTCAATTGCAGTGCATTTGTTTAAGTAGATGAAAATAATATTTTCAGAAATAGAGCTGGATTTTCTGCATTAAAATCCGATGTTACTCTCATACATTATACGAGAAAGAATGATATATGTACATTATATTTTTTTTAAAATAATTAAACATTGAACATACCTCTCATGGTCTTTGACATGATCTGTCAAATGCCTGATCCACAATTCCCTCTCTTCAAGATTTCTCAATCTAAGAACTGTTGTTTCCTCTTTCCCTTCCCTCTCGTTGACCAGCAAGATCTCATTCCCTGATTTTGTACATTTAATTACAGTTTCCTACAAAAATATGACATCATTAATTAATACAAATATGTGTGTGAATATGTAGATAAAAAATATGGAAAATTATGATTTCCTATAAGATAATAACATTTGTCATACTGTTAACAATTTCTAAGATTTATTAATATGTTAGTAAATATCTCAGCTTTAGTTTAGTCAATCAACTATTCTCTTTATTTTAATAATTTTGATATTTACTGTGTTGTGAGCAGTTAACAGTATTAACCTCTCCTTCCCAACAAATGGAGTTAACAACAACTATATTCCTTATTAGATACAAAGCACAACAGGGAGCAGCTGCTTTGTGAAGATGTTGGCTTATGGCCTAATATTAGTCCTTTTAGAAGAATTACATGTGATGTAATAAATAAAATAACAAAAATATATGAAATGCAAAATAAATTTTATTCTCGGGCACATGCTCCCCAAAAATAAGAAGCTAAATGTATAATGTTCTTGTATTTATAAAAAAATATTCGACAATTGTGGATCAATTGATTGCCTATGGATCAAGAATAAAATACATATAACTGTAATTATAAGTAAATAATTGTCTAATGTAAATGGAAACTGTTTACATTGATGTTCCACATTGATAATTAAGGAGGTGAAGGAATTACTGGAGTTTAAAGGAAGTTGTAAAGAAGGATTAATGGATAGAATAGAAATAGATTAGAAATTTTAATAATGAAGAAGTTGTAAAAGGAAACAATTCTATAGGAGGAGGAGGAAGAAATATAGATTATTGAAGGTGCAAGAAATCTCAAGACATGAAATCTTAGAATCATAGGAACTCTTTAATGATAGCAATGTATTTTCGGATGAAAACGGAAATATGGTTATTTAAAGATAGGAGTTGATCAGAGGTGATTCCGAGATTTTTAACAAAGGTATGGATGGGTTTAGGTGAATAAACAGTTTACCTCAGTAAAGAAAGAGATAGTCAGGAAATGTTTGATACGAACGAGAATGACCATGGTTTTCTCATGTTCAGTCATAACTTATGGTCCAATGTCTAGGACTCAATGTAATTGATTCCATCCATAGCGAACGACAAGTCTGAAAGTCATCTGCTAATAAATGGTATTGAGGGTGGAGTCTTGAGGAACACCTCGCTTAAGGAGAGAGAGCTTGATAAATGTATACATCGACCAAAAACTCTAAGAAGCTCTCAAGGAAGGTACTTGACGTACTAGAGGTCTTTCTTTTACTGTCAATCTTCTTTCAATGTATTATACCTTACATTTTCATATTTCTCTATAATATGTAAGTTTAATATTTAAAGAATAAAAGATTTTTTAACTTTCTAGAACAATATATTTCACATATAATGATTAATATGCCAATTTTGAATTAAGTTTAATTATCCGCTGAAATAAAAACGGAATAGATAATCAAAACTAAAAAAGTATTAATCATTTTGTGTTTCTCAAGTCAAGTTCTAATAAACTAAGTTGTTTCTAGCTTTCATTCAACTGCTATTACACAACTAAGACTTGTATTATTGCTCCATAAAAATAAAATTATATTCAAGAAAAAAGGAAACCAATATATACCCTGTTAACAGGAATGATGGTTTGCGGAGGGCTTCCATCTAAGTTTGCCTGCCTGTTTGGCCAAAGGCTGACTGAGAATCCCTGAAGGCAGGCAAATCCACCACCTTCTGTTATTGATGAAACAGTCTCTTTGATGAGACACTCAGGCTGGGCTGCCAGGCGGCAACAGAAATGCCCAAAGAGGGGGAGGCCATCTCCACTTCTTCTTGCGATATCTGGAAATTAATGATGAGAATTATATTATAAAAATGAGAATTAGGTAAAGTGAATGAATAACTAGCCAACATTCTTATTGCCGCCCATTATTTCTGTGAGTGCGATTCAATCAATTAGGAAAAAGATTTAATTTGAAAAATAATAAGGCTACATAAATTAGAGAGGTAAAATGAAATAAACAGAACGACCTAGGCTGTATCAATATCAGAGCAAACCAGAGATTCCTTAAATTACTTTTGAATGCCATTAAGAAATAAGCGAATCCAATAAACATGATTTTTTATTTATTGTTTTGTTGCTTTGATAAAAATTCTTCTGATTTTCTTCTGATGAAAACATTTTATTCAATCAAGATCTGAAGGAATCTACATCACTAAATTCGGTATACTTCCTCACGGTTCATTAACATTTATTTTGATGTGCTCCTCATCAACAATTATTAATAATAAGTAATTCAAATAAATATTATTGCTTAAATGCCTGTAATAGGGATTTTACATAAAATTAACTAATCAAAAACACATACTTTAGAACTTAAAACTAATGAATATGCTTGATAGTTACCAGATGTTTCTAGCTTGAGGTCATGAGTCCTGATTCCATCATTTATATCGTCCAAAGTAAGTCGTGCTGATGCCATCAGCTCGAAGTTTGGTCCGCTATAAGAGATAAAAATAACAATAAAATTTACTAAAATACAATAAAATTTAACATTTTATTCTTAATTTGTTAATACTCATCTAAAATGTACAACATTTTCCATGAATCTTTTTCAATTAGAAAATAATTAATTACTTCATTTCAATCATTTTTATTAGGCTATGCAGAACATATACAATAATTTAACGTGAGCCCAGAGCTAGAACCATTAAACAATGACTAAATTGATTGGTGAAATGCTCAATATCTGTAATTATTAAAATTTTCAACTGGATACATGGCTAGTGTTTAGACAAAAAATGATAACTCAAATGTATTATAGGAAGAGTTTTGGAACCGCACTCTAGCTAATTTTATCTGATTATATCAAATAAAATATCAGTTTCAGGGGTGACATTAAAAAATAAGTGAATACAATAATAATATTAATATGAGACTGAGATTACCTTTATTTCAAGAACATGAGCTATTATAGAAGCCAACTGTTTAATACAAGTGATATGTTATAAAAGTCTTTAAAATTTTTTTTTTCTTTCAGATTCCAAAATTTTATGAAGAGAAAATAAAAACGATAACGATTACATTCAGTCATATTTCATTAGTGTCATCCAGAAAAATTTATATTTCATGTGATACAATAAAAAAAAATTATTTAAACTATGTACAGAAAGCAACTAGCAAAATTCATTTAAGCTATTATACTATGTAGATAACGTACGCCAAATCAAATAAAAATTCTTGTGAATAATAATAAATTTAAAAATTGTAAACTGGCCTCCTGACAATGAAAAGTAATTAGTTTCTCAAACACCAGAAAAATAAAATATATTAGCTAATACCCATTTGTAGATCTTCAATGATTTAATGAATAAGAAATGCATACAAAAATATAGTAACCTTGTTAAGTATATATGAACAATCACTTACATTTTTCCTGAGTTAAGCTCATCCCGGAGAGAGGCAGCAAGCTTTTTACCAACTGTCCGACTGATGGAGTTATGGATGGTGTTCTTGATTTTCTTTCTTGTACTAGCCATGGACATGTCATCCCTCAACATGTGGCTGTAGACTTCAAGGGTAAAGGTGAAGTCCGAGCTAACCTGATTGAAGACTAGAACATCTGGGAAGGTGAGGTCAGTGAGGGATCGATCAACAGGACACAAGAGTGACGTGTCATACATCTCGGTACCAATCCTTGCCAGGCAGAACACTGCAAACCTCCTGTAATCACCTTTGTTCTTGAAGTGGTCTGTGTCCCTCCAGATCAGAGGCATTCGAAGGTCAGAAAGGCACACTCGAGCAGTGCATCCAATACTCCTGTAATGAATGAATAAATGAATTTCAAAATTTTTAAAATACATTTAAACTAAAATAATACATTGTAATGAAAATAAGGTTTATAATGTTTTTTTGTTTTTTTTTAGTTTTAAACATGACATTTATAACTAAAATAAGAAATACTTATGAAAAAACACAAAATATGATGAAAGTAATTTATATAGGTACATAAAATTATCTCATCATATAACATAAAATAAATAATGTAACTTAATTGTAATGAAATTTATGTTTTTGTCTAAAAAAAAAAATTGTTAAATTTGCATATCACAAATATAAATTATAATCTTTAAAAATCATATAATAAACATACGACATTGTTTTTGTATACAGAACGGCTATTGCAGGTTTTAAAATAATTACCATTAAAGGGAGTGCATATTCAAAATATAATGACTGATAGTTATCCTATGGCACCTGAATATAATATATTAAAAAAAAAATGTAATTTATTAAAATATGAAATAAAATGGAAACAATTATTTGAAATGAACTTATTTTTAATGAAAGAATCACTTTTATAATTTATTTGAATATTATAATTCATAGGTGAGGTACACATGGCACCTGAATACAATATATTTAAAAAAAAAAAAATTATTAATATATGAAATCAAATGGAAACAATTATTTGAAATGAACTTACTTTTAATGAAAAAATCACTTTTATAATTCATTTGAATAATATAATGTATACAAACATTTTTAAGAATTCATTTATTTTTATTACAGCTATAATCAAATTAATTTTTCATTATACTGTACAGCAGCAAAGTAAATAAAGATTTAGATTAATTGACATTTGACTCAAGTCATACAAGCAAAAAAAAAGCACTTAACAAAATATTTCATAAAGATGTCCAACCAAACTTCTTACTTCCTTATCAATTATTACTAAAACTAAATAATTTCGGTCGGGTGGTACAGAAATTATAAATAAAGTTCCTCAGTTCCCGACACTGCCTCTCTAGGCTCTCAAATATTTAGAAACAACCTACTCTAGCTCAACTACAGTACATCACCTTGCTATTGCTCATGTGCGCTACATTAAACATTTACACAAATAGAACACTGTACTACCAGTGTGTGGCGTACCAGGGAGAGGGAAGGATCACGGTGATGTACCCCTCCCCGAAACATACAAAAAAATATAATTTTCATATCCACTGACATAAGATTTGTGTTTTGAGTAACATTTTTGGTAATTTTAACAATAGTTTTTGATCCAATTTTCATGTTTATCTTTAAAACTTACGCCAAATTTGGCTATTATAGACATTCAGGTGATTACTTTCCTGATTTTTATTAAATTCCCACTTCGAAAAAAAAAAAAAAAATTAAATTCCCCCGAAAAAAATTCTGCGTACCATAGGCTTGCGCACGATGGGTGCCACAGGTGCAACGCCACCTACTAAAAGTTAGTCTCATATCTTTTATAACTCAAGAGCAAGGCCTTAATAAGTAATGCCGGGGTAATGTCAAGACAGGGAAAAATGAAGTCATAATATTTCATTCGTAATCGTGATGTTATGCTCTTTTGTTTTCTCACTGTATTTTCAAACAGCAAAAGCAAAAGCTGAGCGCTCTTTATCTAAATTGAAAATAATTCCAACTTCTTTGGATAAAGGATAATTTTAATTTACAATAAATATAATTCATAAATCGAATATCATACTATTTTAATGGGAACAGGATTATGAAAAGTAGGAGGGGAGGATCCAGAAAACAATTTCATTATAACTCAGGAGGCTCAATTTGCGTCCTTGCCCCCAGGCTCCTAACTGTCTAGATACGCTCTTGCTCAAGAGTGTTAAATTTTAACACGGAAGTTGTTTAAAATACGTTTTGAACAGCATATCCTTTCAGCAATTTTCCAGGAGAGTAAAGAATATCCCCGTACCCCTCCCCCCGCTACTATGGTTCGTGCACTCTCTAATAAAGGATGCTCCGCACGCCTATGTGTACTACCTCTAAGCATTTAAATGTTCGGAAATAACAGGCAGGAAACTATCCCATTTGTAAATTATTACAAATAGACACTAATTTCGACAGAATAATGCATGACAGCCATCCCACACTTATTAATTTGGACAAAACTCATCGAGTCTGTTCGTTAAGTAGTCCAGAAAAAAAACTCGTTATATCATATCTTAGTAGTCCGATGGACAGGACGCGTAATTTCCTGGAAGTTATGAGTCATTCCGCATTCAATGGCTCTGAGCTTTTAACATAGCATCGTGAAACCGAAATTCACGACTTAATCAGTCAAAACCTTGATAGGTGTACAACTTCATTGGACAGGGTATGTTTTCAGGGTTGCGGCAGTTAGATTCATCGAATCGATTTTATCCAGTATTAGCTCATCGGGTATCTAAAGGGGTTAGAAAGATCGTCAAGGTTTCGGGTCCATCCGCCGCGGAGTCTTGCAGAAGTGATGAAAATTAAGTGTGGAACAAAACGGACGAATTTTAGTGTTTATAAAATTATCCCAGTATCAGAAAACAGCATATAATTTATGGAACTGAAAAACTATAACTCCAGTGTCTGGAGAATACCATCAAATTTTATTAATAGGATAAGGCCAATGTAAAAACATTTAACTAATGGTATAAGGTACGAATGCTTCCGATTCTCATGCTTTGATTTGAGGAATCCATGATTTATAAGAGGAATCAGGATTGCAACAAATAAGGATTATTCGTAAATCAATAGATACTGCACACACGACTACACAAGAATCCATGGGAGTTTCCTCCAGCTTTTATTTTAAATATCATAACTAAATTTAATTAAATGTTATTTGATCGTTTTTATTCATATATGGGGGTGGGGGTTTATTATAATATTATATAATAAACCAAAGGGACTTCGGATGAGGACTGGTTGGAGAATCTAGTTTCTATCTGCCACATTATTAACCAATGTCCAATTACAAGACATGTCTCCTGAGAATAACATGATTTAATCATTTATGACGGCATCTCTTCAATTGGTTCGATCTATAGCGTTTCTCTAATCAAATAAATATATGATATTTATATTATTATACACGATATTAAATAAATGCATAGAAAGGATATTTACAAAAGCATTACATTCAGTAAGATGACAAATTCTAGCAAATGAATCAGTTAAATATAACCTGAACGCGAATGAAGTATATTTATAATCACACTTTTCTTATTTATAATTATATTTTTCATTAATGATGTTATATAATTAAAATCTTACCTCTTTAGCAGAGGTATGGACACAACTGAAAAACAGACACAATAAAAATCTTCATATGCTCGAAGTAGACTACACGAGCAAACATACTCCCGACGCCTTTGACAGGGGCCAGAGGACGATGCTCTTCGGTCGACACAATGTCCCCCATTATCCAGTGAATAGCGGTACTACCCTAGAGGCGCAAGGTGCATGAGTAGGGAAAACAGGGAGTATACAAAAAAAAAAAAAAAAAAAAAGCAAGAGGGAGGAGAGAACAAATTCTGTGAACTTTTGCAGACAAAACTTGATATGACTTTTAGGACTACGTCGATCACTATATTCGTCCCTAGTCCTCTGAAAACTACCTTTTTTGAGCGAGCTAGTCAGAGCGTTTTGGAGCTGCAATTGGGCCACGCCTAAACCAGAATCGGGTTTCAGTTCCCGAGTGCCCGTGCCAAAAAAAGTCATTATCTGAAGAAAACTTTGATAGGAATTTTTTGAATCCTTATAGTATTGACATAGAAAAAATAAGAATCTGCCAGTCGGATCATACTTCATACGGCCAAAAAAATTCACAATTTTAGGACTATTTTTGTTTTTTCAGCTATAATTAAAAAACGGTGCATTCTATCAAAAAAACTATGTTACATTAAATTGAAAACATCAAATTTTACATCTAAAACACAACGGTTTTGTAAAAAAACAGAGACAAAGTACTACACATGAGTCTGCAGCTTGGAAATGAGTTCTATAAGAGAAAAAAACAGAATAAAAGTTGAATAGCATCAAATTCTGAGTCTGTTGAGCACAATTTTTTTTTTTAATTCGGTCAGGTACAACTCTTAAAATTGGTAATCTCTCGATCCCCGACAACTGGCATTTAGCCCATTTTGGTTTGCATTTTAATTTGCAAAAAATTGAGTAATTTAAATTTTCAGATATGTTCTCCGTATGAAAACGTATGAGAATTCCGTATGCCCCTCTTATAAAAAATCTAAATTTTCGACATCCTCTTTCTTGGGCGCTTTTTGCCATTTTTGCCTGAGAAGAAACTTTTTTTTCAGTTTTTCCAAAATAACTCGATTGCACTGCATTTAAGGTTAAAATTTGTCATTACCAATTATAAGGAATGTTAAATTTCCTGAAAGTTAATATATAACTTATATTCTATGAGTTTTTGTCTTAGAGAACTCATTTCCAAGCTGCAGACTCAAAATTTCTTTTGTTGAAAATTTCTTCAGACAATGACAATTTGTTTGCACGGGCTCTCGGTCTATAAGTGAGCTGACTTTCGGTCTATTCGTGACTGATTAGGAGAATAAAACGAGACCTTCCTAATCTAAGATGGATAATGTGTAACCTAACCCCCTTCTATCCTTTGTTGGAGTACATAAGACCCTTAAATTAGTATAATTACTGTATGATAATAAAGAAAAATAAAAACTACAGCCATGCCAGTAGTACCTATACACGATTTATAAATGCGATATAAACGAAACTGGAAGACATTTAAAATTTTGCAATTACTTATTTATTATGTCAAATGGTGCTATATCAGATCACAATCAAATATACGGTTGACAATTCAGTCGTGATAGTAAGGTGATATTCTCAGGATATATAAGGGCGTAGGATGGCCGAAATGGAAGGAAGCAGCTTGCAGTGACACCCACACTCACGGCTAAATTGGGTTAATAGGAGCTCCAGCTCCCTTAATTTCTTTGTCTCTGGAGTCACTCCAGATGACAACTCTGTTTCATGATTGGAGTAAGGGTGCCCACCCGACATCAAAAGCGCGGTTATTTGCAGTAATAACAAGATTAACCCAATATTCTATAAAAACAGAGGGAAATTCACTCTTGACTAACATTTATTCTTGTCTAATTACCAGTCCTTATCTTAATAATAAATAAATCTGCCATTGCGGAAGAAGCAAAACTTATTTCTATTTTTTTAAAAATAAATAGTAATAAAAAAACCCACACGGCAAATGAATAGCATGAAAAGGCTCAATGATTGATTACAAGGTTTAAGGTTAAAATTAAATTTTACTAAACTATAATAATCATATATTTACAAGTATAATTTAATCCTTTTTTAAAATTTCTTCTTCATATCTTTCTAAATTCTAAATATCTTCCTTTGCTCTACGTTTCGGATTTTTCCTCCATTTTAAAAATCTAACTTAGTCTAAAAATACATTTAAAAGTAGTGTCATTATTATCAAAAACGTTTGTATATTTTGCAGTTGCATCAAAATTATTGTATTAATATACCAATGCCTATTATATAACAAAATTTTCTTTAAAACATTAAAATTATACTAATAATGAAAAAGCCAAAAAATTGGGCTTCATAAATAAAACTAACATTTAATTATTAAAAATCTAAACTAAATATAAAAACAATAGTAAGAGGTAAGGAGAATTAGGAAGATTTAGGATTTACTGAAGACAGATAAAAATATGCTGAAGGAAAATAGAGATAAAATTAGCTGAGCTGAGAAAGGTTATATTAAAAAGCTGATCTTGGTGGAGTGATGTACTATCTCTATTTGATTAGTCTTTGTTAGACTGTTGTTGTTGATGCCATCTTTGGTTAGCATTTATGTAATCATATATTTTTCTGCTCTCATGATGCCTGAATTGACGAAACGTTGACTGTTTCATTATTCACTGGTATTTGGGAGGCTTAGGTCTTTGTGTTGGAATCTTTTGATATTTTTTTTTTGGTAGTATTTTATAAATTAAATTTCTTTCTCGATTTTCTATTTATTTATAACATTTTTTTCGACGTCTCGGAGGAATTTTCTCATCTTCATGACAAAACTTAATTCATGTTGTTCTAGTAATTTCATTAAGCCTTCTTAAAAATCTCTTCTCGATTTCCACACATGCTCTTCACTGTCCGTATTCATAATTAGTAATATTTTGATATTTTCGGAAGAATTTTTAATTTAATTTTTTATGAACTACCTAAAATTAAATTAAAAATTCTTCCAAAAATATCAAAGAAATAAAAAATATTACTTTTTAAAAAAAAATTATTATATATTCTATACTAATTATCATATACTCTATTATGAAAGCAACAAATAAATGTGCTTTATGATTAATAAAACATGGCAGTGACTTGTGGAGGAACTATCCATTGGCAAAATTCCAAATAACAGTTAAATGTTTCAAGGCACTGCAACAATAATCTTTTCAGATTATCAGGAAACGATTGCTTATCAAGATATTCCCTTCAAGTTTTTATTAATAACATAGGCACGGAGTTTACAATGGAAGAATTGGTATCTATTTTGTATCGAAACTTTGCTCCATATAAAAATTGGAAGTTTGGAACAATTGGATCTTATATTTGTTTCTAATTCATATTTGTTTACTTTATCCACATTATGATAATTCAAGAGCAATAGTTGAAACAAAGTATGCACTCACTTGGACACTTGTAGCCTCTTTCTCCTCTGCAGTTCGGCGAGATAAGCGGACATCCGCTCGTTCGATGTTAAAAGACTTTTGGCGGCCTCCAAACTTTGGGTCTGGTGCTTGCAGGCAGCAAGCAGTTTGGTCGTACCCTCGCGCATCTTTATCTCCACCTCAATCTTCTGTTCAAGCTCCAACTCCTACGGAATAGAAATAGAATAATAAAACCAACATCCATATTATGTATTATTTAACATATGTAACATTATTAAATAAAAAAAAAAAAATATATATATATATATATACATATACATACATATACATCCAAGGCAAGGTGGTCGTGTTATATGCTACAGGAAGATGATTACACAATACAAAAAATAACTAAATGTATCCAGACCGCTTGAATTGTCCGGAAATCCTATACTTAACGAATATAGTATGTAGTTCCTTCATACTTTCTCAGCTATTATACTAAAATGTGTTTCAAATTAATCTTTTCGAATATAAAACAAACTTGCTGTCGTAATTTAAGATTTCTGAAACACATACCATCATAATTTCCAAAAATAGCTAAACATATAAGTTAAGCTAAACCGAATATATATATATATATATATATATATATATATATATATATATATATATATATATATATATATATATATGTAATATAATATTAGAACACATTCTTTTTAATAAATTTAAGACAGACTTAAACAAATTGACTTTGAACGACTGACCGACTAGAAGGGCAACCTAAATTTCTCTTGTGATGGTTGAAACTTGTTTTTTTATTTTATTTATTATTATTTTTTTGGTTGTTTTCTATTTTTTTTGTTATTTAAAAGTAATTTTTTTTATTACCAAGGTTTGAATAAGTGTAACGTTTAAATTTTTATTTTTGTGAGGTTTGAAGTTCTGTTATATTTTCTATAGCAATTTAAAAGTTTAAATTTTATTTTATTGCAAGATTTAAAAAAAAAATTAAGGCTTAAAGGGAGGGGGGGAAATGTAAATTTTAAATCTATATTGTGGCTTCTTTTGTTATTTGAATGTTTAAGAATTTTTTAGTTATTTTGTATCTGTATTTATATGTTTTTTATTTAATTTTATTATTTGTTGTATTTTTTATCCAATTTATTTTGTTAACTTTTATTTATTTTGATAATTTTTTCTTAAGTTAACATATAGTACTTGTAACATAAATTATTTTGTATTATTTAAATTATATGTATAAAACAAACAATATATGTAGTATGCCTCTATATATATATATAGGATGGATGGATTTTGTAAAATTCAATCAATATACCTATGAACAGATATGTTATTCATATTATGTTATATGTTATATATATATATATATATATATATATATATATATATATATATATATATTATGACAAGATTAAAAAATAAAAATGAAAAATTACAACTGGCATAATTCCCCAGGCAAGTTGCCTTTAAATAGCCCTCATTGGGTGAGGTCAGTCGAGTTATAATCATTCCATCATTTAATGCTCCAATTATTTCCCCCAACCAATTACATGTTTTCTTTTACTGAATATGACAACATGCGGAAATGATTATTGCAACAGAGCTACTAGAATATTGGAGAGTCAACTAGAAAGTCAAAAATATGTTTTAAATCATGCTTTCACAATTCATTAACTTAAAATTATTACTTAAAACATCTTTAGAATTTAAGTCAAGGAAATACTGACAATAAAATCAATATAAAAAAAACAAAAAACTTTAATACAAGCAAGAAACGCGTAATTCCAGAGTAATATACAATACTATTAAGGACCAAGCACTAAAATAAGCCTAGTACATCTGACGTATTTGGTTATACAAACTTACTAAATATTGTCCCTATTTTCTGTCCCTATGCATGTCAACGAAGTGAACGCAAAATACAATATTTATGGAAATGCAGTCATACTAAAAATGATTTTGTGATTTTTCTTTCATTGCGCTGGAATCTCTCTTAAAATCATACATTATTTTATATAAATTCTAACGTCACTAAGATAATTTTTTTTTTCAGAATTTATTTTGTTAACTGACTATTACTACATTATATGTATAAAATGTAATTGTATAAACTTATAACATAGTGGAATATATATATATATATATATATATATATATATATATATATATATATATATATATATTAGAACAGCCGGAAGCGGATACAACTGGTTCCTAGACACTAGAGCAGCTGGAACTCTCTACCTGATATCCTCCAGAGCAGAGATCAACCTTGCTAATAATAATTAACCAAAATGGTTATTGCTAGAATGAAACTTTAATTTAATAATTACAAATCACTGTGGTTAATAATTCAAAACTAAAACCGTGCCTGTTTTTCTTTTCTTTTGAGAGCAAGTATAAGAGGGTAAATCATTCCAAGGGTTGGTTCAGGGTTAATATTTTTTATGACCAAAGGTATGGAGCATTTATTTGACCAAATGATTTAAAAACCAATTATCTGTAAAGCATACAAAACAGCTAAAGATAACACATGAATATCCATAAAATGAAGAAAGGCGGAGCTCCCAATTTTAAAAATTGATTTTCTCGAATTGTATTGCGGGTCTCCCCCCTTTCTTCCGCGCACTTTTTAACTGTAATAGATGAAACTATTTCGACTTCAAGTAAGTTGTTCTAGAGTTTTTTATAATTAAAGGAGAAAATGACTCGAATACAATCAAAATGTTAAAAAATAATAATCCACCTGGAATTTTAAAAGGTAAATAATTAGTGCCTAATAGACCTCTTGTTTTAATCCCTTGAAAATCGTTGGAGACAGAATGGACATTTTAAGAACAATAGAAAGAGACTCCAATTGCGTTATATACAACTTATACAGAACAAGGAATGGAAGACTATGTCTACATTTCAACTGAGTTTAAGATTTAAAGGCGTTCTCGGCAAGTGGTCAATTCAGAGATAAAGGAAACGAGAAGGCTCAACCTTGGTGTGAGAATAAAAGAAGGAATGATCTTCTGACCTGGCCCTCAGGGATAAATCTTTCTTGACAAGATGATTACAAGAGTCCTTGTTCGAAGGAGTCAACGTATCCTACTGAACGCTATCAAGGGATATCGTTAAACGAAGGATTATTTAAGATTGGAAGGCTGAAAGTCCGAGATATTTTCATTAGGATTTGCAGTGAAACTGTTCCGAACATAATTTTTTTCTTTTCAAACTAATTTTTTTAGTAATATGAATTCCAGGATTATGGAAGGAAGGATTATGTAATAAAAGAAGATGTTATTAATCTTCGGAGGAACCATTGCGAAGCTAAAACTTGATGAAGGTCAAAATCCTTAAAAATATTCCTGAGGCAATAACTATAGCCATTTCCTTGGAATCATAGTTAATGAAATCTAATGCGATAACTTGATTTATACTAGAACGACAATTTGATACAAAATAAACAACGGTATCAACTACACAAAAATCAGCAACTGATTTATGAGGAATAAAATATCCTAAATGTAGCTAATCTTTGACAACAGAACACATATTTCAACACCATGTTTTTTAATAGAAAACTATCATAGGAAGGGATTCCATCAGATATTGCAATAGCTCTAGGAGACAAAGAAATCACAATTCAAACCGTCATAAATTAGAAAAGAATTTAATGAAGGAAATATATGATTTATAACAACAGTGTCCATAATAGTCCATTCAACTATACTAACAATATCTTTGAACTATTCGAACCAACCAACAAATCGAAAACACCCTCCACCAGTTAAATAGCAATAAATCGTTTCATTTTTAAGAATCATGACAAAACGAATATAAACAAACAAATACTTAATAAATAAGGAGGGAGTAGGAGAATAAAAAATTTCAAATTCTCTATCTTAGTCTTTCTTATTCAGAGTTTTTTTTTACAAACGAACAAATAGACAATAAAAAAAATGCCCACCTCTCGCTTACAGGTAAATCAAAACATTCATAGATTTTAAAATAAATTATTTTAAAAAGTACATTGAATATGCATGAGACTATATTCTTTTTGGATTTTTTATTCTGAAAATATACGACAAAGTGTCTGGAAAGTTTTCTTTCCCTCACGAACAAGCTAAAAAATAAAAAAACATGGATTCAAAGGGAAGTGATAAATTACTCCCAGGAAAAAAAGCTGATATCTCACACAAGGTAGAAGGGATCTGTATCTCACACATATGTGGATCCTAGGGGAGACATACTGGGTACTTCCTGTGGCAATTTCGGGTGCCAACCAATCTGTGAAGATATTTTTGCCTTTTTTTTTTTTGTATGATCTGTAGAGAGCTTATTTGTGAAAAATGATGTTGCACTATTGAATAATAACTTACACATTTTATCTAATAATACATATACTAGTTTTCACAAACGTGCGCAACGGAGGAAACAATAAATAAAAATACTCGCCATGTTCACAGAAGAAAATAATCACTACAGCCGGCACAATCAGGTAAAACCTGGCATAGGTACTGAGGCATATCAGAGCAAGCACCTAAAGAGGTGGAAGAGTAACTACAATCCCATCTCCAACTTCCTCCCTCTAGTTCACGCACCGTAAAGGAATAAAGGTAACGGAATGGAAAAATCTCTGGCACCTGAACTATATTACTGAATTATATTTCTAATTAGGGATTGATAGATTATTTTCCACTTCTATAAATTTGTTTAATTGAAAACTAGTTTCGAATGTTATACATTCATCTTCAGTTCTAAAAACACACAAAAAATTCAAAAATAATTCTCCTGACTCAGGAGTTAAATTGATGCATCGCGTTGAAAGCAGCCTCAAATTAAATATATATGAAGCAATTGAAATAATAAAATCCTTCAAATCCAATCCAGATTTTTGCTTAAATGACCAAATAAATATCTCCAATAATCCAATCTTAAAATTATTCCCATCTATAAAAGATTACTCACCGGCATTACTGAAAAAACCCAGAGCCTTAAACCGTTTACCTATAAACATCTTACCTACCTTTCGTTCATTGTTAGTTCTATGCGAGAAGAAACCAGTACAAACTTTTCTGTTTGATATAATCCATTTAAACCTTGGTGAGTACCAACATGCATTTGAGTTCTTGTCTTAATTAAATTCATAAATGTTTTATAATACTGATTTATATTACATCTAATTTAATAAGTATAACAATACCAAACTATATTTTGAAAAGCTTATTTTTGAATTTTTTGTGTGTTTTTAGAACTGAAGATGAATGTATAACATTCGAAACTAGTTTTCAATAAAACAAATTTATAGAAGTGGCAAATAATTCATCAATCCCTAATTAGATTGATCTTTCTATATCATGCGGACGTCAACTGATAGAGGTGGTGTTTACGTCCAGTTATGATTAAATTTAGCATGCGAAAATTCCAAACTCCAAACGTTTATCTGCAATATAATCGAATTATAGTTAAAAAAAATATGCGCGTTATTTGAAAAAAAAAAAAGCCTTTTGAAAATCTGGAAAGTGCGATGTGAAGCTAACGGATCAGACAAAACTTAAATTTATTTTAAATAACTTACTACTGAAGGCTGTATTGTTGAGAAGATAATTTATTTAGATTGGAACAAACAACAAATATTTCATATTTGCAAATTCAAATAGACACTCCTACTATTATAGTTTTAAAACAGCATAACAGTGTAATATATATGTAAACACATATTTAATGACGAAATAGTGATATGAATTATTATTGACGAATTAAGAATGGATAAGTTAATGAATAAACTGAAATAATAAGTTAAATCCTGAAGATGGGACAAAACCCTGGAACACTGGTTGTGATAATGTTTGAATTTTATTAAAACCATTATGAGGAAGAAGGGAAATTTTCAAATCCTATTATTGATTGAATATCAAATGTTTATTTGTTGTAACAATGCAATTTTTCAAAGTTTAATTTTTAATTTTTTGGTATATTTTTATAAAAGTTCTATACTTTTGCTAGCTTTTGTTCTTTAATTATAAATTTGTCTAGTGTACACGGTATGACTAAGATAAGATACGATTTACTATAAATCTATAACTATAAATCGGTGGATCAAAAAGTGATCCTGAATTTCGTGACTAATTTCCGAAGATTGCAGAATCTCAAAAACAATATCCATCTATTTACACACAAAAGCTCTTTTTTCTGGAGGTCTCATTCTGTTATTATATGTCGTTTTCTTTCAGTGGGTAACAAGTTGCCAAGAGATTTCTTATTGTTCCGTGGCAACATTAGAACTGTCAATGTCACTAGATAAAGCATTGTAAATCGACGGTTTCGATCGGGAGGTAAACAATTATTTTACACTCAATTTTAACACTTAAAACGAGTAATAAAAATGCTTAATTAGAATAGAAAAATCGCGTTTGTAACCTTAATTAACTAACCATATGATCTCTGTAATTTATTTTTAATATAATTTTTGATGCGTTTATTATGACCTTCAAGCAAAGTACCCATTTCGGCTCACCAATTTTAATCAAAATCTAGTATATTATTCATATTGATATAAAAGTCATATTTACCAAATTTGAGATTTTTACATTATATTTTTATATCATTTTTGATGAAAGTTAATTATGACCTTCAAGTAAAATACCGCTTCCGGTTTCCCAATTTAGACCGATATATAGTATGTTAATTAAATCAATATATAAGTTATAAATACTAAATATGAGAAGTTTTGCATTATATTTTGATTAATTTTTTATGAAAATCAATTATGACCTCTAAGTAAAGTAACGCTTCCAGTGATCATGCAGTGACCAAAAAGGGAGGTTCACAACTAGATTTCATAGCAATCCTAAATACAAAATTTTAACTTTCTACGGCTAGCCGTTATTGAGTTATGCGAGATATGCACGTACGAACATACGTACAGACGTCACGACGAAATTGGTCAAAATGGATATTTCCGTTGAAATCTGAAAACCGAAAATTTTCGGGATTACAACATTTCCTTTACTGCGTACAAGGAATTAAAAATTAGTGATGACTCTTAAAATATATATATATATATATATATATATATATATATATATATATATATATATATATATATATATATATATAAGAAAACTTTTCATGTTTAGATTGGTGGCTATTTTGGCATCTTTTTAATCAAATCTCAAAAATGGTTAAAATGAAAGAGATTAATAATATTTATTATTGTCTTAGAATATAAGATGTTCGAAAATGGTTAGATGTATCATAATATGGTGTGTAAAATTTGATACTGACTTAAAATATGCTGGTTTACAGTATAAAATAAATAAAACAGAATAATCAAAATAAGCGGTAGTAAAGATTTTTTGTTTTAATACGTCTTACCAGTCTCGAAACGTAAAATACGTTTATTTTCTCTTTAATCCCCTAAAGAAAAGGGTTTCTAAAATATTTTTTAATATTTTTTTTTATTACGTCAATATTTTTTTATTACGTCTAACCCCTTCGTGCTATTGCGCTAATATCCTTTGTCAGATCAAAATTACTGATTAATTATTAGATATTATGCCTACTGAATATTAAAATAGTTTCTTTTAAAAAAATTATGTAATATTGTGATTTCCAAAATTTATTTGCTTGTTCAGTTAATTTCACAAAACATAAGATACAGGCGTGAAAAAACGGAAATTTTTTTTCGAAATGTATAATATTATTCCAAAAACAAACTAAAGATATATGTCTTTTATAGACCTATTAAATTAAACATATAAAACAGACATATACAAATTAACTAAATGTGAAATTCATCGTATCATAGGGGTATCGGATCGATGATGAAGGCATTAGCAGAGCCTCCCTGTTTGTAGATACTCCACTCCTCTCCTCTTGGAACAATCCCTGTTGACATAGCTTTACAAGAGTGGTACTCGAGAAAGGAGTTGGTAAAGCGATGTGATATAATATAAACTGTTATAGAATAAATAAATTGGGCCAGTGATTTAATCTTTACATACCTAAGGAAAGATATTCCATCAAGAGATTGGTTTATCATTTAAATTCAGAGACAATGAAGCGTAACAACAGATCAGGAAGGAGGTTAAGTAAAATATAAGAAAATAAATGAACGAAATAAAGGGATCAGAAACCAAATGAAATATCTTAAAAATAGGGAAAAAGTGCAATAATCACTAAATTTTAAATATTTCTAAATAGGTTTTTAAAATTAAATGATCAAAAAACTCGGAAAGAATTGAAAATGAGCGAAAAAGAAACGATATCTGGGGTGAAGAGAAAGGAAGGAATACCAAATATTTATAACCTTGAATAAATTAAATTTAACACACTGATTGAAATAAGAAATGTAACTGCAAAAGTAAAACTGAAGGTGGGATCAGAATATTTTAATATTTTTTTAATAATAATTAAAATAAAAACAAATGGATAGGAATGGTAGGTTTATCCATATATTATACATACGAGGTTTATCTTTCATATATTTTAGAAGTATAATATTTCAACATGAGATTTTTACCATCCAACTAACAATCAACAGTTATTGAATATAGACCATTCGATAATTCAATATTACGATATAATTTAATTAATCGCATTTTCCCCGAAAATAATAGACTTTCGCACTGTATCGAGAGTTGGGGTAAATTTTAAATCCGTTTCATAACCCCTAGAACATCGTTTTGAGGGGTTCGGGGATGTCTGATATATGTATATATATATTTCTCGCTATAGTTGGAAACTTCCAGCAGCCCTCTTTGGAACAAACGAGCTGAAATTCGGAATGTATGGTTGTTTTCTAGGCAGAACAATACCCTAGAAGTGGGGATAAATTTCGGGATTTCTAATGGTTTTTCGGGTTTTTTAAGATTTGAGCACTTCTACGTTGAATATTTGTAAGTGAATTGAGTTGGTGTTAGATGTTAGGTACCTTTTGGGGATCTTAACTTTTTTCTCCCAATCCCACCATTTTCAATTTAGTATTTTAGTGAAAATAAGACCTTAGTGACGGAGCTCTGTTGTTCACGCTTTTTAATTTTTTTTCTTACAAGGAAAATCAGTCTTAATCAATACAGAGTAATTTCGACTACATGGAAAGAAAACGTTGTACATAGTTATAAATGAAAGTTCAATTGCAGTTGCACACAAAATTTTAAGTGGAAGGCAATTGGTTTTGTGATAATGAAGTAGGGTTTGATTTTGTTGATTTTGAACAATAATAGAAAGAAGAGGTAAATTTTCTGAATAGGAAAAAAAAAGTATTAAAATAACCTTGGGACATTACAGAAACAAATATTTTAAAATCTATCTAGTCTCAATTATAATCGATTTATATTACCACAGTAAATAACCTTTACACTGAAAACGAAAAGAGCTCAAAAGAACGTATTAAAATAAAATTAAATTATAGTATTAAATAGAATAATTATTAAAAAAAAAATCTATGAATAGCGGGGACAAGCATATCCATTAAGATTTTGTATTAAAAAGATATAGAAGGGTATAAACAACCCAATTTGGAATAATATTCACTTGCTTACTAGGTCTGACGTTTGAAAAGGAAATCTGCAACGATGGAATACTAAAAAAAAAGCTGGTGCTGTGCGCGCTTCACACAACTTTCCCCTAAGTATCTTTTTAATACAGTTTTAAAGAGTTCACATAAACACTAAAATAAACTCAGCCTAATCTACTTCTTCACATCTTCTCTCACAAAAGTACAATAAAAAAGTGTTTAAAACAATTTTAGTACCAAAATTCTGTAAACTATATATTTTTAGTTTGTAAAGCTGACAATATAATTTAAAAATTTGAGTTTAGTTTCGATGGAAAATCCACTTAGGTACCATAGGTAATACATAATTAGAAATTATTAAATTAATATCTACTTTTATATCATTATATTACATTACTACAGAGCGTATTGTTAACAACAGGTTGGCGGCTTGGTTCGAGGACGTTCAGTACAGAAATTTTAATCATCTTTTATGTGATTTCATCAATAATTTACCATAAAATGCATACTCATTGAGTTATCCGCAAATTAATTTTTCTTTTAGATATAAAGTTTTTTCCTACATTTTCTCGGTGATGTACTTTATATGAAAAGTTAAAGGGCTTTAAGGAGAAGACAAGCAAGTTTCATCAAAATCGTTAAAGCCGCTTAAGAGAAAATTGTAAAATTGATGATATAAAGCGACACTTCCGGTTAGTCGATTTTGAGGAAAAAGTTTCTATAACAATCACAGAACACTTTATACCTATATAAATACCTTGAATCCGTAATTTCGAACAACTTTTCGTTTTTGAGCTAGGCTGTTCACATACACAAAGATACGCTATAGACCATTTTGCGAGACTTGGTTATTTGGATTCAGTGGACCTTAAAACGTGTATTTCCGTTGAAAATTCGAATTCGAAAATTTTCACGATCGCAATCCATATATTATATATGATATACACGATACCCTTACCATATATTTCATATATAGGTAAGGGAAAGTAAAAATAATAAGAAAAAAATGTGAATTAAATTAAAAATAATATGAACAGACTGAATGAATAAGTGGGATATATAAAAGGATGGATATGCTGTTCCCTACAATGTAGGTATGCTTTGCCTTAACGGAACAAGGCATCCTTTATTGCAGATCTAGATATTAGTTGGTTAGGAGTTGTGCTGAAGTCGACAGTCTAACCGCCTGGGTAAGCTGAACACAGCACAGAGCTATCAAGGCGAGAACCAGGTCTAGCTTCACTTGAATATGCATTTTACGAATTTATCATCAACGTTTCCAGATATTTTCACGATATCTACTGGTTTGAGTAGTTGAGTTTAGTAATAGAACAAGCTATTTAAATAAACAGTGTTCCACATACGATAATTTAATTGTCTAAGCTTAATTATTATTTCTTTCTAAGAGGGACATTTTGAAAATAAGTATACTCAACAGGTTTATCCATCCTTGGTTTAAAACAATGATGACAGCAACAATACAGATCTAGGTGATCCATGTATAATGTGATATATATGGATGAAATAATAAAATTTAACAAATATATTTTTAATTACACATTATTAGAGGATCACTTTTATCATTCTATGAATAATTGATTTTGTGTTTTTTAAGACCAAATCCTTATTGAAACAGCCATTGAACAACTAAAGGAATAAAGATTTTTTTTTTTAAATGAAAACCCATTCCGGAATTGCTCTCTTGTGCCCTAAATAAAGCTTCCTGTACCTATTTGTTTCAGTATTTAAATTATTTTTATTTTATTTTTTTAACCGTATTGCATCTACCTAAAAATAATCAACATTGAATTCGATTCCAGTTGTATTTAATTATTAGAATGGTCCTTTTGATAATCAGAAACAATAATTCTTTAAATAAATAATACTTTTTCAAAAATTATTTAGACCTTAAATTTTTTAAATAATAATTATTTTATATTTCTCCTCATTGTAACCGCTATGGAAATCGTTAATTGAATTTATTATACATACATCCTCCAAACACTAAGAGTATATAGCTTCCTGAGAACATATTGAAGGTATTTTTTACAATTATTAAACATATCAGAGTGGAAAAATGTATAATAATAATAATACAAAATTAACGGATTTTGAAATAAAAGATACTTTAAAGTTAAAATTAGTTAACATTTTATTAAATTCCAACTCGGACAAGTTTATAAATATATTTTTTTTATTTTTGTTTAACATAATTTAAACATTTAAACTATTGCTTGAAACTATTAAACATAACAGAATATTTGTTAATATACAGATACATAATAATTTAGTAAAATACAGTAGTTGAATTCCGGAACATTACTCAATCAGGGAATGCGGGAGCGGTCATTAATTGGAGGACAATTAGTCAGAGGCCGCCATGTTCTAGTCATTGAGGAAAATTAATTAACAAAACCGCCAATAGATGTAATATAAATCATTGTTTAATTGCTTACTTAATATTCATTCCAGGCTATTACAAATTATAAATGTGAACGGAAAAAACTACATTTCATTGAGTGAGCTATCTCTTTTAGTGTTTTTAAAGTATTAATTTACAACAATCATGTCCGGATGACTGCCCTACAAAGGAGTCGTGGCATATCAAATTGTCTAATGAAATTTTTTTTTTGTGAGTTTATTTCCAATATTCATTTCATACCACTCAGATGTTAGCTCTTCATTTCTTATATATTAATGTTATTTATTTACTTTTTTCTCTCTCATTTACATCATTTATATGAGAATAAAAATATATTAATGAACGAAATCGGATGCATTACACAGTTATAATAGTATTTCAATAATAGGAACATAAAATACTCATATCAGAATTGAATACCGTACAAATATATGCCCACTTTAAAAAGAAAAACTGAAATATTTTCGTTGGCAATTCTTCAATGTACACAATGAATTTCTTGGTCCAGCGAGTCGGCACCGAGGTTGGTCAGCCACGATAATTTTGCAGTATCAGGCCTAGGTGAAATAATAGCAAAAATAGCTGACCATCCGAGCATAGAGAGTGTCGTCAACTCCTTGCTCCACCGCGATCTGTCTCCGAAAGGAGCAAGACACCGACTGATAACAGATATGGTTGAATATATCGGAAGGAAATATAATTATTTCATACTGAATCGTGCTTAAAATTAATTAATATGAGATCAGAAAATCAAAGAATGAATGCTAATTACATGGTGCTAAATTGTGGAAAAATCAGTCAAGGATGTCTCTGAAAACCAAGAAAAAATATGAGAAATTTGAGTATCTAAAATAGAGAAAAGAATATGAGTATCTAAAATAGGCGGTTTTCTATCCTAGACATACTCATATACTCCCACTATAAAACGCTTCTTCAGAAAATTGCAAGACTATAAGTTAATGGTTAATAACTAAATGGTTCCGACATTAATAAAAAAAAAATCCATCCAAAATCATTTTTTCAAGAAAGAGCCGATTAGGCAAAACTTGAAAATCCGTCAGAATGTCATATTTTTGCCTTCAATTTATTGTTTATTTGTTTGCCCAAATCTAAATCTATTCGATCAGTATTATATATAACAATAGAAACATCGATGTAAGTTTTATATAAAATGACATATGATTAAGGAGCGTTATTGGAATATATGTATTGTAGTTAAATTAAATATTTAATTTAATAGTTTTCATATACTTTATCAAGCAAGACCAAATCATCAATCCAAAACGGGTATTTCAGAATGAATGCTGAACGGGTATTTACAGCCCAATGCCGAAACTTTTTCGATATGAATTACTTTTTTTTCTTTCATATTAAACTAGACAGGGAGGAAAAAGCGCCTTGTTTCAAAGCTGAATGGAATTAATTTAAATCGAGAAAAAAAAAATTATACATTGGAACACAATTAAATCTTAGGATTAACCAAATTTTTTCTAGATTAATACATTATTTTCAGTTGACATCCGCATGATGGTAAAGAAGGAACAATCTAATTTATTTATAGATAAATTAGAACAAAAAATTCTTGACCCAAACAATTCTCAATTAGCTCAACATATCATATACTGGTATCGGTAAGTAATGACATTATATGCCTATGGTGTGGTACGACAAGACAAATAAATAATTTCTTAAAGGAAATAAACGAAATTCATCCCTCGATTAAAGTCACAGTAGAACTGAAAAAAAAACAAAAACATAAACTTTTTAGATTTAGAAATTTCAGTAAAAAATAAACATCATGAATTTGGATTTTACCGGAAACCCACCCACACGGATGTCGTTATAAACAATAAAGCTAAGAGACCGATAGCACATAAACTTGCAGCCTTTAATAGCATGATTTACCGTCTTTTGAACATACCATTAAATGAAAAGAATTATAATAAAGAAGTTGAAATAATATATTCCACAGCAAAAAATAACGGGTACAATTACTTATTTGTACTGATATTGCTTTTTATAACTGAAGATGAATGTATAACATTCGAAACCAGTTTTCAATAAAAAAAAAATTATAGAATTGGCAAATAATTTATCAAATATAAATTACTTTGGTACACAGTTCAAACAAAATATTATTATTATATATTTCTATGTATATTGTATTATATACTTTGATAGATATTATTATTATCTATTAATTTTTAATTTTTCGTCATCCGGAATGTTCGGAATTTCGCAGTTCAATGACTACATCACATATTTTACTCCTAAAAAAATTCAGGATGACAAATCTATAACAGTTGGTTATTTATCAAGTGTAAACAGAAAATTGAACTCACAAGCGGACACATGTGTCCTATGACTAACGATACGCAAACAAGGCAAAATATGCGACTCTTATGGTTAGTTTAGCTAGGTTTGGGTATTTATATTGGAAAGTTAATGTACTGGATCATTACGGCATTGAATAAACACCAGCCTCATCGGAAATTAAGTTAAGGAACACGAAAATAGAAAAAATGAACTTTCGTTACCAAATAAATAATAATAATAATTATTTCAGTTTGCTTAAAAAGAAAGAAAAAAAAAACAAGTTAATATGATCCTAAATCGTGGTTTTTCTGTCCTTGGAATTAAATGTCCTAGGAATGAACATTTTTAATATCATTCGAAAGATAATTAACTTTCATCATTCAAAAGGTTCATAATTGATCCTAAAATCTTAAAACAGGACACTAAAATGGTCTACGTAAAGATTGAAATATTTAGCCACAAATATATTTATTCTCAAGAAAGAAAAATACAATCAACCATAAGATGAATAAAAAAAAATAATACAGTATTACAGAGTACCGATAATTACAATGGAATATAAATATGCCACAATTACATATTTGTTATACCCCTACCTCAAAACCAAAGAAGTTCCTCCAAAATTTTAAGTATAACACCATTCTGATGAATGCATCTATTGCTCTGAAGTTGAAACGGTACTCAATACTTCTCAAATGACCAATGTAAAAACCCTCTTATCTATAACTGATATTCTGTACCACCATTGTCTGTTTATCTAATGAATTCTTTATCAGTTTATTTCGTCATCTATGACTAATATCATTATTTATAAAAAAAATGCAGCGGCTCTTACAAACCATCACTGCCAAATTTGAAATAAAAGTTCGCGAGAGTCCATCCTTAATGCCGCTTTTCTAGACCAGACCGCAATTTAAATAAATAAGAAGCTACTTTGGTACAGTTATTACAAGATATATATATATTTTCCCTCCCGCTGCATTTGGGTACTTCCAGGGACTCTCTTGGGATCAAATGAGCTGCAATTCGGTATGAAGGGTTGCTTTCTTGGTAGAACAATTCCATAAAAGTGGGGATAAATTTCAGACACAATTTCGGCATGTTTACCTGTTTTTTATAGGTTATTGAGGTTGTGCATACCTCTAAGTCGAATTGGGTTGAAAATTTGTATGCGAACTGAGTTGATGTGCCTTTTGGGGGTTCAAATTTTTTCTACCACCACCTCTTCTATTTTAGTGAAAATAAGACCTTAGTGACGGAGCTCTACTACTCACGCTTTTTTTTTTTTCAAATTATAGTAGTTTTTTATGACTGTTTTTTATTTTTGCATTCTTGGATTTGTTGAAATAGATGATAGTAGTGCATTACTATAACTATAATGCTTATTATGCAATCGATCACAAAAGCTTCATGTTAAAATCTTTTCATATACAAATGACGGCTAGAATACCATTTCTTAATCAAGCAACGTTATTTATCCTTCAAAATAGTTTTATTATATTATTTATATGAGATTTGTTAAATCTTATTACATAAATTATTTTAAATTATTAATATTAAGTACATAAACACTCATCAGTAATTATGTAGTCGATTCGTGTTATTCCATCCCTCTCCCCGCCCCCTCCAAAAAGAAAAGAATATATTGCCTTATTTTCGAAACGCCGAATCTATTTATCTATTCGATAAGGGTTCTAGCGTCTAACAAAAAACAAAATAGATAAATGAGAAAATCGTTGAATTATGACAATCGAATCTTTAATATAATACACTTGGTCCATTTGTTCACCGTTAAAAGAAAACAACGAACGAAATAGAGTCAGTTTAATCCGAAACGAACAGCGGAAGGATCAAGGTGACATATGCAATTATTCATGAATATTTATAAACACCCACTTATGGAAGACGCCTACTTCAAAAACTGAACTTGCCGCTTTAAGACAAATGTACAGTATTCATTTAAAGCATAAAAAATATATATACAAATTCATAAAATAACGTACTAAATACCTGTACTAAAAGGTAACTGACTATTTTATGTAATAAAAATATTTTTCGATTGCTTGAATGATTGAGACATTCGATATTTCATCCGACCTCGATGATTATTTGGAATACAATTGTTTTTAGACATGCTCATTAAATGACTAAGTCTTTGTTATCGTCGGTATCTCTTTTCCTGTATGAGAACAGAACTAGATATTTCTCTCCCACTCCTGGAATACAACCCACACAGGATGAAATAGCCCTTATGGTTCCGGACAAAGTCTCCTTAAATCAATGAAGAAACCAATTACTCTTTGAGGGTATCCAAAAGCCAATTAGAGATACCAGATCCTTCATTGGCAACAAGATAAAAGGCGAACAGAACGATGCATTGGGCATGGCTCTCAGAAACAACTCCTGACGTTTTATCAATATTGGTTATTTCCCAGGATGTTACAATGATCTATCCAAAATCTTTCAAAACCTTTTCTCTACACAATGCAGAAGTTCGTAATCTCATTCGAATCATTAACATATTTTTGGGGTCAACCGAAACCAGGAAAAGTTTTCTGTAAAATTGTCGTTGTCGTCGTCTACAATTTAAGAGGACCTCTCCTTAAACTAAACTTTAACTTTAGGAACCATTCGAAGGTTTTGTAAGTAGCGGTTATCTAACAGTCTTGAGAAACGCGCAAAGAGTTTCTGGAAAAAAATTCTCAAATCCGCATCAGAAAAGGCAAACCTAATCCATTATAAGATGATAGATAAAGTAAATAAAAATTGATCCTAAACTACTTTTTTATTTTTATGTTGATAAACTATATCTTTTTGAATCAAGAAAATGATGGGTGCAGCCAGAAAATAAAACACCCAGTAATGAATATGTTGTATATCTGCCTATGTTGTAAGCCGAAAAGTCGGCACACATTAAGTACTTTATTTTATTACCATGTGTTTTATTTCTGATCCCATTTCCTAAGCATCGTTTCAACGTCCTTTTTTAAAAAAGGCAAGCGCACAAAGTCGAAATTTAGGCTTCAATTTATAAATGGGACGTAAACACCACCTCTATAGATTAGTACCTATAGAGAGAGGTACCTATATATATATATATATATATATATATATATATATATATATATATATATATATATAGAGAGAGAGAGAGAGAGAGAGAGAAAGAGAGAGAGAGAAAGAGAGAGAGAGAGAGAGAGTTATTTAGGAAAAAATGTTTTTGTTTTTTTTTGTTTCCTGTAAAGTTTGCAAAATGGAGCTTAAGCCTTTAAAAAAAAAATTGACGTCGATATCCTTGGCCATATCAACGGTCAACTATAACTTCATCATAATCTTTTTGGTTGAATCCTCGCAGATATTTAAAAAAATACAAAAGAAAGAATAATTGAACTTCATATTACCTAAATCAAGACAACTTATTTTTCTGAACTTCTAGCTCAAATAACCAATCATCATTTCTCAGTAATAAACGATAAGTTAGTAGAAAAACCATGCATCGTAAAAAATATTATATTTTATTTTTAATCAATATTTTGGAATGATACTTATTGGAATAAAAATTTCTAGCAGAATCTTTCCGGTTTTAAGAAAATTTAAATACATTTGTTTAAATATGAAATAGATTACAAAAAAAAATCATAATACGAATTATCAAGAAATTGAAGAAGCACTATATAACACGGGCACAAATTTTTATTAGAGTATAAAAAAAAGTGAAATATTACTTTCAACTGAAATTTTATTCGATTGCCAATCCTGATAAAGAAATTCGTCAGAGAGTTGATTTTAAATTAAATCATTAAAACAAATATATACATAACGAAATCAAATAAGTTCAATTAATAAACAAATCAACTATTACATGCTATCATTTGTTTTTTGAATTTATATAAAATAGATCAGTCAATAAAGACAGAGGTAGAATGATACTTGGGTTGTTAATATCAAGTACTAAATGAGTAAACTGCGGTAGCAAATAAATAAAAATAAGCTTTCTTTAACAATGAAAAACATTTACTATATTTCATTAAAGGATAGAAGTACATTAAATATCTGAAGTAGATTTATGTTTAGAAGGGATCACCCCGGGATGCAACTGCGAATTATTAAGACGATAATAATTGTTACCTAAGCATTCCAGGCAGGCATTGCTTCACTCCGCAACCTAAAACCTCTTCTCATCGATAACACAACGATCACAAGCGCGGATAACACAGATGACCTCAACCTCCTCATTTCGTCAGAAATCTAAGAGTGAAAGCCTGCTATTAAAGTCACCATCAACAATGGCTTATCTCAGCGCTTCACCAGATCAGATGTCTTATTTAATAATATAAAATTATTAAAATACCCGAACCAACAGAAAATTCAGTTTTTTCGGTGGTGAGGGAAGGGATAATATTTTTAATCAAAGATGGACAAGTAATAAAACTATTAGCTCTACACAATTTCCAAGTCATATCTACTATAATCAAGCGATCGGAAACCACATCTTCCAATAAAGCAACAAATATATTTTTATTTAGATTAGGGCTTTAATCGGTAAATCAATCAGAACTGGTACATGTACATGTCTCTCCTCAAAAAATTCCTGGATCTGCCAGTGTTTCTGGAAAATAACATTTTACACAATTCAGATCCCATAACCTGATTATAAAATGAATGACTTCTCTCCTCCGGTAGACCACCTTTCCTGAGATGCGAAGCCGCCTACCTACCTTATACCTCCCAGGGTAAAAGTACGCCAAACCACCAGATGAAAATCATAACGATCGTTCTGATGATTTTACAATCTCTATCCTAATTTGGGAATGCAATGTTATTTTTGAGGATGTTAATCTAATAATGATATGAAGGTTTGATTTATTGACCTACCAAGCGTTATGAAGGTTTGAATCTACCACTCGTCAACAGCTATAATCCACGGATCTTGAACAAAACTCCATTAGTCATTGAACGCTTGTGGGCTGCTTATTCAGGCAGCAGTAGCATGCGGGTGCACCATGGAAGCAACGGTTCTGTATGATGTGTAGTCTACACATATTAGTATGATTATAAAAGATCGACTGTAAGGTCTTTGACTTAATCAATTATTTAAATTAATAGGTCAAATCACACTGGTTAGTTTGAATTCCTATAGTTAGCTTTAAAATTATGATAACTTCTTTAGGTTTAGTTTGACAAAAATCAAATAATCAAAGCCAGTCTACCTTTAAAAAACGCTAGGACAGGTAACCCTGGCGTCTCTTAAAAAGTGACAATCAGATCCTTCCAAACATCAACAGAGACAAACCCTAGGACCACCCACACCTCTACCATTACCCTAATGATAAAGGCCGTAGTGCCGGCAGCTGGAGGCTGTTAATCTCTTTGTCTACCTTCCGGCTCTTTCTTATCTAACTGTCCTCCAAGTTCAACAATCTAATCTTTTACCCGACATTTAGATTACAAATGTGGAGGCGAAGTTCTTAAACAAACCTTCTTGTTTAACGGTGAGTTTTGCATCAATGCATGACTTGGACAAAAATTTGTTTGTAAAATACAATTCCAAGGATATCTCGGACGATAAGAACCTCTACCAATAAGCAAGAAATTGATTCAAAACATTGTGTTATGGCGCAAAACATTCTCAATGGTTTTAGATATTCTAGCAGTTCAATATTTCTTGCAAACTTATGCGAATCAGGATTAAAAATTAATTAACTAATTAGGAAGAATTGAGAATTTTATTCTATCTGCCAAGGTTCGTGTCCGACTGTGGCAGATAATTTATTTATTCTATTATATCAGCCGTGTATCCTCTAAAACGTGGATTACCCTTGATTGGATAGGGAAATAACGCTGGTGGTTGAGCGTAAATGCTGACTACATCACTTTTTTATATACCAGTTGGTAAAGAAACATACATCATAACAAAGTTATTCAAGGGTTGTTGTAGTATAGGTTTTTTAATTTTATTTATTCTATAGGAGGCGCAAGAAGGTCTAAAATCCGCCAAGTCTAAAATTACCAATATGCTATATCTTGAAAACATTATTATCACAGTAAAGGTAGAAAACAATTATCATATAATACATAAAATCCAGCATTACTTGTTATTTGTTTAGTTTTAGTGAAAAATAAACAGGGAATGCTGGAGAATAGATAACGTTTCGGAAAAAAAAAAGTTTTTATCTTGGTCTATAACTTTTAACTATGTATTCTTCCATATCAATCGTTTCGTAACATCCGGTACTTCTAGATAAATCAGAGAAAAAACAAAATAATAATAGTGGAAGTGTAATTTAGATTAGTAAGAATTAGTTACTAAACTAACGTTACCACGTAATGTGCCTATATCTAAGATAAATAATGTTAGTGAGAATAATATTTGTGACCTGGAAGATCAATAAAAAAAAATATATATATAAATATCATCGAAAATAAAAGCAAAACGAAAAACTCAAATTAAGTTCATTTACCTTTAGAAATATTCGGGATGTTATAAAAGAGAAAGGCTTGAAAAATTACATTTCTTGTTGACATGAATGATCAGGAACGAAGGTGATACGAAGTAATAACATAACAATAGCGCGAACCATCTCTGCCTACAAACCTCCCTCCACGAAACCCCATCAAAAATCAACTCCAGAACGAAATTCTCCCATCTACGTTTCGGTTGACCTCTATGACGTTTACTTCTCGGTTCAACGCTGATTATCCTTCAAGTGATTCGTACATTAGCCAACCCGACAACTTTACACGCCAATTTCAGTCATCGAGACGCACTTCAGTCCTTCTGGTTGTGTAACCGTTCAAATTCTCCAGTCCAATCTTCTTCGGGTCAAATATTCTACGGAATATTTAATTTTTGATAACCTTACGTTCTTTCCTTGCAAGCTGTTAAAGATAAGAAATATCAATTACATAATCTAACATTGAAAACAAAAGCGATACTATATCGAAAATTTGTGGAACTGAGAAAATTTGAATTTTGGTTGCAGAACTAAGGTAGCAAATTTCTTAATTAAATAGATCGAATTTTTCGTTTTAATTAGTAACGTCACATATTCAGTTAGGAATTCTTAGCACTGCAAAGGAAATCCAAAAACAAACGCTTTAAAATGCAAAGGACCCAAAATTTGCAGACACGCCACATTGCACCGACGATTATAAATTTCCTAACAATCAGCGAACTTCTTGAAGAGATCAAATTCAAAAATATTTCCTGTACATTATTTTTAATGATATTAATTATAATTTATTATATTTTTATAAATTATTATTATATATTGTTAATGATATAACGTACAACGTCCTTTCGATAGAACCCATCTTAACGATTGTACAGAAGCTTTTCTGTCCTTCAGGAAGGATGGCCGTACTACCATCAGCAACTTAGAAAATTTCTGAGTTGGCGCAAAACAAGGCCTTCTTATATATTACAGTCATTAGATCGATTATGACTGTAAGACTTGGGCACTTTCCAAGGAAGGTGAAAAGATATTAAAGATATGGAAAAGTACTTTGGAGAATAAACAGACCTGTCTGCAAGAAAGGCATCTGGTGGATCAGGAAGAATGATGAGATTTAAGAAATGTTCGAGGAACGAGATCTAGTTTCCTTCGTCAGATAGAACCAGTTGAGGTGGCTTGGACATCTGGAGCAGATGCCTAAGGGTAGGACACCCAAGAAGCTCCTGGAAGGCAGGCTTGGAGGAGGAAGAACAAGAGGGCGTCAACGCTTATGATGGAAAGATTATTAAGAGAAATGGAAGTCAGAAGATGGAGGAGGCTCGCCCAACATAGGGAAAAATGGAGTAGGATTGTGGAGGAGGCCCAGGTAGGACTGTAGCGCTAGAGGGTGAGTGAGAGAGCGAAATGCTTTTCAGCCCTCCAGACAGGATGGCCAATACTACCACCAGAAACTTGTGAGTTGACGAAAAAAAAACAACGAGAATTTCCAAAGGTTCTTCTGGTAGGACGTTGCTCTGTACGTTCTATCATTCAAATTATTTTTATTATTCTATTTTTTTTTTAATTATTGTCTTTTTCATTGTTTTTCTACAGTCTGTATACATAGTGTTAATGGATACTTAATAGTCCTTGAGTTTGGCAGCTTTTATTACTTTTCCAATAATAAGCTTTTAACTTATTGTTAGCAAAGTGTTAAGAATAGTTCGAATAGTTCAAGCAGGATGAGATAGCCAACGCTCTCATTGATCGACCGTTGTATTATCCCAGGAGGACGAGGAGGCATGAAGAAGGTATTGCTGATGCCTAGCTCGTGCATCCGCTATAGTTTCGTGCTAACGTTATAGAGCACCGATCAGCGCCAATAAATAATAGGAAGGATACCAGGGCTGCTTTAAGCTTTTAAGCAGATAAATATTTAATGGGATTGGATGCTATGATGATAATGCACTGCAGTCATAAATAACCAATGGAATAATTTACCAGGATACTGAATGGGGGAAAAGGGAAGGCCATTTACGAGATCAGTTTACTAGAGCGAATTGATAAGGATCAAAATTGAACACAACTGTTATCGACAGATCAAATGTTTAGGCTTACCGGATGGAAAAATATTATTAGGCAACTATTAAACTTTAAGTGATATGTTAAATATAACTTTCCATGGCCCAAAATGTATCTAAAAAGCACACAGAAGCAATATTCCAAGTCTATGAATTCACTTAGACATTGTAATTGAAAAATAATGTTTGTGTTGCTGTGTCTCCAACCAAATTGGATAGAATTGCGTTGCGTTTATTTCAAAATTCATAAAATCGTTTGAGAGTTTCTTGTTATTATTTTAAGAGAGATTGTAACAAGAAAACAGTACTAAATGAGTACATGTAAAAATGTAAATCAATTATAACATTTAGATTTCAAAATTACTTTACAATTAGTCGAGTTTATATTTAAAGTTGAACCAAGGTTTTATGGGACATTTTAGGCGTTTCTGAGAGCGATTTGCGAAATACCAAGAAAACTATACGATTCAACATTGTTTTAGAGACAGTATGGCGCTACATTGTTACAGATATCAAGAAAGGAATTGAATCAGTTCGCTCAGCTTGAGTATAATGAAGAAAAAAAACACTCACTGTTTGCATACTCTACCTGCTTTCCGATGTAGGAGCACTGGATAAATTTGAGAGAGATACTTGAGATCAGATTCACAGCTCAATCTTTCATGAGATTTATCAATTATCAATTCGTTTGCACGGTTCTAGTAAGCAAGCGTAAATATTGTATATCGCGATCTATTTATTGCTGTAAGAACTGAATTCAAATGCTATTCCTATAAATTATCTATTCCTAACCCAAACACAAAGTTAAAAACTGAGGGGTACTTCCGTAGCTTGCTTGCTCTCTTACTCCATCAAAACGGTGGAAACGTATAATATAAACCATACAACGCATAATGATGTACATGTATTGGTAACGAGACAGTCGGGAGATAGAAAAAGGGAGAATACAAGAGGCAACGATCCAAAAACTATTGAATAAACAGTATTTGGATTTAGAGTTGTTTCATTATACATAGGGATATTTCACAAACTCTTTAGAAAAAGAAAATTTAAAATTCAGAATGCTGGATCGAAAATCGGTGGAAGTAATCACCACAAAAATTCCAGCAGTGATAAAAAGATGAAGCGCTGATGACTGACGCTCGTTAACGGTGGGAGCGGAAGAATGGACGTTGCATTATTCAACATATCCGACGAGGACCATAGATCGATGGCCGATGGAACAACTGGGATAGAATTAGCAATTGCAGCAGGTGGTTGGATTGCGGGAGGTTCTCGCTCTATGGTTAAAGTTATAGCAGTACTTATCCATTAACTGTTACTACCAACTATCATCATCAAGTCTGAAGATGAAACATGCAAAAGAGGTAGAGCTAAACAGGAGTTGTAGCCTTCGGAAATATAGAGAAAGTTGTGAGAAAATACACGGAATCTTAAACAACTTATTCTCGAAACTATAATTAAAATTACGAATAATGTAGCTTGCTTTGTTTCAAGAGAACCGTTAAAATGGAAAATAATTTGTTATTCAAGACAAAAGGATAAAAAAAAAATTTAATGGAGGTTAATAAATTTTTAAGACAAGAAAACATAATATAACCCAATTAATAATTATTTATTAATTATAACAGTAATAACGAAAAAAAAATAAACGAAAATTAAAAACCTGAAATTGTCCTACAATAAAAAAAATAAAACAAATTAAACCATAAAGCTAGAAAGGAGATTGATGAGTAAAAAATAAAAATGAAATTAAGTCAGAAAGAGGTACTCATTGTGTTGTGTCCATCATACATTTTTTTTTGTATTGTATATAGATGCGGATAGATGTATAACGATAAAGAAAAGAAAAAATAAATAAAAATGTTGGCATGAAAAAGAAAATTAAAAATATCTAATTTTATAGAACTAGCAATATACTTATGACTTGAAAGCTTTGCTTATATCAGAAATTAAAATATAAATTTAATTTAAATTCCATAGTATAAAATTAATTTGAAAGAATTAATTTATGCAATGTTTAAAAAATAGCTTCTCCTGATTACACTTTGCTTAGGAAAGTTCCATTACTTTGAACACCAACAAAAGAGAAACATTGATAGAAAAAAAATCTTTTATTTCTTTAACAAATACTGCGGAAATACTTCGCAATATGATTCATAGTCGTCAACACATACGCAAAGCCACGTATTAAACGTAATATTCATGAAGACACAAATCAAGGAGTGCCTTTAAGAAAGGATTTCCTTTTTCAAATATTCATTAAGATCTATAACGTCACGTCTTATCGTATTTTTTTGTTATCTATTATCTATTTATTATTTTCCCTATAATGTTGGTATTTATTTTTTTAATTTACTTTAATTTCGGAACATAATTAGAGGAAGGTAATCAGTCAAGAACCTTTTTTTTCCTTATGTGTTCTAAAGTCCCTCGAAAACTAAAGAGATTTGGAGGTCCATAACTTACAAGTCCTGTCGTTCTCCTATATTTTTTAGCTTTAAAATGTTTAGAACTGTCAATATTTTTGTTGAAACATTATTAATTTTGCATGCTCATATATAAAATTGTATATGAAAGATAGAATGAATGATTCCTACAGCATATGATCCTATATTACGATCAATTCACAACCATTTTCTTGTATAAAAAGTACATCCATTTCTGCTATTAAATGTGGCAAATCTTATTAGTAAAGAATGATAATATTTAAAAAAAAAATGATCAATTTTAAAAAATGAGTAAAATCGATCATATAAAATGGCATTTCTTGTAAGTCGATTTTGGCGAAAAAGTTGATGGAACATCTCACCTTAAATACACAATTGCAATTTCTCACACCTTTTCATTTTTAGCTAGACATACCATACGCGCGCGCGCGCGCAGACACACACACGCACGCAGAGAGACGATTTTGGGAAACTTGGTTATTTAGACTCAGACTACCTTAAAACGTGTAATTCCCGTGAAAACTTGGATTCGAAACTTTTCACGATCGCAATACTTTCTCTTACTGTACGTTTCATATGTAGGTAAGCGCAAGTAAAAAAGTGTACAAACATAAGAATACATTTACTAAACTAAAAAAAAAGTCGACCGATTCGTTATTAAGTGTGACTTGAGAGACATCGCTATTGTTTCGAATATTTTATATCTAAATAGCTCCGTTTCATTTTATTAAATAACAAATAAAATAAAATCAGGGTATAGCCGCCAGCCATCTCAACACTAACAGTTTTTCATAAAATTGTGTTTTATTGGAATGGAGGATTTCTAATATTCCTTCGACGTGCATAAACCTTTAAAGCAATACTTGATATATTTATATTATTATAAATACCAGTAAATTTTGTTTCAGAACCATTATATATTTGTGGGACTATCCAAAATAATTCTACTTCACATAATAGTGATTTTATCACACAAATTAAAAGTGTTTAAAAACAATTAAAAATACCATAATGAATAATCTTAATAAAGGTAAAAAATATATGCACTTAGTTTATTCTTATGTATATATATATATAAAATTTATATGCTTTAACATATAAACAACACATATAAATAAATAAATATTTCTGCAATGTTAACAGCAAATACTGCTTTTGGTCCATCCGAACAACCTTGGATGGATGCTACATTGATTGCAGTATGAATGGGACAATTTGCACTTATCCTTGAGAGTGTTTACCGTTTTTGTGAATGAAGGATGAGAGGGGCTCAGTTTTTGTATTTAGAATACGCCAGATGACGCCATTCTTATCACATTAAAATTTAACCTGATCATTCAATGTTTCAAGTATTTGAGAACTGACCGAGAACTGTAAGTGCGCTAAAACTGCGAATGTTGATCGCAACCAGTGAAATATTATTTAAATTATAAATTATTTTTAATGATATGATTTTTTAAAGAAATATTACTTCGTCGGCTGAAACATTAATTTCAAATAATATCCGATGTTGAGATGATTTATTTTAACATCAAAACGCACTCCTTCCTAAATGCACTACCCACCATGTAATAACAAATGGTAATAGACAAAGGTCGTGAACAAACATTTTTAAAATCTTTAACAGCTGAAATAGCCTGCACACTTCAGTTTGGGAATCATAAAAAGTATAAAACACATAAACGTAAATGTTTACTAGTTGTTAAAGACACTGGATGGGGAATGAGCACAGCGCACTTAAGATCTAAAAATACCGAAAAGATAACTCCTTCAAACTGATACCATTAATAAACAAGCCCTGGAGCACATCTGGAACAAGTGATTTTTTACTGCAATCAATAAGTTACACTTTTATTTCGGATTTAATCTTTTGTTTCAAATTTGAATGTAATTATTATGTATCTGATACAAAATGTATTCTCTATACATTTTAAGAAAAAAAAAATCCTCTCTTCACATCACAGATATTTTTCTTACGGGAGACTTTCTTACAATGTGTCTTACACGTGAATCCAAGATAATGTGAGTAATGGAATTTCAATGGTATCTTGTCTATTTTTATTGGGACCTACTTTTTTATTATAATTATTTTTTGCATCTATAAGTCTCTCTGTTAATAAAAGAAAAAATTAAAATGTTTTTGTAATGTTATGAGACGTTATAAAAGAAAAAGAAATTAGTTCAAACACCTGAAAACCTATTGAAAATTAAATTTGAAAATCATCAAAAGAATATATTTTATATGAATACACTACAACAATTTTGATATTGTCTAAAGAATTTATACTCTTCTTAAAACGAATCTATAAATAAAGAGCAAAATACAATCTTAATATTTTATAAGGACATTTTAAAATGATGAGTAGGTCCACTTAAGTTTCATGACTTATCAACTAGTCTTAGAACAACATATTTTTTTTATACTTTTTTTTTAAAGAGAATGAGCTATGCATAAAAATAATACTACTTCCTAGATAAGTATCTCTGTACATATAAACATACAAATTTGTGACCTAGTGACCGATATTCCTTGTCGGAAGGACAAAGTTTTTATATACAAAATTATAGTTTTCCAAAATCGAATTACTAATAGTAATTTTAAACAATTTTTAAAGTTTAACAAATTAATAAATGAATTATGTAAAGATTTGAACAATATATATATATTAAACTTTGATATTCTCATATGCCTGATTATATTTGTGTTTGTTCAGATTAATTTTTTGCAAAAACGTTCTGAGCTCCTATTTAAATCATTTGAAGCTTTAGATTTTTTGGGTTAGAACTTCATTGTAATTTGTCCTGTAAAACAAATGTTATGGAACGTAATTACATGGAATATTTTGCAAAGTAGGATAACAAATATCCATAATAAAATAAAAATAAAATTGTAATCTGCTTCATGAGCATTCCGGTGAATAGGCAATGAAATTTAGCATGAAATACTTTTGGTATATTTTGCATGTTATTTGATAAATTAATAAAGTGTAATATAAAGAAAAATGTATATATTTTACAAAAAAATTACATCTATTTTCAAAAAAAAGCATGCACAGCACTAGTAATGATGTGGGTTCAAATCCAACGAGAAGCATAAATATTTATATATCAATATCATAGGTGGGTCATATTTTTTTATCTGGATATTCTCCAGTCCCTAAGTGGAACGCTGAGAGATGTTTACAATATCGACTAGAATCTATTATCAAATATCCTATAGAATAAACTCACGATTGACGCATTATATTTGAAACAGAAATACAAAAAAATAATTTTCTTATTAGTTCGTTGGAGGATAAATAGGTCCTATGTTGACCACGAATAATGTGAATATTGTAAGCGTTATCGTACCCTTTTTGATAAAATTACGGATTTTCAAATAACAAATCATGGAATGTAAACAGAAAATTAGGATACAACAGACTTCAGAGAGTAAGGTGGAGCGATACGTGTCCCAGTTTTTGAGGAGATAAGCCCAAGCTATTCCATTCTCTTAGGCCTTGACTCGGTAGCACAGGAACTGTTTTTATGGCCTCTATTCATGCGGTCGCAGTAAACGTCCGCTATTTGTGTAGTCTTTGTGTCTTTTTCAATGCATCTTCTAGGAAGGAGGGTATCTCAGGTATTGTTGTTGAAAGAGAAGAAGGTATGAGGAGGATGAAGGGAAGAAAAAGGAATAAGAAAAGGCGCAAAGAACTTGACAACTTGGCGCCAGCAAAAATCTAGCCAAATCTACAAAACTTATAGCATAAAAGATTTAAAAAAAACAAAACAGTTAAACATCTTATTTAAAAAAATAAAATTAAATTGAATAACTGTCAGATCAGAAAAAAAAAATAAATAAAATTTTCTAACACAAGGAAAAACACTAATTTATATATTTTCTTCGAATAACAATATGTACCTCGATGATTGTACTATAAATTCTATATAAAACATAGAGAAGTTATAATTTAAGTAAATCGTTTAGTTTTTTTGCTAAAAAAAAGAAAAAGAAATTTATTAATACATTTGTATAATTTACTTGCCTAAATCAATCCCATATCGAAGATTATATATTTCGCCACATTCGTCCTCATATTTTTTCTATGTCTCTACTTCTAGAGTATTCAAATAAAATAAAATGGTTCGGAGTTTAAAGTGACAAAACATTGAGTTTGGTTTTTTATTTAGTTTGTAAAAAAACAAAAAACTTAATTCAATGTTATGTTTTTAAAGTAACTTTGACTGTAAAAACGAACAAAATAAAATGCTGAAATTATACATGGTATATATATATATATATATATATATATATATATATTTATATATATATATATATATATATATATATATATATATATATATATAAAATAATAACCCTTCACGTCTAATACAATGAATAGCAAGTTTAACCAAATAATTTTTTTTAATAAAATTTCCAAACTATATCACTTATTTGGTCGAAATATTTGAGTTTGGTTTTTTATTTAGTTTGTAAAAAAATAATAAACTTAATTCAATGTTATGTTTTTAAAGTAACTTTGACTGTAAAAACGAACAAAATAAAATGCTGAAATTATACATGGTATACATATATATATATATATATATATATATATATATATATATATATATATATATATATATATATATAAATAATAAACCTTCACGTCTAATACAATGAATAGCAAGTTTAACCAAATAATTTTTTTTAATAAAATTTCCAAACTAGATCACTTATTTGGTCGGAATATTTGAGTTTGGTTTTTTATTTAGTTTGTAAAAAAATAAAAAACTTAATTCAATGTTATGTTTTTAAAGTAACTTAGACTGTAAAAACGAACAAAATAAAATGCTGAAATTATACATGGTATACATATACATATATATATATATATATATATATATATATATATATATATATATATATATATAAATAAATAATAACCCTTCACGTCTAATACAATGAATAGCAAGTTTAACCAAATAATTTTTTTTAATAAAATTTCCAAACTATATCACTTATTTGGTCGAAATATTTTTACAATACTAATTGAACGCAACAATAAATATAATTAAAACAAATATTAATCAGCTCTTCCTAATGTTCTCTTCACTTGTATCTCTGGATCCCTACCTAAACGTTATACATTTGCATCTATATAGATAGGTATTATTCTGTTCAGTCTCACAATTGATTTTCTTTTAGTTTTATAACTGTAATATTCCAAGAATTTCAATATTATAGAGATATTATTACCATACTGTCTGATACTTAAAAGTCAGAGACTTTCCAGAAAGTCCGTTTTGAGTTCAGCTAATAATAGTATACCTTAGATAAAAATAAATTTTCAACAAAAATTAAAACTGCTAATAAGAATCTAGTTCTAAATTTAGAAGGGAAAGTAATAACGTAATTCAACATTTTTTCCTACAATTTACAAATAATACTAATACTCCTCCATACGATTTTCATACAAAACAAGATCTATTTAACATATACAATATGTAGGAACGATTAAGAAACTTATTAATACGAAATTTATTCATATAATCAATAGTAATGGAACCATCACACATAGAATTGATGGAGATATATTTACAAAGCTAATTATGTATTAAACTATGTGGTGTTACAAAATGGAATTACTTAAAACCATTATTCCGTATACCTCTAATGAATAAGTTCTTGTTAATACAAGAATTAGAGTTTACTACCCAACATAGACAGACAAGATTTTTAAATAAGAAAAAATGTCGGTCCATGTATGGAATAAGGAAATGCTAAATGTTCTTGAGAAACTAATAGCATTTATTAGAAATAAAAAAGAAAATTATTATACGTAAGTGAATTTGATTGATGTATCAATTCTATTCGCAACAAGTCCTTTTAATGATCATAACCATCAGTTGCATGATTCTTCACGACGTAACAGTAGTTGAAAATCGACTTTTTTCGGAAACCACTCTGTCAAGTCCGATCTGAGAGCTACATAAAAATAATTTTGATATCATCTTGAACCCAATGAAATTTTCATAAAGATGTACACTTTCAAAGGTTTTTAAGATTGGTGTAGTGGGCGAAATTTTGAGAGGCTAATTCCGGAAAGAAAAACTTAAATTGTTTCTCACCTTTACTAACATCCTAAATAAAAGCTGTGAGTTTCAATCAAAAAGTAGTTCAAGAGATTAAGCAAAATTGGTACTATACCATTCCTACATTAATCTTCAGCTTTCCTCCAACTTTGGGCCGAATTGGACGAGCAGTTTTTGAAATATAGGTGTGTCAAGGAAAATACGCTGGTATATACGAAAGTAAAGTAGAGGATGGAATTTAATAAAATTGACACTGAGCCAGTTTTACACTGTTTCTCAATTTTACTTAAACTTTGGACCAAATCGAACGAGCCGTTTTAGAAATACAGGTGTTTAAGGGAAATAAGATTGCGCATCTGTATGCGAAAGTAATGGATGGAATTTGATAAAATTGATATGGAACCATCTAGGAAGCAACACGCATAATAACTGAAAAATTCAGCAAAATCGGATTAAGGGTAATAAGTGTTACGTATGTCATATGTATTTGGCAGCTTCGATAGTGAGGAAAAATAAACAAAGGACAAGAAGCAGCTACATTTTTTAAAATATTTTATTGGGAGTCTTGATTCAATAAAAAGATAGATTTTAGATCTGCGGTCGGATGCATTTGGAAGATATATACTAACAAAAAATAATATTGGTATATATTTCTTATATTATTATTGGCATAAAAAAACAACAAAAATATGTTTTTTAACTTATTATATTGCCAAGTATAGTTGTTGTTGATTACAAAGGAAAATCGTACCAGGAAACAAAAATATGAGTGACTATAATAATAACCATAATGCTGACAATTTTTTTTTTTAAATTAAGCATACTTCCATGCTCGGATTGGAAGGCTTGTTACAAGTGCAATAATTGAAATATTTCCGATTAAATTAGTAAAATATTATATGTAACTATTCTATTTATCAATAGTGAAAAGTTTTTTTTTCCATCTCTTAACCACTGTGTGACGTTTTGACAATTTCGGACTGAGAAGCGACGGCTAAATCCCGTTTGGCATAGACAGACATTCCAGCGGCTGAGGATGATGCTGGAACTGCCAACTGGAGTCACCTCGAACAGTTATGAATATAAAACGGACAGGCAGAGGCTTTAGGCTGGCTCATGCTAAGTTTATTTCTAGATACTACCACCTCCTGCCAAGATCGTCGAGTATAGCGCGGGACAATGTCTCATCTCCTAGCGTTCTACTTAGGGACATGAGTATATGCAGGCAGAAAAATATAGTGATATAGTATGCAGTGAAAATTGATAAAAAAAATAAATAAAAATTAACAATTGAATCAGAAAAAATATCAAAGTCCATAAGAGTACTTTACATTACATAAATAATGCAAGGAAAGTGAAAGAAACACAATTTCAAAACAGAGAATTTAAAAATTATGATTCAATGAAACTTAATGATTAAGTGAAATTATGATTCAGTAAATTTGCTGAAGATGCCACATATCATTAATAAAATGAAATGTGTGTAAATTGATAAAAGAACCTGTATATTCATATGGGGGAAAAAGTGGATTTCCTATATCGTCAATTATTCTAAACAGTATACGTGGCTGAAGTGCACTGGTTAAACTTTGAGTGGAAAAAATTATTTTATATTCATACCTCAAATGTCAATGAGGTTATGACTTCTAGAGTAAAATAATGATAGCGAATGATAACGTCAATAGGTTGTTGATTGTGTATTTCAATCGTTTTTCACCTCACATACAATGCACCGACGGACATTTTTTGTTTATAAACAAATTTTATTTAGATACCCTATTATCTTCGAATGAAAAAAAAAGTATCTGAATTAACTAAAAAGTAACCACAGCAAAATACCTTCATGCTAGTAGCAGATGGTTAAGGATCCAAAAATTGAATTTCTCGAAATAAAAATGGATTTTCCTAACTCTTGGCAAAAATTGAAATTCTAGTGGATACCTAAATTTTATAGTAACGTAAATTGTTTTTCGGACATTATTAAAAATCCATCCGTGAGAGAACAATCGAAAATTTTGAAAAAATAAACAAGTTTAATAATAACATTTCAAATATGTTCTACTCATCAAATAGAAAACGAAATGGCAGTTGACTTTTTCCAACTAAAACAAAAGTAATAATAATAATAGGCATTCTGACTTGGAAAACCAGTAAAAGTATCAAAATTGAGGATGCAGTGTTTACACATGGGTATCTTATTAGAGTCTATACCACCTCCATGAAACTCATATGCTTCACATTGTGAAACTCATGTGCTTCACATGCACATTCTGTAACAACATATTCTGACACCAGAACAAGACATAATTACCTAACATAAAATCATGCAAAAAAGTAACAAGTATTTAATTAATTTATTTCTTATTAATAAAAAAATAACAACCTACAGGACCGGAATGAGGAGGATTTTTGTTAGCAGGAGGAACAACTTCATTTTTCCATCCCTTCTTTCACTCTCCCTCTTCCTAAGTGAAGTCAACAGTTTTATAATAATATTTTATGTAATATATTTCAAAATAAATATATATTATAATATGAAAACATTAACTCATTTATCGGCCGATTTAAGGTCAAACCAATCAACGAGTAGACATTTTTTTTTCCTTAACCTAAAAATGAAATTTCGTTCTAAATTTGCGCCCCTCGATATTTTGCTTCCCAGAAGTGCCCACTTTGCTCCAATCTCTTTCCCTCTAGGTCCGGACCAGACAACCTGGCATTGCAGGCTAGAAACCATGAAACCAGGAGATAATAAGGATAGCTACTTGAACAAACTGATTGAAAAATTGATACTTCCAGAAATAACGTTTGGTTGACCACGATAAACCCCATGACACCAATTACCAATATAAGGTAAGCAATAGCTTTAGTAGGTCATCAATGTTGAAACAACGTTAATTTCATTTTTTAAAAATAATAAAAATGGCGTGCTACTGAAGGATGAAAACTGTGGTTCTGAGAAGAAACGTCGGCGCATATTAAGCATTTTGAACTATGGATTTTATTTTTCGAACGTACCCCTCCGTTTTTTTTAATTTGTTTAATAATATAGAAACCGTTTTGCGTAGTTTTTAAGTTTTCGTCACAAACATCGATTTGAACTATATATACATAAATATTTTTTAATATATTCGACAAAAGTTGCTTTCCAACTAAACCCGCTTACTTTTTCATCGAACCTAATCTAACGTATGCGCAGAATAGTTTGAAAATAATGTAAGACAGTTTGTCGAGAAAATACAGATATGTTCGACAAGTGAACAAACCCCTATCTGCAACGATTGGCGCAGGAATTAATTATTGTAATGATTATCTGGAACATAGCTCTAACAGCGACTGCAGTAGATTGTCATCCGAGATCAGAGGGTCTAGTTATGCGACCAGGTGCACTGTCACTGTTATCTCTCTCTCTCTCTCACAGATACTTTCTACTATCCACATATATCTTCTATTATCCACAATATATATATATATATATATATATATATATATATATATATATATATATATATATATATATATATATAATAAAAAAAGATATCTACTAGTACGGTTAAAAGCCGAGAAATGTTTTTTTAAAATTTATTTATACCCGGATATCCTTGTGAACGATCAAGCAGCTCATTTAAACGAATGTCAGAAAACGGCCCCCATTACACTAATCTCATTAGAGTCCTTGGAATTAAATTTGGAAATTCGAATAATAATTAAGAATAAATGGGAACAAAATTTATCAAAACTAGGTGAGCCAAAGGGTGTTCCTTTGGCTCACCTAGTTTTGATAAAATTGTTCTAAATGGAAAACTTGAAACGGAGAATAAAGGAAAAAAGAAACTGTCCGTTACCTTCTAAGTATAGGACACTGCGAATTCTCACTTGGTCACCTGCTGCAAGGACTTGAACCCCAAACTTTTTAAATTTTAGTTTTCAGAGATGGGTACAACATGTCTACTGTATTATCTAGAATTTTCATAAATGGTAAAGAAATTAAGTCAGCCTCTAACGTTATAGAAAAGCTATACGACGAAAAAGCGGTTGAAAAAAAGATTTTTGAAGTTAACGATTTTTTAAAACAGAGTCGAATGACCCACTTTGCATAATTGAACGGGTTAAAACTAAAAACAAATGATAAATCTTTAATGACACCTTTTCTGCTATACTATTGTGAAAATATTTTCTAAACAACTGGCGGTGTCTTTTAATTATGCTTGAATCCACAAAGGTGCATATTAAACAACCAGGACGTGAGGGGTTGATATTATTCCACCACTATCGGTTTGCCTGAAGATAGGTTACTCCGAAGCGAGGGTACCATTAAAGACCGCGTAAACAAGGACCCTGACCCTGCATGATAATTAGGAACGACTCACAGAGCACCGGCGGCTCATAGTGTTTGTTGTTTAAGTGAGCAGCCACTCTGCTTGTATTGGCTTAGGTCTGAGTATTTGTGTACTTTCGCCTTTGGTCATCAGAGGAAGAGAAAGCGCCAAGTGTGATGCGTGCTTAAGAATGGCTCTGGATAGTTATAACTTGAATAATAGATATTGAAAGGAGATTTTCTCCATTTTTAAAATAATAATTAGCAGAAGTAGTATCATTAAAAAATTATAAATTACAATAACAATGGTAAATTGAAGAGTTGCGAGCAACGCAACCCAATCTCTCTAAAATTCGCAACAATCAATGTTGAAGAAAACTTCGAAAATGCCAGGCTGCAAAGCTTCGGCAGAGGCTACGATTGTATAAAAACAAGATTGTGCCCGGTTTATATCGTATTTTACAACCGGTATCGCTCCATAAAAGTGATTTTATTATCATCGAGATTGCAGATTGAAACTTCTTATTGCTTGAAAGTGAACCAGGAATCAATCATACTATGCTAAGTTCCATTTATTGTAGTCTCTAATATACTCTTTACTATCCCTCCTGGCGACCTTTATTACTCATTTATTACTCAATCAATGATTGCATTTGAGGAGTAGGTAACGTAATAGCGAGAGCCAGCCGAGAAAAGGGCGAATGAATGAATAAAACACAGAAACTGATTGGTTTCTGGCTGCACAATCAGCAGATTTTAATTATGAAGTTTTTCAATTAAGAAAGTTGAGTGAACATCTTAACCGCCGTAATTTCTCCCTAAAATAAAATAGAAAATTGTTCAATAGTTTAAATCACACAGATACCTGTCAAATCTTAAACAATAAGTAACATCAGGATGCAAATTTATTTCAGGCATATAGTAATAAATAAAAAAAATACAAAAACAAGAACGTGAGGAAATTTTGAATAAAGACAATAGCAACTCTACAGGTCTTTGTAATTACAGATAGGGCTTCAACAACCTTAAGTCGGACTCACGGTTCGGTGCTTAGGGAGAAACAGCGCTCAGTCGTCTGGAACAGTAACGTCTTTCGGTTTCCTGGAAAGTAAAAGCTGCCTCCAGTTCACTAGGTACAGCGTGTGCAGTTTAGAACTTAGATTTGGGTTTAGAACTTAGATTTTCTTCCTCCAATTATTGTAAAAACATTCAATTGAAATTTATAAACCGAATCTGACAACGTTTTAGGAAGGTCACGTAAGAGATGCATAGTGCAAGTCAATGACGACTTGGATATAGTCCAATGATTGGTTTTTAAAAACTATTACCAATTTTTTTAATTCAAGTCTCGTGCGAGGCGAATATCTGAATAAATTGGGAACAAAAAGGGGTTAGGATGATTTTAGATGTGAATTTTTGTTCTTCAAACTTCAGGAAAATAAGAGTATCCCCTTTTAAAGAGAGAAGATCAAGTGATTTCGACAAAATAAAGTTTAAGGGAATACATAAAATACATCAGCATTAAGATAATCTAAATTTTCAATCTAAATGAATAAATAATACAAACAAAACTAATTTTCGTTTTATGCATTTCATCACTGATTTTCAACTTATTTATCTTTTAATTATTTTTAGTTAAAAAAATTAAAATATTAAATTATTTATAAAAAATAAAATGCTTGCGTACGTAGGTAGGTATGTCGGTGTCCATCATCGTTTTCATACCCGTGGAAGCTCACAACACATTAAGTTAACAACAGGTTAATGTTTATTAAATGAACGTTTTAAAAGAAGCGTTACAAAAGAAGAGATGAAGGAGATTTAGAAAAAAAAAATGTCAAATAATTCTTGATACTTATTTCTCTTTTTTTTTGGTAGGGAGGATTGAGAGGAGGAAAAAGTTTGTAACTCCATTTATTAGGATATTTTGTATTTTAGGGGACTAATAACCTTAAAAATACAGGTTATCATTATCTTTATTGTAATTGTATTTAATTAAGTTTGCACAGCTTATTGTTTGTTGCTATCTGTTTCCCATATTTTTTTACTGAAACGAAGTGGAATAAATAAATAAATATTATGTTTTGTATTTTTTAAAACCGTTCTTGGTACAGGAGCTCCCGCTAGTATAAAATAAATCACAAAATATATTAATAAATATAATATTCATAAATTTAAAAAAAAAGAACTTGTACCACTGCAACCTATGAAATGTCTGGAATGTGTTTGGTCAGAAAGTACTGCTTCTTGGACAACAGTTATACAAGAAGGTGATGTGGCCAGTATCCACGATCGACCCCAAGGTTTCCTCCCAACGCAATGCCGAACTCGCATCGAAAACATTGTGGATTTTACTTTTATTTAATAAAATGAGGGGAAGGAGTAAGAAAAAATAAAAAATTGAAACCTATAAACCATTTGAACTCATTTCTAATATAGATTAAAACGAAAAGAAAAAACAAGATTTTATAACAATAAAAAGGGTTATACAATTAAACGAATAAATACCAAGCGACAAAATAATCTACAAGCATCATATAAGAACAATATCGTTAATATTTAGGCGTCCCTTTTTACGAATAATTAGAACTATACAAATTAAGCAACACATGATAAAAACATTTCTGATTTTTTCCCTCATGACCTTACCAAACTCAACGCTCAACTCCTTTTAAGACCTCAATGAAGACCTACAACATAGGAACAAATAAAATAGTACAAATTAATTAATGTCTGTTTTATTTCTGACCTGCTTAAACATAATCTCCTGTATTTATTTTTGAAAGTTATAGCCGAATTATAAAAAACGAGTCAATTAAAAATAAAATACTGAGATAGATAAGGCATATTATTAAAAAAAAAAATTCTAATTTCTATCCTAGAAACGAATAACTTCAACTGCATAACAAGAAAAATGAATTGAAATTGTTATTTGGTCTCAAGCAGGCCTTATTGAGAAAAAAAAAAAAAAAAACTGGAACAAAACGAATTTCTCAAAATAAAACGCCCAACAAGTGATATTTGAAATTTATTTGTTTAATGAGTGAATGTATCATTTTGAATATATTTGACCTGACATTAATGTTAATACATTTTAGTTACAATACTTTCTTCGAACTATCATGGCTCATAACTATTACCAAATAATTTATAAATGAACGGTTTAGTAATGCAGAAAATAAAACGCCCTGACAGCTGATCATAGATTTCAGTTTTGCTGAATATTTCGAATCCAATGATGACACAACAAATCTTGACAGTTCCATCGGAAGTGGGGTAGCACCTGAGGTCAACTGTTTTATGAAAGACTGCTTTTGTCGGAGATAATATAATAAAGGATTTTACTGTCTTTAAAATGGAATATTTCACAACATTATAAGGACCGTTGGGCACGGAACAATCGCAATATTTACAAATTATTTTTGCTAAAAATTCAAAGAAAAATTCAAGGGAACCTCGTTTCTCAAAATGAAGATTTAAAGTAAGACGTCATGAAAATAACTTAAAATAACGGTAAACAAAGGCGTTAGGTAATTTAGAAAGAATTTAAATTTAGGTACATGAAATAATTTACTTCCAGTGATGATAACTGTTAAGCAATCATAGCTGTTAAGCAAAAACTTTTAAGTTTGGTTATTTTGTAATTTTTTGAAAATTTTGAAACACTATATCTCGAAAAGTATTGGATCTAACAAAACCAATTAGATTTCATATTGTTGCAAATTTAGTTTACTTTAAGAGATTACATAACCGCTTTAACCGTAAAATTGGTCCTTGAGAGTCAAAATTGATGAAAACAGAAAAAAAAATTCTCAGGAGGTAGAAAACTTCTATCGCCATCTATCAAAAAATCAGAACTACCAAAGTTGATCCAAGGTAAAATGTACCATTTTACTGAACTATTACTCCTATGAGCTGGCGACTAATTCATAACATATTGTTTTTGAAATTGTTTCAATGTTTATACATCCTTATTTTTTTTTATTTTTTTTTTTAAACAAATGAATTTTTAATAACGTACACCCAAATCAACGATCAACAAGCCTAAAATTTATACATGATATTTTTATTTTAAAAATATCCGCTATCTCATCTTCTAAAATATATTATTTCTAAAAAAATAAAATATCTGCCACTAATACAATATTTAAAAATGACAAAGCAAAATAATTCAAAATGTTATAAATATTATATCAGAAGGTAAAAACAAATAAAAAACTACGTAATGATTTCTTTCTTATTAAATATTTAAGGAACTAAAACAAAAATAAATCATTTATTTAACATGAACTTTCATTGAGCTAAGAAAAAGCAAAACTCTGAGGAAAAATATCAACCTTGTTCCCGAAGGTAAGACACGACACCGTGACTTAATTAAAAGCTTTCTACCGCTCAAACATACTAATTGAACACTGCTTGAAACTCGTGCTAATTTCAAAGAAGGTGATTAGTTAATTTGCAATAAGGATGAGACGCTTCGTGAAGCAATAAATCATAAATAACTCGCAATTGAATTAATGATATTTCTCAAGACGTCGATGGCGTTAATAAGCCAATTAATTAATAGGGATTAAGAAAATATCCCTATAAAATTAGATGTGGTTTATAATTGCACATTGGATAGATCCTTTCACTGACGTAGGTTTCGACAGCTTACATCAATCCCGGGTTTATCGATAAGCATTGGATTAACTTTTATTTCAAACTTATATTTAGATGCACTATATACATAGACATAAAACTTTTCTACAGACAACTATATCAAATGATTATGATATTATTTCTATTGACGTAACGCTCTAAAAGTGATAGTGAAGTAAATGACATAGCTCAATAATTCAATCATTATAGGAAAAAAATAAAGAATGTTAAATTCAATATTGTTTTCGCTCATTTCAAATTTAAATAAGGAATTTTCGGTTTTGATATTTTATTTTCATAAAAAAAAAAAAAAAAAAAAAAAAAAAAAAAAAAAAAAAAAAAAAAAAAAAAAAAAAAAAAAAATCATGGTTCTCTTCTGGGTAAAATAAATTACATAATAACAATCAAAAAACCAAAAGGAATTAATAAATTAGGGATTATTGGATGCTAAAAAAATCTTAATTTTTTTATTCGAAACTATAGAACTTGCGCTGATATCTGTGAAGTTGACCCGATATCTATATGACCGATATGTATATCGATTATACACACACATATATTTATATACATATGTGTATATATATATATATATATATATATATATATATATATATATATATATATATATATATATATATATGTGTGTGAAATGAAATACAGAGAGGGTAAACAAATTAAAACGCTCTAGAAACAGTAGTTTAAAATAGTAATAAATAAAAGTGAGAATTTTTTTAATTTATAATTGATGTTCCCTAATCGCATTGGGTTGCTAAAAAACTACTTGTTTTATTTGTATGGACTATAAAAAAACGTAAAATAAAATAACGATTATTATATATACTTGGAATGCACTTTTTTCGTCCAGTTTTTTTTTCCCACTTTCATTATGATTTCATTTTTTTTTCTACTTTCTATTTTTTTCTTTTAATTAATTATACTATTTGTTTCCTTTTCTTTTCTCTCTCCATTTTGTATAATGTTGAAATAGCCATAACTTGCATATCATAGAATAATAGGGACGAAATTCAATGAGAGGCAATAATCTATCGGTCTGGACATAGTCCTTAGACTTTTACGTTTCCGTGGGGAACCTATTGTCTATCAATACATGACTGTGATGCTCCTGTCCGACTTCGAATGCCTTGGCTCCCCTCCTTCAAATTTTTTTTAACGAGCCTAGAGACAAGGGGAAGGCCGACCGCTAGGACCGGACCTGCCGTTATCCCCTGGTCACAGTTTGGTCGGCACACTTTCCCATCTCAGTACACCTCCCGAGGGTGTGGCCTTAGGGCCAAAGATTGTCTCTTCAATTCTTTAAAATGGAAGAACCACCATTAAACCTGGTGAACTGTAATATCATATCATTCATTACATCATCCTGTCGGGATCACACTACAGATTAGTCATATTCATGGAGAGGCATCATAAAGAGATATGTCTCCAGTGCGAAACAAACAATAACACATTATTTGAGATTTTCTCTAGTCTTTGAATATAGGAACGTAGAGTCAGCCTATTCAAGAAGAAAATTTGTAGGATTAACAACTGCATAAATTACAGAAATTTTGTAAGGATTTTACTTCGTATTGAGGATCTATGGAGATAATCTATCTTATTTTCATTTTATTAATTATTTTTGTTTGTGATTTTTTAGATATTTAATTCAGTAAAAATAGTGATTTTTGAAAGACAAATTATTATTGGGGGCGCGATAAAAAAACAACAACAACCCATTATACAATGTTATAATGTATTTTGTCTACTGATGTTCCATTAATCACTTCTTAGATTATTCCTCAGAACCAGATTCAATGCAGAAAACCGAATTAGGAAATCGTTATGGCATATGGTATACTGTGCACATTTACAATTTCATAAAAATTGCAGATACATAATTTAATATTTTTTAACAAAAATCATCTCAAAAAACCGTTGTTTTTTCATTATATGCTGAAGTGAACATGAAATGAAAATCTGTAGAATAATTTTTAATAATGCATAACTATCAAAACAATGGAAAGTCTGCAGAGAAAAGAAACCTCAATTAAATTTTATATGGCTAAAGTCAGCATATATTAATTCGACAGTTCTTGTGTAATTACAGATACAGAAACTTAAAAATGGCAGTAAAAAAAAAATTAATAAAAGATAAAGATGACAAAAAATATAATCACAAAATTTTAAGTAATATCACAAAATAAATTATTTGTTCCAGCAAAAGCTCAAAAAGATCTCAAGAAAAATGAACTATAATATTCTTGGGAGACAGTTTGCCCTGCAACCGTCTGATTTATTACTCTCACGAGAAAGGACTCAGAAAACATATACGAAGTTATAAAAAGTTAGTCATATTATGTAACAAAATTATAGGGAGTAACATATTGGGCAATGGCGTCCGATCACATAAAATGTCTTCTTGAGAGAAAATTAGAGGGCTTCATTAGTGAGGGACGGTATTTGGCGGAAGCTTCCTGGGACCAGTTACGATTAAAAATAAATAAATACCTGACATCAGTCATGGGATAAATGAAGCCGTTGGAGTGTTGATTACAATCAAACCCTAGAATATTGTAAGGTCTAGAATTTGACACCTCCAATCCTTTCTCCGTTTAATGGTCTATTAAGTAATTAATTTATCTATTATTTACTCATTTTAATTCTATATAATGTTTTAGCCTTAGATTAACACAAAAAAAAAATTAGAAGGATGACCTCCAACAATACAAAATTAAGATAACTCATGACAGATAAGTGAGAGTGATCCTAATTGGTCCAGCGGAAAAGATAACAATCTTTTGGAGTTAGTTTTGAAGCAGGTAGAAATTTTTTTTGCCAAAAATGTCTTACCCATATACATCGAACCAAAATAATAATTCTAAAATGTTTTATACTTCAAATAAAATAAATAAAAACTAATAAATATAAGATATGGATTGATCAGTATCAATATGTTATTTTAAATAAGCAGTATTTCGTAATCATTGTGTTAAAAAAAGCGATAAAAGTAACAGGTTCACTCTCCTCTAATTTTTAACTAAAAATAAAAAGTTAAAACTTGAAACTGTACCTAGGGAGGGGACTACTGTTATTATACAAATTTTAATTCGTTTTCGTAGCTAACTTCAAACTTGGCGGTCATAATTGTGGGATTTCTGTTATAAAGCACTCAGTTATTTTTCAAATGTTATCTACAAATTATATGGAATTACATCAATGCTCTGCTATTGAATTACATTTTTGAAATTTGACAATTTTTTTTCCAAATTTAAATTCGGACGTTTTCGTTGTTCACTTCTGATGAAACCGATTGTTTTTAAAGGTATGTAAGTGATTCTGTTATTACACTCAATATCCATATCTTGAAGCTGGGAAGTTGAGACTAATGACTCTTGTACAATCGATGTTCAAATCGTAACATCAAATTTGAAAAATTAACAGTTATTTAAATCGGACCGTCTAATTTAACTATCGCACAAGTAATTCAGCTCAGTTATACAATTTATGCGATTAATATGTCAGCATTTAACCGATTAAGCATGTTACAGGTTGTTTACTGAGACACATAAATGATATAAGACCTTGGCATTTTGTAAATAAAAAGTGTGTCACTAGAGTCAGTTTGAAAAATTCCTCTGCCTACTTCCAATTTCGCCCATATTGAAGTTCTTCATTGAATAATTTCCACCTCTAGGGCCAGAGCTCGCAATAGTATCATTGATTAATTGAGATTCTATAATCATTAAAATATGTAAAATTATTATAAAAGGAATGATGAACGTGGCATATTGATTATTTTTTAAGTGAATCAATTGCACAACTAATGGAAGACCATAATTCAAAAACTCCATTCAATAAATAATTTTCTTTGATATTAGAACTACTGAAGGATAAGATCAATCTATTTTTACTAAAACAATTTAAAGTGAATGGGGCCATTGAAGAATAATAAATATAACAGCGATTATGTTTTAATTATTATTTTATAACCAATTTTTGAACATATTTTCGATTAAATACGTTGGTATCATGCCATTCGAAATTTTTATTGTAATAATAGACACTGAATAAGAAAAAGAAATTCAAAGAGCAAGAGAAAATTTACAAAAGCGAGGAAACTAACTAATTGGTTTCCATAAAAGGATTAAGAGTGTCTATTGCTTGTACTCTAAACTTTTAAACTTTAAACTTACTTTAAACTATTTTAAAAAAAAATCAATTTTCTACTAAAAAAATCATGATAAACTATTTATTTAGTCATAACTACAACACTTACGATATTTCAAAAAATTAAATAAATTCGAAATTTTTATTACTTTTATAACCATTAGAAAACGTAAATTTATTTTATAACGATATGATAACAGTTCGACTCTTAAGTGAATCCATAGCACGATTCATGAATAGCCATAATTCAATAAATATATAAATAAAATGCCTTTAATTAAGTAAGCTGTAGTATACAAATTTTTTAGGAGGTGATTTCTAATGAAATACGTTTTATAATATGAGCCACTGGGGCATGGTCAAACATTGCGATCCCTTGTCTTAAAAACTCTTATGGTAATACCCTAAAGAAAAAAAGTAATAACTAAGTAATTATTTTATTCTTCCGAGCTCTTCAATAACTGAAATACTAACATATTACTTATAACTACATAGTTTATTTTCCCTATTCCTTCTAATGATATTGTTCTAAATTTTCTTATAAATTTTTTTAAATTAATGAGCATTTTTATGAGCGATTTATGAAATATAAACTGAAAACACTAAAACGATTTCGATCCAAATGTTTACTGCTACTCATAATCAGATAAATATCATCTCGGGTTTCAATGCACAATTCAGGACAAGAGTTGTTACAAAAGTCACGAGTAGACAAAGTGTCAACGTTAAATTTATAATTTTTCAGCCTTTGATGAATGAACTGAAAAAGAAAGCTAGAGATACTATTACCGAAAGTTTACGACAAAGGCAGGAAGTTAGATGTCTTAAGATCCGTTAAACAGAGAGCCATTCAAAGATAATAATTACAGTTAAAATTATGATACCTAACACTCCGAGCATTTTTTTCAGTATTAATTAAAACTTTGTTACATTTATCTGCTTTAAAAAGAACTATATGAAAAATTAATTAATTAATTAAAAGTTAAAGAACAGGACCACAAAGTAACGTATTTTAGATACAAAGAACGCATTTACAGTTCAGAAAAAAATCGTCTAGCGGTCATATAATTAATATGGTCTCAAATAATGTAATTGTCACTTAATACTTCTTTTATTAATTAGTTTCAATTACATTTTACATTCTAAACACATTTTGTCCACGGGATTCTTGAAGCAGTCGAACAGCATAGTTAGGAATAATTAAAAAAGAAATAGCAATAATGAATTTAGAATTAAGGATACTAGTGAGCTAATTAGTGGAAAAACTAACAATAATTAAAAAAAAAATAGTTTTATTCACCACCAACTATTGTTGAACAAATTCCGAATGTGTTTAATAAACTATTGTATCAACAGTTATTTCAAAAACGTTGATCCGTGTAAATAAGAACCGTGGGTACTTTTTATTTATTATATTTATAAAATATAATGAATTAATTACATTTTATATTCAAACCAATGTTTTGAAATTATTAAACCAATCTTTTTTCAAACGAAAGAAATTCATGGTGTGATACACAAACTAGGGTCGAAACTAACGGGGAGGGCAAAGGGGAAACATGCTTGTTTTAATTAAATTTTATCGTTTTATTAGCTTAATTCAGTCTATAAAATGAGTTCATGTTATGAGATGATGATATTTATTTCAAAATGTATTAATCTGAAATACTGTTATAAAACTGTAGTCATTGATTGGAGAGGGGTGAAAGAAGAGGCGGCAAAATTAAGCTTGCTCTCTCTGGCAAAAATCCTAATTCTGGCCTACTAAAGATTATTTTATGAATATTTTACGTAAGAAATAACAATACATACTGAACTGATATCTTTTAAGTTAGATAAAAAAAAAGAGAGTTGTTTAAGAATCTGACATAAATACTGTCGGCTAGAACACGATGCTATATTTATCATTTAACAGCTTTTATCTCACAAAAATATTGAAATTTAATGTGATTTAAATGGAACTTCCAAAATTATAGAAGAAAATTCAAATGACCTATGGTAACAAATGGCATTGATGATATTCAAATTTACGGGTGGGAATATCAAATTCACTATTACAAAATAAAAATTTAAATAAAATGGATGTAATTTATACTTTATTGTATAAGAAAATTCAGGAATCATACTAATGACTAACAGATTGGTATGAAATAGAGAATTCCTAAAATAACAAATTTTTATTTAAAGACTGATACCAGATTAAAAAATATTATTTATAATAATTACATTTTATTACTGTTAAAAAAAAATTGTTGGGACAAAGAAATGAGCCAAAAGGAATGTCGGAAGACCGCGCCCTCTGCCCACTCCAATGCCAATTCTAGGACAATGTATTGCAGAACAATACCTCCACTTTTTTAATTCAATATTGTTTAGGCCTGTAGAATTAATATTATATTTAAATCAATAAGTGAAAAATTTAAAATTAATGGTAAATAAAATATTGTAAATACACAACAATATTATAGTCTAAAAATAAAATAAAAACTATATCTTAAGATCTTGTCTGAGTCAATAGACCAACAAGTATTAACTGTGTTTTTATAAGATGGCTTGATATTTCGGAAACATATAATCACAACTGAAAAAAAAAAATGAAAATTATTTAATTAAAACGTCTAAATTATAACTCCGATTTGAATCAACAACAATAATATAATAATAATCAACAAAATAACTAAAACGTATAAATTAATATGTATTGATATTGTTAAATATTATCGTTATTGAATTTAAAGAGACCAGGTGTGAACAAAAGAAATAAGGGTCGAGCAGGTAGAGAAGGGTAACTGACAGGCGATGACAGATGTCACCACATAAGTGATAAGGGATAAGTTAATTTAAAAACCCTACTGAGAAGTTAACACTGTAACAATGCCAAAAGCTGGAACACCTAATCAATTTTAAGAACTGGTCCCCTTAGGCTTGGCTGGCCTCGAGGAAAAAGTGGAAAAGGTATGATTAAATTAGACTAGTTGGATAATGGTTCGCAGATACGGCTGTCAGGACAAGGGGTGGAGCCATCCGATGAAATCCCAGAATTTCCTCCCTCTATAAAACTAGTCGGCCAATGAACATCGTTTTCAACAACCTCTTAGGCAAAATAAGAGAGAAAGGGGGAAAGAAGGAAAGAGGTGAAAAGGAGATACTTTTTAACTGATCGAGGCGGAGGCAGGACTTGGGGACTCAAGGGCGGAACAACGAGACTCTGAAGATGAGAAATGCGCTCTGGCTCCATGACTAAAGATATGTAGGGGAACCCGAGGGAGAGATGCTGTGGAACCATCAACAACAACTAGTACAGATAAGAGATTTATGTTAAAACAATTAATGGCTAAGTCTAGGCTGAATCATTCCATGGTTAACTTTTTATTGTAATATTTTGTTATTTTAATTTTGAGGAATAAAGATAAATGTTAGCAAGGAGGTTGTTCTATAGTAACCAGGTCCATATTTAATTTCTATATATTTCATTAAGATAGCAGTAACTTTGATTAACATTAGTAGTAAACTTAAAAGGAGGAACATTATCTTGGTTAATTATTAAATAATCGTAAACACAAACCAGGCCCTTGGAAAGGTATCCAATTTAGAGGACAAGGTAAGAAATTCAAAAGTATTCATAAGCTTACTTAATTTTGGGATAATCATCTTCAATGATTGCCCAATGGCATCCCTATATATATAGACAAATGTATTAGAGCTAAATAGTAATCAAGCTCAACTCAAGTTAGATAAAACATAGCAAAATAATTTTTAAGAGTTAATAAGAAAAGTTATAAATTTTATAAAAGTTAACGTTCCAAAATTTAAGGAACTAACCTTCTAATTATAAAAAATCGAAACGGTTAAACTCCAGCAATTTGCATAAAATTACCTGAATTTGGTTTGAATAACAACAAAAATAGTCATGTATTTATAAAATAATACCCTTAAATCTCTAAATGCGAAAATTATAAGAATATACAATTGAAAATCAAACTCTAATTTCCTTTCAATATTGAAACAGTCACTATATATATATATATATTATATACATATTATATATACACACACACACATTATTAACATTAATATTTAATTAAAAAGATAACGAAGGGAACCAGTAAAGGAAGGGAACATTTAAATTTAAAACAATATACCAAATCCTAATATTATAGTCTAAGGAATCATTCTATGCTTAGCCTACTTGTAAGCTACAAACATGACCCTTTTTTCCGCATAGCATTGATGAAAAAAGAATGGATGCAATATATCTTTTTAATTAATTAATATATACTATTACTTAATTCTTCGAAATAACCCATTTTATACCCTCTTACTAAAAACTCCAGGTATGAAAAGAAATAAATTTCAGTAGGCATTTAGAATAACCAATATCTACACTTCTAAATTAATATTCTGCTCTAATTACTATTAACTAATTTACTAATCAATAATTGCTAATGCTATTGCTTTCAGTCATATTATATTAATGTCATCCTCCCTCCAATCTAGTTAGTTAATACAACCTGATATTAACTAATTTATCAAAAACTATTTACAAATTAATAACCATATTTAAATAGCATGGCAATAAAATAATTAGAGGTTATAGTCCATTGATCCAAAGCTATATCCAGGAGGTAAGGTAGTGGAATTGCAACCCGTAATCTCTAGGTCAGCAGGGTACTAAAATCAACTTTATGGAGCCTGTTCCTTCAATAAAGGATCCTTTATTGCACAATTTATGATACGGCGAGGCCACGGCTCCTTTAAATTTCTTATGGTTAGCATCTTCCCCATTGGGGCAGTATACCAGTCGTAACCAATGACCGGAAATGCCACATGGCACATGTTATGTCTTCTAAATTTTCGGAAGTATTCGTATGTAAAATATGAATTACTCCATTTGAAGTGACAAATAAATAAATAATAAAAGAGGGCTTTTATTTAGATATTCCTTAACAAATAGTCTCGAATAGTAGCAGTTAATAACTAATCAGTCAACGTCATTACGTTCAGGCATCATAAAGTCTAAAAAAAAAAAATCATCAACAGCCTGAAACAGTCCAACCAAATAGAGATAATACAACACTCGTGAAAAGTTAAGCATATGCTGGACTGTTAATTTAGCCCTGGTTATGCCTGCATTGGCGCCGACTGGTTAGTTATTAACTGCAATTTGAGAGACTCAAATCTTTGTTTTAGAATCTTCAAATTATCATCATTATACTTCACATTATACTTTTTGTTCCATTTCGCTCTCATTAATTATTTAATAGATAATATTTTTTTTTTTTATGAAGGAGATGTCCGGGTGGTGGTCAATAATAAAATTAAATAGTAGTAACTATTTATTTAATGCTGACGTTCCGACCCACATTGTACGTCTTCATCAGGGCTTTGCAACCTATGAGGAATAAGACTGAGTCTTATCATAGTAGTCTTATCCTATGCTTCATAGGTTGCAGAGCACCGATGATGACCTAAAATGTGGGTCAAAACGTCGGCATTAAATAAATACTTACTAGTATTTAATTTTATTCTTGAGCACCACCCAGACCAACTCCTTCATTATTTACCAAATGGTCAAATATCAATGCTCAAAATATATTTTTTTCGATTTAATTTGCTCTTTCAGCTGAATGACTACATTTTAAAACCAAATATGACTTAAAAAAGATGATTGTGAAAAATCGTCTAATTGTCTTATTAAAAAATTAAATATCACAACCGCTAGTAGGTGTTATTAAAAGATAAGATAACGTAATAAAATACGCATGCAAGCAAGCACGTCAGTGAAGATTATATGACACGTTCTTGTAAACACTAAAAAATTATACAAATATAAATTAAAATATCACTTTCAAACCGACTCAGTTCATTAACATTCCTTGTGAAATATTTTTTTTTTTAAACTAGGATTTATATATTAGATTGGTCGAGAAAGAATCGTGAACTCTTTTTTTTTTTTTTTTTTAATGAGAACTTTTAAGGTTTAAACCTTATCCTAGTTCTTTATTTGCTATTTTTAATATTTGGGGGCTAGAAAAAAAATAACTCATACTAGTTCAAATAATTTAATAAAATACAAGAAAACCACAACATTTGTTGAAGAGAAGTAGCAAAAATAGCAAAAATACTAATCATAATCAAATAATAATAATAAAAAGTGTTGGTGATCCCACCAACAATCGTTCTCTATACACCTACAGAAAAATTCACTAACTCAGACCAAAAACAATCAGCCCATTTAATATCTCGTTATACTCCATGAGCTTTGACACGTTGTTTTATAATTAAGATTTCAAAATTTTGAACTTTTGTCAAAAAAAAAGTAAGAGGGCTTTTCTAAAATATTTAATGGAAATAGATTAATTTTATTAAAATACAAATAAATAAACCATGATTCGAAAGCATTTTACTAACTTAAATAACTTACTTTCAGCAAGGAAACTTAAACGTTCTGTCATACCTGGAAAAAAAAAATAGAAATAAGTAAGGAATATTTGAAAATTACATATTTATGTAGTAACAATTACATAAAAGCCAACTTTTCAATTAAGATTATATTTACTTGTGATCATAACATCCAAGTATGCTGATTATAAGCAACAGTAGTAGTAATGACATAAAAAAAAACGTGTGGTGAAACACTCAAATGACTGTTCTATGCAAGAAGGTCACGGACCACATTCTTTTCAGGCGCCTCGAAAGCTTATCGAGAGAATTAATGGGCGGGATTGTGTGGGTGATTATAAACAAAGAATATTTATCTGCTTTAGGGAAATTGTGAAAAAAACGTGATGATTTTTTATTGATATTTTTATTTGATTGTAGCTTCATATTTAGCAGATAACCTAGGATTATGGATTCTAGAGATTGGATACAGAAAGAATCGGACGATTTCTTCGTGTTTAATACCCAACACCCAAATAGGTCTTATTTCATAATTAATATTGTAGTAGATTATAGTTCGGTTATGGTTTATAATGAATTGGAAAATAACAATAATATCTAATCGCGGAAAAAGAGTTGGACGAGAGACCTTGTGGCATAGGCAGATTGAGTGTAATAAGTCAGGAACATGCATTTTTTATGAACATGAACTCTCGATTAAGTTCAAGCTTAGATCATCAAAGATGTAAATTAGCAACAGCCTTCCTCTCTCTGACTTGATAAAGGGGAATTTAATATTTAATCAAGTGTCTGGCTAACCAGTCAACCCACCACATTATTATTAAAGTCATCAATGACCTAGGAGGACAAACAACCTTTAGCAGTTATGAAGTTATCTATTTATGATCATTTCATTGTACTATTTTTTTTTCGTCGCGTCTTTGTTATACATATTTCAACATTATTGATTATTATTATTTCTTGTTCTGAAAAAAAAAATAAATAAATAAACTGGAATTTGAATACATTTTTAATGGTAAAATTATCTTAATAAATTTCATGATTCTGCCATACTATTAATTTTTTTAAATTTTTAATTGGTTAATCTAAGATTTGGTTAAATATTAAGAGTTCTCTTATTAGGGTATAAAGAGATTGAATTTGATCGAAAATCCATGTATAAATAATATAATATAATATAATTAAACTTTCTAAAAAAATAATTTAGGTTATTATATTTTTTAAATGTTCTTTTTATACAATATATTCATTTTACAAATCTCAATTCTTCTAAAAAATTTCAGTAGCCATCATTATAAATATTTATAAACATAAACATTTTCAATTTTAATATTTTTTTGTAATATATTTTACTAGCAATAATTTTCTTTTTCATTTTTATACTGATTTTTGGTTTATTATTATCAATAATGAACCTTTGTAATCAACCAAGAAAAAAAAAATTTAACCTCCTTCAAAATTTGAGGTTTTACGTTCCAAGATGCGTAGAATCCAAAAATTGAATTCACAAAAAAAAAAAAAAAAAAAAATTGGTTCGTTATTCGCTAGGCTATTCTCCGAGATTACTTGGCAGATTTTTTTGAGATATGGCACCTAAGTCACTGGTCGTCTCAGCATGATCTTCGGAACTCGGCATTACCATTCGCCATTTCGTTTTAAAACAGCGGTCGATTTGAGATTTAACACGCCCATAACTATACCATTTATAGAGAAAAAATATAATATATTTTGGAATCATTATACCAATGTATTAAAATATAATTTTCTATAATGAACCTTTGAAATCTTACAAGAAAAAAAAAATTAACTCCCTCAAAATTTGAGTGTTTTACGTTTCATGATAGGGAGAATCCAAAAGTTTAGAACCAGTATTAGCAGAGATATAGCGTACTGACTGAGCTTTGTTCACATGTTTCGTAAAGTATCCTGCACATGCTTCTATGAAAACCGATTCACCTCTATTTAGTATTTTGATAAGTCCAAAGCTATGCATCTCCCACAACATTCGAGATGCTCATTTGACTAATATTAGCGAAGATATAAAAAACATATTTTTTATTGGACTTTGACCCAAAACGATAGGGAAAGTGGTGTGGGTGGGCGCACGCGCACACGCACACGCACACACACACGTAAAACACTGCATATTATTACACAATGGTTTATTATATATATATATATATATATATATATATATATAAAATAATAAACCATTGTGTAATAATATGCAGTGTTTTAAATAAACGGGCTTTATGAATTTTAACTGAATTCGGTTCTCAGAGTTGTTCTAATAATAATAATAATAATTATTATTATTATTATATTATATATTATAATAATAATAATAATAATAATAATAATAATAATAATAATTATTATTATTATTATATTATATATTATAATAATAATAAATAATTATTACAAATATAATAATAATAATAAAAATAAAAAAAGGTTTTGAGACGATTAAGGATCCATTTATACATATCAGTATAATGATAATTCAGTTAAAAATGATATTCTTTAACGGATTAGGAAGGAGGGGTTCAGATGTCCTGCGTATTTCAGTATCAACGTTGTCTACTAAACTGCGCCGGACTTGTGTGAATTTCTCTATTCAATCCTCAGAAAAATATAATTTTTCACTAATGCAGAAACAGATATGTGTAAATGGACCCTTATACGCCAAAATCTTAACATTTTTAGAAAAAGGTGTGCTCTGAATTTTTTATAATCTTACCACTAGCATTAATGCTAAAGAATTTGACATAGATATTTTTTTTTATAGCTATTTCTGACTTTTTATTAGGCCACAGTAAAAAAATATAAGTTAAGTTAAAGAATAAAAATTGTTCTTTACAATAAACAATACAACCTCGATTTTCCTCCCAGTGTGTATCCTTGTTAACAATAATTAATTAGTGACTACGCCCTTGCTCGGTAATTAAAGAGCAGAGACTAATTTTCAAAAGTTACCAGCCAATCAAGAGAGAACCTATTAACAACGTGTTATATAAAGTGCAGGCTAAAGCATAATGACATATGCATGATAACAACCGTATAATTTCATGTTACAGCCAAACAAGAACCAGAAGACATATGGGCTTCAAAACTGTACGCTATGAAACATTTAATTTTATAATAAAATCGTAATATTTTAAAAATAAAATTAATAGTTTCCAATCGCATAATTTATCTGTAGTTTGATTAAAGGTTGACTTGACCTTTTCACATTAGTAGGTTTATTTCTTAAATTATCTTCTTATTCACTGGTTGTAACAGATTTTTGTTTACAGTTGTGAATTAATTAAATAAAGTAAAAAAAAAAATATATATATTTGCGCCCTTTTATTATAAGATTTTCTAATTTCATAAATAATATATATAAAAAGAATAACAATATGTAGTAAATAATACATTAGGGCTACAAGATAGCGCCAGAAAGAAATGACTGATTTGGCATGAATTTTTTAAAAAGTTTGTTCGAATTTTAAGAGAGTCGCAATTACTTTGCATAAAATTTTAATAAGCTTTTTATGATGATAAAGGAAAGAGTTATGAGCGAGTAACTCTGAACATGAAACATGATAATACTTTACTCATTGCAACAGTTTGATACCATTAGGAAGAGAAAAATGACTTCTGCTGTACCTAGCAATTTTAACTTCGCAGATGTTTTTATCTTCCAACACGAGGGTTGGGATGAAAACAAAACGAAACTGATAAAGCCTGGACGTGTACTAGACAAAGTAAACATGAACTCAAAGTGTTCGGTTAACTTACAATTTCGACTTTTTTTCCAGCTAGAATTGATTTCTGGTGCAATGCTTCTGACGCCAGAATGCAGACGCCTTCCGTTTTTACATTTAAATAATTTTAAAAAACTTGGGACTAAACATTACTTGAAAAATACAAAGCCAACAGTTACAGGCATGATAAATGTACAGTAATAGAAAATACTGAAAGGGTCTCAAATTTGTAAGTTATCTGAAGGATTTCAAAGTTTAACACAGCGAAACTAGAATCAAACTACTAGGCGAGATAAAGCTAGGGGGGGACAAAGATAGAGATATATTCTGCGGTGACAGGATCAAAGAAAGGAGTGGTCTCGTAGACAATATCCACGGCTGATAACGGACACACAACAGGCACACCTAATGAATGAGCTGTTGAGACTTCATTAACACAGATTTTCAAATGAGCCAGCTCACAGGCAGATACTTGTCTAAGTTGTCATTTTTGCTCATTAACAACAGTATAACTAAACTGTACTTCACTTTATTTGTATAACAGATGTTTCTATTACTTAAATATATTATAAATGACTGTGCCAATGAACTTATTACAGTACCATTTTTACAAATTTTAAATATTTAATCTGGAAGAGTTTAGGCTTTGATAAAACAAATGAGGATATGAACCGCCGAATTCGTTACTATCATTTTTTTTTTATTATTATTAAAATCGAGATAGCAATAACTATGATTAGTTATTTGTGTTTACTGTCAGAATGAAGAGTCTAGATCGGTTTGAACGGATCTCTTACTTTATTTTCATATGTTAGAAAATTAATAGTTGCAGCAAAATACTTTATTCAGCAACTGATGGACTGAAAAACTACTAGTACATCACAACGTGAAAAAATGGAAGCAAGCAGTTTTGCGGTTCACACTCTTAAATAGATTTCTTTCTTCGACTCTTAAAATACCAGCTGTATCAATATTCAGAAAGGACATTTTCTATTAAACTTAAATAATAATAATTTTTCAGCATTCACCAAGAATATCAGTTCTATATCTCATAACGTATTAATACATTTAAATTATCTCACAATAAATAATTTTAAAATCAATAATACAATTCTGATTAGATCCTGTATTTTTATACAATAACGTATTGGAGTTTTATGTTTTTTTTTTTAGCTGCTGTAAAACTGTTTATCCACCTTAGATATTAAATTTAACCAGTTTTTATTTTGCATATGTATGCATGCTTGGGAATAAATCAATATTTTTTATTAAAAATGTTTGTTTTGTTTATAATTACGAAAAAATATTTGAGAAAAATCAAAAACTGTTAAACAGAAATTATTATGACTATTCAAATTGTACTAATTTAAAAATGCAATTATATAGTGGGGCTTATTATTCTATTAGGAATGCGATGCTTTAAGCAGCAATAAAGCATCATGGAATAGATCATGTTATTCTGAAGACTAACGACCCAGTTGATTTAGATTCGTCATTATGAACTCCACCTTTCTATATAAAGGAAGATTGGCACCGAATTAACATCCAAATTTGTCTACACAGGTGAATTCACGCTATACTACATAAACTAAAAAAAGCTGGTGCGGTACGCGCATCACACTATTTTCCCTTACCACCCTATACTAATAATCTTTTTAACGTAATTTTAAAGAGTTCACGCGCACTGAGACCATTTTGTGAGACATGGATATTAGGGCTCAGGGCGCCTTAAAACGTGCATTTCCGCAAACAAACAGTGGGAAGATGTTATACATTTTAAGTACATAACCAATAGAAATATCAGATTTGTATATTTTAAACACATAAAGAATATAAATCTATTTCGTTTTTCTTATGGACGATTCATCGTATCCCAACTTGACGCACCCATTCTTTCATAACATACTAAACTTCCAAAGTCTAATACTGAAAACCGGAAGTTAATTGTTCGATTTCCGACCTTCCAGGAACTTCTACAAAGACCTTCCACCTACAGGAGACACCAAGAATACGAGAATAGCGATTTGAATGAAGATGAAAAGAGCCGAGGGTCGAAAATCGAATGTAAAGTTCAATGTGTTGGGAACAAGTTAAACGCAGAATATTTCAAAATTGCTTATATTCTGATAAGTGTTATTTAAGTAATTTTAAGAGTTTATACACAAAATAACATCATTTTTTTCATGCATAAAGAGATAATAAAGAATAAAAAACAAGTTACTTTAAACTAATTCTTTGTTAAAATTTTATATATTATTGCATTAAGTCAGCCTTAGTCATAATTTAATAAAAAAATATGCATAAATAAATCATTACAAATTACAACAGTAACATTTTTTCTTGGAAATTTGTAAAGCTCCATTGGTTTTCTACATTCAGCAGTAGATTCTTATCATATTAATATTTGATGTTTCTTGATACCTTCTTTGAATTTTTGGAAGATTTATCATCGAGAAGATTTTGAAAAAAATCAGTACTGATGTGTTATTAATGATAAAGTCAAACTTTGCATGAACCGAATGAATGTTTAAACTACAATACATAGAACGGACAGTATATTTCGGTCATTTCTAATAATAATTAGAATGTTATAACAGAATAAGCATTATTAAATTGGGGCAATAAAATAATAGGATCGTTGTGATCAAGATCGAAACAGTATCACAACGTTTTCTATAAAAGTATTTTTAAATTTAACTGGAGAAAAAAAAATCGGTAGACCAAACCTCAGAGGAGAAAGAACGAGTGGCACACGATATATTAGGGTTAGAGGTCTCATTTCTGTTTTTCGGATGGAAACAATAACAAAAATAGCAGTCATCCCCAAGTTTTTTGGTCTATCGCCAAACAATGCACACGCCAAACCCAAAAGATTGTATTTCACCCTTAAACCAATATTTCAGTTCTTCTAAAAAACCGAACATCTTGTAGTGCAAAATATTTCTAAGGATTTCTAGACTTACAGACCATTACCGATATCCTTTTTAATTTATAATTTAATTCAATAAGTGCGTTCATAATTATTTCTAGAGAATGGTTCTTTCAGATATAAAGAGATGGGATAAAAGTGGATTTTACTCATTTTTTTTAAGTTAAAAAAAAAATTCTAGAAGGTTCTATCTCATAATTCTTAATTAGGGTTTTAGTAGTCAACTGATATTTTAGCTAGAATATGTTCCCTTTTTAATTAAACTAGAATTATTTTTCCTTTAGAATTTTTACAAATGTACTTTGTTCAAACGAATCCGTGAGCAGTAGGACTCTGTCACTAAAGTCGTATTTTCACTTTTAAAAAAAAATATTATAAAAACGGGAGAGTAAAAAATAAACTGAGACCCACAAAAGACAGTTCCCTAACATACCGACATTTACCCGTACTTTTATTATATGGTTCTGCTTCTCCGCTGACCTTCGATACAGAAAGTCCTGGTGAATTTATCCATTCTTTAATGGTACCGTTCTGCCTGGAAGAAAGTCCAACATACCGAATTTCAGCTCATTCGACCCAAAGGAGGCCGCTGGAGCTGCTCAAATATAGCGGGAATATATATATATATATATATATATATATATATATATATATATATATATATATATATATATATATATATATATATATAACTTAGAGTTTACTGAGCGAAAAAGTCAAAAAAAAAGGAAAGGTTTTAATAATGAACGCAATGAACTCAGAATTATAACTAACTTTATTGCTCTCGTAATCCTACATATATATCTTCGGCTTGTTTACATAAACGTTGTTTAGGATTAACGTAGATATTGTTGGTCCCCAGGACTTAACTCCCCCCTACCAGTTTCGAAAAATTTCGGAACTTGGAGAAGAGGGATGCCAAAGGCCGGAAGGCCAACAACAGCCACCTTACATAATGCTGAACAATACTTACAACAAACCAAAAAATGACCTTACAAAAATAACATGAAATTACAACCAAAATTCTCTTTTTCACTTTCGATTTTTGATTCACTGCAACACTTAAGTTTTAAACAACAATAGAACTAATACGCACTATACAGAAAAGAAAAGAAAGACAAAAAAAAAATAGATACTTCATATAGTAAAACATAGTTCCACATGCTATATACACTCATAATAACAAAAATAATAAAACAAAATGTATGCTTCTGTATGACGGCCAGGACACTCCAGGCCGTTACGAACGGTCACCCTACTCGAGTGGAAGCTTAAGTTGCTCGATATGAACATTTCTACGTTTCTTGGGATCTTTAATGTGCTCAATGGTTACAAGGTTATGTTCCCTAATTGCTACCACTCGGAATGGCCCTTCGTAGCGAATCAATTCTTTCCCCCGGATGGAACTCCGTTGTCTATACACGACGGTCCCAATTTTTATCCTCCCCATGGCGTCTTTGACCTTGAGATTTTCTTTCGCCACTCGACTCCGCTTCTCCCGTTCTAACCTATCCTTCACTTTCTCCCGTAACTTCGCGATCGATATCCGATTCATAACCACCTGATCTCTTAACTCGCCCTCAACGGTTGTCGCTCTAATGTCCCTCCGCCGTTGACGGAGCCCGAAAATCACTTCAAAGGGAGAAAATCCAGTAACTGAGTGAATGGACTCGTTGTACGCCACGATCGCCTTTTCCATCGCCTCATTCGGCTCTAACCCTTTATCCAACTGATAAATACGCAAGTGATCGCTAAGAGTACTATGTAATCTTTCTATGACTCCTCTACTCTTAGGGTGTCCCGGGGTGTTAATTCTCCAGACAATACCCAGTTCCTTTGCTTCTGCCCGGATCTTGGCGTTGTCAAACTCCATTCCACCATCAGAGGCGATCCTATCGGGTACCCCGTAGACCGTAAACCATGCACGAAGGGCCCCTAGGACTGCATCCGCCGATTTCTCATTTATTAGATGGGCCGCAGCTACCTTACTAAAGCAATCTATTAACGTGACCCACTTATAGCCCCTCCAGGAGAATGTATCGATTTGCAGGTCCGCCAGAGGTGATTCTGCAGTGGGCGTCTCTTCTTGTACTCCTTTGGGAGGATGCCTATCGTATTTAGTAGATAAACAAACGTCGCATGCCCCCACGACCTCCCTGACAGTCCTCTTCATATTCCACCAGAAGTACCGCCGCTTAAGTGCTTGCAAAGTTTCGGCGATTCCCCTATGATTAGTTTTGCCCTGGTGATATGCCACGGTGATCTCGTTCTGACGTTCGCTCTCTCGGATCGTCTCTACCATCAGGGTACATCGAATGAAGTTGCGGTCCACTCCCAACTTTTCTAACCGCCATAACCTCTGCACTTTTTCCCACACGGTGGCGTTTCCTATATATAAGTGGGATGTTCTTCCCGGCTTAGAAGCATCTTTCAGTACTCGGCAAATATTCTCATCGTTGACTCCGGGTTGTGACCAGATGGTGATGATGTCACACTTGCCATATTTGGAGAACTCCATTTTAAGGAGTCCCGAGGTCCTGGTTTTCCAAATGACCTGGCGCCGCTTGTCATTAATAATCTCCTCAAGTTGCGTCATCTCGGTCGGCCTGTCTCCCCCTGATGATTCTTCGGCCTGGTTTTCATCCTCCTGCTCGCTACTGCCAGTACTCTGTTCCCCTTCTCCCTCCGGAGTCCATTCCTGTAGGAACTGTCTAATGTCCCGTGACGATTCTTCTCCCGCCTCGTCCACCGCGTTTACCATTATGGCCCGGGATAGCCAATCGGCTACCACATTCTCTTTCCCGGGTTTGTACTTGATTTCCAGGTTGTACTGTCCCAAAAACTCCTTCCACCTAGTGATTCGAGCGGATGATTCCTTCATCTTGCCAACCCACTGCAGGGGTCTGTGGTCTGTATGCACCGTGAACTTTCTTCCAAATACATAGGGCCGGAAATGGTCTATTGCCCACACTATTCCTAGAAGTTCACGCTCTAGTGCACTATATCTGGTCTCGGCTTCCGTGAGACGCCGACTAGCATAAGCAACGGGACAATCTCCTTTTTCCCCATCTTGTGACAAAACCGCTCCCAGTGCGTACTCGCTGGCATCTGTCGTGAGCATAAAGGGCTTCTCAAAGTCCGGGAAGGCAAGCACTGGTTCCTCTTGCAGCCGCGCCATACATTTGCGAATGTTATTCTCCATCTCTGGGGTAACACAAATTTTCTGTCCTTTTTTCAGTAGGTTATTGATAGGGACCAGATATTCCGCCATTTCTGGAACAAAACGTCGGTAATAATTCAATGAGCCTAACAGACGACGTATCCCCTTTACGTCTCTCGGTACCGCCATCCTGGAAATTGCGTCCACCTTGCTCTTATCAGGTTTGACTCCCTCCTTCGTGATGGTGTGTCCCAAGAAAGTACTCTCCCCTTTTCCTAGCAGTGACTTTTCAGCGGAGAGCTTCAGGCCGAATTCCCGTATCCTATTGAACACACTCTTGAGATCCTCTATATGCTGCTTCTCAGTCTTGCTAAATACCAAAAGATCGTCCATATAGACTTGGCACACATCTTCATCCACCCCTCGGAGGAACTCGTCCATTAATTTCTGAAAGGTAATGGGCGCGTTTTTGAGTCCGAACGGCATCCTAGTAAACTGATAATGTCCTCTTTCGAATGTAAACGCCGTCTTGGACTGATCTCTCGGTTGCATCTTGATCTGATGGTATCCCGCCTTTAAATCTAGGGTGCTGAACACTGTTGCCCCGCTCAACCTATCTATGATGTCCTCGAATCGCGGGATGGGGTACTTCTCATCTACCGTGTTTTCATTCAACCTCCTATAATCGATCACAACCCTATACTTCTCTTCCCCAGGTGCGCTCTTTTTCCTCACCGCCCAAAGTGGACTATTGTACGGTGATGTGCTGTCCACAATGATTCCTTGTTCTTTAAGACTTCTTATCTCCTCCCTTATGTGCTGCCTCAACGCCTGCGGGTATCGCCTTTCTTTCACATACATCACACGCTCTTCCTTTAACGGTATTTCGTGAACGGTCTCTCCAGTCGCGCCTAACCGCTCGCCCTCCTTGTGAAAAATGTCGTTAAAGTCCCGCCGGATTCGTACCCTCCAATCCTCCGCCTGGTTCACCGCGCCTACACAAACCATCGCGTCTCTCACCCTCCCGTAACACTTGTATGTCTTACCCCCTATCTTAATGGACCATTTACCATTCTTATTTCGCACCCGAGTTCCTAATCGATTTAAAATGTCACATCCGATTATCCCTTCGTACCCGCGCAACATACTCTCCACCACGTGAACTCTAAATTTGGTCCCTGTTTTAAACCATGTCCCCAGTTCTACCATCACCTCCCCCTCTACTATACAAGGGCCACCCAGAGTAGTCAATTTACATGAACATACCTGTACCTGGAGTGTCCCTTTTCGAACCGCCAACTTCTCCACCGCCTTCCGACTCAGGATTGTGCCGGAGCTCCCAGTATCCACAAGGCACCTGACTCCTCGCTCCACCTGGATAATAGGCAAACCGCCGCGTCCTCCTCTCACACTGCAGTTCACTATTGCGCGGTCGCCTCTCTGCCGACACTCCCCTCAGTCCTCCGCCAGCTGCTTCCTCCCAGTCTTCACCCGTAGTCGTCCACTCCTGCGACTACTCCTGTCTCCTTCGCCTTCGCTGGTCGCCGGTCCTTCTTCGTCTGTTTCTGACGTCTCTGTCGACACCGGGGTCGCCCTATGTCTTCGCAAAATTCTCTGGGCGTTAACCTCCATAGGTTCCACCCTCTGCTTCTCCCTGCGAGAGTACATATAGGGACAATGCCTGGCAATATGTCCTTCTGTGCCGCACTCAAAGCACTCCGTGCGAGGGCACTGAGCAACCAGGTGCCCCGGCTTCCCGCAACCATGGCATCGCCGTTCCTCCCTTCTGCTCTGCTCACCCCGTTTTCTCATGCCTGGCCTCTGTCTGTCACCTCCTGTCCTATCCCTCCTATGGACCTCCGTCTCCTTCTTCCTCCAGACTGCCGGTGCGGGCCTTGGTATTCGATACGAGACTCGATTCCATCCCGTCTCTTCTGGCTCTGGCCGTGCTTCCTCATCCCTTGCACTAGCATCCATCATTTCCTGGGCGCATTCGATAAAATTTTTCTCCCGTGGTAGCCCTTCCTTCTTTCCTATTTCTCTCGCCAACTGTATTTTCAGTAAGGTGGATACAAAGGCCATTTTGAATTCTACTTCTGCGGCGCTCGCCGTCTCGCGCATTTTTTCGGTGATCCTATTAAACTTCACCAGCAACTCACCTGCGTACTTTCCATTGCTCTGCCGCGGGTGTTTGCCTTCTCGGAACAGCTGAACGAGGTCCTCTTCCGGTGTCCATCTGCCTCCTCCATAGGCCTTCTTCAATCTCTCCTTGATGATGTGCCAGGGAGTTTCTTCATCCGCCTGAATAAAGTTTAATACATGCCGCTTCACGCGACACACTAGCTCGGCCCTCAACAAATCCGCGTCCCTGGGGTCTAATACGTTCTCTGCTTTCGTAACCTCTATTCTATTCATTATTCGATCTCCTCCTTTAAGGAAATGGTTCAATTCTCCAATTTCTCCATTGAACCTTTCAAGGTCTGAGATCGCCTTCCGTAAGCCTTGTGCCGTCACCGCCCTTACTTTCATCCATGCTAAAGTATTTGCATGAGCTTCCGCCAAGGTGTCTTTAGGCAACGCGGGAATTTCAGCTGGAACCTGCAGCACTGCCGGCTTCAATAATCCATCAGTTGCCATGTCTCAACACAACCTCAGAAGAAAGAGCGGAAAAAAACAAGGCACTTCTCACACTACAAAAAAAAATCGGCTTACCGCTCACCGGTTTCCCGCACGCTCGTTTTTCCCGGGTTTCGGCACCACTTAGAGTTTACTGAGCGAAAAAGTCAAAAAAAAAGGAAAGGTTTTAATAATGAACGCAATGAACTCAGAATTATAACTAACTTTATTGCTCTCGTAATCCTACATATATATCTTCGGCTTGTTTACATAAACGTTGTTTAGGATTAACGTAGATATTGTTGGTCCCCAGGACTTAACTTATATATATATATATATATATATATATATATATATATATATATATATATATATATATATATATATATCAGACATCTCCAAAACTTCCATAATCGTGCTCTAAGGGTTATGAAACGGATAGGAAATGCAGTCCCGCCCCTCACCGCCGACCTTCGACCTACTGCAATAGTCTATTTTTTTAATAAATGTATATACTTTGAATTATTTATTTAAAATACATTTGAACATATGCCTGACGCCTTATGTAATTTTATTAATATAACTCCATAAACGAAGATGAACTGCAATATAAAAAATACCATAATAATGCTGTAAATAAACATTTTTTTTTTTACACTAAGGACCACATGGCAATTTTAATTTATCCTTCCTTGATGTTTTCTCTTCCATTCTTTTCAGTATTCCTTCATTATTTCGCTGTCTTATTCTTCTCTCCTGAGACCACTTTGGGCCGGGTTGTCTTTTTGTTTTTCTTTAGAATCCTTCCATTCTTAAAGCTTATTTTTAAAAATCTCTCTTTCCATAGTTTCCCCTTATCTTATTTTATTTCTTTTCAAATCTTTCTTGACTTCTTGCATCCCAGCTTGTTGTCGATATTTTCTTCCAAAAGTAGGTACTTGAATACCTGTTTTTTTTTTTTTTTTAAATCTGTTATGATCTATCTTGTTAATATATCCGAAAAATAGCAATCTCCATCTTCTCATTGTTTTTATTATATTTTCTACGCTCTGGTATATTTCCTTCTTTGTTTTCAAGAGACCTAAAATTTTACTCATGAATTTTCTTTCTAGAACTTCAAGTTTACCTTCAAAACTAGACACTCACTTTCATATAGTCATTCCGATTTCATCACTGTATTGTAGGGCCTCATTTTAAGATTTTTAGATGAGCATTTCTTGTTATCATCATTCTTAGCCATGTCACACGATCTTTCCATTTAGTGTAAATCTTTACTGCTCGGCAGATTTTTCAAAACCATTTTCTTGAATCATTGCTTCTAAGTATTTGAATTTTATTACTTTCTCAATATCTATCGTCAAAAGATTTAGAGCGCTTTTTGTAATTGTAATAAATTTGATTTTATCTACAGAGATTGTCAAACCGGTTTTGTTGTTTCTTCAAAGAGATTGATTAATTAGTAGGTACAACATATATCACTACTATATATTATTACGGTAGTATAGATCCCTTTTCCGGCTCTCAGGAGCGATGGATTTTGGCGTGTGAGGTATCAATAGAAATAGAATTTCTCGGAGATGTGACGAATTCTAATTTTGTTTCTTAAAATCTTACAAGGGCTTAAATAAAAGTGATGAAAAAACTGGAAGGTTTCAGAACTTAGACGACTGAGAGTCGGCGGATCGAGACGGGATTAGTTGGGCTTTAAAGATTTTGACGCGGTCATCAAGATCATATACGCTCCTACGGAGCGTATTGGTCCTGTGTTTTTAAGCCCTAAAACCCACCGTTTTCGAGATAATGCACGATATAGCTCTGCACGGGTCCTATGCCATCTTGCGTACGTGCCGTTGTCATGGCAACTATATACATGTAAAAGCAAGCTGAGTCTGTATACAAAAACTTTTTGATTAGTTTTAAATTATTCTGTTAAAATGTTGTTTTTAGGTTTCCATGAATGATAGAATAATACAAACAGAAAGTGATATAGCTGTGTCTTATTGCTTAACTTTTAAACTGAGGCGGTACTTTCCAGTAGGTCAAGCTAATTACTTATTAAGTATTAACTATTACATTAACATGGTCATTATAAACTATTATAAAGCTTCACCAAATGTGTGTGTTAAATAAATTTGTTGATAATATATTATTAATACGAATAAATTGTTTCCCTAATATCCCTTATATTTCGAATTCATCAAGATATCTAATGCGAGAGTTCTCGCTCGGGTATACTAGTTATACTTAAATTTCTTTTTTTTTTTATGTTAGAATATTATTGCTTTTCTTTAATGCAATATAGTTTTAGTTTTTCTGAAATAAATTTATTTTCTATTTTGTACTGAGGGTAGGATATGCACACATAATCCATTAATAGCAGGATATCAACCATTAGCAGTAGAAATATGAGCGGGTATACCTTCTATAAATTGTCATTTCCAATAAAAAAATATTCCAAGAAAAAACGGTAATGAATCCTGGAGTATTTCAAAGGATGCGATGTTTGTTCCCAAGTCCATTATTCACCAGTAAGGCCATTAAGAAGAGGCGGACAAAGGAAAGGGTTTATATTTTTATTTTTTAGAAGTCATTCTGGCGTTTTGAAATTTTTCTGAAGTTTTGTCCAGCGCAAGATGACAGACCTTAACGTCAACGTTCACTGGCTGTAAATTTCGTTAATGATTCCAAAGGCTTTTGAAAATGAATCATTACATAAATGTTTAAATATTAATGCGTTTCGCATAATATCCTTTTGTAATCTAGTGATGATCCAGAGGTGCCGAAAATTATTACGGTATTCAGTGGACAAAAAAAAAATATTCGTATACTTAGTTTTTCTGGTAAAAACATGTTTAATAATTTATTGGACATAACTGATGGATATAATAAAAAAGAGCAGACCACATTGATTTTTACAGGTAAAGAAAATTAGAAACTCTTACAATCTAATTAACAACAAAAATTGAACAATTAATGTTTTGAGGTAGAACTTAATCAATTCGATTAACGACCTATTTTGGGCGGAATGGGTTGTTAACCTATCTAACAAATAAAAAATGGAAAATTTATCATTCAGTTGTCGTGAAAATTACTTGTTAATTTATTCTCAGCTCCTGGTTTTCACTTAATATATATCTTATTCAAATACAAACCCAAAATGGGCCAAATGATTCCAATTGAAGTTCTACCTGAAAAGATGTATTATTATTTTCACGACAACCGTTGTATGAATACTTTTTTGCACGATAACTTTTCATTTACTGTTGTTAATTAAGTTAACAACACATTCTCTCCAAAAATGGGTCGTAATTCGAAATTGTTCAATTTTTTGTAGTAGATTACGTTGTACGGGTTTCCAATTTCCTTCACCTGCAAAAATTAATGCTGAATGCTCTTTTTTATAACATCCATCAGCTAATTTATGTTCAATAAATCATTAAACATGTTTTAACCCGAAAAACTAAGTGTTCACTGTATATACGATAGAAAACTGATCTATGTATTTTTGGTTCCATTGAAATAATCTTTAAAGATAAATGACGTAAGAGAGATCAACGACATAGTTGGTATCTTAGCCAAATAAAGACAATCAAAAAGTTTGAAGCCTAAAGGACACCTATCTCACGTTTGAACAATCGCCATACGAATTATTAATGTGCAAGGAAAGCATTAACTACTATAGTTGAAAAAAAAAATAATAACAATCAAAGCAGTTGATTTAAAATATCTCAACTAATAACGTTCATTTTTCATTGTTCTCAAATCCAAATAATTTAATTAAATATACATAATAGGTATAATATTCGAACGAAAGATTTATAAGCAAAAACATATCATACATATCAGGTCTGCTATGTGAAAAAAATCTAAAAGAAAGATAAACTAAAAATATAAGTTGCACAGTTTGTAAAAAGGCGTAAGTTTGCTAACCACACTGGAATCGATAATGTTTTATAATGTTTTATGATTTTTACTTTAGTCTACTTCAACAACTAAGTTTTCCGACATAAAAAATGCCGATTCAAAACCTAGGAAGGCCTAGGTTAAAAAGACCTAGGTTGTATATGATTATATACAATATACAGCATACATTGCATAAGCATACATACATACTATATACATATATAGCATTAAATAACTAATCATAAATTGTTCCTCCGATTCAGGCATCATCAAGAATGAAAAAAATAAGATATAATACTCTCAGAAGGAAGAAGCATGAGTCAGAAAGTGTTTTTTAGTAAGAATTAACATTAGACACACGAGGATAGAAGCCCTGTAGAATTTTTCCTCCTTTACTCCATGTTACTGCTGAAGGTGATCTAGAAAGGCCCATTGTTTTTGCCAAATTGGCAAAAACAAAATGACGACGATGATTAAATGTTGTAACTTTCATTCTGGACATTCCATCAATTTAAACATAAGAATTGCATTGGAATCATGAACGAAATGATTTTTATATAGGGAGAGGGGGCAAATCCTTAATTGGCATGAGAGAAAAACAATAGTAGAATGTTTGGACCAGGAAGAAAAGAATTCCATTACTTTTCTTCACACAAGATGCCAGAAATCATCAAAGAAGAATAACATGGTTAGGTCATATAGAGAGAAATAAAACTAGAGTTAAAGTAAAAATAAAAGGACCAAGTTTGATTCTTATAGGTGACCTGGATAAGGATCTTAGAGAATGCGATTAAAAGTTGCTTTAAGGGCTTTGAAGTTTGAAAGAACTTTTAAAGATATAAAGAAAGCGGACTGGTTTATAAGCTTCAATGAGTTAGGACGACATAGTTTGAGACACAGCCATGTAACATGTAACATTCCGCGCCTTCGGTTTTGATTGCATGGCGATAAAAATAATGTAAGGTGGAGTACCAATAGTTAGGCATACTTTTTCTATACTCCCAACTATCGTTACCCACTAACCTCCTCAATAGTGAAAATATCGATTTACCTTGAGACTGTGGGCTATCTGCTTGATGTAGTAGAGGTCGAGATCTTGAAGCACCTCTATCTTCTCGGGCTTGGGCTGCGGCAGCCCGTGGAGGCTGAGGGCCGCCAAAGGTGGGAAGCAGGAATTCATCTTCTTCTTGTAGCACTCACTTCCCCTCCATCGCCCCCCTTCAACGTACCATAGTCCTAGACAATGAGCTCTCTTAGCGGCGTCTAATCCAGCGCTAGCCCGCTTATCGTTTTCGGAGGCTGAAAGCTGTATCATTGCACATTCACACATCTTGATAGAAAAATATTTTAATATGAAAGAGGACAAAAATAATGGGTTTCGATCACCAAAACTAAATTAATGGACACATAAATATTTTTGAATTATTTTTAAAATTAAATATTACATAATGATAAAGATAAAAATGAGATAAAAAAAAAATTAAGTTTTTCTTTTTATTATTTCAAGACAACGTTCCAGGCCAATCATGTGGGTCATCTTCATAGCAGAGCAATGTGTGACAAATAATATGTTAAAGGCAATATAATTATGTAATATGCTTGGCGCCGAAAGGTCGGCTTTAAATAAAAAAACACAAAACCTTAATCTTATGTTTTTAAATCACATTGACTAATTCCTTACTATATAATCCTCATATACCAATAAAGTCGACAACACATCATATCCAATTTATTAATAATGGACCAAAATATCCCCCATTTCTATTATCATTTATGCGAAAAGAGTTTTATCAACAAAACATAAAAGAAATATAATTATTATTTTTTTTTTAGTGATAATGAACAGGAAGACAAAAAGTTTTCAAATGAATGTTTTAGGGGAAACTATTGGTTAATTTATTAAAATATTTATTTATTAAAATTATGAATAAAATTGATTGGTTGATTTTGAAAATAATTTTAAAACTTTTAGCATTTGACTTTATCCAAAGCATTTTAACAATAATCTACATAGTAATAACTCTTTAATGTATGTTTCAAGGGGATCATAATATGTAAAGCAGCATATAGAGGTGCTTAAGTTATGAAGAAGACTACGGAATAGAAAAAAAATATTCCTTTATTTTTTTATATTATTTTATTCATGAAAAAAAATAACTAAGGGATTATTTGAAAATTCAATTTATTCTTTATTTTTAAATTATGCTTCAAAACGAGGCTTGAAACGTGGGGATACAGATCAAAATCCACGAGAGCTGAGAAAGCCCCATACCAACAAATAGTATTATCCTAAAATGTCCAATGTATATGAAATTGGATGCCTCAATAATTCATTATTGTCCGGGGTGCCACAAGATAGGGGTTGTCTTGTGTATTAAAAGATCACACACATCACTCATACAAATCGATACTAGCTTTAGCCATGTTCGACAAGCGATTTTGACACTTTGGCCGGAGAGCAGGGAGACATCGATGAATGGTTAACAAAAAAAGATTTGATAATTCATAATTATTTCATCTGGTTCTCTAAGTATAATGATTTTTACCTTAAGTATAAAATACTAACACTTAACTATGTATGTAAGATTAAAGGTACTTAAAAATACACATCAACATTACCATGTTAGTAAACTTCCGCAGTAATCTATTCAAACAGACCTAGAAACAATACGCTTTTTCCATAAAAACCAGACACCATAAACACAATGTTTATGGTTTCAGCGATGTTTTATATATTATAAAGCTAACTATTACATAGTTTATAAATAGCTATACTTATATTTATAAATACTTAACTTTTAAGTTCCTTCTTTAAGTTAGTCAAAGTTATTATGAAATGATCCGACCCACAAGATGGTATTAATATCTTCTTTTTAAAAATATATAAAAACAATTCTAGTGAATGCCAAGGAATCAGAGGCACACCCACTGGAGGCTAGACCGGAGACAATGAGCTGAAAACGTAAAAGGGTAGTTGAGGGTGGCTACCTGTGACCTGGAGAAACTAATGGAAGAATAGCAACTACCCCTAAATCCTATGAAGTCAAAAACAACTTTCTATGTTGTTAATAGTAAATACATTTACTTGGAAATTTAAATTTAAAAAAAAAATCTATATACTAATTAAAACTTTGCCGTATACTGCATTCGATAGCCACGACATAAGTGATATTTCAAATCACGAACGTATGTACGTACAGACGCCACGACGAAACTAGTCAAAATGGATTCAGGGATGGTCAAAATGGATATTTCCGTTGAAATCTGAAAACCGAAAATTTTCGCGATTACAATACTTCCTTTACTTCGTACAAGGAAGTAAAAAACTAATTCTTAATTTATACACCCACTATAGGCGCACGTGCTGGGGGTCACGTCCGAACCAAAAACTCTCCCACTGTACCTTGGCTGCTGAAATATTAATCAAATTAACATATTTTGGATCATTTGTAATTTTTTTTATGTTCGAATGGTGTAATAAGCTCTAACACATTTAAAAATTACGACACTAAAAAGAAGACAATCACGGCCAAGATGTTTTAGCATGAAGATTCATTGGTTACAAACCTTCATTAAAGCTTTAAAATATCTATTGGTGAATGATTTGGAAAATTAATTTAAGTTTTAATAAGTACAATGAATTTCAAAGGTATGTGATTTTTCTTTTAAATCTATTAAATTCGTCAAGGGAATTCATCATTAGGATGGCTGGAGAACTTTCAATATGACTGGAAATAGTATAAAATAAACTCTTATTTAATTATTTATCGGTTTTATTAAGTTAAAATTGTCCAATATTCCATAGACAATATAACTGTAATAGAATTTGTGCTTAACATAAGAATATGATATATTAAGCATTAGTTCAACAATCTATGACAGGCATACTTGCAAAATGAATAGGTATTTTTTTATCCAATATGTCTGAGAATAAAATAAAAAGAGATGCTAAAAATGAGTAAAAATTAAAGTACGAGGATTTTTAATGTTTTGTTCTTATAATGAATAACTTCAGAAGTCACAGAAAGTAGAAATACAACTGAGGAGTATTATATAAAAGCTAATATATCCACTTTTCATAAAAATATTTTTTTATATTTCGAATTAAGATTGTATAACTAATAATTATTCAGTTTATTTCAAATCTTAAAATTTTTCCTGTCGAATAGGCGATATAGATTATTAGTAAAATAATATAATATTTAATGAATATAGGGAAGAAGATGTTCTCTATTAAAATAGACTTTTTAGCGTCTAATCTGATCTATCACTACTCGTTACTATAATTCCCTTTGATTTAACAAATAGCTCCGATCTATTGAAGCCTGCATCAATATTATTGGGGTAAGTAAAAAAAAAAAAAAATGACCGTTTCAAGTGTTAAAACGAAGTTTATTTTTTTCTTACATAAAATTTCTTCTAACTTTCGAAATACAGTCCATCATGTTTGATGGTTAGTTGCCATCAAGAAGCCAGCCGTTCAATTTTCTGCAAGTACCACTCTTTGGGTTTCGACAGGAAAAATTCTTCTAATCCAATTTTTACCTCCTTCAATATTTGAAAGTGAGCCATTGCTCGGAAAAGATAAAAACCCGAAGGCGCAAGATCAGAGCTATAGGGTGGGTGGGATAGAAGTTCGATGACATTCATTTCAGCAAGTTTTTGCTTCGTGTGTCGCGAAGTGTGCGGGCGGGCATTGTCCTGCTGCAGCAAAACATTCTTCCTATTCACCAACGCCGGGTATCGCCTCTCCAAAACTTCGTGCAATCGTGGCAGCTGGTTCTAATAAAGCTCGGAATCGAGAGAACGTCCTTTCGGAACAAACTCATAGTGGATTACACCTTCAAAATTTCAAAAAAACTGAAAGCATTGTCTTTTTTTTCAAATTGACTTGGCCTTGCATAGAGCAGGCTGGTCTATCCACTGTCATGATGTGTTAGGATTGCGCAAGTGTTAACACTTTTCGTCGCAGGTGGCAATCTTTTTAATAAAACGTTTGCCACTTGGATTGTGAAGGAGCAAACGGCATGTTTCCATACGAGGTTCGGTTTGCTGCAAGGTGAGCTCATGTGGAACTTCTGTACATGCTCTCTTCTCTTTACGTAATTGGCTTAAGGGACGATTCACACTTGTCTGACAAACCAAGTTGGGAGTATAGCTGCCGAATACTTTTTGTGGGATTATCTCCATAGAGCCTCGCTGTCCACAACAGATGGAGGCCCTGAGTCCGGCTGCCTTTCCAAGATTGTATCGCCACTTTCAAATTAGGAAAACCACTTCCTCACAGTCTAAGGTTAGGTTCATCTTAAAATTCCCATATCAAACGAATATGAAAATTTCCTTTTCCAGTAATGTCGCAGAATTATTTGAATTTCATATCTCAACTTCATTTTGATTGAAAGAATGCCAAACAAGTACAGGGCCTCACAGAGAGACATTATGCTTACAAAATGATTCAGTATATATTAAGGAGTAATCAGTAATGATTAAAAAAATACCAATAAAAACAATAACATTAGAATTAACAGAGATGTAAGAAAAAAAGAAACTTCATTTTAACCCTTAAACGGTTATTTCTTTTACTCATTCCAATAAAATGGACTATTATTAACAACCTTAGAAGAACTCCAATCCTGCTTATTATTAGCATGGATTATTACAATATATGTACATAATGGGAAAACTTTATTTTATCAACACTTTAAATTTGTAACACAACACCTTCATATTAGTGGAATTGTTAAAATTAAAAAAAAAAAATAATGATTAGAAGAAAAAAATTGTACTTCAGCTGTTAATAGATTAAATCTAGTCATACTGAGGGTATAATATAGATTCAAGATTTTAGAGATTACTTATTAAAGTAGAGATTATTGACGAAAAATAATAGCAACAACACCGATGCACTGAATGCATCTCAACGCGGATGGAACGCTCTAACACGAAGTCGCGGTAGGAAGGATATTTAAGATTGATCGAAGGTGAACCATTGGTGATATCCATATCATTCCTTGTTGTTGATAAACATTTCAGAATTAGGCCTCTTTCTCTATCATGATAATCACATATAATTAAATAAGGAGGTAGGTAAAGAGTATTACAAAATAATAAATATTATAAAATACAATGACTTACTCATTGTATCACTCAATGGCGACAGCGACCGTAGCAAGAACCTGTTATTTCTACTCATGGAAGGCCGGACTTTACTGACCTTATTTAAAATTCAAAATTTTTATCCTATCACCGTGATTCCGTCAATAAGGAACTAATATAATTTAGACCGACGAAGAAGGATTTTTCCGCAACAGGCACTGCGATAAATGTATAGCAATGTACATTTAATATACCGGGAACCAGAATATAGAATATAAATCCATTTTCATGTTAATTAAAAAATTATTTATTATGCAAAAGAAGTAAGTTTTTTAATCGGCAAATGATTTAACATTTTTATATTATTAGGACTATTTAATTGTAATGATCAAATATAAAATATTCGCTCTGCTTCAATTGCTGCCAGATTTATGTACAGTTCTTGTAGCATATAAGAACTAACTGAGTTTGACAGGTAGACTCTTTAACTTTAAAAATGAGAGATGTAGCAATCGATTTCGTCATTTTTTTTGTTTTACAAAAGTTGACTATTTTTGTAAAAAAAAGAAGTAATAATACAGATACATAGAAGAAAGATAGGAAAAAAAGAAAAACAATTGTGTTTCCGAACAAAGAACGTGGATCTATGATAATTGAAAGAATATTTAGAAATTTTTTTATTGTTTTTTAGGCTTTATAAAAAATTAAATAGACATTAAAAAAGCATTATTAATTACCCAAATAGCAACCAATACATCTGTAGTGCTGCTTATATAAAAGTCAATGTTAACAACTGAAGGAAGTAAAAGTTGAAAAATAACATAATTCTGACCCGCATTGGTGTTTTTTTTGTTTTTTTTTATAAAAACTTTAATTACAGTAAGTCGCAAGACAAATATTATGTACAACATATAATGGATGGAATACACTTACAAGTTACACATGGAAATACAAAACAAAATAAATAATACTAGCTACAATAAAATAATAATAAATGAAAGAGAATAATAATACGATTTGAAAGATAAAGAAGAGCTTGATAAAAAATTTAAATGTAATTCAGCTGAGAGATACAATAAAATATTTCTTTTTTTTTTTCAAAATATAGTTGGTAAAGTCTAAAATATATTATTACAATTTTCTTAGATATTTGTATATTATACATGCTTCTAATAATTTTAATCTTCTAGTAATATGTGTTTAGTCCGTTTGTGTTGGTATCTTCGAAGAGTTGCTTTGTTATAGTTTCCTTCTGATTGGATTTTTGGGTTTACCGATATGGCTGTATAGTGAAAAAAACGATTTTGTTTGTGCGTGTACCGTTTTCCAGATAGTTGAGAGATCAAGATCACTTAGCATAGAGGTTTTTCTGGTGTATCTTGGATAATTATTTATGATTCTCATGCATGTGTTCTGCAAGACCTGGATTTTTTTATAAAATGTGTCACAAGTACAACTCCATACTGGGGTAGAATTTGTCATTATGGAGGGAATCACAGTTTTGTACAAAATTATTTTATTTTATTGGATAGTTCAGAGTATCTGTTTAAGTAGGGAGACATTTTACTGATTAGATTTTTTATCCTGGAGCATTTTTAATTAATGTGGGTTGTGAGTGTGAGCGGCTTGTCTAGTTATAATCCAAGATAATTTTCTGATTTTGCCCAAAGGATATTTCGGCCATCGATGGATATGTGATTGTCTAGCACAGCTGTTAAAGCAGCTAGATCAAAGCAGGAATCTTTATTTAGCAGTTATTTTAAACAGTTCAACACGAGATGTTTTGCTATTTAGCGACACATCTCTAGTTCTTTCCACTGTCCACCAATCGAAAACTAGAACATTAACAGAAAAGTAATGTGACTAGTATGTCTATATGAAATTTTAGGGAATAGTAGGATAAATTCACAATTCTATATATGATGCTCTCTATCAATAAAAAAAATATTAAATGACGGAGAACAAAAACAAAAAGTTATCAGTTTTAACATTTATTCACTTACAAATATTAAAAATACTTTCGCACAATTACTTATTAAATATAAACAATAAATCCTTATCTAATCCCCCCTTTAATATCGTCACGGATGATGTTAACCAGAATAAATATGACACCAACACCAAACTATTCTCAACTTTGATGACATCAGATATAAATATATTAATACTACATCCTGTAATTAATACAGTGACCTTAACCCCGATACCAAGCAGAGCATTACCAGATAATGATCAGTAATGGATTCAACCTTCACAAGGTGTTCCTATGGAATGAAAGTAATCCGTTCTACGGCTGCGGGAGTGTTTTTTTTATTAATCTAAGCTATAAAACACTGCTCTGATATCGAAATTCTTTAGAATAAAATTCGGTTATAAACGGACAGACTTAAATAAAAATATGACTATCTGATTAATCAGAAACTAAAGTTGTATTGCAAGGATATTTATAGACCGTTGATAATTTTTTCCCTCCACCGTGGGCTGGAATCGATTGAAAAGAGGCGAGATTATTGTGAACTAAAATTCATGTTCTAAACGACAGCAGGCTTCTAAACATTTAAAACTTTAAAAATTAATTTTCAATTCAGGAAAGAAATTATTAAGAGTGGTTAATTTACTTTTATGTTGGATACACAAAATATAAACGAATGATAATGAATAAAGCGTTTTAGAATTAGATAGAATTGATTTCGTATATGCTCAAAACTAAATTTCAACTTAAAGATATCTAGTTTTTCTCAATAAAAATGTATTTTACATAAATAAAATATATACGTAAGTTGGACAAAACAATAAGCCCATACTCATAACTTAAAATCTCAACAGGACTGATAAAATTTAGGTAGACCCACTAAAATTAGGTGTAGACTCTAAATATACTTTTTAAAAGAAAATAATTTACTATAATGTACGTTAAATGTACATTTGCTAAGAGAATACCCCAGAGACGTATCGTGCTATTCATCGAACATACACCATTGCTATTTAATTTAAATTAAATAAAATAACATTAAATTAAATTGTAATTTAGACATTCTTGTCTAGAATTTGTATTAATTCGCGTTGTGACCCAATTGACCCAGCGAATGGACTATAGTTATTTTTATCAAAGTCACTCATGTTAGCATTTATCATAATAACAGAAATCATAACTTCTAGAGAATTGAATAGATTTTAAAGAAATACTATTTTATGTAATGCAGGAACAGAGGAGGACACGATAACTTAAAAGTATTATTCTTTTTGAATTTTTGTTACTTCAACTCCGTTCATTAATTAGAATACAATAATTAATTTATAGCTATTGTAAGGATTTTTTCTCCCTTTTTTCTAAACAATCCATATAAGAAACCGGAAATTATAATTTACTAATAATATTATAATTTTAATTATAATAATTACAGGATTATAAAAGAAAAGAAAAGAATATGAAGGATTTCAAAATATAACATAATTGCATATCTTGTACACCAGTTTGGCATAATAAACAATAGAATAACAATAAATAAAATAAACATAACGATAACTTTAATTCTTACATATATAAGGCAAGATTGATAGTTAATGAGGTAGAGAAATAATTGCAGTTTGAATGATGTTAAGGATAAGGTTTTACGAATGCAGATGGGTAAGGAATTCCAGAATGAATGATAATGGGTTTTTCAAAGGATAGAGATCTATGAGAAGGAATATATAAGTTTGTGGGCTGGGATCTCGTGGTTGAAAAGTGGACCGAGGAGCATGGTTTAAGTTTTTATTTAATTTATTAAATTAATAAATATGCTGAGTCAACGAAAATGGCATGATTGTCAGCACTCCATTAAAAGTATGAAGTTCTTATCGTAACTAAAAAAAAATATTTTACATAACGATGGGTTTTATCCTTCAATCATCCATCTGACTAATTATTAAGATTAAAAATTACCAATCCAATACAGACCGATCAATACAACTTCACCAAATTGGGCCTTTCTTGGCAATGAGGGTGCTTACGAAGCAGGATAAAGAGAAGAGTTTTCGCCCCCATTCGGTGAGAGGGGAGCGGCGAGTTATGTGTGGGGTGGAAGGTGGGGTGTTGTCATGGCAACCACCAAACAGCTCTACCAGGGAACTTCTCGTTTCATTATGATACCGCCGATATGGTAATGTAGTCAGCGAGTTAACTAAGGCATTTCTAGTCAACAAAAGCGCCCCAATTACTGGAGGAGTCTGCTGCGGAATAGGAGTCTAGGGAGCTCTGCATAGTAATCTAACTTGACTGTCTCCACTTCGACTTGAACTACATCAAGACTTGACAGAGAATGAAAGGATGCGTTGTATTCATCGCAGGCTGCCGTCGTGTCTCTAAGGGAGTGAGTGTATTGAGGTCACAAGGATCAGCTCTAAACGTGTCCTCAGCGGAGGCAACGATTGAACTTTAAACCCATTTCCATGACAACGTAATTAATATCAATAAGTTAACTTAATTACATATCGCACACTATATTCAACATAGTCATATCTCAAAAATCGGCGAAAGTTCTTCATGTTTTCATTGTGCCATAAAAGAGAAATATATTGCTGCAAAATCGCCATATCTGTAACTTAATATTTATCGCTAGAGCCTGGAAGTATCGTTTTGCATATTAAATTATTTCTTATGTTAAGTATAAACTAATTATGGTTATTCTTATATATTATATTAATCCTTATAATATTATAGCTAAACAGATCTGCAGGATAGTAAATAAAAAGTTTAGTAGTTTGCTTGATATTAATTTTTAATACTTTTTATTCTACTTATGAAAAATCACGTTTTTGTGATATGACGTTGTTGAAAGGAGTGAGCGATATGATAAATAGTAATAAAACGGTGCCATTTATCGACTACAAACTGACAAAAACAGTTAACTCTATCCGGTATTTTTGGCTAATTTAAAGCCAATAACTGTTAGTAGCATTGTTCAGCTAAGTAGTATACTTAACCCGAAAGAAGGATAAGTCGACTGGAGACAGATAGAAAACAAGGAATTGCGTGACCAACACTAAGTAAATATATTTGAACTACTAGTCATCGCCGCGAATGAATTAGTCCTGTAATGTTGTTGGCCTGGAAAGCGGGCGAATCACGTAACGAAAATAATACTCAATCGACGGATAAACTTCATAGGGATAGACCAAAATATAGATAGGAGGGTTGTGTTGGGTCTAACATAAGAAATTATATAATGATAATCCAGAGAAATAAAAAAAATATGATAAATAAACCAGCAGTAAGGGGGATGAGAACAACTGACCACAGAGCCAGATAGTATTTTAAACCAAACTCTAAAAATCGTTTTCTGTTCTCTACACTGTTATCGTGAGAATATCTTTTTTAATGACTATCAATGATGAGTTTGAACACCCGACATTTTTAAAATGTTATACGGATTGGATGATTCGGATGGAAGCTCAAGTCTCGATCAGACCAAACCTGGACTATGCCGACGTTTGGAATAACAATTTCTAAGACCAACAATGTATTATTCTCCAGGGTTTACCAGGCTAATACGGAAGCGATAACATAACTGATAACATTACACCAAGCTACGGGCAACGGAAGGCCTCAGTACCATAAAAAAAAAAAAACAGGAGAAGAGCTCTTCAAGAACGGAAGAGGATGAAAGGGCGTATTGAATAGCTAAACCACTCGGAAGGCCTGTATGCACGCCTGTCACCGTGTTCGCTTTTACAAGCCGTAGTTCGTCTTTTACGAGGTCCCGCGCTCGGCAGATTTTTATCGTACTAAGGCAAACTTTAAAAAAGGTTCCAAAACCCATTTATACCTGTAACAATAGATATTAGCAAACCTTTTGGAAAAAGAATCGAAGTTCTTATGAATTATTGATTAATAAAAATTATTATTCTTTTCTTTTTTGGACGCGGAGGTTTGACAATAATTTGAAAATACTAGCGTAATAAAAACACAAGGGACAGAGATAATAATAGGCAACGAAGGACCCCCTCCTTTTCTGAACTGGAAAAGGGGAGAGCGCATTTCAGAGCCTCAAAATAACACAAGCAAGATCCGTGGAAACCTCAAAACAAGAATATCAATCAATAGCTAAAGTAAATAAGACCTTCTTTCTTAACTGAACTGAAATTTTTTAGTCAATAATAAACTTTTGATTACAAATATTAATCCACAATCTATTTTAATTAACAAAATAAAATTATTATTGGAATTGCTTACGATTTGTCAAAACCAAGATGCTAAACACATAAACTTAAGATTGAGACACGAAAAAAAAGAAGTGAATTTTCAGAACATTGTTTTCATTTTTTGGCCATAATCGAACACAACGGGAACCCCTCAATTACACAGGCCAATAAAAAAAAAAATTTTGAAAACTTTTTTAGCTTTAATAATTGATCTTTATAGATTTTTATGAGCTGAATCTAAATCTGGCCTTAGTTTTTTTTGTATCACCCATCGTTTTCCGAAGGTTTCAGGCTCATCAAACATCCTAACCTTTTAAACTTCTGTAACATGTTAGCTAAAATAGAAACATACTCTGGGTCTTTTTTATTTCCCAAGAACTTTGTAACGACTTGCTTGAATGATACCCATGCTTCTTTCTCATTTAAGGTCATTGTGGATTCAAAGTTAACATCATTTTTCTAATGTCAGGCCCGACAAAGACGCCTTCTTTTAGTTTAGCTTCTGAAAGGCGTGGAAACTTTTGGCAGAGATATAAACTTGGACAATCTTTAGGCAAAGCCTTTAGCCTTTACAAATTGTTTCATGAGGCCTAACTTAAGACCTAATTGTTTCATGAGGCCTAAGACTAAAAGCAGTTCAATTCTTTAAAAATCGCTTAATTTAATAAATTTAACTATAAAATGTGAAGAAATTGTGGGTGATATAGCTTTTTTAATATCATATTTGGATTCAGCACCCTAAAAACTATAGGAATAAGTTATTTTCAGTACAAAAGTTTTTTCATCGTTGGCCTGTTATTAATTTGAACATATAAACATTTAACAATGAAAACAAATAAATCTTGAGTTAAAAACGAACGATTTAGTATAAGTTTAGACAAGTTATCTCAATCTTATATACAAAAACCTATTTTAACCATCGACTGATCATGTTTCCTATCGGCTTATAGCTGTATTTTCTTTTGTAGAGTTGGGAAATTAAAAATGATAAATTAACTAAATCTTTTAATTATGTTTAAAAAAAAACAACAAATAAATACTGGACTGGTTCAGAAATGCGACAGAGCTATTAACAAACATGAATATTACAACTATTTATTTAAATGTACAATTAAATAGTTAAGATCGGTATCAACCGTCAGTATACATGTAAAAAAAATCGGAAGATAAAAATCTTGAAGTAAATTTCACTATTTTCATTTAATAGGATTACAAGATACGTAAGTACAAGATAATCTATTTAACCCAATTTCATTACAACACAAAGATGTTAATGTCTCTATCAAGAAATATACCATACATAACTACGAATAGAATTAACGTAGCTAATTTTTTAAAGTAGATCGATTGTATAACCGGAAAAGAAAACAAAAAAAACCTTGGCTAGCTGAATTACAAAATCCAGAATGAGGTCGAAAAAAAAATATTCATTTTCAGAATATGTTTTCCGGATCATGTAATTATTATTTACAGTCAAAAATGTAAAATTAAAATTAAAACAAATAATTTTTATAATAATCATAAATGATTTTTTTTTTTTTTTAAGATTACGTTTCTATGTTTAATGTTTTAATGTTTTGGAAGCAAGATATTTTTATTTATTGTTTGATTTAAAGTTTTTTTTTTTTAGACACGATTTAAAAAAAAATAGATTTGAGTATAGTATTATCTGGAAATGGACTGTCGAATTTACTCGAAATTTTTAGCTTCTGGAATATTACAAATAATGAATTTACTGTACATCTTATATACAAAAATAGAAAACGAGCTTATAAAAAACGAAAACAAGTTTATATTTCATTATTTTTTTTTTATCTATACTTATAACTTGTCTATATTTTTTAATTTCATAAATTAAAAATCGTAATAGCATTTTATCTTCATATAATAACCAGGATGATACTGTTAGAATTACTCAAATAACAAAAGGAAATAAAAAAAAATTGGTTAACATATTAACAGAGGAATAGTTGGGAGAAAAGATGCAGTGGGCTAATAATTAAAGATATAAATAAAAATCATTTTTGTCCGGTATAATTTGAAAATAGTATTATTTCTGTAACAGGTAATGAGACGAACACCAAATATTCGACTACAAATATTTAAACATTATACAATTAAAAGGAACGATGAAACTCAGTCGGTAAGTATAATAACAATTAAGAATAGTAAATATTCTAAATATTAAAATACAAATATTCTGAGACATGATATAAGGGGCTACATAAAGCCAAAAGCAATATCAATTGATTCTGACACGACCTTCGATACAGACAATTGTCTAAATCAACGAATCTATTGATTTACCTTCTTCTTGACGGAGAGAATGAGGTAGGAGCAGCCGACGACCATGGTTACTAGGAGGTAGAGGAGGGAGATGAGAAGCTGCGGAAGCGACGGGCCGGGTACCGCAAGTGATTTCCCCTGCGAGAGACAAGGCCGACAGGTGGGGTTTTATGATGAGGAAGCAATATGGATGAGGCAGGAGACTGCTCAAGCAATTGCTGAATACTGGCAATTCTCTCCTCTTAAGGTAACTGAACTCCATTCGTCGTCCCATTTACGGTTATATCCTCAATATAAGAACAATCAGGGAATTAGTATACAGTACAGCTCAATTACATGGGTTATGAATACCAAGAGTATACACGGAATCCAGGTACTGCAGCTGCATTATCTTAGTGGTATGAATATTTTTATAAAACTTTTGCTAAAGGATAATTAAGTCCATCAATAGGTTCTAATGTTATGGACATTTATTTACACCTTATTGGGCATCGATGTATGAAGCATGAAATCAACTTTTATGATGAGGAAGCAATTAGGACGAAGCAGGAGACACAATTTAATTCTTTTTAAGCGCTTATATATAAAAGCATTTGGAGGACATATACTTTCATAGATTTTGGATACAGCAAAAAGTCACATACACAAAAACTTCACAATTTTTAATCTAAAACTCTTTGACTTATTACAGAAGCAACTCGACACGTTGTAGCATAAACTTTACATACCGACTTATTCGTCAACTGTTGAGTTGACGAATAAATAAGGACTCACTACAACGATTTCAGCACAAGGTACAAGAATATAGCAACTCACGATTATTACCTAAATGTCTGAAAATGGAAAGAGATTGAAAAGGGCGTGGATGAGAGATCTACTCTCTTTATTGAGTTATTATCACGCATTTTATTTTACATTTATTTAATTATTTCTCTTTTTCAAGTCGACTATTGTGACAGAAAATTTGCTGAATGCCAATCGTGTTTTGACAGGCATAGATGAATTGATAAACTAAAAAGTAACGAGAATTTGCATAGGGCTTGACTTGGTCCATTTAATCTTACCGGTCACCTTTTAGCTTTTGACCTTTAAAGGGATATCGAACCTCAGATATATTCTTCTCTATGGTATATAAATAAATGCTCCTATAAATTATTTTTAGTATAGATCACTTCTACCCGTCAGTAATTACGTACATGCTAGAACCCGACGTTATCTTTGGTGGTGGTAACATCGTAACGAGTTAATCGGTGAGATACAGAGAGCCAAGTTGTGGCGAAATCTGCCACTACAGTGGTGAAGGCTGTTTCACGGCGTGTAGATTAGTTCCACGAAGAACATTCTCATCTGCCTTCTGGGAGTTGTTCGACGTCTCGCCTTCTGGAATAGTGAGTGAATGCATCCCGTCTGTTCTGAAGCCCTTTTTTTTCTCTTCACTCTTTTTTTTTCAAGTTCACTATACCAGTTGTAAATGTCTCGATAATTATCAAGATCAGAGAGTAATCTTCTGTTATGTGCGCAGTACGGGTTGTTTGATCATTTGTCACGTAATTATAGACTGTTATGTCTGGATTTAAATGAGTTTAAGTTTGGAGATTTATAGTTCACGTTGTTCAGATCGGTTTAATATTAGTATTTAAGCGGTCCATTCATAATATTAATTTTGATCTCATTCCAAATAGGCTTCGGAGTCGTAAAAATCGTCTCATATATTCAAATATCTCCTAAACCATGTTTATATCACATACCGGCATTTATATCACTTATATTATTTATTGTATTTATATCACATACCGGCAGATTTCTGCTTTTACCACGACAATTTGTTAACTTTTAGTTTATTATGATGAGCCTTTGTAATCGACGAATAAAAAAATAAAATAAAAAATAAAATAAAATAATCCCCCTCAAAATTTGAGGTTTTACGTTTCAAGAGACTAAAGGGCCAACTTCAATCCGGCGCCAAACTCACCTTTGGCATCAGTCATTTTGCCACGAAATGGCGATCGATGAGAGGTTCCATAAGTCCATATCTCAGTCATTTATGAAGAAAAAGAAAAACATAGTATTTTGGAATCATTATACCAAAGGCTAAAAAAATGAAAATACTCAAATATTTTATACATGCATAATTATCTATAAAGGATAAACATCAATGTAATAATTTGCATTTAAAAAAAATTTTTTTTTTAGTTCCTTTGATTTATTAATATCTTTTTAAATCCATTACCTGACTTTTTAATGCATCAGGCAATAGGTAAGCGATTTAGACCGTAAATCGAATGATAAAACCAATTCCAGAATGTCTCTTACACATCTATACTGCATATACATAATTATGATATAGTCGTCTTATCCTATGTCTCTTTATAATTATGTATAAATAATTTGAAAACCAATCCAGTAAGTCTCTCATTAGAAACTAACAACCATATTTAAATTGAATGAAAATCTAAATTACAGGTTAATCACGAAAAGATATGATCAATTTTAGAGCCCATGATCAGATTATTATTTATTACAATTATTAAAAATTAGACAGAAGCACAATAAAAGAGTAAAATAAACAATTAATAGTACTACAACAACCTTCGGAAATCGACATTCTGAATTTAAATTATTTATTAATTACTATAGTAATATTAGCAGGCGAAATAGCGAATATTAATTGCTTAAAAAAGGAGTAATTAGTTTCTCATTAAAGCATGTATTTAATAAATAAATCATAATAATCATAATTTAAGCTGTAATAATGACGTGACCATTAGGTCTCGACTGAGTGGAAACCTAACAAACATATTTTGTTTTCATACGGAGTTACGCCACTCCAGTCACACTCCAGATGAAAGTTAGAGCTCGTTATGTTGTCAACTGCTAGAAGACAAAAACGTAACAAATAACCCCAACCAGCTGCTAAAAGTACATGTTTGTGTTTTTTACCCGCCATCGCTTGTACCCTGTCGACAGGATCCCACATAACTTATGATTTATTAACCAGCAACAGAATTCATAGCCACTACCAGAGTTAAAAATTTAAACATGTACTGTACCGACGGCTGATACCATCACTTTTTTACCCTCTAAAAATGTGAATACTGCACGGTATTACTTTATTTACTAAAGTAGCAAAAGTCTAATGATGAAGCTTTTAATTTGATGTACAAAAACAACAAAAGAATGAACGACCTTTCTTTTGCTTTATGATTTCGAATTTTAATCAAATTGATTTGGTAGTTATTACACTGATTTTTAAAACATAGCCAAATACATTAACGATGTTATATTTAAAATCAATTTAAAGATTTTTCAAAATCGAATCCGAGCCATTGAATTAGTTTGAGCAAATAGTTCAGGAAAAGAGCTATGACTGGAAATTAAAAAATACTGTTTTTGACAATATCATGGTAAAGAATAAACAAAATTACATCATACAGTTATAATACTTTAATACTCCATCCTCACTCAAACAAAAATGCAAAACCCCATACACTATCGTTTATTTTTTTTATAGTCTTCGGTATAATAATTCTAAAACACTTAATATTTTTTCTCTTCCATAAATCATAAATGGCTGAGATTTGGACGTGTGAAACTTCTAATCGGCCAACATTTCGGGACAGAACGGCTGAAGGTAATGTCGAGTTATGCGGATCAGCTATTAGAGTAATGTGTGATTTTGGTGTTAAAATAAAAAAAAAATCGGCCCAGTAGTCTCGGACAAAAGCCGCGGCCGGCGGAAGGACGGATATTTGATTTTTGTATTATACCCATAATAAACGTTAAACCTCAAATTTTGAGAGGGAGGGGCTAATTTCTTTTTTGGTCAACTACAAAGGTTCATAAATGAAATAATAAACCAAAAATAGGTAACAGCCTTACCGTAATTAATAGTAAAAGTTACCAAAAGTAGGTAATAGACTTATTTTTTTTCAAACTTTTTTCCATTCTTCACTGCTGATTGCTTTTAACAAAACGATTAATTAGTAAAGAAGTAAAAACGGGGATGCAATATTTAAAAAATCATTTCTGAGACTCAAAATTAAATGAGATTACGGAAACTTGAGTTTTACATAGAAATTTTGAATCTGCATATTACTTGGCAATAATAAGTTGTTTTTTTTTTTCCAGCTTAGGCAGCGTCAGAATCAATTCAGCATATCCCCTGGCCAACACCTCTGAAGTAGTCAGGATAGACCGTACGGGTTCTTGGAATACCTTTGTGTTTCTGTCAGAGGGTTCGTGTTGGAAGTCAGTATTTTAATATTCTTTGGCAAGGACTAAAATAGTTGGGATGTTTATGACTTTGTACAGTTACGTCATTTGTGACGTAGAATGGTGCGCCCACTATTTTACGCAATACATTCGACAAAAGGACTGAATTCCTTGGACGTAAGAGGTTTATGGAGAACACCACAGCTTAATCTGCATACTGGTTTTAGTAAAACTTTATGGAGAGTTAAATAGTTAAAAAAACAAAATATATACACATAAATAAGAGAACGAAAAATATTAAAGCTAATATTTTCATGAGCATTCAAGAAACTAATGTTTAAAAAAAATTTTAACGATGAAATTTGGACATTCGGGATTCCTGCTGTAAACCATAGACATCATCAATATAATTTTTATTCATCCAAATTAATCATTTTTCGGAAGATATATTTATATGAAACTGAAATGCTCTAACATAGAGGGCTAGTATGATTCTAATAGAAATCGATATTCTAAACAACCTTGATAGAGCAATTGAAAATCTTTTGTAATCATTGACCGGAATAGCAAGTGAAATTTACAATTCAAAAAGAGATAGGATGCAACATCCTCCCAACAGGTGCTTGTTGCAACAGCTCGGAAGTGGAAGACGTGGACAGACATATGGCCTTCACCTTGGCAGAGTTTAACGGAGTGTTTAGTCCGACGGGGATGTAAATAAACTTCCTCAAACGCAGCCGTCTGACCTTTTACCTTTTTAGGAAACTATAAATATATATAAAATGATGTCAGCGATCTAAAATTAAAAAAGTGGTAGTACAAATTTTTTTTTTTTGTAAATATAAGTCAATTATATTCATTAATCATAAAAATCTGTTAGTAAATTTTAAATTTAGCATAATTCGGAAAATACTTGCATTAATCAAATTGTTATAATTAAATTAACATTAATTTACTAATAATCAAATGAAAATACTCATATTAATTTTTAGGTTCAATAAACTCAGATTTAATGCGAGAGAGATTTTAGACAACTGTTATTCTCTTAAAAAAAAAGTAAATATTCCAGTGTCCAAAAAAATTACGAGTTGGAAAACAGTGTTTTTATACTTATTAAAATAGTAATGTATAACATTAACATAGCCTTTTATACGTATTCTTGGACAACTCATTTGATGACCTTGGTAAAACCTTATCAAGAAAGGACAAAAGAGCACATTTGTCTTTGCTATCAGTGCTTCCGTGTTTCGCCCAATTCCCCTTTAAATATTTTGCCATTCCATTTTTTATTTCTCATGCCTTTATATTTTGGTCCAAATCTACAATAATATTACGAATAAACTCCTAATGTCAAACATTTATAGAAAATAAAGTAATTTTTTAATAGTAATAAATTTATATCCAAATGTTTTATTTTCTAGTAGGGTAGCACAGAGGGTAGAGGGACTGGACACTGAATGGCAGGTAATTTATTATGTTAATCGACTTAAGAGAGAGATCCTCTTGGGGTACACCCAGTTTCTATAAAGTGGTTACCAATAATTGAGGTAGGGGATAACCGTGGCGGTTGAATGCTGACCGTATCACCTCAACATTCAAGAAACCGTACTTCCTCAGCACCTACTAAACACAAGACTCTTAATAAGTTATTGGAGTACATTTTTTTTTTTATATATTTCATCAAAATTAACAGAATGATTCGCTTATTTTAGACTTATTCCACTGTTTCATTCCAGAAAATAAAGAGAACGAAATGAAGGGACGACCAAAATAGACTTCAGGGCTTATATTTGGACTAGTTAAGAAGTAAGCATACTAAACGTCCTCGGGTCTAGGAGCAGAGGCAAAGAGAGGAGGGAGAGGAGAAGGTAATATTTTTCAGTTTTTCGATTATTTCTCGAAAAAGGTTGGTTCTAGCTTAAAATCTTTAGCATAAAAACTGAAGAGCATCAGGAATGTGTCTATTATTATAAAAAATAGGAGCTCTTTAAAGTAACAAACGGTAAAAATCTGGTGCGATGAGCGCATCACACAACTTTCCCTTACCGTCCTATAATAATTATCTTTTTAATACAATTTTAAAGAGTTCACAAGTGTAAAATCGATTATATAAAGTGGCACTTCCGAGTAGTCGATTTTGACGAAAATGTTGCTGTAACATCACATGCATGTGCCAACCTTAAATACGTAATTTCAGTATCGTACAACTTTTCGTTTTTGAGCTAGACTGTTCACATACACACACCCACACAGACTATTTTGCGACATTTGGACTCAGGGGACCTTAAAACGTGTATTTCCGTCGAAAACTCGAATTCGAAAATTTTCACGATCGCAATACTTCCCCTTACTATATACTTCGTATATAGGTAAGGGAAAGTAAAAACGATAAAATGAAAAGTATCGGATGGATTCAAAAATGATTTTTTTTTTTTCAAATTTGTTACTTTGAAAATTCATAAACTAGAACAGATACGAAAACATATAACAGGGGAATTCTAGAAGAAATTTAATGATCTTAATTTTTTAAATATAATGTTTTCGATATAAAAACGAAAAATCGAAAAACATGACCGGCCCTCATCGCCTCGGCTCCTAGATTCGGGGACTTTTAGTATATTTACCTCTTAACTCTTAACTAGTCCAAACAAAGCCCTGAAGTCAACTTTGCCCGTCCCGCCATTTCCTACAATCCCCTCATTGACTACTCTTAATATAAAATTTTAATAATAAAAAATCATGATTTTATTTTTCTCGGGATACCTAATTTGTAAATATAAAGAGGTTCTCTGATTTTTAAACTTTTTTTTTTTTAGATAACTAAGTTACGTTGTTTTATGAAGTGAGAAAAACAAAGTTTCACGAAAAAAAATCTTGCGAGCGAAGATATAAGCAGTCAATAAAAATTTCATCGTATAAAGATTACTTCCATAAATTAAAGTTGATATCAAGCAAAATTTCTAGTTTTGTTAGGTGTGATAAGTAGATGAAGTATGCACATGATTTTGTAATTTTCTCTTTAATTTTCGCCAAAAACAAAAAAAGATTCTTTTCAATTAATATTCCTTTTCTTACGAAACGAAACCTATACTCATCACTTGATGAGTTGAATGACTAATGCGTCCAGAAGGAACGCCGACAACTTTCGCTGCATCATCCGGACCTGTTGAGATCAAGGTCCTGGACGTCATAGAACTGCCGAACAGTTGCCATCATCATGCTCTGGGTGCAGAATGGTACAGTGACTCAGAATGGTTCGAATGAACTCAGCATGGAGGCATGTCCTCTCATTGATATAAATAAAACGCGGCCTCATGTTGTTAAGTGTACCTTGCCGTGGATATTTCTGGTCTCGCGGTTAGCTGTGAAATACCACTGCGTGTTTACGGTCACTTTATCACAGCACTATTTCATTTAAGTTATCCGGGAAATAGTTGACTAAAAGCTTCTCCGTTGATTAAATCTCAATGAACGAAACGCAATGCCAAACATTTAAAATATCGCCACTAGGAACATAAAAATTAATATTAAACGGATGCTATCTTTTTAACATGACTTTCTATACGCATTTTTATTTTTGTCCAGATATCTAACTAAAAAAATATTTTTAAAAAATAACAAAATATAGTTTTTTTATTTGTTTGTTTGTTGTCCTTGAAACCTTCGAAATGGAAAATTAAATGTCGTTGACTTTCAAAAAGGGAATGGATGGATGCGTCCAGCGCGACATTGGAAAGGGGACAAAAATAGACAAAAATGCCGTGACGTAATATGTGAAAGGTAGAAATGAAATTAACTATTTTTTTTAATGATGTAAATATGTAATCATTTTTAAGAAACATAATTAAAAACGCTGCAAATTATTGCATATATATAAATAAATAAAATATAGACATATATTAAAATAAATGGCTGAGATACGGGCCTCTAAAATCTCTAACCGGTTGCTGATGGTAATGTCAGGATCGCCGAGAATCATCCTAAGATGACCTATGTCTTAGATGACAAATTAAAAGGAAATCAGAAATAGCCCAGTAATTTCGGAGAAAATCCGCGGCTTTTTTATTTTATAGGACGGATCTTTTATTTTATAAGATTTTTGGATTCTAGATATCTTGAAACGTAAAACCTGAAATTTTGGTATTTTTTTTTCTTGATCAATTACAAAGGTTCATTTAATAAACCAAAATTGTACTGAAATTTCACTTTTTATTAATAATAATTGAAATATTCCTATAAAACCCTTTATTATAAAACTGTAATGGGATGAAATCCTAGGACTTGCCACCACATTCTGTACTTCATGCCATTTTACTCCACTGCCTTGACTCCTAACCTATGCAAGCCATTCTTCACCTCAGAACTTTCTAAGAGGATTAGTTCACCAATTCTACATAAAGAGACTAAACCATGGAATTAATTTTCATATCAGGGATAATTTTGGGCATCACTATGCTCAGCTAGGCCAGAATATTCGAGATAAAGATCAGTACAAGGTTATGTTCTTTAACGTCTTCATCTAACTTGGAATAAATCGACAATTTGGTTTTGGATAGTTGGTAGTAAATCGCACTTATTTCCATCAAGTTCGTATTCCATACCAGCTTCTCCAGATTTACAGTTGTTGCACATTTGAAACGATCCAAAGAGATATGGTTTTGGTTATGCACCCAACTATAATTTTCGATGTTGCTTGGATTAGGCATAGAGACCGCCCAGATACGTGAAGATAGCTACTGGAGATCATGTTTTTATCACAAGAATGCAGAGTATAGATTTGAGAAACTGGAATAGCAAATGATCAAATTTTAGGATTAAGTATGATGGTGCTAAATATTAGCGAAAATGGATTCATCGACGACAAATAACAAGTACCAAATAATAATATATTATATTATATATATTTTGTTTACTCAGAGGTGATGCAAAAACACTATTCACACACCGTTACTAGCACTAATGGAAAACAAGACCAACGCCCGACCACATATCTTTCATGGTAGATATAATAAAAAAAATCGATTCTAGAGGAAATCGAGTTTCTTCTCCAACACGCTTAGAAGCAATCTATCATATGTTCCGGTCCAAGCCACATTATTTAGGTAGTGGGGAAAAAAAAGTTATACAGAAGATAAATTATGGGACTTTTCAGGTCTGAACACATTGAGGGAAATATGCGATAGAAAACTGACATTTCGTAATAAAAATATATTAATTAATGAAATGACCCTTCATTTAATATACTCATAATAACTTCCTAAGAAATCAAAGATAGAAGATATTTTTTTACAGTTGTTGACAGCATTAAAATACACCAAAATCTCTCTCTCTCTCTCTCTCTATATATATATATATATATATATATATATATATATATATATATATATATATATATATATATATATATATATATATATTCACACACATACACACACATTTTTTTTTTTTGGCAACAATATAACGCTCCATATAATTCTGTTATTTAAGTCTTTAATTTTATAATTCAAATTCTGTATTTAAGATTTTTTTTACTGATTCTTCAAAAATGCGGTTTTTAAACCTTAATTTTTTCAATAACTTTATTTTACTGTAATAATTTGATGGTTTTTTTTTACCTCCAGCACTGAATATACATCGTAAAATAATTTTTTTATATCAGTGGACTTACTTATTCTTTCATTTGGGTCCCGATATATAATGTTGAACGAAGAGATTATCCCTTTTTCTAAAATATATTAATTATCCCATAAAATCCCACACTTATATTGAAAATAAGCTCTTAGTCGAGAGGCAATTATTTGTCCTAGTTTGCTTCTGGCTAAAAATTTTTAAACAGAAATTTTGAGGTCTAATAAATTACTTATGCCGTTAAGAGGGCGGAATTTAATACTAAGTAAATCAACGAATTTGGACCTTAACATTTCTACAATGGAACGATACAGTTTGCTGAATGATAGAAGCGAGGAACATATGATTTATCGAAAATTTATACTACAGTGGTCAAAATAAAATACAGTGGAGCGTCGATTATCCGAACTAATGTTGTCAGTGGTAGTTCGGATAATCAAAAGTTCAGATAATAGAAATGCACGTACTCGCACACACACACTATCTCATATTCTATATATATATATATATATATATATATATATATATATAGTGTGTGTGTGTGTGTGTGTGTGTGTGTGTGTGTGTGTGTGTGTGTGTGTGTGCGAGTACGTGCATTTATATATACATATATATATATATATATATATATATATATATATATATATATATATATATATATAAATTAATTTTTTATTTTTTATTTATTTATATGTAATAAGAAAAAGAAAGATCTAAAACAACAACTTTGTAAAAAAAAAACATCTTTGTTTATTTATATAAATATAGTATGTATGTGCATAGTGATCAGTATATCGGTAGTATTTATTAAGCAAGGAATACAATTAATATAATTCAATCCCAAAACTCTATGCTATCTTGAAACCTTGCGATGAACCCAGCTAACCAAAAATCGATTGGCCATTTTTTATTATGCATTATTTATGAGAAAAAAAACAACAAATGGATCTTAATATAAAGGAAATACCATGATATCATTGAAATTGTGACTGAGGAAATTTTACCGCTCCAAGAAACAAAATAAGACAGTTAGTTTGATTTGACAATATAATAGTTACTTAGAACTTCCTTAACAGTACATCCATATCACACGCCAAAAATAAGTATCCACAATTACCGCGCACAGCTGCAAGACTGCAAGGGCAATAGTTGCATAAGCTAACAGTCGTCAGCTTTAATAACCACCATCACTTAAAGGCCAGACATTGAGTGGCCAATTTAAGTTCTGTGTCTAAATTTAAAGGCTCGCCCATCTATACATGCATTTACTACACAGTTTTATTTATTTTAAGTAAGTCTAACCGATTTACGTACCATAAATATGCATAAAGATATAAACATGTATATTTATATAAAAGAGAAGAGGTGATAATAAAATGCTAGGAAAGCTTTGATTATACATACAAAAGAAAACTAGACATTTCCAAGCAAAAAAACAAAAAAATGAAAATAAAAGCTAATACGGAATCAGCAATTATAATAATTTTCGGCACTATATTAGTTTTAATAATAATGATAATGTCACTCCCAATAATAAAAAAAAACAGGGAGATTGAGAAAATATATCAGCGATGACTAACAACTGGATCATTTGGATTGTTATTAACTTTTTTTTTTTTTTTTTTTAATAACCTAAATCAACTAATAAAATTCTCCTAAGATAACAGATTCTGAAGTTTCTAATATAAATGCTACTCATAAAAATTGTTATTCAAAATGTGACAACGAAGTGAAAGCAACTCATATTCTTCCGCACCTATTAATAGAAGTAGACAATGGCAATGAAGACGAATTAACCGTTGACATGAGATAATCTTCCGAGTTATGATGGGCTATCAATCACAATTTAGGAGATGGTCCGGTTTGACAACTAACAGTACATGACTGCTCGTTCGCTCATACAGATCCACAAAATATTTTAATTTTTTACCGCCACATTTTACTCCTTTAATTATCTATGCTAAAGAACAATTAGAAAGTATGATGGCAGTAAACATTTTTTTTCTTTTTTAAAGGCTTTAAAAAATGTTGGTATCCTTAAAGGGTACCAAAATTTTTAGTTAGCGTAAAAAAAAATAAAATGACTGACATATTCATTCTAAATTATCTTTAATATAAAGCGACGAGATATTTTACAATGGAATGTGGAACAGGCCCAAAAAATAAAGAAAAAAAATTATAAAGAAAATTTTAATTTTTTTTTATCAATCAAATATAGAAAACAAAAATAAAATAAAAACATCAAAAAGTTTCAATTCGGACAAATCTCAAGTAGTCTTGGAGAAAAGCCACAGACACACTTTTTTTTTTATTAATTTGATATTTGGATTCTACGTATCTTGAAAGTTCAAATTTGGAGGGAGGGAATAAAAATTATTTTTTCTTGGTCGATTACAAGGCTTCATTATTGTAAATAATATACCGAAACACTAAACTTAAATTTCACGCTTTCCTGTCCGATTCCCCAATCGGACCATGGTTCACAAGAACTTTTTTGTTGCTTTTGTAGTGAAGAATCGGTACCTGAAGTTCCCTGGTTTTTATCCTGAATATCCTATATAAATAAATTGTGTAACAACTATTTTTTTCTCAAATAAAAAACTACGAATCCTTGTTATACACTAAAATTTGCGCAATTTAATTATTTAAATTTTACTAATTTACATATTTGAGCTAATTGTAATACTTAGTACTTATTGCCTATAAAACTAAAAATATACGACTACCATTTTGAAATATCGGTCATATAATGCCAACACTCCTTCTTGGAGTGGTAGACTTTTCATCATCGTTTTTTTTTCAGACATTTTTACATAACAATCCATTAATAAACATCAATTTTTTTAGTCCAAAAGACAAAAGATTGTCCAATGGAGAACACAATGTGGGTACGACACTTTGAGGGACAGTTTTAAATGTTGGGTGAGAACCTGAATGCGGGACAGCCCCACCTTACTTTAATAGTAACTGAAACAAAAAATTGAAAATATCAAAATGGCGGGGGTGGAAGAAAATAGTTGAGACCCCCCCAAAACATGTAGACATACAGAATTTTGACTTAAATTAACCTCTGCTTTTTTGGTATCTAGAAAATAACTGCACATACCGAATTTCAGCTCATTTGACCCAAAGGGAGTCGCAGAAGTACCTAAATGTAGCGGGTAAAAAATATACGTATATCAGATATCCCCGAAACCCCCATAATCGTACTCTAGGGGTCACGAAACGGATATAAAATACAACCCCCACCCCACACCGATTATCATCGATATAGTGCAAAAGTCTATTTTTTTCGGAGAAAACACCAATGCATATATATATTTTTTAAAAAGCTAGAATTTGTTTTGTAGTAAACATTGTATCATGACAGCGTTCTGTTGTCCAAAACTAGTGAACTAAATATTTGATGAAAATTGACTATTTCATTTTTAATAAAATGAGAATACCAAAATTATGAACTGTTCATAGAAAACAAATCAGGAGAATAATGAATGGGAAATTTTATTATTTTTACGAATAACATTGAAATTATGATTTGTAGAAGTTTTTGAATAGATGTTTTTGGCTGTATTTAATAGTTATAAACAGCTATTAAAAACATACAAACGAAAGATCAAATTAAAATAAATGATCTTTAAAAAAATGGCTTATCTCAAACTAATTTAAAGTATTAGTCTATATTGAATGGGTTTGGAGATAAACTGGTGTCTTGTGGCATTCAGCTGAAATTCGACACCTTCTTATTTTTGGCCTTGAGGGTCTAAGTAAGTTGAACTAAGAAATATTTTTTTATTATATAAAAAGTATTTTGTGTTTTTTTAGAAAGTAAAGTATGACGGAGCGGCCACACAACCTGTAATTGAGTGAATTCCTCTTAGTTAATATAAATGAAGTAAGATCGTGGCGATTGAAATGGGCGTATAAAGTTGCTGCGATATTAAAGGAACGAATTACTATACCACCGCTGAATCGACGGATTAACATACAAAACCAAGAAGTATATGGGGAGGTTTTATGAGATCTGATATAGATTTCGGTTCAGTGAAGGAAGTATATAGGCAAGGATCAGGAGCCAGACTATAAATTACGTCGGGCGGTAGAATTTAGAGAGTGGGAATATTCGAACGAAATTATACTTCTAAAATATAATCTAACAGTTTAAAATACGGTTATAAAACTTTTATTAGAGGAGGTAGGGATGAAAGAAGGGGTGCTATAGTGCACTTATACTCCGTGGCAAAAATACTATTTAATTAATGTTCTGGATGGTATCGGCATTGAACATTACTATTTATTTATTTACGTAATTAATTATAAATTTGTATAAGTCCTAGTTTATAGATGCTTAGGCATTGTTTTGATTATGATTGAGAAATTTGCAACAAAAGTTAAAACATAAGGTGTACTGGCCTTTTGTGGTCACACATATTAGGACAAATCTCAGCTTAGAGAATCAGTATTATAATTTGTTAAAAAAAAATCTAATTATTATTTTATATTATTGCAATAAAACCTCGTTTATACGGACTAACTGGTACCAAAAAGAAATCCGGATAATATGGGTAATAAGTAAAACAAAATCCTAAAATAAGCAGACACCAATTATTACGATAAAAAAACTATTAATAGGTGGGGAGTCAATCGACTTCAACGTCTTATGGCAAGTGAACCTTTCTTAAATTCAACAAAAAGCGTTTCAATACCATAATTTACTGCACAATCTATGTAGTGACTGCACATTGAATCAAATTAAAAAGTGAATATTTGGCATATTTATACATAGTTACGTTCTTTGTATCATAGTTAAAATTTATTATCAAATGTGAACATTAAAAAAAAATCAAAATCAAACAATCTGATCCGAATAAATAAATGTTATACTGTACAATAGTTTCGACAAAATCTATTCATCACATGTAAGAAAAGGCTGTCAGGGTACTTTTTAAAACACGAAATAAATACACATTTAATGATTTATTCCTTAATAAAAACCAAAGACCATAGACTCTTCCTGATGGTATCAAAGAGCCACACGGATTTTGAATCCGAAACGATGACCTGTTTTCGAAAATGCTACTACGAACGAGATGGGATCCGACCCAAGATAGAAATATTTAATTTGTGTTTGTTCTGTCCTGGATCGATTCGTGGAATCTCTGGGTCACAATTTATTTGACTTGGCTATCAGGCTCAATAGATAGCAGATCCATGATTCTCAGCGAACGGGTTGTGGCTGTAAATAAAACTTATTTTCTATTAAATAATAAGGGGACAGCATTTGTAAAATATAACTAATAAGAGACCATAAGAAATTAATTACAATATTGTTATTTGTCAATATAGATAATACGATGTACTTAAAACATAAATTTATTTTTTAACCAATGTACAAATTTAATATTAAAATACGTTTTAGAATTGGTTGAGATTCCATTAGGAACCATGCACTTTGATTCCTGGAATTCCTGAGGATTGTTTTATTTTTTATTTATAGAAATTACTTTTAGAAGGAGATATGCTTCGTTGGCTGACTCAGTAGAATATTAAATAAAATATTAGAGATGTAATAAATGAAACAGATGTTAAGAGGAATGGTGTAATGTATAACACATATTTTCATGCATATGAATATACTTGACTTGGGCCTGATAAAGATATATTTTTCTAAAAATTGGTAGCTATCATCGTAGATTCTAAAAATGGTGACAAAATTTTAGAAATATTCATCCGATTTTTATTGGAAAAAAAACGTCAATTTTCTGGAAAACCAAAAAATAAAAAAAATCAGAACTCGAAAACGGATGATAAGAAGGTTCGGCTGGCTATTCCTCCTCCCATTCCCTTATTAAATACTGACGTTTCCTCCTAGAAAATATACATAAAAAAACTAAAAAAATAATATGTATGTATATATATATATATATATATATATATATATATATACACACTGGTTTACTGTCATTTGCAAAACCTGTTGTTAGAATTTTATCCAATTATAGTATATACATACATATATATATATATATATATATGTATATATATATGTATATATATATGTGTATATATATATATATATATATATATATATATATATATATATATATATATATATACTATAATTGGATAAAATTCTAACAACAGGTTTTGCAAATGACAGTAAACCAGTCAACGTTAGTTAATTCAGTCAACGTTAATAAATTCTCACGTAGAATCAATAATGAAAACCAAAAAATCACATTAATGAATACACATATCGTGGAATTTACTACATGTTTGAACATTCCTAATTATAGAATGAATTTTTTCCTGATGATCAAGTAATTGATTTTTGAAAAAAATACAGCCGTGGATCGTCTACAACAGTTACCAAGTTCTGGATTTACAATTACTCGTTTCTCACAAAATAGTGGTTACCTCGTTATACTATAGAACTCACCCCACAATATGCGTGACAGTAAATTTAGAACTTTTTTGCGAAAGCTGTACAATATCTATGAAGTTAATGCAATAACGTGATTTTGTAGTTTTCATAGAAGGAATGGCATCGATTGACGGAATATAACTATAGATAAGGAGAAACGGAATATTACTAAAGATAAGTGAGATCTGAATGAATTAATGATAAAATCCAGACAAATCCTTTTAGAACGATACAGCTATGACGACGATTAGTCACTAGGTTGATAATGACAATTTGACGGATGATAACTGATGAAATAAAACGGCGACTTTCATAATACGAATACAAATCCATTGGTTAATAATGCTTTGAAGTTATAATTTATTAATAATATTTAAAAGGTTAGCCAATTTATAAGTAAACGAAATTCTGCAAGCTTCCAATCGATTTTATTGCACCGATGAAAAAAAAATACTTTTTTTGGTTTCCATTTATGTGCATCGAATTGAATTAAACCATATCAATCCATATACCAAATTTAAAATGAATGGGCAAAACTTTTGAGACAATCCGTTCAATGCACAGAATATCTTGAACCCACATGATCTTGAGAATTTCGTCAGTCGCTTTTTGGTAGGGGAAGAGTTGAGACCAAGGCCAGCCCATTCACGATTTCACTGATCAAAATCATTGGTATGCAGCGAGTTATTGTCAAAACATGGCTAAAGAAGCTCCGATTCGAGAGATTTAAGATGCAGGATTAACCTTTCAGTTGCAGAAATATTACGAATAAAAACAAAATTAAACAAGGCGATTTTTGGAACGCGGTAATGATATTATCTAAACAGGAAGAAAAATACTATAGAATACATTTTAAATATTTTTGGAAGAATGTAATCTTAAATACATTATCAAAGATCAAGCTATTGAAAATATTTTGAAACTTCAGATTAACAAAATACCTCAAGGCACACTAATGATTCCACCGCTATTTATGAAAATTGAAGGCAAACTAGGGATTAATATAATTAAATAGACCGAACGGAATTAAAATTTCATTCTAATTGATTTTGGAGAAAACGGGAATTTTTCAACATAGGATACTCCAATCTAATGACCGCGGATGCTCTAACATTCCACGTTTTCTTGGCTATATATCAAATGGATTTTGTAACGCTCAACACGTAAGAAAAACAAGTCCAGAATTCCGAATGAAAGCCGATTCGATGAGGAAGGTGAATGCTTCAAAATTTCACAGGTTTTTCAAACAACCAAAGAATTAGAAGATAACTTAAGATTATCATCTTTATTAATGATTTGAACATAAAAATTCCCGGAATGAATAATAGCAAAATATTCATAATTATCAAGAAATGGTAGACTTGAACAATATTCACAACGCAAAAATCTTGAGGAAGTTTTTAACACAAAAAAATTTAATCGATTCCTTATCACTAAAACATAATAGTATATTATTAAGTTAGATGGATTGATATGTGTGTATATATATATACTTTTTTTTTCTCAACAGAACTACGTTATATTCACCAGCAGGTGAAGTGGTGACTCAACCGGCAGGTGGTAAAGACTATTGTCAGTTGTTTGAAATCATTCGATTTATCGCCGTGGTATTTTCTGACGGGGTATGTACTGATTTACTCCTACAATAGTTTCAGATGCCCATGAGAAACATAAGTACCAAGTTTCGTCAAAATGGTGAAGTATCAAAATATTTAAAGTATTAAAATATGATTAAAAGAAGCTTTATCACTATGGGCATTTAATTGATTTATTATTCATAGAGCTTTTTACCAATATTTCAATAAACACAGAATGTCCTTAATATTATTTAATATTTTTAATCAATAATGGATGCTTCAGCAAAATATCGAAAGTGTTCTGTGAAAATGAAGATTGTAATTTTGTAAATAAATGGCCATTCCTCATTAACATTATAGTTTTTTAAATAATCTAAGAAACTACAAAATATGTAAGAATATGGATTTTATGGAATCGAAGAATCATTACAACATGAAAATATCTGGGGGCACCATCCACAAGACTTTCCTTACCGCTTTGTGCGCAAAGTGTTTTACAAAAGTTGTTTGTTGTATCTTGCTCCGATAAAGGATTTTTTTTTTGTAGGTTTGTATTAAATTATCGTTCAAATGAGTATTTGGAGTGTTCCGGGAGATGAATAGTTTTCGAGTTATTCGAAAAACTAAAACAAAAGTAACCAGGTTTTCATTGGAGCATACACAGGATACTTTCAAAACATGATCCCACTCGTTCAAAAGATAATCGTGTCAAAGGCACACAGAACAGAGGGGTACTGAAACGCATAGATCCTTTGAAAACTGCTCATAGAAAATTTGACCAGATTAGAATATATATTATATGTTAAGGAAAATAATAAAAAGTACAATATGCAGTATCATTACTAATAATGATTCGATATCGATGATTTTTTTTTTTTTTAAAGGAATTAAATGACCATATACGTAACTCACAAAAAAATTCACACTTTTCATATTATGCTCGAATAAAAGTTTCTTTTGTTCACAACTTTTTTTCCTGCCTTTTCTCGGAGATTTACGACAGGTGTGAATAGTTAAAGAGCATTTAGGAGAAGACCCAAGGCAAATTTCTTCAAAATCGCTAGAGTCATTTAGGCGCGTCTATAAAAACCACGATTTTTGGCTATTGCGTACAGAATGCCCGATTTGTTACACAGACATCGGGGAAAAAAACCTAAAAAACCTAGAAAAAAAAATAAACAAAATCCGTCCACCCGTTAGATAATCGTGGCAAAGAACAATGGCTGAAACGGTTTTTTGTCTCAGTGGATTCTGAAACGATCAGATTCGTAGAATACTGCACATAGAAAATTTGACCCGATCACAAAACATTCCATACTTGTATGAAAAGGAAACGAAAGATGTTTCATGATGATGTGGGAGAAAACTCAGTAACGTAGAAAATAAATCATTAACATCAATAGAGAAATCGATAAGAAGAACCTTCGTTCATAATGTACCTAATATAAATTTGCCAATTATACATTTCCATCCACTGATAGCATACAAACCTATATATATATATATATATATATATATATATATATATATATATATATATATATATATATATATATATATATTGTTTTAATTAAGATTTTGTTGTATTTTTTTTTACTTAATTTTGTTTATTAAAAGGATACAGAACAAGTCTTGTATATTAAAATTATAAAAAATAAAGATATTAATGCTCTTCGACTCTAATTGGTGTATTTCTTTTACGTACAGAATTTATCATCGTATGCAATTTAACTGGAAGATATAATTACATATGACGAGTGGCTTCATATCGTAAGTGAAAGTTATGACGAAGGCAGATACTACAATCACACTAGTTATTTTCCTTGCATTTAAAAATCGCTTAATGATTTAATGTTTATTTTAGAATTTTGTAATAAATATGGCTATTATACAAAACCAGACACTCACACACACACACACACACACACACTTATAAATCTTTTTTTGTTAAAAAAAAAGAAATAATCCCCAGACATTCTTATCTATAAATCATAAGCTCACAAAATCACTGCCAAGAAAGTAATTTGTCAAAAAGAAGACAAAACGCTGAACATAATATAAGAGATTAAACTCCTAAGCTGTTCATCAATAACGACCAAAAGCTTGAAGTAGATATTTATAAAGATGAGAAGCCATGTACCAACGTTATATATGAATATATAATTACAGTAAAATCACTGTAACAGGCTATTTAACTAATTATGTATAAATAGACGTTAAATTTTTAGTAAATTTCAGTGAGGAACAGCTACAGTAAATACCTTAGGATTGATAATCTATTGCGATTCTGACACACACAGCTTCTGACACCGGTCAATTGATACCAATCAATTACAGATATGTCAATTAACAATCGTTGACACAGTCTCTGACGTCATACAGTACTGACATAGGAAGCCGGGCTTTAAGAGTTGTTAACGTTATGTTAAACCTCCTAAAGCATTTTTTATTTTAATTAATTATTAATTTATTTTACTTTTAATTATTAATGTTAAATATACTTAAATATCCTTTATCGCAGAAATTTGTCAATAAAGAAACAGAATTAAAATACTTGCCAACAATTTTTGATGGTTTTACAAAAATGAAAAGTTTTATTGAAATCGGTGTTTGGTTCAATTAATTCGCATCCGCAAGTTTGTTAATTTTTTTTTTTGAGGCGCAAATTCATTGTGCTACATGTATTCAATTATAGAAATTTTAACTGAATAATTGTTATAAACCCTAAGCATCATAATAATGCTTTATAAATATTAAACTCATTTGTTAATTAATAAAATACGAAGTGGAAAATAAATACTACGGTTTCATAAATTTTATTTTATTTTGTTTAGGTGTTTTTAATTTTCTTTAGGTTTGGAGAACTACCTGATATTAGCGACAACTGTGTGACAGTGTAACTGTTAACATAAAAATGTTTTAGTTCATTCTAGAAAACCAAAATCCTAGTTGAGAAGAATTAATGGTGTCTCAGAATAATAAAACTACATTTTACACACAATTTAAAAGCTAATAGTGGCTATTTGTAAATAAATCCGATTTCACATTAATTTTCCTAAATTAATATAATTTCAAACAATAAATTAAAAAAAAAAAAAAGTATTTTAAGATAAAACTATGATATATATTTTTTATATAGAGAAAGTCTTTAGTATTGTAATTTTTTCCTTTCCTCTTTTTTTTATCTTTGAGAATTTATATTTGTTACATTTTATTCTATCACAATTTTTAGTATTAATAGTTTGTATAACAATATCTTTATCCCCCATGTTTGTTCCATTAACAGACATACCCATGCTTTTCCACCATTGCTCGTATATAAACAATAAACTAGGAAACGCATATTGTTATAAGAAACATATTAAATTTTAAAATTATTATAAGTTGACAAACGTCATCTTTGGTGTTGATTACCTGTAATAATAACAAAAAAAATAGGAATAAATTGTTATAAACAATTACCGTGAATTATAACAAGCGAATGGATAACTTCATATCCGTATATCCTTTCTTTAAAATGTGGTTATTAAAAGAAATGAAAACTAGAATAAATATAACTAGAGTTTCTAAAATAAGCAGAAACAAATTAATTTAGAATAATGATATTCTAAGTTTGAAACCAAAATACAAAGAAAATTCCATTAGTAAGTATCTGAATTGGAAAATTCGGCCAATGCCTGCAAGGAAACGGGGTTCAATCAGTTTTCCCAAGTTAGCAGCAGCCAAGTTTTATCAGCTAAACTTCGACATCAGGGGCAATTGATTTTACAAGCGTCGACAGCAGGACTTAATAAATAAAAGTAACGATTTGACCTATATTTCCAGATTTTGTTACTAATTATTACAGGATAACATAGTACGAATTGACGACTCAGCATATTTCTTCCATCGATTTCAACGTCAGCAATAAACAGATATTACCGCAGAATTCTTAAGTAATCCTCATTCATCATTCAAAGACGTTTTCATGCTGGAACATACACGTGATTTCCAGAATAAAAGGGACAAAAACAAAAAGATTTAGTGACCACGATAATATCTGAATAGAAACTCAACTTGGTTTTTCCTGTTTCACGAAATATTGCAGCTTCAAAACTAAATAATTTTTTTTTTAGCGTAATATTTGTAGGTTGTTTACTGGGATGACAGAGAGTCTTAAAAAAGTTTTCACTATTACGATTTTGTGTTGTCAAATCATTGAAAACAGCGATTTATTTAGTCACCATGGCTTTGAAAAAATGTGTCGATTCTGATTAAATTATAGCATATTATAATACTATTATAGCAATATACATATTATATTATTATATATTATAGCATGAAGAGTAAACTTTAAAAATTATTTCCGCCTTAAACTTATTTGACGTGAAAATTCATATATTGTAAGCCGTTGCCAACAAGTTTAGCTAACGAATATTGCATTTTTCGAATGCCTTAGTTTTATTAATTTACCAGGAGCATATTCGCAAAGCAAAGTCTTACAAATACAAATATAGGACTCGGAGAAGTAAAAAGGCCCACAGATTAAAAAAAAAAAAATATTCGGAATGGGGAAGTTGAAAGTCAAATATAAAGTACTTTTTTGGTCCTCTGAAAAGTAGCAATATTCACATTAGTTTCTGGTCATCAGAGAGAAGTTCCAATGCACAAGACCGTCATATTTTTAATAATGTTTATTAACTTTTTATTTTAATTCGTTCTTTCATATTTTGTGAAATTTTTGGTAATATAAATGTTTAGGACATTCAATGGTTTTTTTACTCTTTAAAAAATTTAAAAAGTTTTCAACGGTTTAAAATCAGTTTTAGTTAACATCAGGCCACTTAATGCAATAATTTTTTTTTTCGGTGGTATTTATATTATTTTTCAGTGGAGCGTGGGGTCTAACAAAAATAAGACAGGTAATCACTTAAGAGCCTATGATCGCCAAATCGGGCGTAAGTTTTAATGATAATTATGAACATTGGATCAAAAATTATTATTAAAAACACAAAACTTATGTTGGTGGGTATCAAATCCATATGTTTTAAAAAAAATCGAGTGGGGAGGGTAAGTCCCTCTGATCTTTACCTGCGTTCGCCACTAATAACTATTAATATGTCACCTACCAGATCAAAGAGACAAAACTCTTAGCATATAATCCTAGATGCCAAATAGAACTGGAAGTATACGCCGGAAAATATAAGTAAAACATTCTATAAACATATATTATTTTATAAATAAGCAATCAAATCGAATTCTATAGTAATTTTATTAAATGAAATGTTTGTATTCGAATTTAATTTTTTTTCATTATTTAAAAAAAAAAAATTGAAATTCTTTTTCTATTAAAAATTACCAAGAAATTTTTCCGTCAAATTCACTTCCGCATCTGCGAATAAAAACGATGCTTGCAGCTGATTTTTTTAAACAAAATCATAAACAATTGCTAGTGAATACTAAACCATAAGGTATGTTAAGTGAAAAACTGCATCGTTTTTCATAACTCGATGAAGAGTCAATCGAAATATTAAAAAATATTTATTTTTTTCAAGTAAAAAATCAAGCAAATTTGCGATTGTTTCTTTTCTACTTTCTTTCGATTCTTTTCTTTCTACAAATTATTGTTTTAGAGTGGTACTGTGGTGTAAGCCCATACTTCCGTCCAGGTAGATTTTTTTCTGGAAACAGTTTTGAGTTTTTCGCGATTCTGAACATATACACACTCTAAATATTTCAGTAGTTTGGCAATAAACAGGAGTTTTCTATGAAAATAATTTTTTATTACATTATTTATAAATCCACATCTGTTAAATATATAAATTGACAATCAATGCATTTCCTGTCAAAATCAACAATGCGGTAAGAGAAAATCTCAGGTAAGAAAAAAAAAAACAGCGTTATCTCTCCTTTGGCATTATTCAAGGAAAAAATATTAGAAGTAGGTCTTTTATCCAAGCCCTTTTCAGCCTCCTAAAAATAAAATTGGATCTCAAAATCCTCTTTCGACGATAACCATTCCACCTCTACTCTAAGTAGATTAGGGTGATACAAAGATCTTGTTATTTACTAGTGATAAGATTGTAATATGAACGTATATACATCTACAGAAATTTTATATATTTAGAATATAATAGAAAATAAGTAGAAGTTCATATTAGATATATGAATGTTTCATTAATATATTTCTGAGAAAAAGAGGGTATGAAACAAACAGAAACAATAAAAGCAAATCAGACAATGACGAATATCATAATGTGGGGAAAAATAAATAGGAATTAGGTAAAAATTAATTCTGATTAATTTTTGGTGAAACTAACGACAAATAATCCACTAAGAGACTAGTGAAGGATAAAATGAGCCAATATGATACGATAAGGTGGTCCTTTTTATTGGGCAGTCTAAACCATTATATTAAAAAAAGATAAAGGATATATTTTCTCTTTTATCTTCGAGGTCTATCAACTCTTGCATTACGCGAAGCTGATATTACGTCTCATATAATTAATATGTTAGGATATATCATTTATTTGATCATGCAGAAAAAAAAGAGAAAAAAAGATAAACAAGTTTAAAAATTGTTTTTTTCGGTGCCATGATATTTTTGTGTTAAATAATAAGCCAATAGTCGACAAAAAAATTTATTTTCAATTATTTTTATACGACGTTTAGGCAATCTAGAGCCAATTCACCAGTGGGTAAATATTGTAATACATTAAAAGCTTTTATATAAGCCAATGTATCTATTTTACTTTTACTTTAAAATCTGTTATTTGCATAAAACGTTTTGGGCTTTTCGAAGACCCGGGTCGTTTTCGCCCTATATTGCAATTTACGAAAGTCCGCAATATAACAAAATACAGAATATTAAATTTTACAAAATATTTCAGTTTGTTTCAGGAATAGCATTTTTATACAATTTTGCTAAAAAAACATAATTCATTTCATTTAAAAATAAAGAAATAAGATGTACATTTAGTGCAGAGAGACCTGAAAACAAAAATATATATTTGTATAAATGAATTCCCATACACTAAGTACATCAAGGTCCTTGTAGTGGAAAAGAAGAGGAGAGAAGGGAAAAAATGGACAGACGAGAGAAAGAGAGAGATGAGTGAGAAAATTAAGAGAATATGGGCTAATAAAAAAGCCGAGAAATGACATACGCGTGGTCCTTAACTGGTCATTATCGCGAAATAATAAAAATAATATCAATTCCAGCTTTATAATCTATGGAGGAATTTAAATTTGACCCTGCTTTATTTCTGTTTTTATTAAAATTAATTTACCACAACCCAGGGTCGGAAACAGGATTATTGTCAGAGGGGAGTAAGCTTTATTTGATCAATTTTGCCACTCCAATAAAACTCAGCAGCTTTATAATAGCCTCATAGGAGATATATTACGAAAAAATATCGACTCATTATATTAACTGAATCAAGGTTAAACCAATCAAAAAGCAGAAACAAAAATTGTTTATTTAATCTCTAAAATAATAATAAATTTCGCTCGAAATTTGCCACCCAATAAATTTTATCGGCCCCCAAGACCCTGCTTACACTTTATTATAACTAAAGGCTTGAAATATTCTTAAGCATGATTTAATGGGTTATTTCACAATTAATTAGCTCAGTTGAATTCCAAATTTAAATATTTTCCTTCAATCTCATCCTGCTACGATTAATAATAATGGAACTATTGTAGGAGTATAATTAATAGCAGCATAATGAATATGATTTAAAGGACACATAAATCAAATGGACCATTTTAATACTTTCTGAAATCGTGATAAAATTACGCTTATAGCCTTATTAAAATGTTTATACATTTTATGTTTACTTTAAGTGTATGTTGAACGTAAATTTATTATAAAATTATAGGTACTATTCGGTAGATAAAAATGAAAAATATGCAGAACACATCAACGATGTTTGATCGTTACCTACCTAAACTTCTTTTTGTTTTAATTTAGAATTCGACGCACTCAAATTAGACTAAACTAAACAAAAAAAAATACAAAGAGGGAGGGGGCGGGGCTATATTTTATAAACGGTGAAATATGCTATTAAAAAAAACAATCAACACCAAGAAATGAAAGTAAGGTAAACAAAAATATTATTTCTAAATAAATTATGGTATTTATAAACATAATATATAAATAAAATAAATTGTATTATTTTGCTAAATAAATGGTCAAAAATATGTATCGCTCTTATAAATAAATATATTACAAATAGAAATAACCATTAAGTAATATGTTAAAAAGAAAACACATAAATTACGCTTTCTATACATATTAAATGGATAATAACAGAGCCGGTGAAGTTCAAGAGCAACGAGAAAGTCTTAACCAGGAAACGGGGAATTTTACGATTACTAGACGCCTAGTAAGACCGGAATCTGATAAGGATATTTTTAATGAAACAAATGTGTTATCAGTAGCTTATTTATGCACAGGCATACTGGGCAATTTTTTTTAGAGAAATTTGAGTGAAATTATAATTTTAGATTCAAATAAATTAGTGAGTATAAAACTGATCTTCGTTAAGTTTTAACTTTAATAAAAATGATTATTTTTGGAGATAGAAGCGGGTGGAGGGGGCGGCATTATCTGCCATCTCTGTGGGCGGCAGTACAAGAAATCCGCCTCTATCTGTGATATAATAATTGTAGCATGAATAAAATTATACAGAATATAAGTACTGAAAAATATAAACTAACTATCCAGCATAATGCAAGAGCAATCCAAACCTCTTAGTATCGAGAAAGAACTATTAAAAATCAATAGAAAATTTGGGTATAAATAATGAAATGAGTTTTGTGAATGCCTTTGTCAACTGCTTACATTGCTGGAGTTCGGTCGTTCTGGAGTTCGTTTTTAATTTTATATTATTTATTTGTTTTTAACCGTTTGGACATGACTGTCATTATCATAAAAAAAAATAATCGATAATTGCCGTAATTATTAACAAAATCATTATTATATGATTTGTGTTATCATTCATTAAAAGAAAGGATCTTTTAATGGATAGTTACTTCAAATAACAATGCAATAAGGGTGTTAGTGCATATGTTCACCGACACGGCTTCGTTTTCACAACTCAATGAGCTATTATATGACATAAAATAAATTTTAAAAAATATTCGCAGAAAAAAATTACGGTTTATAAAAATTATGTTCATGAAAAACACAACCATACAACTTGATCCTAAAGAAGTATGGTTGATATGAGGTAAGGGATCATTTAATGATAGTAAATACAAATAATTAAGTATAATACTATTCTTAATGCTTTGATATCGTTGCTTACAAATAACAAAAATGTGTGTACAGTAGATGTATATCTAAGATTATCTTACTAACTTAACAAAGATAAAAAAAAAAAATGTTATATATTATTTTAATTGAATTTGAAATAACTTATATTTCAAACAAATAAGATTTCTAAGACAAAAACTATGTAATCTTCGAGATAAAATTAAAAAATATTTGCTAACGTCTTATAAAAAGTTAGAACAATTAATTAACCAGTCTGAATATTCACCATGAAATAAATGGTGTTAAACAATTACTTCCTTAAATGTAACATAAACGAAAGAATTAGAACCAGATGAAACAAAACCTTTTTTTTTTTATAGGATACACATCATAAAATAAGACTAATAAAATATACTGAATACACGCTGTATTACGCCTCATACTGTAATCCTCTCCGGCCAAGACAGATAAATAAAACAAAACCAAAATTCATAAAATATAAACAAAAATAAATGCATTTACCGAAACAGAACAACACAAGCACTTACTCCAGAGGAGGCAGACCGCACACTGTCTACCAAAGCTTCCCCCTCCACTGCATCGGGGCACCCCCTCTACCAACACACTCACACACATCCAAAGGCCGTCAGATCAGCTGTTTAATTCACAATCCTCTTTGAGATAGCATCTCGAAGACCCGGGATATTAATAACCCGAGTTTTCTTCAATGGATTGCAGATAACGGTGCTGATTGCAAAACATCGCCCCTCATTAACGAGTCGAAGATAGGGAGGGACAGGTTGTGAGTACAGATGCTCTAATAAGTGGTAAATGAGCATCCATTCAAAACATGAACACCAAAACTATTGAACGGAAACAATGGGATTTTTCAAACAATTGCCGACTTTGTACAAAACTCCAGATTTACACCTTCTACACTCATAAATAGGAACCAGATAGATTGATGGGACAAACAAACAAATAAAATGGAATAATTTCAGTAAAATCGATAAAACCTCAGAACTATTTTAAAAAAAAAATGAAAAAAAATTGGAGGAAGGATCCCCTTAATTAACCAATCGCGACAGAACTGCTTCTCTCCCTCATGTCTGACACCTCATAATTATTTGCTAATGATCTGGTCATAAATCTTCGATAGGTTAATTATCAAAGCACCAAGTTAAAATATACGATTAGTGAAAAAGCGTTTCTTGTAGATGAAAGAATTTTGTTTTGAACATATTCTTGCCAGAGGGGACAAGCATAATTTTGCCCTTTCTTTCACTTTCCTCCCCTCAATAAAAGTCAATTGTTTTAAAACAGTATTTTAGGTAATATATTTCGAAATAAATATCATCATCTCATAGCATTAACTCATTTTATTGACTGAATTAAGGTCAAAACAATCAAAAAGCGGAAACAAATATTTTTTTGCTTAGCCTAAAAATAAATTTTTGTTCCAACTATGCCGCCCACTAATTTCTGCCGCTCGGGGCAAGTGGCCATTTCCCCCCTCTTTTCCCCTAGTTCCGGCCCTGGCACGTTTCATTTACTATAGTCCAATATCAGCACAACAATGACCTATCCTAAATAGAAAATATATTAGGATTTGTGATGAATGTAATTATTCATGAAAATAACATTGTGTAAAGGATACTAATTCAAGATGAAAGTGATTCACATTAAAATTTCTAAAAGATTTTCATAACATAAATATGGACTATTTTATTATCAGCATCTTAGCAATAGCTACTACTTCAACTAAAGACCTAAGGGCCGTCCTAAGATATTCGGCGCCTCTGGGCTACCAAAAATAATAAGATATGTGTATAAATAACATTTTCTATTTCTTTTATAACAGATTATTTGGTTATTGTTGTAATAGTAAGATTTTTAATATAAATAACTAATAATAACAAAAAAATATAACACCGAAAAAAATTGCCGCCCCCTAACGCTTCCTTCAATCTCGAGGCTAAAGCCCATTTAGCCTTGCGGTTAGGGGGCTCTTAAAGGCCTGGGGTCAATATTCAATTTCTAAATAATCAGAAACACTTTTTTGTCTTTTCAATAATAGTTTGCTAACTATGACCATTATGAAATTATCGTAATAATAATATTTTGTTTTATCAAAAAAAGGAAACCTTTATTACCTTAGCAATATTGATTTCTATAAGCATAAGAACAGTTCAATACATTTCCATGAAGAGCATAAGTGATATGATTTAATGCCTGATGAATACTATTAATTCCAGTGGCGTATGCAGAGAGTTAATGGGGGTAAATTCCTTCTCCACCCCCCTCGAATTTACGAAAAAATATGATTTTCATATTTTTTTTATAATTTTAACAATAGTCTAGTTAGTTTTTATTACTATTTAAGAAACTAAAGGCTTTTGGTTGAAACCTTTTTAGAATCTGGAAAGGTTATTTTTTTTATAATTATTATTATTAATTATTTATCATTATCAATGTAATGTCGGGTACAGACATCGATATGGCATTCCTATCTTTGTTAGTTGTGGAAGCAAAAAGAAAAATCAAGAACTTCAGCATAAAATAAAAAATAAAATTTTTTCTCCAAAAATAGAATATACAACAATAGTAAATTTCTTTTAAAAATTAAATAATATTATCATATTTTTTATTTCGTATGGTAGACCACTGAAATTATTATTAACACAATTCAAGGCACTCTTTCCTACTTTTATTATTATTTTGTTTTTTTAGTTATTAATGATATGAAGGATAAAAAGTATCTGAAACTACTAAAAAAACCTTGGAGATACTACGTCGCGACGTAGTACAATCAAAAGATGTACAAAATATATGTATACATATATACCACATATAAGTTCGATACATGAAATAATAAATCATAGAAGTAAATAAAATAGAAACATAAAAACAATAGAATTGTAATAAAAAACAATAAATTTGTATATTTGTTTTAATTCTTTATTTAATTAAATACTGTAATTTTTAATTAATTTAATTATTTGTAAATTTCGCGGCACTCTTGTATCGTACGTCTGGCACCCCAAGGTGCTGCGGAACCCACTTTCAGAACTTGTCTACATCGATGTGAACACCCGACCGCACTTAGGGAACACACTTTGCATACTCATATAAACCCCTCTTGAAGATCAGATGTGCTAGAAACAGATCACTGCTAGGAGCAGATGTTCGGAGGTGGCATGTGCCACAGGCTGAGGGTTATCTGGAACTAGTCAGTTGGGGTGCGTGCCACATTGCGTATTGAAATAGCTTTAGTTTGGATAAATCAAGTGAGATGAAAACAAAACAACGGAAATAGCATACATACATATAATATGAATACATATACATAAATTGTATTTCTTCATTTATTTTCTATGAAAAGTCGATATATCCACTTTTGGAAAATTATTACGAAAAAAATAAATATTGGAGGGCATCTCATGGAGATAACGTAAAATTATAATGAAAATGTTGATTTATAATACCGATTTGACGGGGGAAAATTTAAGATCTGAAATAAACTGATTAACTTTTAAGTGCAAATATTCATTTGTCAAAAAAATCTTTTTGAGTAGTAGATATATTATTAACTTTAGATAGAAAATTCCTCATTTATTTGTACTGTTTTAGTTGTTGTTTTTTCATCTTACCCCATCTAATTCAACTATATTTATTCTTCTCATTTATATCATTCACGTATCTTGTTTTCTTCAAAGCCTAGAAGAAGGCCTACAACTTAGGATGAAACGACGACATAACAAAATTTCACTACCGTTTTACTTCTGACCGTACTCCAGCCATCATCTCCCTTATTAATTTATTTGATTACCGCTTCTACATAAGGTCATTAGGGTTGTGCTATTTTGTTTGGTTCATATTCAGGTGCGTTGTCATAGAGGAGATAGGAAGGGGTCCCCACCCTAATATGTAAAGAAATGTGAATGGCGACCGGAAGCTCACTGGAGATACTAGAACCTACTACGAGCAACAAAATAACAGATTTTTGATAACAAAAAAAAATAATGAAAAATCTCAATAAGGAAAAATATAAAGCAAACCATAAATCAAAAAAACATTTTCATGTCCTTATAGGATTCCATACAGACACTAAAATAAATAAATATTCATTCCTATTTTTTATAATTTTAACGTTAAGTGAGTCAATAGCCTAAAAACGTTTACAAATCATTACGTTGAATAAATTTCTTTTATCTAGACGTTTCTTGATGCCAATCTATCTATAAATTAATATAAGTCTTATTATAAAGGCTATGGCTATAATTGTTTTTCCGACACGGCATGGTTAGTTTAATATCTGTTAGCTTGAAGGTTTGCTAGGATGGATCTAATTTCCATTAAGAATAATTTCGAAAACCTCCAATAGCTTGTGAAAGGAAAGCAGCTTGAGCGGAACTCTGCTCACTAAGATCCTGTCAGGTGTTTGGGGGGTAGAAATGGCTTCTGACTCGAGGATATGACGGGCAGATCACTAAAAAAAATGTTTGCTATTCACATGGGCAAATTGTAAATCGTTAGTAGGTATTAACAAATTTCTAATCAACAATAAATGAGAAAATGAAAAAGACAGCTGGAAAATAAATCAATTTACCGTTCTTGACTTATATTCCTTTTCCCCCAAGGACATTCGTATCCCACGTTGGGAACTACACGGATTCGGAAACATTCAACTAAACCAAAGGAACTCGAGAAACTGAAGCAACAGCCATTTTTTCATGTCTGATTCTAATTAGTCCGGGGATAGAAATTGAGATTCAATAGAGGAACTGCCCGATCCAATCGGAATTCACATTACCTATATCCAAGTTAGATAGCTACTTCAAGTCTCATACTGATCAATCTACTGCCAAAAAAGTGACTGTTCAAATTAGGAAATAAATTAATTAAAAGTAAATTTGTTTAAGTAGCGATAGCTTAATTAAAAATGTTTCCAGCTTGCTTAACCGCTGGATCAATGCAATTGATAATTGAGTATATTCTAACAAAAGATTGATGATTCATCTGAAAATGTGGAAAAGGGCGGTAGAGGGATAATAATACGAAGAAAAATCTTTTCAAGGAAACTCTTGGGAATAAAAGAAAAAAAGGAAGTTATTCAAAGTATATTTTTCCTTTCCTTACCTCCTTCAACCTAAGATCAGATATACTGCAACTCACCTGAAACAATTAAATATATTATCATAACCAAACAAAATAATAAAAAAAAAAATCAAATTTAATTAAATAGTAAGAGTTCATTCACGATTATTCAATAAATCGATTTATAGTATATTTTATAGCATATGGATCAAGATAAATTAAATACTGACAAAAATCACCGTTTAAATATTATTGGAAAACCAAGTCCCCAGTCTCAAATAGCAGTAAATAACTGACTAGGCAACGTTTCGTCGATTCAGGCACCATTAGGACAGAAAACAAGAGAATAAATAAATTCAGAACAAAAATAGTAAGGCTCACATCGGTCTAAAAAGATTAAACAAACAGATATAGATCATAAAAATATACGTATAGTGAGACCGTGGTGGGCGAGCGTGTTGAGACAACTTAGTATTATTAAGTCAGAAGCGGCGCCGAGCGCCGTTTCGAATCTGGTCTGGGTAGGTTGAAATTTATTTCGTGACGAACCCATAGGATAACTTTCGTCCTTCTCACTCCGGCTAGAATAGGCTGGCAACCTGTAGAATAATCCATCATCCCTACCCAAGTTGGAGTACATAATGAAGTTAAGCCAACAAACATATACAAATTATTATTACTGTCTAAACCAGAGGTACTCAATCTTTTTATACCGCATGCCATAACCAAGGATTTCCCGTATTGAGGCGTGCCACAACCGTACTTCCCCCCTTCTGTACATTGCTACATTAGCAATAATAATTTTTAAATAGTATAGCCGCATATTTTTTAATGTATTTTTTCCCTTTTGTAAATTTTGGGAATAATACCAACATAATGAAAACAGTTAATAACTATAATTTATCCAATAAAAATGTATGTTAGGAGTAACCATGTACAACCTACTTGCTAATCGTTAATTATCATTAACTCAAAAATATTTCAGCCTTTCAAAAGAAATTATATTATTGAAAAATTTAAAAACCAACTGGCCGGCCACGTGATAATTCCGAATCCCCAGCGTGTCACATTGTGGCACGCGTGCCTTTGGTTGGGCATCCCTGGTCTAAACACTGAAAATTTTGTCCTGTAGCGACGTACTGTCTTTATTCAGTTAGGCTTTTATTAGACTGTTGATATGATATGTGTTATATTAGGTCTACACTTATGTGATTTTATATTTTTTTGACCTGATGACGCCTGAATTGATGAAATGTTGACTATCGCTGTTAAATACTGCTAATTGAGAGACTTAAGGTTTTGTGCTAGAATCTTCCAATAATATTCTGATAAAAGTTTTTACTTTGATTAATTATTGTTAATTTTTCACACCAGACACTGATTATCGATATTAGATTCTTCCCAGATCTGTTATCAGAGTTGCAAGAACATAGTACGCAAACGAGAGAGGGCCAACGAGTTGGATGCATGTCTACCATCCTATAATTTCTGGAAACGAAAGCTGGATCACGCTGAACATGCACATGAGTCGAATAAGTCCAGCCGGAATTAATACTTATACAGAATGGATGGCTAGAACAGACCACGTAAGAAAAGATATGATGAGAGGAGGGGTTGAGGATGCAATCACTGGGAGACACCCTCCATAAACTCCAGACAGTTAAACTGGTTTGGCCACTTTTGTAGAATAAGTGAGAATGAGGAGACAAGGAAAGTTATGAGCGATCGAATATCATAATCTTACGGTCGAATCTCAAGAGATAATGCTTTTTTTTTTCTAATTTGTATTTTTAATTGGGATTTATTTAAAGATTAAATTATTTTATAAAAAATAAACAAAGGAGAGGTATCTATAATGGATTTTCAGTTTCCTGTACACAAACCAGGACCATCACTAGTTGCTAGGATACCGGAGAGGGGTGATGAGGAAGAAGAGGGCCGAGATATCGAGTCTTGTCGATCGCAAGTTATGTTCCTGCCTAATCTCATCTTCAGATTTGTTGGATTTTTATTAAAAGCTACGTTATGATGAAACAAAATGAGGGAATTACTAAAAAAAAATCCCTTTGATCGAATCGTGAAACAAACAATATGGCAAGAGTACGACGAATTTTGAGGATATAGTGGGGGAAAGGTTCTTCGCAGGACGTGGTTATGGCGTGGACATAGCATCAGAATGAAATGTATGACGTAGACAAGACCGATAAAGAAATTATGTGAAACAGACCAAATAAGAAAAAGAAGATGTCCTGAAAAAGATTGGGATAATGGAATGTAGAAGATCTATGGAGGAGCATCACGCAGAGTGAAATAGGTTAGGATAAGGTTGCTAAATAGTTTCGATGCAATAAACCTTATTATTAATTCAACAATACATTTATTAATACAAAATAATTTACATATTCCATAGTTTATTTTTTGTAACGATTTGACATTATAGCTGATGGAAATCCGATGTATGAGAAATTCAACTCAATTAATTAGAGAAATCCATTAACAAAAACTATATACATTATCACCCCTAGCCACCCATTATCGGATATAGCATTATTTCTCTCATTATCAGTGAATATAGTAGTTTGTGAAGTATGACCCTCAATAGGCAGTATTTTTTTGTAAAGAATTTATTAAGAAATGAAAAATAAAGATAAAATAGAAATATATTTCTTTGTTTTGGTTATTGTGATTATAATAAATTTTGCCCAAAACATAATTTTAAATTTAATTTATCGTTTTTTAAATTATTAGAATTGTAGAATTTTCGTTACAAAATGATTTTTTGAAATATCATGTCACCGAGAAAAAAGATATAAATAAACCAATGAGCCAAAATAGAAGACGTGATAGGTCAGAACTTTGAAAATTAAAAGCAAATACAATTTTAGTTTAATAATAGTTTAATATAGGACGCAGGTGACACAATAGGATAGTTTGAAAATGGCCAAAAACGTAAATAGAGCCGAGAAGTTACAAAAACTAATAAATTGACTACGTAAATTAGTTTTTATTAATAAATGTAGTATAGAATTAATAAGGTATATTATTTCTTAATCTAATTTGATCAATTTTATAAAATATGTTCACATATTTGTACGTACGAGTACTTAACAAAAAAACTAAATAATAATAATAATAGCTGGGAACTTTTAATTTCCATTATTTTCATTTTTTTTTAGGCTGGAGAAATATAATCAAGTTGACTCATCGGAAGTAACAAAGAAATATAAGAAAGAAGAAAACTACTGAAAGGTAATAATGTTTCGCAATTAAATTTTTATACCTAAGGTTTTATACAATTAACTTAGCGAAAGGTTTAGGAATATTTCACGATAAAGTTTAATACGTATTAAGGGGTTCGAACCATTACCGGACTACTTTAGTATCATTACCAACTACTAGGAAACTGGAAGGCATCGATTGGCTAATGGACTTGGTAACTAAGGTATATGCATATAAATTGTAAAAGTTATATGTCCAGTCCAAGTTTAAGATGACATTAGCAACGGACTTCGATTTAACTAATAGCAAGTTCAATACGATATGATTAAGTTATATGATGAGTTTATACACAGTTATACAAATAATTATAATAATTTAAAAAAAAAAAAATATTTTAAGAATTGCAAACCGAAATGGGAATCCGATGTATGAGAAATGCAGCTCAATCAATTAGAGAAATCCATTAGCAAAAATATTATCACCCCATGCCACCCATTTCGGAACAATAGGAGGCAGTGAAAATGCTTTCAAAATATCCATTTTTATTTTCTCGGGAGCATCACATTAAAAAATAAATGATTTCACCGATAATTTTTATTTTAAGCATCGGTGGTTCAACACTCCGTAATTTCAGAACATTATTTTTCCATAAATGTAGGTGTGAGTGGATGGAGGGGGTATGAAATATTATTTTGAGGTTAATATTTAGCCTTTAAGTTGTCATTTGGTACTTTTTAATTTAATATAAACTACACTAAAATATACTATTCCGAAAAGCGGTATACAAGCAGATACTTCATTTTTCGAAGATTATAACATACATATATTTATGATGACTCAGAGGAAATATAAACCTTCCAACTTCTTATAATATTTTTATTAAGTTTTGTATCATAATACTCATCCGACATTTCGGAATGTCAGTCCATACTCAGGAAAAAATTCTACAAATAATTGTATAACATTATCCACTATCAAATTTTACTACACATAATATATAAGGAAGAACGGGGCTTGTTGGAGCTTTGACTATAAAATAATGTAGGACCCATTAATTAAATCCGCCTTTAGGTAATAACGCTATTCCTAAAAGATGGCAACTAAGCGGGATTAGTTGGCATACCCCTAGGGGTAAGTTGGCATAACGTGATATGGATAGCGAAACTTAAGCAGAACAGTAATTTTCATGGAAAATACTTTTCAGTATGTTTTCACAGAGATTTGTAAAACAAGATGGATACCACACAATCTCGAACATCACAAAAAAAAAAAAAAATGATGATAGATACATACAATCAAAACTAACAACTCTTTCGAAAACCACCATCAGCAGGAACTTAATTTGATTTACAGGTTAACTAGAGCAAAAAAAAAATGTACGATGAAAAAATGTATTCACCAGACCAAAAACAATGAAACATAGATTTTTCCTTCATGATTCTTTCAAGCAGACTGAAGTTATTGTGCATGGTGCACTTTTACATACACTACCTACAACGGTGGACGGAAATAAAAGCCAACTAGCCCCTTATGCCCAAATAACCCCGACAGTAATTAATTAATTAATAATTATATTTATTTATAGTATATAAATAATTTATATTTTATTTATTTATTTAATAATTTATTATTTATTATAACTTATTAATAGTTACTAATTTATTACATAGACAGTTATTAATAATACTTTTTGAAAAGTAACAAACACCTGTCATGTCAAAAACATCTAAGATTTCTATTACTAATAATGCAACACACCTTTACAATGTAATTTTAAAAATTTAACATACTGAATATTGTTGGACAAAAAGTAATTTCAATCACACTTCCAATTACTGTAATTTGAAATTGCAGAAATAAAATTACAATTACTAGTGTAGTCAAAGTAATTACAATAATTTGTAATAGCAATTTTATTTCTGCAATTCCAAGTGATTGTGATTCGTAATTGAAATTACTTAACGCCTATTTTAAAAAAAAAGAAAAGTTATTTCCACAAATTCGCTAAGAGATACGTTTCAAAATGGCGAGTTTCTATGGATCGAATGAAAATATGAAAACTTCTAATTGAAAACTGATATTTAAATGTTCTTGTAGGAACTTCTATTAAAGATCAATAGATTAAATATATCAACAGATTTTTTTTTGGTAGAACTTTTATGTTAACATTTTAATTGTAAACGTTCTTTAAAAAAGTCAAACTGAAACTTTTTGATTAAAAGAAACAAGTAACAAACGTAAAGTGGGATAAGTGCGTAATTAAATCCATATTCTGAACTTGTAAGAACTGCCCTTTCGGAGCGTGAAGTCTAAACCCTGATGTATCACAAATCAGCCATGATAATTCGCCAAGATGAACTATAACGAGTTGTAAAGATAACAATTCCAAGTTGTTGATTATGTTGGATCTTTCAACTTTTGCTGTACAGCTGTATCGGTTTTTTGCAGTAAGTATAACCTTCACAAGCTTTTCTTCAAAATACTTCACAGAGATTCACATTTCTCCTTGAAAGTTATCTTCCCTCACAACCGCTTGAATAAGAAGTCTTTCAGATAACTTATACGCACTTACCCCTTAAGGCAGGAACAAGTGCGTACTAAGTACTAATCAATTAAATTATCAATCTCATCAAAATGGATGTGGTTGAAGTATTATTTAAACAAAAGCGTCTAAGGAACATTTAAAAAATATCGGATGTGGGCAACACATGACTTCCTTGTACACCTATTAAATTATTAATCCGTGGTTAAAAAAGTGATACTGAATTTGGTTACTAGTTTCCGAAGATTGACACTCGGCGTCCCGACATCCATCTATTGACACACACTCTTGTTACTGGAGGTCTCATTCCGTTATTATATGTCGTTTTCCTTCAGTAAGTAACTAGTTTCCAAGAGATTTCTTCATGTTCCGTGACTACAATAAAACTGTCGATATCACTGGATAAAGTATTGGAAATCGACAGTTTCAACATTTTCAGCGGAAAAACCCACTTAACTAATATCTTATTCTCATGCTGCAGACTTGTTGATCTCACAAATGGGGAGGAAACCCAGTATTTTACACTCAATTTTAACACTTAAAACAAGTAATAAAAATATTTAATTGGATTGGAAACCAAATTGCGTTTGGTTTATTACCGAAACATATGATTTCTCTTTTAATTTAAATATAACTACTATACCCGAGCGAGAACTCTCGCATAATCCCTTATACATTAGAAGTAAAAGCGATATTAGGGAATCATTTTTATTCGTGTACACAACATAATATTACCAAAAAAGTTTATTTAACATTCAGATTTGGTATAGCTACATAGTTTGTACTGACTATGTTGAAGTTACAGTTCATACTTAATAAGTAATTAGCTTACCCCACTGGAAAACATCTCTTCAATTTAGCCATTAGGCAATTAGATTCAACTATACCATTTTCTATGAGTAGTATTCATATTTAACAGTGCCCTTTAAGGTTGGACATGGGAAACAATATATAATTTCCCACTCATTAAAAGTTTTTGTAAACAGACTCAAATTGTTATAAAGTTGCCATGACAACGGCACGTACGCAAGATGGCATGAGACCCCTGCGGACCTATATCATACGTTATCTCGAAAACGGTAGGTTTGTAAGCTTTAAAACGCTGGACCAAAACGCTCCGTGGGAGCGTATGTGATCTTGATGCCCGCGTCAAAATCTTTAAAACCCAACTTATCCCGTCTCGATCCGTCGACTCTCAGTCGTCAAAATTTTGAAACCTTCCAGTTTTGTCATCACTTTTATTTAAGCCCTTGTAAGATTTTAAGAAACAAAATCAGGATTCGTAACTTCTCCGTGAAATTCCCTTTCTTTTGATACCTCACTCGTCAAAATCCATCGCTCCTGAGAGACGGAAAAGGGATCTATACTACCGTAATAATATATAGTAGTGATTTTGAATGTAAGCTTATACAAGTAAAGTACCCTTTTCGGCTCACTAATTTTAACCAAAATCTAGTAAATAGATTTATATCGATATAAAAGTCCTATTTACCAAATTTGAGATGTTTTACATTTTATTTTAATATAATATTTGATGAAAGTCTAATATGACCAAGTAAAGTACCGCTTCCGGTTTTCCAATTTAGACCAAAATCTAGTATGTTATTTAAATCAATATATAAATTATAAATACTAAATTTGAGAAGTTTTGTATAGTGTTTTAATATAATTTTTGATGGAAATCAATTATGACCTACAAGTAAAGTACCATTTCCGATAATCAAGCAGTGACCAAAAAGGGAGGTTCACAACTAGATTTTACAAAAATCCTAAATACAAAATTACAACTTTCTACAGCTAACCGTTTTTGAGTTATGAGAGATACGAATGTACGTACAGACGCCACGACGAAATTAGTCAAAATGGATTAAGAGATGGTCAAAATGGATATTTCCGTCGAAATCGAAAAATCGAAAATTTTCGCGATTACAATACTTCTTTTACTTCGTACAAGGAAGTAAAAAAAAAGGAAAACTATGGCTTCAAAAATAAAGATTTTACAGACATGCAAAGTCAAACTTCGTAAAATCTAGTATACTTATGCATGCACTTATATCACGCAGCATTACCTTACTCTGTTTCCACAAAAGAGAGATCTCTCCATCCTAGCAGTAATGGACACCTCTATAAAAAATTAAAGGTACCTATGGCATAGTGATAAAGTTCACTGACAGTAAGCGGGATGTACACGGAGAGTTGCGTGCTTTTCTTCCTTTCCATTTAACCTAGAAACGTCTCACTAATTTGACACACAACTCTTCCGTCGTATTTTTTTTAGCCTCTACTGTTCCCTTCGTGATAGAAGATTCTTTCTGAATTTCCACGAACGTATTTCGAGACTGAAAATAACAGAACAACGTCCCATTTTGTAGCAAAAGTAGATAGACACGAAAAAAGTAAAAATAAATTGATGAAATTTAGGAAAAATAATTTTTAAAAGAAACAATATTTAAGACATCAGAGAAGTTGACATATTTTGAATACAGTACCTCAAAGTATAACTTTATATCATAAAATAAATAAAACAGTAACATAAAAAAAAATACAATGGGAACGAATGAATAGAAAATAAAAATATGAATGCACGAACTTTCAATTCCAAAAAGAAATTGCATATAATCCTTACATTAACTATTTTGTACTGGAAAGAAAATAGGAAGGCAATAATATTTAGGATTTTTTCATTGTTTGAATTAAAGAAAATTTCCTGTGGGTATTTGAGGACAAGATAAATACCACTAATGGATCTTTAAAATTGATATTTCATACAATTTACTAAGTTTTGAGACCACTGGAGGTCTATTTTTTTTTAAGATAAAATTTTCATTTTGCCATCTTCCAGCATCTCCCGCTATTCATGAATATATATATATATATATATATATATATATATATATATATATATATATATAACCCATCTATCTTGGATAACTTCCTAAAGCCATATGGCTATAATATATAATATAATACTACTTTGGATTGTCTACACACAAAAGTGGTTTGTGTGTAGTTGATTTTTAAATATTTTTATATTTATACTTTTTACTTCCTTGTACGAAGTAAAGCAAGTATTGTAATCGCGAAAATTTTCGGTTTTCAGATTTCAACAGAAATATCCATTTTGACCATCCCTGAATTCATTTAGCCTACTTTCGCCGTAGAAAGTTAAATTTTTGTATTTAGGGGTAAGTTGGCATAACGTGATATGGATAGCGAAACTTAAGCAGAACAGTAATTTTCATGGAAAATACTTTTCAATATGTTTTCACAGAGATTTGTAAAATAAGATGGATACCACACAATCTCGAACATCACAAAAAAAAAAGATGATAGATACATACAACCAAAACTAACAACTCTTTCGAAAACCACCATCAGCAGGAACTTAATTTGATTTACAGGTTAACTAGAGCAAAAAAAAAATGTACGATGAAAAAATGTATTCACCAGACCAAAAACAATGAAACTTAGATTTTTCCTTCATGATTCTTTCAAGCAGACTGAAGTTATTGTGGATGGTGCACTTTTACATACACTACCTATTGTTGGAAAATCTAGTTGTGAACCTCCCTTGGTGGCCACTACTTGATTACCGGAAGTGGTACTTTACTTGAAGGTCTTTATTGATTTTCATCACAAATTATATTAAAATACCATGTAAAACATCTCAAATTTGGTAAATAGGACTTTTATGTCAATATGAATGTATTTACTAGATTTTAGTTAAAATTGGTGAATCGAACTTTGCTTGGAGGTCATAATGAACTTACATAAAAAATTATATTAAAATTAAATTCAGAATAATGGTTCGGTAATAAAGGTTACAAACGCGATTTTTTTCCCACTCCAATTTGACATTTTTATTACTTGATTTTAGTGTTAAAATGGAGTGTAAAATAAGGGTTTTCCCCCCTATTTGTGAGATGAACAAGTCTGTAGCAGGAGAATAAGACAGTTCTTAAGACATAAGTTAAGTGGGTTCTTCCGCTTAAAATGTCGAAACTGTCAATTTACAATGCTTCATCTAGTGATATTGACATTTCTAATGTTGTCACGGAACACAAAGAAATCTCTTGGAAACTAGTTACCTACTGAATATGTCTGTGTGTGTGTGAGTGTGTGTCAATAGATGGACGTCGCGACGCCGAGTGTCTTTTTTGAGATATAGTTTTCATGGGAAACTAGTAACCGAATTCAGGATCACTTTTTGAGCCACCGATTTATAGTTTAATAGACGTACAAGAAAGTCATGTGTTGTACACATCAGATATTTAGTTTTAAATTTGGATCATTCAAGGCGTAACAGTATTTCTTGAATTAATGTTTCATTAGACGGATTTTGGTAAGATGATATTTATATTATTTTATTTCTAAAAACTATTATCCAGTGTTCATGCAATAATGAGGCTTATTTAAATATATTTGGAAATAAAAAAATCCAAAATATTTTCTTATTACTGTTCAAATCCTTGTTCTGTTCATAGCTCTAGAATGGAAACCTTCTTACAAAACTGAAACATCACGTAACAAATTATATGATTTTAATTTTTACTGACTCTACTATTGAGAATTATACTTACGAGAATTATAAGCATATTTTTAAATTACTTTACATTAAAAAAAAAAAAAAAAATTAAATAACATTAAGAATAGAAAGGCTCTCTACAAATAGTAAAAGATAAAAAGAATTAAAAAAAATCTCACCCTGGTTATTCGAAAAACACCGATTAAATACGACGGCTCTGAAGTCTGGACGTTTCCCATTTTGCCAGTTCATCAACTGAACACCGGCGCAACACTGACTGCTGACACAAACTGTCCGATATTCCATTTCGCAACATGTAAAGCTGGTAATTTACAAACAGTAGGCTTACAAACTGCTACCTCATTATTCAATTTTTTTTTTTTTTTATTTAGGACGCCTTCATAAGTAAATTCTGTTTTTAGCCAAGGGCAATTATAGTTCCAGTTTTGGAATACCGGAGTAGGTTGGAAATTATAGGCTGATCGGAATACAGTAATTTAATTGATTTAAGAATAGATGATTTACACGAGTATTATATAATCAAAACAAAACAATAAGAATAAAATTGTTACAATATTTATATAAAAATTCCTTTCTAAATAAGCAAGTCTAAGTGATAAAATAAGCTCAGAAGTTTCTTAATTTAATGATTAAGTACTTTTTACTTACTTATTAAATCTATTATCATTTACTTTTTTCAAAAGAGTTTCTTCATCACTTCCACAACTCTGTGTTGAAAACTTGGAAAAATTGGGGAGAGAAATAAAAAACACAGTAAATAATTTGTTTATGTATTAAAATATATATAAACATGTTTATATGCGAGATCAGTTTATTTAGTGATGTCTAAAAAGTTGGTCGAAACTTCGAAAAATATAAAACAGTAAAAAAATATTTTCTAAGTGTTTTATTTCTGAATGGACCACTAGCCAAATTCTATCCCGTTTTAGATGGAACGCTTGGAATCAAGTTAATCTACATCAATACGTGAAACCTATACTATAGCTTCCTTAAGACATCACTTATTTTTTCAATATCTTAAATCTTAATCCACCAATTAACTTCAATATATTATGGAATGAAAGAACCGAATTAAAATATATTTATACCCCAAATTGTGTTCTTGACATAGTATATGCTATATATGGGGTCATTCTTCAAAAATAGTCCCATGAAGAAACCGGGCTTTGTTGATGCATTTGGCAGAAATCTTTTCATTGATTTTTTATAAAGCATGATCTTAGATTGTTTTATCAGGGGTTAGGCTTTCATGTTAATAATAATTTTGCATACGTAAACATGGTCTAACACATTAAAATACTCACTCCCACAAATGTCCTATTACTTGAATTTTCTACACAGTCTTTGTTTAGCTGCCAGAAAACCTAACCTATTGCTATCAAAATAAATTACGCGTGCAAACAAGCTTAGTATTTTTAGAAAAGAAAAACAAATTCGACATAGACTAATTATGTTGACGATTAGTAGTTAAATTAATTGCTTGTACCTTGGTAATATACCTCATTCTCTTGCTTTTTTTTTTTTTTCAAAAAATAGCGCCAAGTAAACTCACCGTCTTCTACAGCTGAGGAAAAAAATTGGTAAGCCTAACTGATGTTGAGAGAAGCCTCCATAACATGCTGTGACTGTGAGATGTTAAGCTAAAAAATGTGCTTTGTGTTTGGTGATACCCACTCCCTTAAATGCACATTGAACAGAGAAAGGAAGTTAAATATTAAATGAATTCCTATTATGGTTCTTCAGCTTTTATAGGATTTTTTTTGTGGTGTATATGTATATTTTTTTATCTGTATATGTATAAACTCGCTCCCCCTCCCACCTCGCTTTTTATTTCTTATAAAAATTATATTTCATTGAATATGTTTCTAATTCAGATAGAAACATAAGTTTCTAAATTATATGTTGCTTTATTAATAGGCTAAAATGAATTTTTTTTATACCGCTTTGTAATAATTTAAGAATAATAATAGTTAATAAGAGACTATTAACCTTGTAAAAAGGTAATGAGAAAATAAAAAAAAATCATGATGTAATAATTTAACTAAAACTTATTGAAATTAAAGACATTTCAATAAAATTATATATTTTTTAAATTTTATTATTATTATTTCCTTGTTTTATTCCCCCATCCTCATTCTCCCACTTTACTATGACTATTCCCTTACTTTTGAACGTTGGGATGTTTTGATTCATCTTCCGATGTAGAAACAATTACGATGGTATAATCTGACTACAGTATCTGATTTTCAATTTAAATCATTAATAAATAAAAAAACCAAAAAACAAAAACAAAAACGGTGCAATTAGAAAATCTCTTTATTTTCGAAGAATGGCCCATATACAATATATTTTCTATGCAAATAAAGTTGATTTAGTTTAAAGCTGTTAAAATTAATTAAAATAGATAAGAAAAAACTATAAAAAAAAGTTTTGAAAACTAGAATTCAATCAAAATTAAAAAGCCCAGTTAAAACAGAAAAAATACCCATGGTTACAGTTAATACTAATTTACATTAAAAAAATCATCCACCCACCTATTAAATGGTATAGGAACTCAACTGATTCGCATATTATTACAATTAATTTATAATAGGTAAAAAATGACTCAAATTATCCGTCACTCTTTTAAAACTTATTAATAAATATAAAAAAGCACAAACGCTTTCTGCATAACTGCCATTAGCAAGTACTTTGTATAGTTGAGTCGGTTAGTGCTGAATTAGACCTATTGCGTACCACTTAGAGTAGGGAGTAATGGGCATATTATTGCAGCATGATGCAAATTTCTTTTACGATTATGATCTGAATAGTTAAGGTAATAGTTAAGCTCTAATTTCATGCTCGAAGTAATTTAGATAGTAGGTATTGAGGTAAGCTGTACAAAACACTGTTTTACAAAAACAATTTTGAAATTAGGTACACCTTATTATAGAACAACAAGATTTTTTATGAAAAATATATTGATGGCTTCGTAATATGACATATTATGCTATATATCACATGATCACCTCGTAATAGATAACTTAATAACTAACGCAATAACGTTTTTCTCTTATTATTAATCGTTTTCTCTCGGATTAATCGTTAGAAAGTAATTCGCGATTTTTTATTTACAAAATGGCCACCATTTTGGTTTAGACGGTCATCGTGATAGATCATTCCTACAAAAACCTCTAACCAGTTTTTCTATAATATCCACTTTCCAACGATAGGAAAAAGATTGTGATAATTTTAGTCTATTATCGTTAGTTCTTCCTTTCATTAGAAGCGCACTTACGCTGTACGTGAAAAGTTTTAAGAAATGCAAAATAGTTGTAAATATTCCACCGGCCGAATTTACCTGAAGCCGATAAATACACCATCTTCGAGACGCCCAGTTCCTACCAAGAGGCCAACCTGCAAGAAGAAAGAGGACGGTGTGATGAGGCGAAGAATACTCCACCAACAATGGCCAACCAGGACACGCTAGTTGAAACAACAATGGCACAGCCTACAAAGACTACTACGTATGCCTGAGCTGCTAAACTGACGACAGACGTTGCGAACCTTCACATGCTTCTCTTAAGAACCATCATCGAAAAATAGAAATTCTTTGCCAACCTCGATGCATGGAAAGGACGGAGGTAATTGAACTTATTACATTTATTTTAGAAAGATATCGGTTAGAGGATAACTTGAGAGGAAGTATGATGATCAGTGAAAAATATATTTTCTCACTAATATATATATATATATATATATATATATATATATATATATATATATATATATATATATATATATATATATAAATATATATATGATATATATAATAATTACATTGGTGGAAAATGAACAGTTTTGGTTTGTTGTGGATTCGTCGATTCTCTCTCTCACTCTTCATATTTATTATATTATTATAACAAATTATATTGTCGCCTTCTGCATTATGTTAAAGATTTGAAACTTCAAATCGGGTTGTAGGTCATTCACAGTACCAACTATTTTATTGTAGCATACAGGTCGTTTAGATCCTTCGCTATTTGCATGGGATTTTTCTCAGTATTTATCTGTTGAGCTCCGGTACACCTAATAAGGCAGGCACTTACTTAGCAGGTACACTTGGGCCCTACTTCATAATAAAGTACAAAAGTACAAGTGGAAAAATTTTGAGAGGTTACAAGTTACTTATCGTCATTAGATGATAATTTTATTCATTTTTTTTTTAATTTATTGTTTTTTAATATAACAATATAAATGCTATCGTGTTTCAACATTATAACAATGTTTTAACAATATATAACAACTATATAACATCTTGTTAGTTTACTTTATAGACACCCCCTGTTTCATAATAAAGTACATAAGTACAAGTACAAGTCGAGCTAATTTATAAAGTCAAGCCGGACTCGATGACGCAAAACCTTAATTGCCATTAACATTGAAAAAAATATCAGTCATAAAAGAAATTTCTGTTCGAAGTTATTAACAGGGTGTCCAGCGATATAGTATAACAAATTTCAAGGATTTAACAGTAAAATTCAAGAAGCTTTTCGCCAGAATATCGGATTAAATTTAAAACGTAACAGGAACCTATAATGCTGTATTTGGTCAGCTTATGATAATTCGAACTTGATATTATAAATGATTATTAGGTTTAATTATAAGGTTGTATTCCTATTTGATAATGAAAAATTGCAACTTAACTTCTTACATTGAGGGCTCATCGCATCGCCAAAAATAAAAACAACTTGAAAATACAGTACACAGACAATTTCAAGTGTAAATAAATTAAGTTTACGTATAACAAAACAAAACAAAACACACACACACATATATATATATATATATATATATATATATATATATATATATATATATAGGTTCACGATGAAAAACTTTAAATCCGCAATCCGTGTAGGATCGGACTTGTCTGATTTAAAACCAGCAGCGGAGTAGGGCAAGGAGATGCCATCTGTTCAATATGGCATTAGAAAAGGCTGTCAAAAATAGAGACAAATTTTCCAGACTCGTTCAGTCACTAGGATAAGCCAATGACTTCGGTCTTGTGGCAAGGTCTGAGCGGGCGTTAAAATAGGCACTAATCGCTTTCGAAACAGCAAACAGAGAATATGGTCTCAGTGTAGATGAACACAAAAGTTGGTGATAATGGAAACCATACCGGATTTCTTAACATAGACCTCTACAAGTTCCAAAACGTAGAGTCCTTCATATATTTGGGATTCGAGGTAAACTCACAGAAAAACTTAGTACAATAAATCAGTAGGCGCATCAATGCTTCCAGCAAGCGTTTCATTTGGCGTAACAAAGCACTTTAAAAGCAGATTTATTTCCTCCAGCACTAAAATTAACATATACAAGACCCTGGTGCGCCCAGTATTCTGCTATGGGTCAGAAGCATGGGCAACAATCAAGTCCGAGCAAAACAGATTGCTGATATTTGAAAGGCAAGTGCTGAGGAGAAAAAAAACGGGAACTATACGACCTGTATTAAGATGTCGACGTAGTCCGATATATCAAACTGGGAAGATTTCATTGGGCTGATGATTTCGCTCGCATGGGTGTCTTAGATCCCGAAATGTCATGATGGAGGAACTTCACCAAACTAGGATAGTGGGATGACAAGGTAGAGCAAGGTGGTTAGATGTTGTGGAAACAGATGCTAGAGCTTTGGTGGAAGCGCGAAACTGGACTGCTATAGCACATGACAGAGCCATTTATATATACGCGCCAGGTATATACAAAGGGCACCAGGAAAGTTTTGCAATACCACTTTATGTTAAACAATTTTTCAAAATAGTTTCCACCGCACAAAATACTAGATATGGGCTGTAGGAGGGGTGATCTAACAGTTTTATTCCAGTGCTGGCAAATTATTCTGTGCAAACTTTAGAACGATGCGATGGAGCATTATTATGGTGAAGTAACCATGAACCCATTCTTGAGTTCGGCCAAAGTTTCTGGAGAGCTTATATCACTTTAGGGGAGACATTCCTCGGTGTACCACTTGCCTGTGACAGTCTTCTGCGTTCCTAGCAACACTCGTTCCACAACGACTCTCACACTAAACACCACCACCATTCTCTCCTTAACAGATCTGGATTTCCAGACAGTCACGGGGGTATCCTCATATTCAAATACCCAAACATTGCTATGAGTCTTAGTTGGATCATCATAGTAATAAAGCCAAGTTTCATCTCCTGTCACTAAACTGTTTACATTGGAGGCTTTTCCATTTTTGAACTACTTCAGCATTTCACTGCACCTTGAGACACGATTTGCTATCTGAGATTCAGAGAAGCTTTGGGGCACCTAAAGAGTACAAAGCTTCCTGATTTGAAGATGATCGCGTAGAATGCAACGAACTGCAGGTGCATTAATGCCGAAGGACTCCTCTATCTGGTGGTAGGTAACTCCCCTGTCTGCCTCAGGTTATTTCCGAACAGCCTTAATGGTTTCTTCAGCAAAAACTTGATCCTGGAGAGTCCTCAAGCTCAAAATTTCCTCTTATAAATTCCCAGTACCACCATCTTCGTACGGTGTGAGCAATCCTTTCCAACACAGGCAGCATTTCCTCCAAACAATGACCCACACTTAACCCAGGTGCAAAGTTGTAACGCAAAATAGCTTTTTAATGAACTTTAGACCAGGATGACATCTCCGAGACCTTTCACTAGCACAGTCAGAGGGGAAATGGCCCAAGCCAAGTTACTTAGCCAGCTACTGCGCAGGCCAACGCATGCCCGTTCGCCTATCCGTCCCCTCCTCGCGTGATCCCATCTGTCATATTGCAAAGCTTTCACTGTGCTGTTTGTATACACATAAAAAAATAATCTTAATTATAGGAATCTTGGCAACCCCAATCCTTGTCATTCCATCCTCGGCCTAAAGGACCGGGAGCGAACCAGCAAATATATTATAAGAAGACGGGTGTAAATCGGTTGAAAGGAGCTGCATGGAACTAATACATTATTTTACGGTCCCACAACATCCCTAGTCGACTTGGCGACAGGTAGAGTTCCTGGTAAGGTAAGAATGAAAATAAAATGAGTACGTGGTTGAGAGAGAGAGAGAGACACTGGTGGAAAAAAGTTAGTGAAAAGAGACTATAATGGTAAGGAGAACAACAACATCAACATTTATCTCAATATTATATGCACTCGTTGCTTAGTACTGATGGAAAAATGGAATAATTAGAGACTAAAAACTAAAAATTCTCGATGACTGGCTGTTTTTCAAGCTTGATTCCCGATCTTCAAGGAGTTCAAGGCAGCTGGACACCCTGTATAATTGGCAATACATTGACATTTAAATAACGACTGAACATATAATACATGAATATACATACACACACACACACACATATATATATATATATATATATATATATATATATATATATATATATATATATATATATATATGAGAGAGAGAGAGGGGGATGGAGTGAGAGAGAAAGAGAGAGAGAGTGAGAGTGAGAGAGAGAGAGTGAGAGAGAGAGAGAGTGAGAGAGAGAGAGAGAGAGAGAGAGAGAGAGAGAGAGAGAGAGAGTGAGAGAGAGTGAGAGAGAGAGTGAGAGAGAGAGAGAATGGAAAAAAAAATTGAAGATAATTAAAGAAGCACTCTAGTTCTGGAACAAGCACTAGTTTTAATTAACCTGAATTCTTTAAAAATTGATAAAAAGCCACTCAGATTCTTTCTCTAGTACCTTCCATTCGTTAGTAATTCAAAAAGTGGCTCATTTTAAACATTAAGTTTGTAAATAGAATGAGCTGATTCTAGAACGATTTCTTTTCCTCAACGTATATTTTTATTTTTTAATAATTGAAAAGATAATATCCTCTTCAACCGACTTAAAAAAATATTCATCTTCATAAATCGAAACAAGTTCACAAGTATAAAATTATTAACCAAACCATAATAATAAAGTTTTTAGTTTTAAAGAACAATATTATAGCTAGTTTGAATTAATGTGCGATAGTTCAACTATCATTGTGATTGTTTTATATTGAATGTGTACTGGGTAGAAGTGGGGGAAGTTGCTGACTACCTGCAGTGGGACGTGAAGGAATATTATCTGAAGTTAAGTAACTCCCATATCAGTAGTATGTTTTTATTTGTCTCAGAGTATAGCCATTTATAATTATTTATTCTCGATGTACTTAGCCTTCAATAAGTGAGAAGCCACTCTTTTGAATGAAGCAGTTCGTATATACATATATATATATATATATATATATATATATATATATATATATATATATATATATATATATATACATACATATATATAAATTTATAACAAATTTATAAATATTATAAATAAATATATTTATAAATAAACAAAGAAAACCCAGTCATTGAGTATTCAAAATAAAAGAATTTTCAACAAAGAAAATTCGGATTATTTGTCTCTTTATACATTTTTGTGTAGTTAATTGAAACTTCGACGCAGGAATTATGTAAAAAAAATTAAAATGAACATCTAAATTTTTGTGTTTTTCGGATTTCATCGTGGTAAAAATGGCATTTTCGAAAAATGAAATATCTTGTGTGGACAACAAATGACTTCCTTATACGCCTATTAAACTATAAATCAGTGGCTCAAAAAGTGATCCTGAATTTGGTTACTAGTTTCCGAAAATTGCACCTCAAAATTTATTATATGATTTATATTAATATATAAGTCTTATATACCTTATTTGAGAAGTTTTGCGTTATATTTTAATATAATTTGATGAAAATCAATAATGACCTTCAAGTAAAGTACCACTTTCGGTAGTCATGTAGTGACCAAAAAGGGAGGTTCACGACTAGATTTTTCAACAATCCTAAATATAAAATTTTAAATTTCTACGGCTAAACGTTTTGAGTTATGCGAGATACGCACTACGAACATACGTACAGACGTCACGACAAAACTAGTCAAAATGGATATTTCCGTTGAAATCTGAAAACCGAAAATTTTCTAGATTACAATACTTCCTTTACTTAGTACAAGGATGTAAAAAGAAAGATATCCATCATAGCGCAAGTGATTTTTACCTAGGCAAATAAATATGGATAAAAAGTTAGAGAAATTTTAGCCAACCACTGCACACTTTCCTTTACTGTTTATTATTACGTCATATACCAAACACTTTGATGAGCATCTAGTCTTTTTCTCAGTCAATGAGGTACTTATCATGAAGTTATTTATATTTCAAAGTTATACATGACAGAATTGTAACTCTTTTCTAAATATATACACACACATATGAATGTGTATACCTGAACATAAAAAGGTTGCTACTGGTGACACAAAAATTAGGAAACAGGATACACGGTTGTCATCATGTACCCAGCTACTGGACACTATTTCTTTCCAAGAACAGAGGTAGAGCACACGTGGACTGCCACTGTAGCACACGTGTCCTGGGGGAAGTTTCGCCCTCAGGTTCACACTTCCTTTATATTGCTGGAAATGTTTCTAAACTAGACCTAAATAAGGTAATGAAGATAATTCAAATGATCCGATGATATATAAAAGGATTTAACAATAAATCATCATAAATAAGATAGGTATTAACAATTCATTACAATAAAAAACAAATTAATCAATATCTTAATATTTCACCAATTCAATTAATTCATACAGAAAATGTCATAATTAGGAACGGTGAAAAGGTCTTTTATCACAAAGGGAAAAATGAGCAGATTTCAAAAACTAAACAACAAAAACAGAAATTCAAATTTAAAAAAAAAAAAAGCGAGGCAACTAAGATATTTCCCGACCGTAAATTGAAGAACGCCATCAATTTTTGATTAATTTATGGATTTTTAATTTGTTTACTTGTAAAACATAATTTTCTGGAATTAACTACTTAGTAATTGATATTTGCTATTTGCTAAAAAAAATGAATTAAACTAATCACATATAATTTACTAGAAAACTCAGAAATGGTCTAAGGGCTCAGTGCTAATCTTAGAATAGAATATTTCTTAATAACTATTACTAAAATATGCATATACTTCATTTAGTATTTTTGGGCAACCTAAATGCAGCTTAGTAATTTGCTGAAAATTTGCTAAATTCGAAATTTAGGTTTCAATTTATTATGGGTCGTAAATAGCACCTCAATCGTTCCCGCTCACGATATATGGAAAAAAAGAAATTAGAAATGGTTTAAAAATGGATTAATATGACATAAGCACCAAAAATTGACGACTCTCAGTCGTCACTCTGGCCTTAACCAGTACTAGAAGCCTTAAAAATATAAATCAGTTATAAAAGTTTTGTCACCTTTACACCCTACTGCATAACATAAAGAATAAAAAAAAAAAAAAAGGCAGCCATTTAGGGAAAAATCGACGCCTATTTTCAGAAACAACGTCGATGTATAGGTGAAATTTTTTTATTTATTTTTTTCTAAAAATAAATTTTATTATTAGAAAAAAAAATCTATTGATTGACATTCAATTTTATTCAGATAGAAGAATATAAGAAATAAAAAAAAAATATTAGGAATTATTAGTTAAATAGATTTGATGGTAAGTTTTCAGATAAATTGATTGAAAACGTTCATTGCGCGCTACCTATGGGCGTCTACGGGAAGTTACAGTTCGTTGAGTTCCAGAGTTCTCTGCTAGAAGGCGCTGTCATGAACAAATTGTTTTATCTGACACTGATTTCTTTTAACTCGTTTCAAACGAACCCATGTTCGTTATAAGTAGTATAACCCAAGTTCGTTATAATAACGAATCCATGTTTATTATAAGTAGTAAATATAAAGAACGCTTTTTCTAATAGCGAATAAAATTAACATATTTATAACCAAAAATTCATATCATAGTATGTATTCATAAAATAATAAAAACGCGCAAGAAAAAATAACTTGATGAAAACATATTAACAAGAAAAATGTTAATACCGAGTTGATTATTAGTATTAAATATATATTAATTAAAATTAATAAGTGCAAAAAATATAAACTGTTTTTTTTATAGATTCCGGCACAGAATGAGTATAAAAAGATAAAAAGGAATATTATTTAGAGATTGGACTCAAGACGTGATACAAAATCACCATAATATATAGTTGGCAAGAGTGGGTTATCAGTATATAAATATATCTACAGTAAATCGAAAAATAAAATAGACCAAGGTGAATGAGGTTGGTCGAGATGGCAAAGGTTATAAAAGGCCAATAAAATAAATAGAAAAAAAAATTAAATAATAAAATAATTGGTCAGATTTTTATGCAACTCTACGATATCAATTGAATTTCCATACATTTCAGCTTCTCTGCCATTGGACCGTCCGCTTTTTCCAAAAGGTCAACCAGTAGTCATGGTAATAAAACCTATATTTTAAGTCTTCTGGAAATGAGAATCAATAATTTTTAAAAACCTGGAATCAGTCAGGAATCAATGACATCTAAATTAGACCGATACTTGTTCTTTAATGTTTTCATAAGACTATTATTATTTTTTACGTTTAAAAATTGGTATTATTTCGAAACTGAACATGTTTTATCTGAAGGGACAGCAAAATCGTATAAGAAATAAACCATTAAAATACCATCGAAGGAACAATTAAAAAAGTAGCTTAATTTCTGGGATTTTCCCATATCAATAGAATCCATCTGTATTATTAAAAATACGAAATGCTAAATAAAAATAAAAAAGTGAAAATCTTACTTAAAATTGCTCTCAATTTTATAACTTCGTTTATAACTACTACTCAATTAACAACTTCGTAACTGTGATTTCTCGATAATATGTCAGATTTAATTTTTAAGGCAAGATCTCCACATTATTAGAAGTGTTAATGATCCAACTCTACAGAACAGCTCTTAAAAAATCTGAACTGACACGATTTTCATCATGTGTACAATATTGTATAAAAATACAATACAATTAAAGTGGGAAATAATTTAGAGGTATGAATGTTCTCAAGATGCTTTATTTTCTTTTTACTTAACTTTAATTTTCTTTATCTTGGCTGTTTGCTTATTTTGCTATTACATATTTAATTGATCATTTTATTATTATTTGTGATTAACATATAGCAATGCTCTTATTTTCAACATTATTTTTATTTAGTCTGTCTCTATGTGTGTGAATATATAAATAATGATAAAAATAAGAGTAATGATATATGCACATCACAAATAATAATAAAATGATCAATAAAATATGTAATAGCAGAATAAGCAAACAGCCAAGATAAAGAAAATTATAGTTAAGTAATAAGAAAATAAATCATCTATATATATATATATATATATATATATATATATATATATATATATATATATATATATAACTTATGTTCGTTCCGAGGACTTAAAATAAAAAAAAGGAAAAAAAGGGAACGAAATGACACGCACACTTGTTGAGAAAAGACTGACTTTATTGGCTTAGTAATCCTCTATATATAGTCTTAGGGAGTGTTTACATCTTAGAGTTAGGATTAAGTTGTATAAAGTTACACTGTGTACCTTAACTCCCCCCTGCCAGTTTACGAACACTTCTCGTAAACTTTACTCCTATACTACACTCTGAACAACAAACAAAAACACGAAACAACAAAAACAAAAAAATAAATAAATAAAAATGATACTCTGCCATGTAAAGACCCAAAAATATGAAACATAATACAATAATACAACTAAATACAAAATTCTTATAGCTAAACTTATGAACTATTATACAAAAAGAAATAATGAACAACTTAAGAAATCGACATCTGTCAAAATGAACATAAATCATCCTTTGATACATCCGAACTGCTCCCGTAGAAGAGAGGATACTCACTCATGTCTTATCAGGATTGTCCGGGCTCGCCCAGCGGAATCTTTAATTGTTCAATGTGAACGGTTCTCCGTTTCCTCGGTTCTTTGATACTCTGGATGGTCACTACATTGTGTTCACGTATCACAATCACCTTGAATGGTCCCTCATAACGTACCGCCTCTTTAGTCCTGTTTGATGCCAATTTTCGGTACACGATAGTCCCTATCTTAACATCCTCCATCCTGTCCCGTACCCGGATATTTTCCCGTGCCACCCTTCTACTCTTTTCCGCCGCGATCCTCCTGTGTGCTTTCTCCCGCAGTTTCACGAGCGCTACCCTATTACTCACTAATCGCTCTGCCAACCCTTCGTCTACTACCGTGCTCCCTCCGTCTCTTCGCCGCTCTCGAAGCCCGAAGATTACTTCAAACGGGGAAAACCCTGTAGCCATATGAATCGAATGATTGTATGCTGCTACCGCCTTTGGCATCGCGCAATCAGCCTCCAACCCCTTGTCTACGTGGAACACTCGCAGGTGATCTCCCAGCGTACTGTGCAACCTCTCTATCCCTCCCCTACTCTTGGGGTGTCCCGGTGTGTTAATATGCCAAGCTATCTCCAATGCCTTCGTCTCGTTTCGCAGACTCGCATTATCGAATTCTCTCCCTCCATCGGAAGAGATCGTATCCGGTATCCCATAAAATTGGAACCATGTTCGTAGAGCCGCGATCACTGCCTCTGCCGACCGGTCTTGTACTGGATATGCCATCGCCAGCTTGCTAAATACGTCTAGCACTGTAACCCATTTAAACCCTTTCCACGTGAATGTATCCACCTGCAGGTCGCTTAACGGTGCGCTAGGTGTCGTCGTCTCTTCTTGCTTCCCAGTTGGAGGGTGACGATCATATTTCGTAGTTTGACACACTACACATGCCCTTAACACCTTCTCTATCGTCTTTCGCATTTTCTCCCAGAAGTACTTCCTTTTCAATGCTTGCAAGGTCTCGTTTACTCCTCGGTGGTTCGTCTTCCCCTGGTGGTACGCCAGAGTAACCTCCTCCTGCCGTTCTGGATCTCTGATCGTCTCCACCATGAGTTTGCATCTGACGAACGTCCTATCGATTCCGATTTTCTCGGTCTGCCATAAGCGCTTTATCTTCTCCCAGACCGATGCGTTTCCTACATACAGATAATGGGTGGTTCCTGGTCTGGACGCGTCTTTCAGGGCCCTGCAAATCTGCTCCTCTCTTACTCCTGGATGCGACCATATCGTGTTAATACTATACTTGCCATATTTTGAGTAATCCACCTTCATCAATCCCGACGTCCGGGTTTTCCAGATAATCTGACGTTTCTTGTCATTGATGATTTCCTCCCTCTCCTCCATATCCGTTGGCCTGTCTTCCGTAACACTTCCGTCCCCCGTCGACATCCTTTCTTCTTCTGCTTCCCCTGACTCTGGTTCCCCTTCACCCTCAGGCGTCCATTCCCTTACGAATCTCTGTAGCTCTCCGGAATGTTCCCCTCTTTCTGTCTCTATCGCATTGACCTGCAGCGCTCGAGATAGCCAATCTGCCACAATATTCTCTCTTCCTGGTTTATAAGCCACCTCCATGTTATATTGGCTCAGAAACTCTTTCCAGCGGGTAACTCTCGCCGATGATTCTTTGAGCTTTCCTACCCACAATAAGGGTCGATGATCCGTTTGGACCTTAAATCTCCGCCCAAAGACATACGGCCTAAAGTGTTCGACCGCCCACACAATACCCAACAGTTCGCGTTCTAACGCGCTATAACGCGCTTCCGTCTCCGTGAGGCGTCTGCTGGCATACGCCACTGGTTGTTCCCCCTGTTTTCCGTCCTGCGACAGTACCGCCCCCAACGCGTATTCGCTCGCGTCTGTGGTGATAGTGAATGGTTTCGAGAAATCAGGGAACGCAAATACCGGTTCTTCCTGTAATCGCGACATACACTTTCGAATATTCCCCTCAATCGTAGGCGTTATCACGACTTTGCTCCCTTTCTTCAGAAGGTTATTAAGGGGTACTAAATATTCCGCCATCTCCGGGACGAATCGTCGATAATAATTTAGCGTTCCCAGCAGCCTCCTTATTCCTCTCACATCCGTTGGGATTGCCATCTTTTGGATCGCCTCAACCTTCCGCGCATCGGGTCGTACTCCTTCCTTTGATATATTATGCCCCAGGAAGTTGATCTGGTCTTGCCCCAGAATCGATTTCTCTACAGACAGCTTTAGTCCGAATTGTCTCAGCCGGTCGAAGACGCATCTTAGATCTGCTATATGTTGCGCTTCATTCTTACTGAAGATCAGCAGGTCGTCCATGTAAACCTGGCAGACCGATTCGTCCAGTCCCCGCAAAAACTCGTCCATGAGTCTCTGAAACGTTATGGGCGCGTTTTTCAACCCAAACGGCATCCGGGTAAATTCGAAATGACCCCTTTCGAAAGTAAAAGCCGTCTTATGTTGGTCCCTCGGGTGCATCTTTATCTGGTGGTACCCAGCTTTTAAGTCCAGCGTGCTAAACACAGCCGCTCCTCCTAACCTATCCAAGATATCTTCGAATCTCGGTATCGGGTATTTCTCGTCCAGGGTGTTCTCGTTTAGTTTCCTAAAATCTACCACGACCCTATACTTCTCCCGCTCGCCGTTTTCCGGACTCTTCTTCTTCACTGCCCAAAGGGGGCTGTTGTATGGCGACGTGCTGTCGGTAATGATACCTTGTTTCTTCAAACTCTCCAGCTCTTCCCGGATATGTTGCCGTAGAGCTTGCGGGTACCTTCTCTCCTTGACGTATGTCACCCTATCCTGTTTCAGCGGGATCTCGTGTACCGTTTCCCCCGTTACACTCAATATATCTCCCTCTTGGAAAAAAATATCCGCGTACTCATCTCGCAACGCCTGTCTCCAGTCTTCCCGGTTAATTGCCCCGACTCTAATTTTGTCCTTTCTCAGAACCCTCTTACACCTGTACTTCTTTGTTCCTATCCTAATAATCCATTTCCCGTCCTGATTTCTTATCCGCGCTCCCATTTTCCCTAGCAGGTCGCACCCGATTATTCCCCCGTATTCCCGAGGCATATTCTCCACTACGTGCACCCTCAATTTTCCTCCCTCGGTTCCCCATTTATTCAAATCTATCCCCACTTCCCCTTCTATCTTACATGGACCATTCAAGGTGATTAATCTACATCCACATACCTGTACCTGGGGTATCCTCTCTCCTTCACAAAACGCCTCTATCGCACTCCGACACATTATCGTATTTGAACTGCCTGTATCCACCAAGCACCGTACTCCTCTCGCAACTCTGATAATAGGCAAGCCACCACACTCACTCTCTATGTTATGCACTACCGCGTGGTTGCCTCTCTGCTCGCACTTTTCTCATTCATTATCTCTCGATACCCTCTCCTGCGTTGCTCTTCGTCCGCCGCTTCTTCTGCCGCTCCTTCCTCCTCCAACTCCTCTGTTTCCTGGTTCGATTTCCTCTTCGTCCGTCTCCGAGGCTTCCGATGAGCCTATCGACTCAGATGGTGATCTGCTCCTCTTCCACATTCTTTGCGCATTCACCTCCATGGGTTCCCCTCGATTTGCTTCACCGCGTCTGCTCATGTAGGGACACTGCCTCGCAATGTGTCCTTCGGTGCCGCATTCGAAACATCTCGTTCGGGGGCACTGGGCTACCAGATGTCCCGTCTTTCCACATCCATGACACCTCCTGTCTTCCCTTTTCCAGATCTTCTTCTCCGGTCCTTGCCTCCTTTCTCGTGCCATCGTCCTCTCCCGTCCAACGAATTCCGTCTCTCTTCTCCTTCCCATATCTGGCCTAGGTTTGTTCCTACTTGTCTCGGGCCTCCTGTAAGTTACCCTACTCCATCCCGTTTCTGCTTCCTCTCCGAATCTCGCCTCTTCATCCCTGGCACTAGCGTCTACCATCTCCTGGGCACATTCGATGAACGTTTTGTCTCTAGACAGCCCCTCTTTCTTTCCCGTGTCTCTCGCTAGCTGCACTTTCAATATAGTTGACAAAAACGCCATCCTGCCCTCCACCTCGGCTGCGTTCAGAGTTTCTCTCATCTTCTCGGTTATCTTGTTGTATCTGGCTAATAGCGATCCCGCATACTGCCCATTCGTTTGGTAAGGCTTCTTCGTCTCCCTGAACATTCGAAAAATATCCTCTTCTGGGGCCCACCGGCCTCCCCCAAATGCCTTTTTCAGCCTGTCCTTCACTATGATCCAAGGTGTATCCTCGTCCGCCTGAATTAGGTTAAGTATGTTCCTTTTTACTCGACATACTAACGCTGCTCTCAGTGCGTTCGCATCCATTGGGTCTATGAGGTCTTCCGCCAACTTTGCCTCTATGCGTGTCATCACACGGTCGCCTCCCTTGAGAAAATGATTTAGCTCACCGATTTCTCCGTTGAACCTTTCTAGATCTGTGATCGCCTTTCTTAGATCCTGCGATGTCGCCGTCTTTATCTTTAGCCATTCTAGGGCGTTTGCTTGTGCTGCCGCCAAATTCGCGTGCGCCGCCGCCATGGTTTCCGTTGGCAACGCTGGGATGTCCTGTGGTAGTATCAAGGTTGCCGGCCGCACTATCTCATCTGGCATACTGTAACCTTCTCACTTGTCCTGGTCAATTTAAAAAAAAACAGACGCGAACAGCGTGAACATAAAAAAACACCAAGAGAGAAAAAGAAAAAAAACAACTCTCTATTCCGAGTATGGCCTCCCGGGTTTCGGCACCACTTATGTTCGTTCCGAGGACTTAAAATAAAAAAAAGGAAAAAAAGGGAACGAAATGACACGCACACTTGTTGAGAAAAGACTGACTTTATTGGCTTAGTAATCCTCTATATATAGTCTTAGGGAGTGTTTACATCTTAGAGTTAGGATTAAGTTGTATAAAGTTACACTGTGTACCTTAACTTATATATATATATATATATATATATATATATATATATATATATACCCTATAAATAGATGGATAAATAAATAAATGGATAAATAATACGTAACTTTTGCATAAGTTATTACGTATGTACATACTATATATATCCTACTACTATAGATACTAATAACTTATGCAAAAGTTATGTATTATGTATATTTAATAATGTATGCAAAAGTCTTTCATATTTTGACAATAGTAATTTAGAATTGGTTTCGTTTAAGAGATACAATGGAGAAGAACAGAACAATATTTGATATTTTTTAATGAAGCTATTTTAAAAGATTTTATCTATTAGTTACTTAGACCCACCCACTACTGTCTGGTCCAAAATATTATAAAAAAGGATAAAGTATTATTTTTGATACACCATAAAGGATTACGGCAATATTATTATTATTAAAATCATATACAAAATGATTATTAATTATTAATTAATCATATCGGAAGAAAATAATTAAACAGTGGACTGAGAAAAGCTCACAGCGAGATCAAAAGTATTATTCGAAATTGATTCGTATCAGCAAATTAATTTTGATTTTAGGACGGACTTCCTGTGTTTTTAAATAATAAGAAATACAATCGAGTTCTTCCCCAACAATTCACATCTTTAAACGATAATCATGATACTGAAGAGCACACTTGAATCTGGAAACAGCATCGAATCTTTACTTCTATCTTAAATCTAAAGTTCTAGGCCAGGAATGCATCGTGCAGCATTCAAGCGCCACATGTGTTAAATCCAGTTGTTGCTATTCTTTTTGTAAATATCTAAACAGCGATTAAAATGTGCTGACCGTTAAGGACTTAAAAACCGTTCTTGGCAAGATCTTGTACAGTCCAAGGACGGTAGAGTCACGTGTTGAAGGTATAGAATGTTACTCAATCTTATTTACTTAATCTAATAATAACCTTTTCCTCAAAATTAACCGCCTTCTAAATTCTGCCACCCGGGACAAGTGTCCCCTTCCCTCCCCTATTTCCGATCCTGAGGTCGGCATTCTTGAAGTTTGTCTCTTAATGACGCCACTGCCTTAACGGTCCAATGAGCCGAATATTAATTTCCACCAAAGGGGAGGGGAGAATGAAAACATTGGTCTACGTTACCTATTCGTACGTGTTTTATTACTACCAGTTAACTAATTTTAATGTATATAAGAATGTTTGTTTATCAAAACCATTCTAATGGTTTTAATAAAAAAATTTAAGTTAAAAATTTTTTTTTCCCATGCATTTTACATTGATTATATTTTTTTATTTAGCTACGAACTATGATATTCCTATCTAATTAAAAACGATCCCAATAATGTTAATCGAAGTTCAGTATTTTAAGAAAAATAAAAATTTGTTGGGACTATTTTTGTGATAAAATCATTTTTAATTTAGTAATATTAATATTTTCTCTTGTACATTTTACTTTATCATAATTATTTTTATTTTCCAACAGACTTTGATATTTCCATTTTATTAAAAATTACTCCACGAATGTTAATCGAAGAAGTTCTGAAATTTGAGAAAAATAAAAATAAAAAAATGTTTTGAAACTATTAATGAGAAGCAAAGAAAAATCTATATATTTTAATAGGCAAGCAGTTTTTTGTCGTACCGATTACTCCGCTTATATGTATAGTAGAGGAGAAATATATATATCATTGGGCAGGTATTGTCGTGTAGATGTGCACAATATAAAAATTGTTCACGTATTTTCCCGTAAAGCCAGACAAATCTCTTTGTCTTTATTTCTGGCTTTTCCATGATTATTCTCTTGAACGAGTTATGATTTTGTTGCTTTCATTTTTTGTTTTTAGGGTTTGAACCTATTGTGCCTGTGTACCAAATCGAGTACCCTGTGCGTTATAGCGGCTGCGCAATAGCCGAAAAAACATTTCTTCCATAGAGTGCAGCGCCAAAATGGCTCAGAATACTTTGATGAAACCTGCCTCAAGTCCTCTCCTTAAAACCGTTTAACTATCCATACACCGAATAAGTCCCCGAGAAAAAGAAGGAAAAATGTTATGACGAAAAGAATATATTATTTGCAAATAACTCGAAAAGGATTATTCGTCAAATATACAAATGCTCTTACAACGAGTGATGGTTATTATATGTTTTGCTGTATTTGGTAATCGGGTTAAATTTTCGATGTGCATATTTCAATTGTTCTACGCGTTTCAAAGTCTCTTGAGACCCAAAAAAAACACGTGTTTTTGGCCATTGGCCTGTCTGTGTGTGTCTTTCTCTGCCATGATTGCTTTTAAACGGTTTACTAATTATATTTTGAACTTTAATTAATTCGATTTTTAATTTAAATTTACATTTTAACAATAGCAGAACAAAACATTTTCTGCTCATTTTAATTGTGTGTATATATATATATATATATATATATATATATATATATATATATATATATATATATATATATATATATATATTACAAAGCTTATATAATACAGCATTTTTGGTAGAACTTCGACCACTGGGCGATCCTATTATTTATTAAAACAATACAAAAACATATCCAATGTAGATTTACAGGTTTTCCTGTACCACTTTATATAAATCGAGGAAATTTTCTTAATCTATTAAAAAAAAAAAAAAAAAAAGAGAAAACATGTTGGTATATGTTTTAGTTTTTATTATATGTAATAAACAATAAACAATAAATAATTGTTGTATTATATCCAAATATTATACAATATTATAAATTGAATTATGCATTAAATATGTTATTATACAGAAATGTATATCACAACATTTAGTGAGCTCACTCAGCATTCGTGCAAGCTGAGAAAATATAACAACAGATAAAACGATCATAGCACTAGAAATTTATACACTGATTAAAAAGCTGTGAGCACAGGTAAATTCAGTAAAACGTTTAAGAAATTCAGCACATTCAGAGATATACAAACGTGTGTTTCACCTAGTGTCGAAACTTGTAAAGGAAAAAACGATTTCTTGGACGGAATAAAACTGGCATGGATAGGGTATGTCGTTTTAAAGAGAAATTGTTATTACCGATTACGTGGTACAGAATGTAAACTATTAACAAACAACAAGGTTAATGAACGAGCTCGCCAGATATACATTTAGAACCGGTTAAATGAATTAAAAAGCCACAGAGAAAAATCCGCTGCAGATGGTACCTAGGATAGGTCGCTTGCTAGAGAAGTTTAATTACCTATAAAAATTGGTTCGGTGTAACTTGAGAATTGAAGAAACGAGGAAATTCCTTAAGGTAGTAATCGTTCTCTTTTCGATTAATTCAATAGCTTTGAGCCCTTCGCATGTACCTCCTCCCTTAAAATTACATAATAAAAGCATTTTTTCGTTCTCTCTGAGAGACACTATGAGCAAGTTAGTTAACTTAGAGACAGATATTACCCGGCTAATGCCAGACAAAATGATCACCTTGAAGTGAATTTCATAACATTTCTATAGCAGCAAAAGAAATAGAGGAAACTAAGAAACTGATATAACTTCCATACCGTGAACAATCGTAATTCGTTAACTTGGGACTCGTTATGTATGGCATGACGCTATTGTAGTGAGTACGCCAAATGGGTGCCATTATATCTCAAAGGTAGTTATAGGAATAGTTTTAAAAAAAAATGCCAAAAACTCGAAATGATAAAATTACCAGTTTTTCAAAATAGACATAACTTCTAATTTATATACATAAACATAAAATTAGGTTGAATCTATTAGCGAAATCAAAGACCATGGTTCTCAAATTTTTTTGTCAGACGGCACACTAAAAACACGAAAAAAAATTCAAAACACCCCGGTTATTATTTATTATTATTATTCTTATTTTGATAAATGAAATATTAAACCTCAGAAGTTAATAAAATAGATATATAAAACTGTAATAAAAAAACCATTAACCAAGTAAAGCTTCCTCGCCATTTCTATTGGGCAAATAATTACATACATTTCAAGGCCAATGAATAAATCTAAAGTAAAAAATCTACGGGACGAGCCGTTTTTGAAAAATTAGCGCATGAATAAGCAAAAGTAGTTGATGGGATTTGACAACACTGACACCGAGCCACTTTAACACCAATCCCTAACTTTTATCCACCTTTGGATCAAATCGGACAAGCCATTTTCGAAATATAGGTGGGTCGAGGAAAATACGTTTGCGCATTCGTAAGCGAAAGTGGAGAATGTAATTTAGTAAAAATGAAACTGGAACATTTATACGCTAATCCCCAACTTTCCTTCAATTTTGGGCTAAACCGGACGAATCTGGCAGAATTGATAATAAATCATTGTTATACTAATCCCCATCTATCCTCCAGCTTTGGGCCAAATATGGCAAGCGGTTTTCGCATGCGTAAGCGAAAGTTGTGAATGGAATTTGATAAAATTGATATGGGACAATTTAGGTGCCTACCCGCACACTCCTGGAAATTTCAACATCGGATTAACGCTAGTAGGAGTTATGCCCGTCACACGCCTAAAACGTAAAACGCGATTGGAAATTTTCGTTTCTATGGACAAATGTTTTTATCATTCCCTGCGTGAATACCAAGCTTACCAAGCTTGGATTACAAATTGACTCGATTATTTATGCAATTTAATTTAATACTTAAATTTGATTATGTCAAAATTCTGCCTTGTGGCGTACTTGCGGCATCCAATGGGAATTGCGGCACCTACTTTGGGAATCATATACTCAAGTTATAGTCGCACTAAATTCCGGGTTCTTTTATACTTTGTGAGGAGGGAAGAATAATCAAAATATTCCAAGCAAGCGTAGCGAATTACGTTTCGATTTTTCATTCAAAATAATTCCAGGAAATTAAACTCAATCGTAGGAGATACTCAATGATTGAAAACAAGAGGATGATAATTTATCATTATTTTGGATAAATTAAAAGAAGTTTTTACAGGAAAAGTTTAATATGCAAAATTTCAGACAATGGAAATGCACTATGAGCTAAACTGATCTTATACATCTTATACTGATAACAGTAGAAAAATAAAAACGTTATAAAATCCCCTAAAGCGTCTGGAAATAAAACGACGACCATTTTCCATTCGAGCACTACGAGCCAGTTTCAATTTAAAGTTTTTAGTTCACGGTTTGTATAAGTAAAAGTAAAATTACAAATTTTAATAAACGCTTCGGACAGAACAAAAATAGCATTCTAAATTTGAATAAACATTTAAAAAAAAAAAAAACTGAACATAATGCTGATAGGCTATCGTCAAAAAAATAACCTGGTTTTCTACATTGACATTGAGAAGGAACTATTTAATACTTCAAACTTTTAAGTTTAAAATAATACTTTAAACTTTTAACTTTCAAGATTTTTAACTATAACTGCTCGTCTGTTGGTCTTCACACACCATACTAAAATAAAAATGTTAAATACATATTACATAATGTTAAATACATAAAAATGATTTATAATTTTTAATTTTGTTAACTTCTTGAAATTCAATATTAAGAATTTAATTGCATGAGGGAAAGTAACAAGAAGGTATACTTTAAAGATTCGATGGAAAAAGGTTATATGGTTCTTCTCTATGGAAACTGGGGTACTTCTATTCATGTAAATAGGGTAGGTGTGTACACTTCTGAATCATTCCATACCACTTCAAAAGTTTTTATTAAAATTCACCTTGACTAAGAAATGCTATTTAAAGGTTTTGATGTTTTACTTAATTTACTCAAGAATGTTGATGTATTTGGATGTAAAGTTTTTAATGCCGAGATGCCAGAAGTACGTGGTAAGATACAATATTGGAACTTTTTGATCAGTGAATATGTCCAATTTTTTTTCCAAGACGGACATTAAAACTTTTGATTTAAATAATTAGTTTCCTTGTTAAGTTTTATATTCCATATATATGGTACTAAAATAGATGAAATTTTTGTACGCTATTTATGTCTTTATTTATATTATTTCTTCATTATCATGAATGACCAAGATATGGGCATGTAAAACCTCTAATCGTTCGAAAATTTGAAATAAAATGGAAGATGGTAATGCCGAGTTTCTAGGAACATCTTCTGGTTACAAAGTTACCTGTGACTTGGGTGCAAGTTAAAAAAAAAAAAAAAACAAAAAAAAACGGCCTAGTGGTTTCAGAGAAAAGCAGTGGACTTTTCAAATATTCCTAATGTGTTACAAATAGTTTTTTGTTTCTACATTAAGCAGGAAAAATGCCATTATTTGTATTATTGCATACTGTAGCTAAAATAAATCTATTAATATCTATCATAACTATTAAAATAAATATTAAAAAAATTATAAATAAATATTAAAAAATTACGATATTATTGGGAAATAATTTTTTTGTGAAACACCATATTTTACGTTAAAATTCATCTAGTTTGATAACATTTTTTTTTCTATATTATTAGCTAAAATCCCATTATTCAATATCGTAGAGCTAGTATCATTAGAACTACTTTAAAAAATGTATTCCTTTGGTAAACATCCCGCCTTTGATTCATAATATTTTTTTTTTTGTAAAACACCGTATTTTAAATGAAAATTTTCATTAGTTGACACATAACATTTTTTTGTAAAAACTTTACGTGGCTCTAAATAAAAATAAAATAAAAAACTAGTTGAGATAGAACTTAGAAATTTGGTGTATAATCATATATATATATATATATATATATATATATATATATATATATATATATATATATATATATATATATATATATATATATATATATATATTTAATATTTATTTATAATTTTTTTAATATTTATTTTAATAGTTATGCTAGATATTAATAGATTTATTTTAGCTACAGCATGCAATAATACAAATAATGGCATTTTTCCTGCTTAATATAGAAACAAAAATCTATTTGTAACACATTAGGAATATTTGAAAAGTCCACTGCTTTTCTCTGAAACCACTAGGCCGCTTTTTATATATATATATATATATATATATATATATATATATATATATAAAAAAAAGCGGCCTAGTGGTTTCAGATATCAAAACCACGATATATATATATATATATATATATATATATATATATATATATATATATATATATATATAAAGATAAAACATTCTAAATTTCATCAAAATCTGAGATGATGGGTGTCATATGTATGGGTGACAAGGAACACCCCTTCTTTTACTTAATGCTCTCTAATTTGGCTGATTATAACATTTAACAATAAAAAAGATTTTCGTCAGGTTAGAAGAATTGCTAAAGGTGTGTAATTGAAAGCGAAAAGCGCGAAATGTATTTGTGTCCACGAGAGGAGTTGTATCTTTTCGGAGTAGGGTAGCCGGACGGTAGAGCGCAGGTTTCATAAACAAACCAGTTTCAAATTGGCACACTAAATTTTCTCTTGACCAAAAAAAAAAGTAATTTTTAATTCAAAATTCATTTGCTAAACAGAAACAAACTGTTGTTTTTTATACAGAGAGTTCCACCAATCAACTGAGATACTCGGAACTACTTTTGAAAAAGTGCGACATAAAAAATAATTGACCAACAGAGGATATTGTCGAATAAATGCAAACTATGTTATTTGTGATAAATTCGTATAGGGTTGCTGAAAACAAAGTTTTGTTTAGAGTTGTGATAAATCACGGCAACAAACCATATCTCGTAATAGAAATGGTTTTCCGAATATTGTCTCGTGACGCTAGCAGAACCGTACTATAGTTTGAAGAGAGTGAAGAGCGCATTATTGTATTTTTTAAAATTTTATATAATAGAATCTTTTGTCACTTCTAAACATTGTACTCATTATAAAGTTACTCCAATTCATATTTGATTTTATCTTTTTACCGAAACTTCTTAATTTCATTGCTAAATGAAAAATTTAACAAAAATCGTGGTTTGATTTTTCTTTCGAACTAAATATACGTTTTGGCCAAGTGAGCTTCCGTAAGAATAAATTATATAGTAATAAAATGATGAAGTAAGACTGTTTTAATTAATCATTTAATCAATACACAACATTCGAGGTAATTACAGTTCAATGTTGCTTGAGGCATTTATTCCGGAGCAATTCCTCGGCGCAGAAGAAGTCTTCAATCTTCAAGTCTTCACCGAAAGAACGTAATCATCTTGAAGTACCATCAAAACAAATCAACCACCGCTAAGAGCAGTTATTAACAAAGAGATCATTATTACGTGCCTTGCGGCGTGCGGTCGAACCAAGACAATCTGCCATCGCAGCTTTTTTTGACGAAATCAGACTCCAATAATGGGCCAAAATAGGGTCGATGGAGCAGCGTCCGATCTCGCGTAAAAAGGATGAACCCATTTTCGAGCCAATTGCCCCGCCGTCCTTCAGCCATGCCATTACTTTATCGTCTGCACGTCGTTGATGATATGGTCGGCCATTCTTCGCTCATTCATCGAGGTCCTGTTATCGCGAGTCGAAAACAGGATGTTTTGCACCGGCGTCGTTAGCGAAACGCTAGACAATGGTCAGAAGGATAAAACAAATTTTTAAGACGGCAAAAACATTTACAAATATTTTAAAAGCTTATTATCTCAATTTAACAACCGAGAATAAGGTTCATTATAAGCCAATTACAAGTAACATATCTCCTCCTGCCTATGTTTAAATTTACTTAGATAAGCACTTAGCATAATTCAAATCTGTTAAGGCGCTTCTGGAAGATTCTCAATAAGAAGCTTTGCACCTCTTAAGTTAAAGTTTACTAGAAACTTTACCTTAAATTAAGTTTCGCCAACAGGCATTTTTCATGACTTAAATTTACTCTCTCAATCACTAGATACATAAGCTACCAATTACCGAGATTTTACTCACTGTAACTATATAGGTATTATCATTTATATTTTAATGAACACCTCAGAGGCAAATTATCTTAAGTCCAATTTAGCAAAATTTGATTTCATTAACATATTTGCATTATTCTGGACATATTTTTAGAGTATAACAATCGTAACTAAGTTGAAAAGGTAATAAAATATGCAACACTTAAAATATAAAGATCTAAGACAGCCAACAACAAGCAATAGATTGCGATCTGAAACTTCTTTTTACTCTACTTTAAAACTTTCCAAAGAGCTTCCTACAGTACAATATTGTACAGCTGACCTACAGCATTATTGTACCAAATGTTTAGACGCCATTACAAATCAAAAGCAAGAAAACAGATTAAAACCCTGGAAAGGGTATCTCTGGACACTGTTTTTCTATATGTCTATCCAGGCTTTTCACCCCTCTTTCTCAACTAATTATTAAAACAATTATTATGAATTTCAATTTTATTTTGTAAAACAATGTTGAATAATATATGACAACGAATTAAAACGGAATACAAAATTCGGGTATTGTCTAAAAACGTATGAGATATTAATCTTTCAATACTGACTCTCTTCAAAATTCATGAAAGGGATGGTTTCATACAAACTTGCCTGGAATATGAAGTTATGTATAGAATTAAATATTACATTAATTATTTTAAACAGATTTTGTCTTCGAAACTGCTAGCTTACATCACCGAAAATCTATGTAAATCATTTGTCTCCTTATGTTCCCCCAACGATGAACAAACAAAATTCGAACAATGTTCTATGCAAATCCTAACACTCCCACTGTCGCTCGTCTCTGTTACGTTACTTTGTTTTGTTTTTTTTCTCTTTTAAAATCGGAAAGATTTCGTATTGTCGATTCTCATTCAGACAACGCCTTCTCAATTTTACTAAAATGGGATTGGGGAAGAACAATGGAATAACGGGCGTGAGCTAAGATTCATTTTTGTCTTCCTCACGACTTTGCCGCATAAATATGCCACCGACTTCCCAAAAGGCTCATTCAAAATCGAAACCGGTAGCCACTTCCTCCACGGGTCTGCAAAGTAACAGGAATATAATACCGTTAATGACAGTCACATAACGAAACATGGAGGAAATGCATAAATCAATAAAAGATAATAAGAATTCGTTGAAATGAATTTCAATGCGATGGTCTGTAACCAGTAATACGTACATTCCGAAGCATCTGTTGCAATGATAATTCATTTTAATTAAAGTTTCTATTTTGAAGAATGTATTTTAATTTTGGCACTAAAGAATAGGCTGAAAGAGATCGATAATATAAGCATTATTCTCTAGTTCTTAGTAAAAACGACCATTTTGTATTTTTCAGGTAATAATTTTATTTTTTTTTATTTATTAATTTATTTTTTTCACAAAACTTTTATTATTTTAATATAGATACCATATTTTAATCATTTTATTAAACACATATCAGGTATGACCACTCACATGAATTTATTTACAGCTTTGGATGGAAAGCCCAACACAAAATTTGTTTGCTGTATCTTCACTAATTTAGTCCGATTAACAGAAGGCAAGTTTCATCAAAATCGTTAGAGCTGTTTTGGCGCTATAGTCTAGAGATGGGCAAAAAGTACTCTTGATTAACGAGCACAGAGTATTTTACTCGAATACTCGGTACTCGTTTCTCAAGAGAAATGTTTGACCGTTTCTACTACAGTCTATAGAAAAACATGTGTTCTGCAATTGCGCATATGGTGCTCGGTTTTGTACATCGGCCTCGGGGACAAAAACCCAATAAAAAAAAACAAACAAATAAAAAAAAAAGTTTGTTCGGACTCAGGAGGCTTTGAAACATATAGACTGTTGAAAACTGAACATAGAAAATTTGATCCGATTAAAATACTTTCCTTAACTAGTAGCGGTTGGAAAGCAAAAACACCATATGACAGGATATCATCGGATTTAGTCCTTTTTATTATAAAAATAATTTGAAGTTTGAGCTAATAACTTAAGAATACAAGCAGAATGAAAAATGTTTTGATGATGGGGCACATACCCGAAACATTTACATTGTTTGAATTTTACTTGTGATGTGAACACGCAATAAAATATCTGATGTGGACAACACATGACTTCCTTGTACGCCTATTAAACTATAAATCGGTGGCTCGAAAAATCCTCAATTTGGTTACTAGTTTCCGAAGATTGCAGTATCTCAAAAACGACACTCGGCCTCGCAACATCCATCTATTGACACATACATACAAATGGAGAGGAAAACCAGTATTTTATACTCAATTTTAACACTTAAAACAAGTAATAAAAATATTTAATTGGATTGGAAACCAAATTGCGTTTGTAACCTTTATTACCGAAACATATGATTTATTTATTTAATGTAAATATAATTTTTGATGTAAGCTTATTATGACCTTCAAGTAAAGTACCCTTTTCGGCTCACCAATTTTAACCAAAATATAGTAAATACATTCATATCGATATAAAAGTCCTATTTACCAAATTTTAGATAATTTACATTATATTTTAATATAATTTTTGATGAAAGTCTAATATGACCTTCAGGTAAAGTACCGCTTCCGGTTTTCCAATTTAGACAAAATCTAGTATGTTATTTAAATCAATATATAAGTTATAAATACCAAATTTGAGAAGTTTTGCAAAGTATATTAATATAATTTTTGATGGAAATCAATTATGACCTTCAAGTAAAGTACCACTTCCGGTGACCAAAAAAGGAGGTGACCAAAAAAGGAGGTTCACAACTAGATTTTACAACAATACTAAATACAAAATTTCAACTTTCTACGGTTAACCGTTTTTGAGTTATGCGAGATACGAACGTACGTACGCACAAACGCCACGACGAAAATAGTCAAAATGGATTCAGGGATGGTCAAAATTGATATTTCCGTTGAAATCTGAAAACCGAAAATTTTCGCGATTACAATACTTCCTTTACTTCGTACAAGGAAGTAAAACTATTGGAAAGTCATATTAGATCCTCCTTTTATTATGCATTATTTATTTTTTATTCAAATAATATAAAATAATATTTGTAATCATATTGGCCTAAAAAAATATACTTAATAAAAATGTAAGAATGAAAATTCATTAATTTTATTACATTAATAACTTATAAATAATTTAACTTGCGGCATTTTTTAAATAACTATAAGAAAGAATTTGAAGTGTTTTTACACAGAAGCAATTAGATCCTTGCTACGCAATATAGAAATTCCTTAGTTACAGAACCCTAATGGCACTCGAAATGAGTAAACAGCATGGCATAAACGACATACCTCAGTATTTGTCATTGAAGAAAGCTGAACAAATAGTAAATAAATTGATAATAGATGACATACTTCAATGACATCTTCACAACAGGATACTAATAGTCATGATATTATACAGTATTTAGATAGCGTGTGCAGTATTAATTCGTATGCTTGAAATGATTAAAAAAGAATATTTAATTGATTTAGTAAAATGTATTTATATTTAATTATAAATACTCTATGTGACAAATAACTTGCTTATACAAACACTTGGACATCCTAACAGTTTCAGATACTGCCACAGTATACTACAAAAATTTCTACAACAGACTTACTTGCAACATGAAGACCTTAGTACAAACACTGACATCCACCATGAACACAACCCAACGACTTTTTAGTGTGCAAGCATTCGACGGTGGCCAAGAGACTTGTTAAGTTGACCGTTGTAAAACGGATGAGCGCAGATTTGCTTATAGCAAAAATAATATGCAGATGTAAAATTAATGTACTGCGCACTTTGTAAATAATAATAATAATAAATTTGTAATTATTAATATATATATATATATATATATTAATAAATTTGTAATTATTAATATATATATATTATATATATATATATATATATATTATTAAATATATATCCATATTTAATTAATTAATGAGAGCAAAAAAAAAAATCCCATGTTAGGATGCTATCGAAAAGTTTTTCAAACTGTACTTTTAATTTATGATATTATGACAATTTATGATACATTTGAATATGTAGAAAGTGCCGGAGAGAGTTAATAAAACGAATAAAAGTCTTTTCAAGAGAAATTGAAATAGAAATAGTTATTCAAAGAAGTATCCATTCCCTCCGCTTACCTTATACGAATCTAGATTATATACTGCAACTCACCTGAAATAATAAATAAAATATTATTACAAGTGAATATAAAAATAACTGTAATTAAATTTAATAAATTAATAAGTTAACTCAAGATTATTCAATTAATCGTCGTTGTTTCTTTGGATATTTTCAGTATATGGAACCAGGCTTAGAACAGCTTCTACCCAAATGATTAGCTTAAAGTATCCAAATGATTTTTTTTTTTTTTTTTTTTAAACTTCCATGTGTCTGATAAATTAATTAATACGAGCGAAAGCGCAAAAAGACGGGCAGGCATTGCTGTTAAGATATTACCTACTGGAAGATCCCAACACAAAGTTCAAAGTTTCTCAAATAGTTACTTAACTAACTAGTCAGTTAATCAGTTAGTCAGTTCCTACAATTCAGACAACATCGGGGCAGAAAAACATAAATGCTGTCATAAAAAGACTAACCAAATAGGCACAGAGCATCACTAAAAGTCATACACTTCATAGAATAAAGTCAGTTCAACATATATAAAAAGTACAAAGTTAGTTAAACATACATACATAATACAAAGTCATGCTGAACTGACTGAATGATTCTCTGGTAATTTTAAATTTTGTAATTAAAAAAAAAAAAAGTCAATTTATACAAAAAATAAAGTGCTTACAATTTTGATCTTACTTTATATATTTCTTTCCAAGATTTGAATTTGTGCCAAACTTTCATTAAGAATCCTATTCAGTAGAGTTTGAAGAAGATAAGTTACCCTCCCCTTCCATCTTCCATTTTTTTTTTATTACATTTTTAACTATAGAATATTTTAATTTTAGGCTTGCAAACTAAAGATTAAAAATCCACAAACGAACACTGAAGAAATATTATAATATATTTGTAATACACCAAATAATACTAAGAAGAAAAGTTACAAGTTGTATTTAAAAAAATAAAAAATAAAGATCTTGTAATTTTTCGCAATGAATCTAAATTAAATATTTTAGGTCCCGAGATGTCTAAGTAAAATCTGAAGAAGGCGTAAAACAGCTGTAATTATTATTTTTTTTTTAGTAAATCATTTTAATTTTTAATGAAAAAAAAATACAATTATTTCATTAAAAATTAAAATGATCCGAAAACTTTGACTACTGAGTACCATTACCGTCTGAGTGCAATGTCGGAGATGGTAATGATGCCAAATTACCTTTTTTTTGCCTAGCATGAATTGAGGAGCGTTGCATACAAACATTGCAACTAAAGTTGTTTCCCTTTATTTATTTATAAGTTGCAATTAATTCAAACTGTTTAATTCTAAGAGTAATGCATATGAAAAGGGAGATGATAATACAATAGATTCGATGATGCTTGAAATGGCAAAATTTTGACTGTATATTAGAATTTTAAATTAATTTTAAATAGTTAAAACTAAAAAAGGACTTTTTTGATCGACATTAACTTCCTGATTTAATATTTTATTAGCTATGAAGCGTGAGGAGCAATAATTTGTTTATTTTATCAACTGTATTAACAATGGGACCATGAACTGTTAGTAGTAGTATACAAAAAATTAATATTAAGGTATGTCGGCAAACCCCATCTCTGCTGTGGATCACCTGGATTAATCGAATATATAAATACATATGAAATGTAGCCACAGTTACTAAGTTATTAATACGAAAATTTTAACCTTTTATAGGAGCAACTTAAAATTTCTATAATTGGAGGCCGTTAATGGAATCCTTAGCTGTCTTAAACTATTACAGGTACGAACACTTATACAAAAACCAATTAAACCAAGGTTTAAATAATCCTGAGATTTTTTCATAAATGAAGTATTTAAAAGACCAGATAACTTTATGACCTCCTTTAGCATACTAAGAATGTAGACAGATGGCAATACTATTATTTTTCGCAAATTCGAGAAAATATTTTTATTGAACAAGGTGAATCACCTATAATTGTTATCAAAGAAGACCAATCAGTCAGTCACCTTAAAATTAAACCGAAACCGTGATTGTTCTAGAGGGACTCGGATAAACATTTCTGCCGGTTTAAAATTATTATAATTAGTTTAAAAAATATTTTTGATTGTGAAAAAGTACAGAGAATATATTATTTATACCAAGAATACTTATATTCTTGTATAATTTAATGTATAATTCTAGAATTATATGCTTTCTGGGCCTAATAGCTTCAACGGGTATGAACTCGGAGATTGTTAAAAACAGCGGCTTTTCGTAGCGGGACCCTCCCTCCCTCCCTAATCTAGCAAGCCTACCTAAATAACTTTCTGATCTATTTTCTTATAGGGAAAGAAGGAGTGGACTATTACAATAGACAATATTCTAATGTCCCTCTACTCGATAACATAGTCCGTTCCGATTTAATAAAAAGGCAGGATCTATCGGAGCCTGTATCAATGTTAAAATCGACTATTTTTGTTATAAGGACCTCTCGAAGGACCTCTATTCTCGCCAAAAATAGGATTATTTGTAGAGCGTTACAATATATGTATAAATTAAATTGAAGTCCATAGTAATCTTATTGCACAGTTTACTATAAAAAAAAATAAAAAAAAAAAATAATAAAAAAAAATCACAACATATAAAATATTAAGACTGACAAATTTATTCATATTGGCATGATACAAAAAAAAATAAAGGATACCAGATCATAAATTCCTTGGACAACGCAACGATTAGTCCAGTTTGACAACGTTTCTTGCTTGGTCATTATAAATTCTATTTTTATGTTATGTCACAGTAAAAGTATAACGATTTTACAACGGAGGGGAAAAAAATCTGGAAAGATTACAAAGTGCAAGACGTTGCCATTCAGGTTTCAATTAACTTGATTTATAGTGTTAATTAATTAAAAATGTAAACAATTTTAATTAAGAAAATATTAATCTCAAAACGAAATAAAGAATAATAATAACAATCAATATTAATACCATTAAAAAACTACCATGAAAAATTGTTATCATTAAATATGATGATGTGGGGTAACTGCGTAATTGTCTCGTTAAATCCAAACCTTCAACTGTTAAGAGCTGTCCTTAACAAAGCACGAAGCCTTAACACTGATGTAACAGAAATCAGTCACGAATGTTCGCTAAGGCTCGTAAAGTATAACGAATAGTAAAAATATTAGTTCCAACCAGTTGATAAAGTTTATCTACCAGTAGGCCTTTTTTTTCCATCTTTTCTTTTTTGCCGTTAGCGGGACCTACTACAGTAGCTATTCTTCAAAATAATTTGTACATTTTTTCTTGAAATTTTTCCATTTTTTAAGCGCTTGTAATCCAGCAAAATATGATAGTAGGGGCAAGTGCAGACCTCTGTTTTGTGACAAGTGTGTGTGTGTTGTACATTTGCCAATACTATCATGGTTTGTCGAGGCAACTAAGGACTAGGGAATAGAACAAAATTTTTAAAATACATTTATTAAATTATATTCCACATCCCATTTTTATAACTCAATAAATATCATCAAATGTGAATCTCAGACAAGCTCTAACTTTTTTCGATGATCCCAACAGTATACTTGCCCCAAAGCCGCTCCTGTTTGAATAATGAGCCATTCACATAACTTGTACGCACTAGTTCCTGCCTTAACTACTATTAAATTAAATTATCAATCTCATCAATATGGACATGGTTGAAACGTAGGCTTGAATGTATAATTAAATAAAATCGTCTAAGGAAGATTTTTTAAAAAAAGAGGAAAAATCTAGCTCCAAATATAAAAATTTTACAATCGTGTAAAGTCGGACTTTGTAAAATTTAGTGCGCACATGCCCCAGTATTTACTGATTTTATTTTCTAAACAAGTTTTTTTTTTAATGTCCGTTTATGAATGAAGTAAATAGATGTTATTATTATTTTAAACTATATAATCATCTGTTCTCACGTTTCTCTAGGTAAGATTCTGACCAAACTTTTAATCTTCAACTACAATATCTAATAAACTATCTTTTGGGACTTTATGTTCCAAAAGGTAAATAGATTCATTTTTCATTCCATTGAAGTATCGAGAATTCAGCAATAGATGACTTTTGAACCATTACTTTCTAGATAAATTCAATGATCGATCTTTTAACTACAACAAATAACATTTCCAAGACATATAAGACGCCCTCTTTTAAAGAAACGCCTTTAGTTGAACGGAACAGAGAGCTAATAAATGTTACGAATCCCAAATAGAGTATTCTTAGTTGCAGTTGGATCCTAATATGCCTACAAGACTTGCTTGGTTAATCCATTGTACTCCATAAAAGCTAAAATATTATAATGTTGATAGGTTTGCACAAAGGTAAACTACACTAAGCGAGAAGATAACCTATTTTACGTTAATGGCAGCAATAAGTTATGACAAAAAAGTAGACATCTTGGTATGGAAGGGCTTTGGGTTAATTATATGAAAATTTATGAATTTTATTTTAAACATTTAAATATGAAATATTTTAAACATTTCTTACCTACTATGTATGTTGTATTTAATTCATTGTCAAATTAATTGAGTATAATAAAAACTTTTACCACCAATATGCATATATAAATTCGTAATCGAGCCATATCAACATTAAAAGTATTTTAGTCAGAGAAGGAAGTTTTATGATTAATGCAGGAATGAACCCCCGACAGATTTCAGCTAGGACGGCCATTGTTAATAATTTATTTACATAGGTACCGTAAAAAAAGACTTTGTACCATTCTTGTTGATATTAACCTGTTTTTTATCTCTAGTGTATATATCGAATTTTAAAATGGATTCTAACTTATATGGTTAACTATGTACATTCTGTAGTTATCAAATCCATACTTAAATGATACATTTTTGCAAAGATTTTAAAATTAATGCTATTTTTTGTTTTCTGGAACAGAGTTAACCGGAATAACTTGAATTGGCACCAACATAAGTTTCTAGTTTAAAATGCCTATAAAACCGATGGTGGTGAATATTCAAAGACAGAATCTTTTAGAAATAGTTTAGTATTTTTTGCAGCTCATTCGGACAAATTTCCAGAAAATCGTTTCCATCAACACTTTTCTTATCCTCTACACGCATCTGCATCCTCTTCTTTCGCTTTGGCACGTTTCTTCTCCGGGGTTTTTATGATAGATGTTTTTGAATTGATTCGTTGTCTACTTATCGATCCAAATGCCACAAGAACGTTCAATTGTAATAATCGCTGTAACTTCAGCTACCTGGCTTTCATTTATATTTCGCTGTAATTTTTTTCTCTTAAATGAAGAATAACCCCCAATGTTATTTCAGCATACAAAATAGGAGTGGAATATTTGAATCAAAATATTTAAAAGTTTAGTTTTACTCGATAAGATGACTTTGCTCCAGAATTTTGATAGTGTTTTTTAGTTATGCGACCTAAACACATCACCTCTATCGATTCTCGCTGACGATATATTGAAAGAAAAATTTTAATTGGTCTAAAAACAGACTATTGATGACGTAAGCACCAAAAACTGACGACTCTGTCTTGACCAGTGCTAGAAAATATATATATATATATATATATATATATATATATATATATATATATATATATATATATATATATAGTCGACACAATTACAAAATTCAATAAGAAGTATAGTATGCGGAGCTATTACTTCAATGTAATAAATCGATGAATAGCGCTTTTATTGCAATAATGCTTTGATATTCGCCTAACACCTCACAATCATAACTTCATGAAATATGAGGACACAACAACAAGGAACCACAATGACCATGAACAAGCCATCATCGCCTCCAATGCAGGGAAACATACTTCAATAACAAGCCAAGGCTTCTACGGTACGCAACTTTTAATTTTAGTAGGCGACCATCTAACCTTCGTATAGACGATAATCATAAGGTCTTGGTCACTGGAAGGTGTAAATTACGGCAAAGTAGGTTTGAGGTTCATGATAAACCTCAACAATTTCTTAACGAAAGGTATTATTAAAAGAGATAATGATTGTTTGCACAGACATAATTGCATTCCACGTTCCAGTCAAATGATTTTTTAAATAGTACAAAAGATTGGAGAGTATGTAAAGTTTAAAACTATAATTTAACAGGCATCAAGAGGAAAATTAATGATAACATCGACCAATTAACATATATATTTTTTAGATTGTAAAATAAGTTAAGGGGTTATCTGGATTAATAGGAAAACTAAAACGCATTATTAGTTTTGAGGCAAAATATGTTTAAGTGATCGGTCAAGATGTTTTTAAACCATAACTCCAATTCAATTGTTATTGGAGTTCTGTCAATGGCAATCTCCACTCTAGTCTCGAGTGCGCGTCTATAACGCCTTCACTGAAGCCCAACCATCGGTAAGCATAGAAGCGCTGGGATATCCTGGAGTGCAGTTTTGCCCTCAACCTGTGGTGTTGAGATATGGTTGGGAGTTCCTTAGGCTGAATTTAAATATAGTGTCTAAATATAAATGTTTTATTTAACTTTATCTGTATTAGAAATCCGCTCTAATACCTACAACCCTTAATTATGACAGAATAAATTGCTTCTCACTAAAAACAGTTTTCATGAAAAAATAAAATTAAGTAATTTCAATTAAGATATTAATTATTTCAAATAGTTCATTTTTAAAAGATTACTGTTACTAAATAGTGTGTATTTCCAGAGTTAGTTTTTTTAATTAATTAAAGAACTCTGCAAACACGGCTATAAACCATTTTAATGTCTATGTAGAGGACCATTACGAGAGAGATAATATATGTATCACCTTGGATAAAGGAGAGAGGTTTCTGGCAAGCATGCTACCAAAACCATGAAGATAGCTAATTTAATATTAATAAATTTAGACATCAACAAAATTAGACACACACATGTGTGTGAGTGTATTTTTTTTTCTATACTCACTTAAATTTATGTATGTATGTAGACGATGAATATCACCAAAAATATAAAGCTATTTTAACCTAAATAACTTTGGTTATCGAGAAGGCTGATGTTGCAGCATATTTTATCAGAGCATTGTAATGAAAAGATCCTTACACGATTCGTAATAAGGAACCAAACAAGTTTCAATATAAGAAATGAAATATAAATTTTATTTTTTTGGAAGATAGAAATCTAACTGAAGATCCCTGTGAGCTGAAATTGTAAGTTCCTCAAATTAGATGAAATCACATTATTTTATAAACGCTGTGTCCATGACTTAATCATAACTAAAGTAAAATTTATTTCTAGATAATTCAGAGCTAGAAGGTATAATAATGGTTGATTTAAAAGTTTTTATGAATGGAAAAAAATCTCGAGGAAATGGTCATCATTAAAGAGGATTAGCGCGAACACACGCTAGAGATCTCTTATGTTACTATATCTCCAACGTATATTTCTGGCGAACACATAGACTTATGAAAAGCGTAAATTTCCACTAATGAGTTGAGGATTATAAGTGTTCACTTTATTCCCAAGAAAGTTTAGAATATTACAATTTTAAATACCTTTATTGACATGGATGAGATAAAGTTTGTACATAATTTATACTATTGACAAAGATATAAAAAAAAAATTCAAGGAAATGACTCCTCAGTGTTAGGAACCCAATTCTTCAAGCAGCAAAAGTGTTGATGCCAAGCGCCCTCAACGGCTCAAAAAGATATCTAACATATAACAGAGCTGATCCATTTAAGCATTGCGCATAAGTAGGAGATGAGGACCACCGACGGCAGGCCGAACCAGCGGGAGGCACCTCGTTCTCCGTAATACATTGCGCAATCCCTGGACCGGTCAGGCATAAGAGTTATCTAATCCATGGATATAGTAGACACGCGTGCTCCATACAGCTTATGACAAGCTTAGGGGGTTTGACAAGTTCTAACAACACACGTAAGAATCGGAATTAGTTGATTCCAACAATATGAACTAATCCAAGAGACTATTTGTGCTGATGTGAAAAATCAGATTCAAGAATCGAAAGTATATATTATTGTATTTTTTAGATAGAAAAAGATGAAAAAGAAATCTGATATTTTTCTCAAATTGAGCAGACTGAAATTATCCAGGTTCAACTTGAAACCCACTGCCGCAAAATCATTGTTGCCCGAAAAAAAAATCTAATTTTTTTAATTTTCACTCTTTTAATATAAGAGTATGAACTGCCTTTATTTAAAAAAGAGGAGTAATTTCAGCAAATCTGATATTTTTCTTGTATTTAGAAAACTGAAATTCTCCAGAATCGACTCTGAAAAAACTGCGCCGCAAACTTGATATGTATTGATATTGTTAAATATTATCGTTATATAATTTAACAATATCAATAGCGAACAAAAGAAATAAGGGTCGAGCAGGTAGAGAAGGGTAACTGACAGGCGATGACAGATGTCACCACATAAGTGATAAGGGATAAGTTAATTTAAAAACCTTACTGAGAAGTTAACACTGTAACAATGCCAAAAGCTGGAACATCTAATCAATTTTAAGAACTGGTCCCCTTAGGTTTGGCTGGCCTCGAGTAAAAAGTGGAAAAGGTATGATTAAATTATATCAGTTGGATAATAGTTCGCAGATACCGGCTGTCAGGACAAGGGGCGGAGCCATCCGATGAAATCCCAGAATTTCCTCCCTCTATAAAACTAGTAGGCCAATGAACATCGTTTTCAACTCCCTCTTAGGCAAAATAAGAGAGAAAGGGGAAAAGAAGCAAAGAGGTGAAAAGGAGGGACTTCTAAACTGATCGAGGCTGAGGGTGGACGACGAGACTCTGAAGATGAGAAATGCGCTCTGAATCCTGACCTTGCCTGATGCAAGCCTACAACGATCGCCTTCAAGCCTTCGCCTGAGGAACCATCAACACCAACTAGCACAGATAAGAGATTTATGTTAAAACAATTAATGGCTAAGTCTAGGCTGAATCATTCCATGGTTAACTTTTTATTGTAATAGTTTGTTATTTTAATTTTGAAGAATAAAGATAAGTGTTAGCAAGGAGGTAGTTCTTTAGTAACCATGCCCATATTTAATTTGAATATATTTCATTAAGATAGCAGTAACTTTGATTAACATTAGTATTAAACTTAAAAGTAGGAACACTATCTTGGTTAATTATTAAATAATGGTAAACACAAACCAGGCCTTTGGAAAGGTACCCAATTTAGAGGACAAGGTAAGAAATTCAAAGTATTCATAAGCTTACTTAATTTTGGGATAATCATCTTCAATGATTGCCCAATGGCATCCCTATATATATAGACTAATGTATTAGAGCTAAATAGTAATCAAGCTCAACTCAAGTTAGAGAAACATAGCAAACTCATTGTTGTCCGAAAACCTCTCCAAAAAAAACGTTCGTTTTTCTTTCAATTTAAGAGTATTTACTGCCTTTATTTCAAAAACTAGAGTCAATTCGAAAAATCTATTTTTCTCTTACCTAGAAGACTGGCATTATCCAGGATCGACTCTGAAACCCTGCGTCGCAAAATAACTGTTTCCCTGCGTTAACTTTGTCTTGGGGCTTAAGTCCCCAAAGAATAAAAACAATGAACATACATAAGGTCCAGCTGTTTTAGTAATTTTTAGGCCAAATAATCAAATGCAATCATACAACATTCGATTGATATTTAATGAGGTGAAGAAACAATTGATGCTTGAAGGAAGGTAAGGAAGAGACTTGACGGATAGAAATTGACAAGGGATTCCAAAAGGAGGAACTCGAGGATATTGGTTGGTTGAGTTCAGGTGTTCAAGAGATGGATGGAGGAACGCAGGGTAAGGAGTTCGGTTTATTAATAGGATTGGAATAGGTAAGAACCAAGTAAGAATTTCCGTCGTAAAGAGGAATATAGCCACCTTAATAGCCTAGGTGTAATAGCCTGAAAAATGGGTATAATAATATTATATAATATATTTATGGCGATCGAGAATAAAAAATAGAATTGCGAATGTTTGAGCTAAATAAATCTAATTTTTGCAGTTTCAAATTAAATAAAACACAATACAGCTAAAAAGGGTTTAAACAATTAATAAAAAGCTACATCGCGCATACCAAATGAAAGAGACACAACTTAAAATCGTCATCGTTAAGAAGATTTTTTGGGGGCTGGAACCCAAAGCATTGAGGGACAAAGTTCAAACATTAGGCTAATAAAATAGATAAAATGAGTTTGGAGCAAATAGTAACGGATACAGATCTTATCATATCTAATAAAACGAAAAAATGATTTCTGAGATATGCCCGTTTCATTTTGGACGAGCCAAATACATATCGAAGTCCGTTTTTCAAAGTTTTGGGAAATTCGAAAGTTTCAAATGCATGTTTCGATATCACTTAACCATTTTTGTGTCGATGTTATTAGCTTTTCAGATGTAGATTGACCGATAAATGAACTTGGAACATTATGGATTGGAAGCAGAACTTCAAAGCGAATAAAATTATAACAAAATGTCAAAATTGAACTTGGAAGACTTAGAACTATTGTGAATTAATAAAAAAAAAAAAAAATCCTGCACCACTACAACCCATGATGGGTCTTGGGTTCAGTATTTGGTAAGGAACGTACAGTTTATTGGCCAGCGGTTGTGCAAGGAGGTAATTTGGCCGAGATCACGCTCAACCACTAGGGTTTTCCCCGAATAAATGGTACACACTTTATAGATGCTGGGTGTGTCCCAGGAGGATCTCCCGATCCCACATGGTCGATCCACAGCTGATAACAGAATAAATAACTACTGCTACAGCCGGTCTCGAATCCGAGACCGGGAGAATAGTAACACAATGCCTTACCACTGAGGTATTCCGCTTCCTTATAAAGGGTAATAACAATTATAAAATAAAAAAAACGCATGTTTCTTTACATTGAAAAGTAGTAAATCAGGCATAAGTATTCATATTTCTGGTTTACTAGGTTAAACGTTAAAGGTTAACTCCAATTAAAAGAAAGGATCTACCACCAACCTATTCAAGCAAAAATGGAAAGATAATAAACTGTTCCGTGGGCCAATTGTTTTAATTTGTGTAGGTTTTGATCCATCCCTTTAATAAATAAATATTAGTGAACAGTTTAAATTTGTTTCATACTTATAATATTTACGGAGTGTACATATTAAGTAGTAAGAAAATTCTTTGTATACATTTTACGGTGCAGAAATATTTTGGAAAATAACTTAACGATTATACAAATAAAAAATATACATATTTTCATAATTTTTTTTTTTAAGCAAATCAGCGGTAGAAGCACATCGTATGTAAAGCCTCCCATATTCCACATGCTTCTAGTAACAGTAGTAATCACCTTAGGGGTCTGGAAGCCTTGTAATACAATAAAAATTCCAAATATATTTGCCAAAGTTTTTGTAAACTTGTTTTAGAGGTAATTATGCCCCGTTTTTAAATCTTTCATGAATTCTCATTAAAGGCTGGTAAATGATAACCAACATTTCTCATAGGTTAAACAAGACAATACCAACTCTGTTGAACATAACATGAATGAATCAACCACCTCCTGTCAAAAACTTTATTTTCTTCAATTCCACATTTTAATTTTTTTTTTTTTTTGTTAAAAGAAAAGACTTTTACAAAAACAAATATGATAAATTGATGTTCTATCCCGGTAATGCTTTACCAGGCGCGATTTCTCCCTCACATATTTAATCTTATATCTACGGCCATAGGTTGGTAAAGCATTAAGTCGAAAAATGGTCCTCCTGAGTTATGTTTATTGAGACCAACTTAATAACTTCTTCACAACGTGCAGGAGGTTTAGTAGATGATTACAAAACACAGAAATCAGGAGGTCCATTTTTGTGACCATAGATATAAAATCTTGTGAATTTACTACCTCTGATTGCTTATTTCATCATTAATATCTCAAATCCTCAAAGAATGAAGGAAACCACGGTGCGAACCTAATCATTTCTTAAACTATACAATTTATAAACACCTAGGAAATAAATAAATAGAAAAAAAAATACTATTAATTTTCTGATCATTAAAGAAACCACGAATAAATAAAACGGGGCTTGAATTCGATGGAAAATAAACGACAGAGTAAATCTGGTTTTTTACTTACTACGTTTTTTACTTTTTACTTTACTTACTGGTTTTTTACTTACAATGTTCCAATCAATAATATATAATATTAATAATGCATACTTAATAATTGTTTTGACTATACAATATAAAACAATCACGAAGAACATAACGGTTTGGAAGGAAACATGCCAGCTAAACCTTCTACAACAGCCTTCAAAAGAAGATATTAAATTTCGGTAGAAAGGACTCCCGCGAAAGTCTGGCCCACAATGAAGCAGTTCTGGTCTATTATGTTTTTATACGTTTTCAGGCTTCCGTCAGCTTACGCACAATTAAGGTGCCCTTATAGTCCTTTTCCAATATTCAGCTTCTGCTGAAGAATATGCCTTCGACATTCTTTGTGAAGAAGCGTCCTCAAGATTTCTGTATGAAAAGCAATTTGAAGAAACAAAATAGCTAGTTCGAATACCGATGGGAACACGAAGTTAATCTAAAACATAGACATTGATCGACATAGAACCCATACAAATAGATAATCAAATAATGATGGTTATTAATCATTAAACAATAACGAATTGTTTAAAACAAAAATTATCACAAATTTAATTTATGTTTTACCTGAAATTATTTTTCAAGAAGGTTACTATTTTGAACTGATCAATTTCGCCCAGAAAGGATAAATGAGTAGCTATTTGGAAAAATAAGTGGTAACCTCGTCAAAGGAACCGAGAACTTCGGAATATGGCGGCAAACGATTCGGTGAACTATATCTTTTTCAAGCCTCGAATTTTGAAAATGTATATATTTATTGCCTCTACTCTTAAAGGTTATTTAAAAAACCATACTATTTTTGTCTCTTTATAGTTTTATTAACAACTATCAGTGTACACTACCAACCAGCGAAAGTGACTACAATAAAAAAAATACTAAAACAAATACAGAGTACTACAGGCATAAGGACAGTGGCTACTCTTCAGCCGTTTCTCTTAACTCAAGGAGGTCTCTCATTCAGCACCTTCTTAACCTTCCACGGAGGTTTCTTGGCCACGCCTTGAATTAGTCCAGGCGGAGGGGAAAAGGGAGAGAAGAGGAGGAGAAGAGAGACAGAGAGGTGATGGGATGACAGTTTTAGATCTGAATCAGGTTTTTGCAAGGTTAATTGGAAGGAGATATTGTTAGTGGTTTATTATGTTTCTAAGAGATAGTAGTTGATAAGGACTTTATACCCCAAATAAAAAAAATAATTAAATATGTTCGACTATAGTCATAATAAAATTATTTATCAAGTAAAGAAAATGCAGTAATATTTAAATACCAATATATTTCGAATACACCACTTAGTGAATAAAGTGTTTTTCCCTTCCAAAAGTAAATAGTAATATTCTATCCTAATTTCCTCTAGTTGCTTGGCATAGTGGAAGGAAGCCTCGATGATAAAAAAGGCTACATTTTAAATTATCCAGCACTTATGCAGAAATTTAATTAAAATCATAATTTTCATAAACTTTATTAGCAAACAACTTTCTCCGAGGTATCTGAATTTGCATTTCTGAATTTCTTCAAATGGGGAAGCGTTGTTATAGCTATAATTGTATTTCACGAAAATACATTAATTTCCATACAAATGAAACTTCATTTTCATATTCTCAGGTCATGGTGATGTTTTTATTATAAATATCCAGTGGTCAACAGGCCTAACTTTCTCTGTCCTTGAATATTCATAAAATTTAAACGAAGGCAGATAAGAAGGAGAATTCGATAGGGCAGGGACAATAAAAGGGTATGGAAAGTTACAGAGAAAAAATTCCATAAAGGATATTCTAGAACCTTAGGTTAATGTCGTTCAGAATTGTATTTTGAGAAATTCCAAAACATTTGAAAAAATTCCAAATTAAATTGCGTTGATGTTCGGCAATACCAGAAAATGTACAAACGATTTATTTTTCGTACGCTATGCATACATTTAAGTTGACCGAGGACGAAAAAAGGGCATAGATTGGACAAAACAGGAACTGCAGTAACAAAAAAGGAAATTTAGAGCTTTCAACCAATCTTTCCTCCAAGATGAATTAGAAAGTAGTTTCCATGGTGGGTTCTAATGAATAAAAATAATGAAATAAAAAGAATATTTATGAAGTAATAGTTGACATTAGGGGTTTGACGACATTAGAAACGTTGCGATGTTGGCAAGTTTAATAGAAGTAGAAGAAAGTGTAGATAAATCTAAAAAGCCAACTACTAAATTAGCTGAACTAAGTACTTTAATGAAGGAATGACTAGAACAATGGGACAGAAGGTTCACTAATCGGAGGACCAAAGCGGCGACCGTAACGGGAACTCGAGCAATCGGGGACGATATTGTCCATTGTCTTCTGCCTCATCTGGTACAAGTGCAGGATTAGGTAGCGGTAAATACGAACGATCCCTCCTTGAGAGGCTACTGACGGATTTGGAAGAGAATAGCTACTACATTCTAAAGGGCAGAGGAGAAAAGGAAGGTTCAAAAAGAAAAGTAAAGAGAACAGAATATTTTTTTTTAGTCAAACTCATTTCCTTAAGGGAGCGATAGGATGGGTGTCACACCCTCCAATAGTTTGGAAAACCAAAAGCTTGGGTAATTTGAGAACCTAATTCAAACTGCGAAAACATTTTACTCAAACAGTAATTAAAATTTAAAAAGAATGCCAATACATTTTAAGTTAAGTAAATGGTGTTTTAATGAAAAAGGATATTATTGTTGGAAAATTCGGTCAAAATTGTTGAACAATTTTAGAGTTTGTTTCTCCCCTCCAAAAATTGTTGTAACATCTCTGTCTACTCACTTAGTAAATTAAGCAATACAAGGTATGAATATGATCATATTTATGCGATCCCAACCGAGGAAACACAACAGTCGGGAAAATAAAAGCAACTGTCAGCAGTTATCAGCTTTAGATAAAAACAAATAATTAAATAAAATGTATAAGTCGTGATTTTCAATACTTCCACTGCACTTCGTACGTTATGAATCAATTAAAACTTTCCCAGTAACGTCATTTTATGGGCCTATTTATAATGAATGGGTTATCGAAAGCAGCAAAAATAACAAAATAGACTCAGATCTATCTAAATATTTATGGTTTCAAAATTTATGAAATTTATTAAACTCATGAAAATTTATTACTTGGTATTAATTATTTCAAACGATGGACTATAAGTTATGTTTAGGACCAAATGTATGTCTATGAAACAGATAAACATTGACTAATATTATCGTTTATTTTTCAGTCTACCTTTCGCGTATAAATTATAAACAGTTTAGTGAGTTGTTTGCTATTTTTCCTAGAACTGGCGGTTATGGTGATACAAACTGAGCAATCTAAAAATCTGGAGAAGTGACACAACTGTCACTTCACACTTCACACTGTCATCACACAACTGTCTCACACCACCCTATAATTATAATATATATAATAATTGAAGAGTTCACCTAACTACTTGAAATAAACTCAGCAGCATTCACTTCTCCACGCCTTCTCTCACAAAAGTGCAATAAAATAGTTTTTTAAACAATTTTAGCACTTCAATTCTGTAAACTATATATTTTAGGTTTCCGTCTAGCATCTTCAAGTCATTATAAGACTGTATCTTTGGTAACACTGGTTCGATTTCAATGATTCGTTTTTTGCTTTTTAGAGAATTTAATTATCTTTCCAATGATTGTGTACATAATTTACGATAAAATTGATACTTTTTGAGTTATGTGGAAATAAAATTTTCTTTTGTCTATAATCTTTTTCCCTGCTATTCTATTCTCTATTTCCCTCGGTGATTTACTAAACATAGGAAAAATTAGAGGACTTTAAGGAGAAGACATTAAAGCAAGTTTTATCAAAATCGATAAAAATAACGAGTCCTGTATATTGCATATTACCAAATTCAATTGCATCATTTGCAAATATATAATTTTGTTCATTTCAGTTGCGAAATATGTGATTCAAAGGAGTGAACTCTGTATTTATTTAAGAGATCAAAAAGCAATTAATTGACCAGATCAGGAATGCAGTGATATCTTGTATGAATATTTAAGAAATAAATTCAGCCTTCAGGATCTTCCTAAATGTCTAAGAGAAGAACTGCTTCAATCCTCGCTTTTGTTTTTTAAAGTGAAACTGGGTTCAGTGCACTCGTAACTAAAACATGTGCGAAAGTATAAAAACAAGAAATTGAAATTTTAAACCTGGCTTTACCTGATCTCTGTCTTCAACATCTATTGGCAGGCCTCGAAAAAGTTTCGATGAATGCGACCCAAAGGAAGGAAAGTCGAGCCAATTTTTGAGACAGTGGTTAGCAAGAGAACTCGGCCATGCGGACGAACAAAAATTAAAACAGTCAGGAAAGAGGGATGCTGCACTGATGATGAAGACTAATGTCGGCAGGAATTTTCCAGAAAAATACGTAGGACAGATTCAAATGAAGATATTTTTTACAATTCGTTAATATCCTCTAATCCAGAGATCTCATATACTAGACCATTACCTCCAAAAAAATTAGCTGTTCTGAAAAAGTATTATAAGTTATTCATATATCGGAGATCCAAGTAACAGCAGTGATAACGAAAGCAACTTAGACATATTAAGTGAAACGTCACTATAATTTGTGTATACATGTTTGGTCTTCGTAAGGTGATTTATTACGTAAGTTAATAGTATAAATATAAATAATTTTTTTTTTAGCAACTCTGTTTTTTTATAGTTTCCGGAATAAGATATCTTCTGAAATTTATCTTTTAATTGCGTACAAAAATATGTCTGAATTAAAATGTTCTTTTTACAAATATGTAAAAATAATTTTGACCTAAAAAGCAAAATTAAATCATTTACATTGACTATTGTCCCCCTAGATTGCTGTGCGACGAGGACGCATTCTTCTTGGCCTACAGACTTTACATATGTCAACATCTTATATAAGATCCTGAAGTGAATATGAATGATTTCAAAATTAAATTATTAATTAAACAATTATTTTAAACTAATTTTTCTTATATACATACAAAGTACATGAATGGGCATTTTGCGTAAAATACAAAAAATAAACGTTTTCTAAAGTAAGCGTCGCCCAACCCCACCTCAAGTCATGATTACGTTATTTTTTTAATGTTAGCTAAGGATAAGCAACTATGTATGTGAAAACATTAGTTAATAAAAATAAATATATTAACCAAGTGGGCATTTCTCGAATAATTTAAGAATATCAATGAGACATCGATTTGTTTATAATTTAATATTCCGGTTATACATGTAATTCCGGTTAGAATAAAATTATAAATAAAGAATAATTTTTATCCACGAAAAATATACAAGAGGTAAAAACTTGGCATATAATAAATACCAGAGCGAGCATACTAACAATTTCTAAATATTAATTAGATTTCATTTATTTATTTTAAATTCAAATTGTAAATAAGGATACAATTGGAAGATGACGAACAATTGAGTATTTGCTCTTTTATAGATAGATAGAAAGTTTTATTTACATATGTACACTTTATGTTTCGAATGTTATACATTCATCTTCAGTTCTAAAAACATTTAAATCTAAAAATTAAAAAATAAGCAATTCAAAATCAAACTGTATTTTAAATTGCTAATTTTTGAATTTGTATGTGTTTTTAGAACTGAAGATGAATGTATAACAATTAAAACAAGTTATAAATAAAAACGAATTTATAGAAGTAGCAAATTCCTTATAAAATAAATAAAAAAATTGAAGAAAAAATAAAACAACATTTACATGTTGTTCTAGTCTTCTAAATAGTGCTAAACGGGTATGAATTCGGAGATTGTTAAAAGCAGTGGCTTTTCGTAGCGGGACTCCCCCTCTCTCCCTAATCTAGCAAGCTTACCTAAATAATTTTCTGATCTAATTCCTTAAACGAGAAGAAGTAGTTGACTATTAAAATAGACAATTTTAGTGTTTATTCTAATGTCCCTCTACTCGCTAACATAGTCAGTTCCGGTTTATAATAACAAGGCAGGATCTAGCCAAGCCTTTAATAATGTTAGAACAAACTATTTTTGTTATAAGGACCTCTCGAAGGACCTGTATCCTCGCCAAAGCCAGTATTATTTGCAAAGCGTTACAATATATGTATACAAATTAAAAATTAAAAAAGTTGTGATTGAATGGGAATATTCATAAGAAAAAACATTGTCTAAGATATCATTTTCGGTACAAAGTATATTATGTGATAGTAATCCAACCTTATACTACCGTCCAAGGAATGCCATTAGGTAAGGATATTAACAAGTAAAATCTCCGTCATGTAACCTTATTGGAATCTGTAATGTAACACAATAATAATTACATGTTTAGACTAATATAAGGTTAAATAAAAAAAAAAAAATCTATTGAGGCTGCATACAAGAAAGGAAATCCCATAATCCGATGCAGTTCCTATTAGGAATTCTCCCATCGTAGCTGATCATCCCGTAACATAAGAATTATCCTGTTACGTCAATGAAGATTCCAGGATGTAACACATGCCTTAACGAGATGCTTAAGTAGGCAAACGGCTGACCTGGTCATAACTGATTAGAATCCAGACGTGGAACAGGTTTCTTGGGGGAGAAATCTTGACATTCCACCAACCAAGAGTGAAGATTTACGATACAGGAAGAGATGCTCCCTCTACAATAAATATACAGTATAAGATATATTGGATTGTTTCCTTCTTATCAAACGGAGAAATTTCACTTTCTATTTCAAAGATAAGATGAAGTCTAGAGGCAATACTATTTACAGCATACGCATATTAATCAATTAAATAGCTGTATGCAATTTCCAATCAACTCAATTCAAGCAAGGGAATTCATGGTGCATAAAATAATCGTTAGCGTGCAAGAATTTATATGATACAGTGCAAGTATATTTGTGCAAGTATTTATGATACAAAAAAAAAAATATATATATATTTTACAAAACACACCAAATAAGAATACTGAACGAGAAAGGTATCATACTCCAGGATAATAAACCAATAAGTACATTCAAGAGTCAGTATGACTTTATAAAGTCACAATGTCATTTGTTGTTTATTTACAAAAAAATTTCTTTTGGAATAAATGCACTAAGGCAAACAACGAATAGTTATTTGGTTCAAATTGATTATTGTTTCTTAAATAAAATAAAATAGAATTTATCATATTATATCTATTATTTATCAAAAATAAAAATTGTCGGTTATCTAGTCTTTGTTGTATTTATTCAGCTATAATAATAACTAACTATAATAAAGTAAATAACTTTATTAGCTCAACATTACTTCTAATTCTATAAAATTGTCATTCATAATTCTGTTCTTTTATTTTAAAATAAATGTTTTTGTGTCTTTTAATAAATAAATGACAAGTTTTGAGCTTACCCACCTATACATTTTTTTAATTTTATTCAAACTTGCTACGCATTCCGAAACACGCTCTTTTTCCTTATAAGGGTCAAAATAAACAAATAATAAAACGGTCTTTTCGCTTAAATAATCCTCCCACCCTTCAGAAAATAAATAAAACATTAGTTTTTCTTTCAGTATAAGGGTATGTATTGCCTTCATTTCAAAAACTGGAGTCAGTTCGGCAAATCTGATATTTTTTTGACACTAGAAACCCGCGCCGCAAAATCACTGTTGGCCTTCGTAATTAATTAAGAATATAGTTTATGAATTAATAGTGTGTAGGCCGGACTTAATATGCATATACCTAAATATGCATATACTTAGACTCGTCTCACAGTGGGGTCTTGTGTGTCATATCGCGCTCGAAACCTTATTTTTTTAGATTTTTATTTATCGATATTTTGACAAATTAATCATATTTAAAAGGACTAGACCAAGAAAAAAACCGAGAATATAAATAAAAGGTACATTAATTGTTCACTTGTTAATTATTAATTGTTTAATACATTTATCACTTAATCCGATGCTTTCGTCTTGGTCCTTCTGAACATAAACTTTATCTTTTCATTTAATGTTTCAAATTTTCATTTTCAGTCATATATTTACAAAAGCTTTCATTACAACGCTGGACTTAAAAATTTGTGTTACCTTATGTGTAAAATATAAAAAAATATTTTCAAACATATTTAGAAATTTCGCCCCCACCTTAGGAATTTACAAAAATGAATTATTAGTATTTTAATAGGACTTACATACCCGTTTTTGAGCTGGACATTTTTGATTTTAGGTGATTAACTCTAAAGAATTCAACTGTCCCTCAGAGGCTCAAATATAAATAGAGACCAAGACATTAACTTTGGATTAATTACTCCAATTATTTACATTGTCGGGTTTGGTCTTTGGTGTAGTTTCTTTAAATATGATTATTTTTTCAAAACAACAATAAATCAATAATAAGGTTTTTAGCGCGATATAGACTTACAAAGCCCCAGTGTGCGTCTCTAACAAATATTGGTAATAAAGTCATTTTGAATGATTCAGGATATTAGGAGTATAGAAGTTTTTTTTGGAGGATTTTATTGGAAGGGATTAAATTTCGAAATAATCTATTAGTAACTATATATATATATATATATATATACAGCATTAATTTATTTTGCGATGGGATTAGCAATTTCCACGTAGTTGTTCCTTTAAAATAATTTTTAATTGATTTTATGAAGTACCTGTAACTGATGAGCATATTCATGCAAAAACGATATAAAATCGTATTTTACTAAGGTAACTATTGCCAAGAGAAAGTTCTAATTAAAAGCATAGCAATGGGGTTTGTTGTCATTGGCATTCTATAAAATCAATGACATTTCTGTAATTATTTACGTTTGTACTTTCCAATTGATTTTAAATCCCTACTAACTGAAATGTTCCAACTATGAAAGTTCTAGCCTTTAGCTACACATTGTCCCTATCATGTCAAACTAGCGAATAAGCAAAAATGTGGTTTTCAAACGCATTACTTTGAAATGGTACTAATTGAGGCACGCATTGTGGCATAGTCTTGAATCCCTAAATCCCAAAAGACAGGAGGCTTGAGAATTGCGAATTCAAGACAATGCCACAATGCGTTCCTCAATTAATGCGTTTCAAAGTGACGAATATGAAAATCATATTTTTGCATATTCGATAGTTGGACATTAAACTAACACAGTGAATAGCGGAAGTAAATAATGTTTATTACAATGTATTAAAATTATTTACTACATTTCATTAATTTAAAAAAAATTAATCCTCATAGACTGATCTTGCTCACTGATAAGTTTAAAAATTACTTTCTACAGGACAATGGTCTTTATCACTGACACAATTTTCCATCTCTACAGTAGATATTTTAACGTTCCAAAAAAGGAAAAGAAAATTGAGGAAGGAAGACCTGTCCTCAATTATTTTTAGAATTATGGTTACGAATCATTTTTTATAGGTTTCAGACAATAGTGATAATACTAAATAAGTCATTGGCCTACATTGATATGATAATCAAAATCGTATTTATTTAAAAATATTAATAATCTTAAATAGTAGCATAATATTTTTTTTATCAAACTTTCATTCAATCTTTGGTTTGCTCATGATTATCAGAACAAATGTAGGGTAAATTTAGTTGACGTCTGAATGATGGTACAGAAGGATCAATCTAATTAGGGATTGATAAATTATTTGCCACTTCTATAATTATGTTTTTATTGAAACAAATTATTATTGTTTTTATTGAAAACTAGTTTCGAATGTTAAACATTCATCTTCAGTTCTATAAACACACAGTAATGCTACCGTTTTTAATAAATAAATAGTAATTAGGTATATGATGGTCAGACATAATGAAGCCACTTAATCTTCTTTTTTTATTTACTAATATTTAACCGAACTAATCATAAAACACATTAAAATAAACATAATTATATATCTGGTATAGTTATCGAAGTACTAATGACAGGCCAGACATGATGAAGATCAAACATCGAGCGGTAACTCTTCTCTAACAATGATCTAGTTTAATAGATTAAAAAAGCAGATCTCTTATACAGGTCTCTTTCAGCCAGGTTCTAAAGCATACTGGCTCCGGACATTGTTTCTATCGGTGTGTACGGTTTTCCTTGTAGTATTCTATCGAATCGCTTGGAGCGAGTCTAAATACATTCATTAATTTATGGCATTAGTAACAGTTCGGACATGAACTGATTTAAAGAGGTCTTTCGAATGCGTGAGCGGAGAAAGAGTGGTAGCTGGATCATAGGATCCCTTAGGTAGGAAATGGTTCAGAAATTCATATCTAGTAGCTATGAGATTTTAAACTTCAGTGTCATCAATTAATGTGTACAGCATAAAAGTTAATAAAAACAATTCAATTCTATTCTTAATTATTTCTGGTAAGCCACACCATGGATGAGGAGCTTCAATTTCTCCCGAAATATTGATCAACGTATCTACCCCTTATCCTTTTCAACACGCTTTTTTAAAAATTTCAATGAATCTTCTCTCTCCCTCCCAAGTTATTAGGTACCCTGAACAATGAATCAAGAAAAAGAATCACATCATAGCGGAGGGAGTAGTGGTGATCTGATTCCTAAAAAGAGCGGTTTTGTCCATCTCTAGAAGCATCTCTTCGAAAAGGTTCTTCGCTAAAGTAACTCTAGTTATTTTGGATTGATACTCGTGCGTGAGCAGTTTTTGGCGTGTATTTGTTCACTAAACCCCGGAGCGGATTTACGAACATGCTGACTAGGCACTTGCCTGGGGCGGCAATGTTTGGGGAGGGGCAAATTTTGAGTGACATTATATTTTTAGATTCGAGCAAATATGTAAGTACTAAAAACAGATCAATTAGGCACACATGAAATAAAAATTATCTCCAATTATTACTAAAATATAAACCAATAATTGAGGAACTTAATTTCAAAAGGCCACATATCCATAAAATAAATAAAGTGTTTGTGTTTTTTTTCACGTTTTTAATTTCATTTGGTTAAATTGAATCAAATCCTTCCATCATTTCCTATCCAAACTGAATAAACTAATTTCTTCCTCTTGCAAGGCTTAAGTTAGGATAATTATTTAACTAATCTTCTCATTATCTTTTTACTTAAAAGAGAATGAGATTTTTTTTACTAAAAAAATTTCCAAATTGGATATGTGCCCTTTTGAAAGTAAGCTTCTCAATTCTTTTTTTGAGATAGTAGCGGATAGAGGGGGAGGTATTATCTGCCATGTCTGTGGGTAACAGTACAACAAATTCGCCTCTTGCTAAAGTCTGTGAAGGGTAAGTACCGTACCTCTATGTAATACCTGTGGGTTTCGTACCATACCTCATTCCTTTGGTTAATACGATTAACACCATGATATATTTTGTAAATATAAAATAATACTTCGAGTACACGATAAGTATAAACCTGAACATCGTATTTAGACATGGTTATGCAAAAATGAATATGCATAAAATATTACGATGAACCTTAAAAACTATGTAATATTTCTACACTCGACTAGATATGCTAAGGTTAGAATATCAGGCATCTCCAAAATAAAAACCACAATCGATTACTTCTGCTCCATTGATGTGCAACCTCAAAACAGATAAGTTATAGTGTTCCTGTGGGCGAATTTACCGTTACCATTCGTCCTGAACAGGTTCAACAACACGTTCTCGGTACTTCCAGTAGTCGAGGAAAAGGTAACTGAGACTTCCTGCCAGCCACTGAAGAAAATGAAAGTCGATCCCGTCTAATCGAGTTTTAATCGTTATGTGAGACTTTTTTTCTTTTTTTTTTTACAGCTGCTACTTAATATGAGCGACTTGATATAAATAACAGACTGCTGGCAGACTGTAGTTAAGGAGATAAAATTATTTCGAAGCCCATATATCAATGTAGCTGAAAATGAACACCTTACAATTGTTCGATAATATCGGTATAATTAGCATATTCAAAGTTCCATTTGGTTGACAATGGCTTATTCATTTACTATGTTACATAATGCAGCTGGTGAGCACAAAGGAGAAATCTTAGATTCGATTGAATTACCTGGCCGTATCAATTTGAAAACCAATCACTAAACGAATAGCTGCTGTTAGCTATGCGTTAAGAACTTTCATATAGTCACCTTCAATGAAGCTAGTTACAAAAGTTACACATGATTCATATATCGTCGCTTTATAGCAGAACTATTTCAGCTCCAAATTTGGCTTTTTAAGTTTTTTATCACATAAGATCGTTCAGACTACCGCGGAATCGATCCAGCCCGTCCCTTTTCGATAATTCGATTAGCCCGACACTATCTATCAAACTTGTATATTTAAGATGCGTTTAAATGTGCCCGAACAAGAAACCGCTTTTTTATTTACTTATTTTCATGATACAGTTATATTATTTAAATTGTCAACCAAGTTTATAAATTTACATATTTTTAATATTTGTTAAATTAAAAAAAAAAAAAAAATATGATGTGGACAACACATGACTTCCTTGTACGCCTATTAAACGATAAAACGGTGGCTCAAAAAGTGATCCTGAATTTAGTTACTAGTTACCGAAGATTGCAGTATCTCAAAAACGACACTCGGCGTCGCGATATCCATCTATTGACTCACGCGGACACAGACACATTCTTGTTTCTGGAGGTCTCATTCCGTTATTATATGTCGTTTTCCTTCAATAGGTAACTAGTTTCCAAGAGATTTCTTCATGTCCCGTGACAACATTAAAACTGTCAATATCACTGGATAAAGCATTGGATATCGATATAGTTTCGACATTTTAAGCGGAAAAACCCATCTAACTTAAATCTTATTCTCCTGCAGCAGACTTGTTCATCTCACAAACGGGGAAGAAAACCAGTATTTTACACTCCATTTTAACACTCACAAGTAATAAAAATGTTTAATAGGATTGGAAACCAAACTGCGATTGTAACCTTTATTACTGAAACATATGATTTCTGTATTTAATTTTAATATAATTTTTGATGTTAGTTTATTATGACCTTCAAGTAAAGTATCCTTTTCGGCTCACCAATTTTAACAAAAATCTAGTAAATACATTCGTATCTATATAAAAATCCTATTTACCAAATTTAAGATATTTTACATTATATTTTAATGTAATTTTTGATGAAAGTCTAACATGACCTTCAAGTAAAGTACCGCTTTAGGTTTTCCAATTTAGACCAAAATCTAGTATGTTATTTAAATCAATATATAAGTTGTAAATACTAAATTTGAGAAGTTTTGCATAGTATTATAATATTATTTTTGATGGAAAACAATTATGACCTTCAAGTAAAGTACCACTTCCGGAGATCAAGCAGTGGTCAAAAAGGGATGATCACAATAAGATTTTACTACAATCCTAAAAACAAAATTTCAACTTTCTACGGCTAACCGTTTTTGAGTTATGCGAGATACAAACGTACGTACAGACGCCACGACGAAACTAGTCAAAATAGATTCAGGGATGGTCAAAATGGATATTTCCGTTGAAATCTGAAAACCGAAAATTTTTGCGATTACAATACTTCCTTTACTTCGTACAAGGAAGTAAAAATTTCAATCTCTATTATATTCTGCCAAGTTTAGGGCTGAACTAGAATAAAGCGACAATACTGATGGTATTATTTAAATAGCACGGTTAAATAAAGAAATAAATATATAAAGTAATATACCTAAGATATTAAAATAGATATTTTGAAGACAGTATATAGATGAGAAATCATATTTCTATTTGTAGCACGCTTACTACCTTACCAATCAGCAAAGAGAGTCGCATAATTCAACTAGCGAAAAGCTAAAGAAAAGAAATGGGAACTAGAAAAGGTCTCATATTTAAGCCCATATGTCATACTTCGATTGTTACACAAGATTGAAGAAGTAAGCTGTGACATCTAGAAGGCAAAGCAAACACGCTGTAAACAATTCCATTGCAAAGCTTGTGAGCAGCGTGATTCAGTGAGGCAAATCGTCTAACGCGACGCATCACTGCATCACGCGGTATAATTAAAAAAAAATGTGCCTCAAAGATGATTCAAAGTTAATTGAGGTGCAATTATAACAACAATATCAACATGTACATATTTATTTACGTAGGTTGGAAGTAAATAATTTGCCATCTGCAAATTATTTTTTTTAAATAAGGAAATTTGCGCTCATCCGGTTTATCAAGGTTCGTGGTGGATGTAATTGTTTATGCTAAGAGGTTCATCTTGCAAGTCTGTTGTGGAAATTTTTGTAGTATTCTGTGGCAGTATCTGAAACTGTTAAACGGTCTAAGTCCTTGTGCAGCAAGTCATTTGATACATAGAATGGTGCGTCTACCATCTTTCTCAATGCTTTGGCTGGAACGACTGAATTCTTTGGATGTTTGAAGTTTTAGCCGAACCCCATAGCTCTATCCTGTATGCCCATAAAGATTTAATTAGTACTTTGCAGATTGTAAGTCAGTTAAGGTTAAATCTCTGCCAATCATGATCCAAGTCCTCAGGTGTATTTTTAAAATGTGCCTATTGCACATCTGAGTAATGACGATATTTGGGCTTTAATCTGGATGAGAGAGATGAAACATGGAGGACCTATATCAGACTGAACAAACTATTTGAATTATTATTCATAAACACGTAAAATTTACAGTGAGTGTATAACTATACAGATTAATTTAAATATGCCTGTGGGAATATTCTAATTCACGGCAATGAACAGACGTCACATTTAATTTATTTATTTTATCTTTTAACGACATACGAGATATGAATATATAAAAGATCTTCTTATATCAGACACAAGAAACATGAGGAAACATTATCGAAAAACAACGAATAAAGTTGAGTTTTGTAATAAATGATTTAAATTACGATATTCAAGCGGAATAAAATAACTAGTAATGAATTTAATCAACTTTATCTTTCTTTTAATTATTTAGCATGATATATTTAACTCTATTACACATAAGTGGCAGGCATTAGATTTCATTTGGAGTACTTTTCGAAAACAATGCACCAATTTTTTAAACAGTTTCCTTTATTAATATGAACTAGAAAATTTCAAAATTTTAAACTGCCTCCTTAAAAAAATACGAATTTAAAGTTTTTCCCCAAACACGTACTAATTAATCTGTTGTAGATTCAATTTATTTTAAAGCAAAATTATAAATATTATATTATTATAATTATGTTATAGCAAAAACTATTTTTGTAAATAAATGAGTCCCACAACAGACCATGAAATACAGGGATTGTTCTCTTCCTTAATATTTTTTAAGGGAGGCGGTATGGTCAGTAGATTGCTCAGATTTGTTGAGTGAACATTACAGGAAACACTGTTCCACGATTTAACCAACTGACAAATCACACTAATTTTCTGCCAATCAGAAATTTAATGTTGCAAGGATTAGCTCAGGAATTCTGGGCTAAATCAAATAGAATGCTGATGTTTGTAAGCAAATGAGCAAATTTGTTCAAATAAAGTAAAGTTTCAGGCTATTTAAAGATTTATAATAAAATTAACAGTAAATAATATTATATTTTAAGCCAGATATTAAAAACCTAAAATTATATTTTTTTTTTTTGGTCTAGTATAGATATTTTCTCTGAATAGTGAAAGGAAAATATGAAAGTTTATAATCTCAGAAACAATCAACTGATGGTTTTTAAATATGATGGTTGAAGCAAGTAAAAGTAAAAATGAAGAAGGGTCATAAAAATGCTAGAGGGCCATAAAAATGTATTAAGAAACCGTAAAGCCCATTTTGCAACCAGAAAAATGCGGATAAGTTACATCACAATGTTATGACAGGCGTTTTTTTTTTTATTTTCTATATTTTGAGCTAAAATCCTTATCATCAAAGAAATTTTTTTGTGAGGCTGTAAACTGACCGATTCTTTCAAATAATAAGTTCCTACAGAATTGTGTAATTGCAATATAAAATTTAGTACGGTAAAGCAGTCTCTCGAAACTTCATGGACAACGATATTACAAAATTTGTTTCGATATGGAGGTAATTAACCTTTGAAAGCAATTTTGCCATGAGTAATTTGACTGTATAACTGATTCTTATGATATAGTAATCAACTTTAGTCGTAAGTGTCATGGAGTGAACCAATGGAGTGCTAGTGTACCCAATTTGACAGAAGCAGAAAAAAACTAGGACTATCGAAAACATTAAGAGAAGTACTGATAGATAACAAACAACAAGTCACAACTTTGTTTAAATTCTTGAAAAGCATTGGGCACTACAACATATATAAATTATCCCTTGATGCCAATGACCCTTTAGGGTAGAGGCATAGAAATCAATAAAAAAACAAAACAAATTTATAATATCTTAACATTACAGCAAAACCTGGATTAACAATAACAATGAACATATCAAATTTGCATAACAACAGGAAGCCTACAATTGAGCCCAAACACTATTTGTTCAGCGTATCAGAAATTACAAGTTCGTTATTTTATAATTCGCTGAGGTTTATTTTTACAAATAAAAAGAACTTTCGAAAACGACAATATCATTGTAATACGGTGATGAGGAACTACAATAATATGATTTTATATTCACAATAAAAATTCAAACTAGTCAACACATTTAGCAAGAGAAACTCCAAAATAGAATAGCACAGCAAGAAATGTAAGAAACTCAAAACTCCAATCAAAACAGGCGAAATACCGTGTAAACGAAGACAAAATAAATTTTAAAAAAATCCGAAATTGAACCAGTGGTTGGAATTACTTATTCCCCATGTCGAATAATAACATGCAAAACCTTTTTAAACAAAAACGTTTCAATCGCCAACTTTTTTATACCATTAACCAAGGCATTTTCATCATAATTTCGAATATTAAATTAAAATACCCAATGATGTAAATATCAAGGACGTATTTGGCCTATGCCAGAATGCGAATATAAATGGGTTCAGCAGGTCTGCGGTCTTAAGACCTTTTCTAAACTTAACAATTGCTTCAAATTATACACCGCTAACAGCACAAAGAATGCTTCTTAAAAGAAAAATTTTACGGCTGCTAATTGGATTGGCATTAATAAAAAATGTACTATTTTATCTGGCCTATAAAAACAAATTAAGAGAAAGAGAAAATAGTGAAAATACAGCTCGTAATCCACCTTGAGATATCATCGGTTTAAATAGGTTTAAGTCTATTTAGAACTCATATTGGTCGTCATTAAACTTTATATAAGTAGGTAGCAAATAATTACGGTCATAATTAACATCCTACAGGCTTAATTGACGTGATCAGACCGACAAGGTTCATAGATTTACGACACGATACTACGGCATAGATCCGAATGACATTTAATTGTAAATCGGGTGAAAGTTTTTAATAAGATAACTGTTACAAATAAAAATGTATCTGAATTAACAAATTAACAACCATCACAAAACCAAATGCAACAAAACAATAACCTTGAAAAACTGTACCCCGATAATCAACTGTGATTCTCGGTGATTAATGAATTAATTAAAGAAAAATCTCACAGATCTCAAAAAATGGTAATATAAAAAAAATATTCACACTCAAGCACAGAGATTCAAGGGTAACGTTATCATGGTCGTTTATTTAAGTCTTTATATCATTTGATTGTATTCACCAATAGGAAACGTGTTTTGTAAATTTTATTGTACTTAGATATGCCATCATGATGATATAATTATGGAGAAAAAATATAAAATCATATATTAAATGAAGAGCAAAATATAATTTCCATTATAATGTTCATTTTAATTTATTATGTTAACGTTTCGGGAAAATACTGTCTCATCTTCAGAACAATCTTTCTAAAATCATCAAATATTGTATCCATAATCATGATTCATAAGTAAAAACACACTTACATATACATTTCATATACACACACACACAGTATCAATTTCTGTGTATATATATATATATATATATATATATATATATATATATATATATATATATAAGAAAAATATAGGACAAGAGGTACAAAGACAAATAGGTGTGCATTTGGATTCATATTAATTGTTAGTCAATGACCTAGACTCCCAGCAAGATTTAGTTGGTTTAAATTATAAAAAATATCAGAAATTTTAATGTAAGATTGAAAATGGGTTAGAAATAAAGCACGTATTAAATAATTTCTTATCGTTTTATGTGGGCTGACGTTTCGGCCGACATTGTAAGGTTTTTTCTATAATAATAATTAAGATGGTTGAGGCTGCTCCACGCTTAACGGCACGGCGGAGATTTAGAAAGAATGAGTTAAAATATCAGAAGAACATAGTGGGATTTACATGGAAGAAACATGACAAAATTAAAATCATAGTCCATTGGAAATAATTAAAAGGTGAAGACTGCGATAATAAGAATCATTAACCAAAATAGAAATGGAAACAAAATTAATCATTTTTTTAATAAAATTACAAAAATCTCAGATAAAGAGATAAATAAAAAATAATTATGATAAGAAAACTATAGCAAACAGTGTGACTTACAATTTATTAATGGCCTTAAGAATGGACTATTCCTCCGAAACGTTGGCCTTTTGAGAAAATAAAGGATGAAATTTAAAAGGTTTAATTGATTTCTAAGAATTAAACCCTACATAAAAAATATATAATATTATAAATTACATAAATTCAACCAAATACTCAAGAAGTCTAAAAAATCTAAAAGTCCCAAAGAAGAGAAAAATAGAATATGAAAAATAATAGAATTTCATTTATTGCACCATGTTTCATCCGGAAATGTAAAAAACAGGATCAGAAAAGATCCTAGCGGTATGACACCTATTTATGGTGAAAGGTATTAAATTTAAAAAAAAAATTGTTGTTTATAAAGTTAGAATAAAACCGTCAACTATCTTATCTAGGTTCATCGTATTATACAGTGTTTAAGATTTCTAAATTATATCTTTAAGATTCTATAATTTAAGATTTTATGAACTTCTGTTTCACAGGAGTTAGATTTTTTGGCACGATTGGCATATTATAGTTATGAGATTATTTTTAAATGTTTAACTGCTCTAAGCATTGAGTAACTAACACCCTTAATAAAGCTTTGAGTTACAAAATTCCTGGCCATTTACAAATTACGTGGCAGAATGTAGGCTTCATCGTACCTCCGTGTATAAGGAATCCTTCAATGACACAGTTTCGTCAGTATATCCTTTAGAAGATACGCGAGAGGGCAAAAGGGCAGCCGAAGATTCCCCAGTGAATGGAAATGCAGATTGGCGAGGACCTATCGGGTAGACCTCAAGGCGTGACTTATCCCCATCGCCTTGAACTTTAATAGTTGCCGACTGAGGATAATGGGGCAGACCTTCCTTTCATTTTTTTTTTTTTTTTTGTTTTGTCGCAAAATAATATGATGATTATTTGTTTTCGATAAAAAATAATTTGAATAAAGAAACACCTAATTGTAATAAAAATGAAGTTTATCTCCACTATAATGTTTCCGAAGTCGAATGCAGAATGAAAGTCGATGCTTCGTTGATTTGAAGAATTCACTCCAAGTTCAGCATGAACTTGCCGCTGGAACATTGCTAGATGTTGCTAAGTGCAAAACTTAACAGACGAGCAATAAAAGTTAGTAGGTTTTAAAGAAAGCTCATATCCAATCTACGTAGACATAAACATTTTCCTTAAAAATGGTTAAAAAAGAAATTGCGTATCATTTTGTTTACAACTATTAAAAAAAAAAACTATAAAACAATCAGGTTTATAACTTACAGGTTAGACATTTTTTATTTTAATTTGGGACAGAAAGAGAGCTTTGTAGATTGGGTTTAATAATATTCATTACATATACTTCTGGAAGTTAATAATATGTCTACTATACAATTATCATGTAAAAACAATCCTACTGCACTCGTTCATTGTCTGAAAAATGTTATAAATATGTATGAATATAAATATATATCATTCCAAACAGAAAAGGAACTACTTTCATATAAAATATTAAATTTATTTTCATATTTATTATTCCTCCGCCTCTCCTTAATGAATTTTAAAATGCTAAAAAAACGAGAATTTCACGGAGACGTAGGTGGAATGGCTGTGAATGGCCTCACCATCTAGGTCTGAGATTTGACGGTGCTTAGTGGAACGAACTCAGTAGTAAGCTGAATGGATAGTCGGCCACTGTCTACCTGCAAATATATATAACGTATATTTTGCCAACGACACTTAAAGTTATGATCAGCAATTTTCGATTTCCTGATTGACGGAAGGTAGGTTGCTGTAAACTGAATGTGTCAGCAGTAGAATTCGTCATACAAGCCAAGTTGGATTAAAAAATATAAATAATAATGAGAACCGCAAAGTATATTCCTAAACGATATCGTAATAAATGCATTTGAAAAATTACTTTTGACCGACCTTTACAAGTAACGTTAAGACATGTTATGAAGACCATTAACTCAGTGATTGGCATGATCAAGGCATGCACCCTGGAACACTAACAATTACTATTGACGCCCAACAGTAAAATAACGATCCAGAATACTGTTATAGCAACGATAACTTACGACAGTATGATGCAAAGTGGGACAAATATGGAAAGCAGTAGATTTAATGGGTGCTGGCTAGATGTGATACAGCTGATATTTAAGGTAAGGAAAAAACGCCGACGCTGTTGTGCTATAAAATAAAAATTAGTCTCTCAACAAGCAATAAAACTTGGCCTTAGCGAAACATGATTAACAATTATAAAGGATTGAAACACGCCGAAATAGCCCTAATTAAAGATAATGACAAGATAGCCTACGGCCTATTCGATTTCATAAGCATTAAATACTTCGTGAACAGGTATTTATTGAGTTTTGGTTTAGTGTAAGCCAGACGTAACGATAACCCTCCTCCCTCCCCCCAAAAGGGAACACCAATAAATCCAAATTTTAAACTAAATGGTGCCCTTTTAGTCCAGTCTTTCTGGACACAAGAAAGAATTCTCGGTTGAAAGTTTTGAAGAATTTCTGAGAATACGCTCATTTGTGTTTTTTGGGGTTCTGATTACGAATTTCAACTTTGAAACCTCGAATATTTCCTGAAAGTATTACAAAAAAAAAAAAAATATTGTTTGTTTTCCTTTTGCTCATAACATGAAAATTATGAATTAATCGAATAAACTCTAGTATTCATTCAATACTAAATTAAAGAAGAATAAATTATCTACAATTTAGATCCAAATGATTTTTTTGTTAGGCTGTTCCGTTTTCAAGTGAGCGCGAGTCGAAGTCATGAGGGGAGAGGAGATATCCAAATTAATTGTCTGTATTCGTGGTCTCAGTAGGAAGTTTTGGAGAAGTGAAAATTTGCTCATTTATGTTTTTTGGAATACTGATTACGAATTTCAACTTTGTTACCTCAAAATTTTCCGTATATATTAATAAAAAGCTCAAAAAATTAATTAGGATATTCTGCCTTATAACTTCGACACGCACCCGCTTGAACACAGAACGACCAAACAAAAAAATCATTAGAATCAAAACTGTAGGTAATTTACTGTTCTTTAATTAAGTATAAAAATGGATATTAGAATTTATTCGATTAATTCATGATTTTCAAGTTATACGCAAAAATTAAAACAAAAACATTTTTTTTTTATTACTTTCGGGAAAAATGCGATATAACAAAGTTGAAATTTGTAGTCAGTAGTCTAAAAAACATAAATGAGTAAATTTTCACAACTTTTCTTAAATTTCCACCAAGATACCCTTCTGATCTCCATTTGACTGGAACCCATTAGTAGAAGAGCGGATGTGCCTGAACGATGCCCAGGACGAAATAAATTATAGGGTACAAATGTAGGGAATCAACTCTTGTTTAATTTTGTACAGATTGATGTTGTTAAAAAAATTCATGGTTTCCATCCTATGTTAGAAAAAGTGAAAAATGATTAATTTGTTAAATGGTTTTACATTAAAAAAAGGAAATATTTCTGGGAAAAATTTAAGGTAACACAGTTGAAATTCGTAATCAACACTCCAAAAAAGTAAGGTGTAAGTATTCAGAACTTCTCCAAAACATTGCAGGTAAAAGTACGAAGTTCCTAGATTATTTATGAAAGGCCGAACTAAATGATTCGCTGTGTCAAGATTATTAAAAGAATCAGCTCAAGCATTGGATGAATTTACTATATCAGATTAATGAGCACATTTATCCCAATTACTTATTGCCCATGAATGAGGCAAATTGTAATATTTATAAAATAAAAACTGTAAAAAAAAAAAATGCAAATAATATGTTATAACTAAAATAATTGAATCAATTGAAAGCATTAAAAAGTAATAAAAAAATTGAAAAAGTTTAAATCGGGATTGTTAATTTATTAAGACGCATAAAAAGAAAGGGGAAAACAAATTAATATAAAAATTCAACACGGCCTTCACGTAAATTATCCATGGAATTTTTAGGATTGATTAAATAAATAACAAAATTAAATATTGTTACAGCACACTAGCACGTTGGCTACTTACCGATGCGAATCGTATATAGAAAGAATGGATAAAATAGAACTTAAATAAAGATAAAAGTTAAATTAATGTGCAGAAAACACAACTCAAATCAACAATAAATATATGAGATGTTGATAATATATTCCAAGTGTCTCTACAATAGTTTTTAAACAGAAAGAAACTTTTGATAAGAATAAAAAGTTGGGAGCGGAGAAAAGGGATGATCTGGTTTAAGTAAATCTAATTCGACACGGCGAGAGTGAACCCTGGGAAGAAGATGCAATCATCAGATTTCTTTGCCGAGCACAGGAGTGACCAGGACTTTTTAGTCATGCGTAGAAGAAGTCCGATCTTCCAGGCAAAATGGAAGGCAGTGCGGACTATATTTAAAAGTATGTAGAAGAAAAGCAGTAAATATTTATTTTATTATATCAGCCAGATTGACCTCGTGGGTCCGGGAGACCCTCCTGGGGCTCACCCAACCTCTATCACCCAAAAGTGGATACCTGCATAGGCGTGCGCAGCATCCTTTATTAGACTGATTTATTAGTCTACATACTTGTGGTGCCTCCCGAGCGCACGCTTAAGAGTACCCTTCATTGAAGGAAAAACCTGGCAGTGAGCGTAATCTCGGCCAAATTACTTCCTTGCATAACCGTTGAACTAGAAATAGTAGGTCAACTGTACTAATCGAATACAGATTTTTTTAGATGATACACTTTAAATAATAAATATGCAAATCGTCTGGTGTACATCTTATAGTGAAATGTGAAAACTAAGCAGAAGCAGATATATTAGCGAATATATAAGAGGGCTAATGTATTAGCTTCCATTTTGATTACGGACTGAAATTATCTTTTTTTATAAAATGTTTATTTTTTAAATATTATCTTATAATTTAATTGACCTACTTTCATTTATATATTTTAGTTGCAGTTTTCTCTCTCCCTCTTAAATTCTTGTTTTCTATTATTTGCCTGGTTATAAAAATCGTATAAATAATTATAATACTATGATGTTCACAAAAAGTTCTTTATAACTCTATTCATGTTTTTATTTTTTTAAGTTTGTTTCTTTTATCTTTGTATTTTTTTAATGTACATTTCTATATTAATACTGCAATATCATAATTAAAATTGTTAACTGCACAGTTCATATACATTTTATTATACAAATGCTTAGCACGGAGAGTGAACACGTTGTAAATAAACTTCTCTTGTATATGGTTACTATCTAGGAGATAAAATGAATAAATAATCAACATACCGCTGAATGGTCAGGTTATCACAGGAAAAAAACAAAACAAAAAACAAAATAAATAATCGACGTTTCATGAAAAGTTATTTTGAGGTTTCTGCCATACGTTCTGGTTTTTAAATATCTTATTTTTTTATTAGCCATGCATGAAGCTTCATCTATGGAATGTTACATATATTTCGCATGGAATTGCATTGATATAATGGTTCGTTGGTTACATTGATAGGCCTGCCTTGTTTAATTTTACGTAGGAGGCAAAAGTTAGTCAGAAGTTAATGATCCAGAGACCGTAAAGCCACTCCTTAAGGTTAGAGGATATTGGAGAAGGGAATTAGTAACCCTTAACCGATGGCTTAATTACAATTTGCCTTTGGCAACAGCTCATCCACGCAGTTTCATATGCATGGATCTGACATTCAATTGTCCACGAATTCCAGGACCTCTCCTTCACCTGCTCCCTGCCATCTTCTCAATATGACCTTTCGCAGCTTGCAATGTTACCTTCATCTCTTCCACGGGTCACTAACATTTATTTATTACTCTTCCAGTCTCGGGGAATAAAACGTGTTCAATGCCGGTTGCTCAAGCAATCATCCATATCATGGGCTATTGAAAAAGGTGAAAACGACTACACAATTGAATTTCCAATACTGGTCAATCAAGATGACAATAGTAAATCAACATTCCTGAACAGTGACCATAAGCGGAAAAACAAAGAGACGTACTTATTTAAGTTTTTTAGCTTCAAGCATTACCTTTAAAAAGGTGTTTGATCTTTCTAAATCGTATAGTTTTTGAACTATCGACAAAACCGCAAATCGTATTTTTTTCCCATTTTGAAACAGTCACCAAGCTTTAATCAAGCAAATAAACCAGGAAGGTTTTTAATTAGTTGACATCCACATGTATAAAAGGATCAATCTAATTAGGGATTGATAAATTATTTGCCACTTCTATAATTTTGTTTTTATTGAAAACTATTTTTTTAATATTTGTGGGTTTTTATAACTGAAGATGAATAACATTCGAAACTAGCTTTAAATAAAAAGAAAATTACAGAAGTGGCAAATAATTTATCAATCCCTAATTAGTTTTTAATTATCAAAACCTCTTTTAAAACACTGTAGCTTTTGAGAATTTTAGTTTTTTTAACTCCAATCTCATAGGAGACATTAAAGATTAAATTTTGAAAAAAATATTGAAAAATTTCAAATTTTAAAATATCAAGGATAAATTTAGTAGGATTGGTATTTATTCTGACTGACCTACTATTAGGAACCTACCCACCATTCAGGGAAACAGAACTTTTTTTAATTTGAGCGCTAAACTTCAGATCGAATTTTATCATATTTGAGAAGGAATACATCAAATGTTCGGATGTTGCCAAGGCAACGATGGGTAGTCCGCGTGGCAGGAATAACCAGCATAACCATATTAAGATCATGGTCTGATCAGATAATGTACTTTTTTTTTAAAATGTACAAAGCGTAGAATAAACAATAGAGTGTGTGTTTAGCTTTACTTTAAAATTACATAACAAACTTTTGAATGAGGGGATTGCAAGATTAAGCTTGGTAAAAATTCTAGTTCCAGCTCTGGTACCATTACCCTCCAAACTAAGAGCAAGCCTCGCAATTTGGTTGCACACTGGTCCGCGCAAGATCGTACCGCTCGGGGCCCCGCAAATTCTATGTCGGCCCAATGGCCGATTGTATGATAACTATTTTTGTATTATCATATGCCCAATGGCATAGGACAGTGATAATACTAAAAAATTGGCCCAAAAATAACTGGGCCAAAGTAAGTCATACTTTGAGATTATCAAATTATTTTAATAAAATTGAATTTTGTAATAGAAAAATATACGTTAATGTAAAATGATATCATACCACCGACTAAAGTTGCATGGCATAGTTAAAAAGGTATTTCCTAAAACTGTAACAAATATTTAACAGTTTCGACAGTTGAAAATTCAAGAGCTTAAAAAATCACTTTTCTGCACAGCATTAACAAATTAACAGGCACTACAACTATTGCACCATTGCTACCTGGCTAGAGCTGCAGCCTACCTGAAACTACCTTAGCAAGTATAAAATCTGATTCCTGAAGATAAATAGAGATTGTTTTGTTATTTTCTTTCTTTGGGCCAAAGAAGGATACGTGGAGCAAAGTAGCCCGCGTTTACGGTACTCGAATAAATTCAACTAATTAGATTGATCCTTCTGTACCATCATGTGTCCCGCAACTGAACTAAATAAATAGCGACGTTGTTTTTTTAAAAAGGCGTAAGCGCCAGTTAGCAAACTTTATAGGAAACACACGAAACATGGTTTTCCCCAAAAAACAATTTTTTTTTTTTTAATTTTATTCTTTATTGTGTACAGTAGGAGTTAATTAAGGTGATATTTTTTAGAGTTTTGGAGATTAATGGTACCAGGGGCCACATATTATATTAAGGGCCGGTAATTATATTAAGGTTTATTAAGATATATTTTTAAGATTTCTAGCACTGGTCAAGGTCCGAGTGACGACTGAAGTCAGAATTTGGTTCCTACGTCATCAATAGTCGTTTATAGACCATTTCCAATTTTTTTTTCTCGATATATCGTGAACAGGAATCGAAAGAGGTGGCGTTTAAGCCCTTTTATAAATAGAAAACTAAATTTCGAATGTTTGGCGCTTAAGCCTGTTTCAAAAAAAGAATATTTATATATATTTATATTTATACATAAATATTTAACAAATATAACTTTTAAAAAAGTCATTAATATTCAGCTTCAAATTACTATAAGCGGATAAGCTAGAAGGGTCAACTTAAACTATCTTATGGCATAAGCCGGTCAGATTGACTTATATCATGTATTAGTTTGAGTGAGGGAGCGATAGAGCTTAAACGAAAATATTTTTAGTCACGAAATCATATTCACATTATAAATTACCAGATAAAGAGTTAGCTTAAAAAATAACATAAAATATATTGAAGTATTGTTTTTGTTTTAAAGAAGCCAGGTATAATCTATAATTATTTCTATATCATTTCCTACAATATTCCTTGATGACACAGCGATCTGGCTATTTTTCGGTAAAATTATGTTATACTTAAGAACAAGAACTATCATGCATTCATGGATTAAAGAATTCGTAAACACGGACAAACGCCTTTGGGACCAAAAGGTTTTTTTCGTAGTTATCAACATTTTGCCAACTTAGTGAGGCTTCCCTCCGTCGTAAAGACAATATATTTTTAGTTTATACCTTTATCAAACTATTGACACTCATTTGTCATGTCTCTCTACTTGTTAGCATAATCCATTTGGATTTAATAACCCAGCAGGATCTATCGAAGCCTGCATCAATGTTAAAACTTACTATTTTTGGAATAAGGACCTTTTGAAGGACTTCTATCCTTTCCATAGCTAGTACTATTTTTTTAATGTTATAATAAATGTATAATTATAAACTTTGTTGCACTTTGTATCCCTGGTTCCGAAGAAACAATTATAAAAATAAAAAACAAAATTAACGTTTATATAACTTATCAAGAGTATATATTTAATTACAGGAAATAATTTCATTGACAGACGCATATAAACTATAAACGCTACATAAACAAAATACGGCATGCAAGTGAAAGGGTACTCAAGTAAAAAGGACTTAACACATAATCACAGGAATATACGTAGTCGATAAATTGCAATCATTTAAAGGTACTAAAAAATTTTTTCAATTTTTTAATTTATTTTTTCCTCATATTTTCGATCTTATGATAACTACAAGCAATTGAACTTGTTATCCTTTTAAGTGTTACAAAATATCGCTTATATAGCATACAGTGTATACACAAAACGGATGCTTAAAAATTCAATCAAGAAAAAATCCTTATATAGTGAGATAACCATTTATACAGTTAGAACAACTGTAATCTGGTCGAAGGTAACACTATCAAATATAATTAAGAGTGATCAATCATATTTCGTTGCAGCGGTTCTTCATCTGAGAGCTAAGGCAGCAGGTGTTCCCGTCCCAAATACCAAGGTAACGACGTGAATATAAAACTAAATCCAAATGATAGACGGTTCAATCGCTCCACAATCATGAAAAATGAAAAGAAATATAGAATGCGCCACTAATAGGAAAGTATCCTAAAAGTAAAAGTAAAAAAAACAAAAAAACAAAAAAAAAACACCCTTGATAGAAGGTAAATGCACTAGTAATGGCTACTTATTGTGAAAATAAGCCAACCAGGCTTTGATTCAGCTTGGAGTAAATTTAGTTTATACCATCTAGTAGTGGTTTAAGTACTTTTATAAATATAACTTTTTATGTACTGAACTCACAACTTTTAATTTTACTCGACCTTCCCTGTTTTTCCCTTTTTTGTCTTCATTTATAAGACCCTAATCATTGTAAAATAATAAAACTTTATGTCAATGTTTCAAGTAATACAAAATTAGAATTCAGTCTAAGAAAAAGTAGTTAAAATGTCTACCCTACAAATCCAATAAGATGATTTTCAAATATTGAACTGTACTCTACTGGTGCAAATTTGGTGTTCAAGAAAAGTACGAGAATGCATCGATTAAAATTTTATTTGTCATGAATTCAAAGAGGAATAGCTAGTGCAATCAATGGATAGCTTTAAATCTCAAAAATACCAAGAGAAACCAATTGGTCAGAAAAAAACATTGAAAATTGTCTTATATTATTTTGTCTTATATTGAAAATATTTCAGAACGTATATTAAATCAATTTTCAAAATATAACCAGTAGATCAAATTCACAGCCAGAATAATAATATATTTACCGAAAGAAATAGTAGCAAAGTAAAGTAAAGTTAATTATTGTAATCAGGTTGTGTAAATGTAAAAAATAAGAAAAAAGAAAAGAAAAAACATAACAATAATGTGAAAAATCACTTCTTCCCGAGCTATTGAATCAATCGTGATAAATTGCAATATTTAAGGTTTTCCAACAAACTTATTGCACATAGAGTTGATACAGGATCGTTGGAAAGATAAATAATAAGTATTGAACAAAAAATTATATGATAACTTACGTGATTGCTTTTTACTTTTTAATATTAAAATATCTTGACATACCTGCAACAAAAAAGGCAAATGAAAATCAATAATTATTGTTAAAAATAATATTTAATAAAATATAACACAATATAAAATAAAATATGTGAATTAATATTCGCAATAATAAAGTTAAAAGGAACTCAAATAAAACAGGCCAACAAAAATTTTTTTGAAAACTTTTTTAACTTTAATAGTTGATCTTTATAGATTTTTATGTGCTGAATATAAATCTGGCCTTAGTTTTTTTTGTATCACCCATAGTCTTCCAACAATATGCTTTGTATTATATGGTATAAACCCCTATATGGTGCTATGTTTCTGGCAAACTGCTTTTCCAAGGCAGATGGAGGTTCCAGAAACCACATTTACTTAATTTAATTTATTCTCTATTTGCATCGGTTCCAGAAGGGAGCCGATCAATCAAACTATATTTTAACATAAAAGGCTAGAGACCGCAGACCCCCCCTGCTATGGTCACTAGTTTGGGATATTATAAATACCATTGGAGATCCTATCGAAGGGTGTCGTGTTCACCATTTCACTTAATTAAACTATATGATGGCATGCAGGGTTAATAGAATAATAGAATTTGATAGAAGATCTTACTTTATTTAAGTTACGTTATTAATTAAACTGTTGATTTACTAATTTACAATCTAAATTGCTCTCATTGTAAAAATCTATGGACTGTAACCTATGTAGTTGAGAATACTGAGAGAACTGTTGCTTATTAAAAATATTATTCGGATGCCACATAATATTCGACATTAATTTACACAATGAATGAAAGGGCGAGAACTTATCTTATTGTTGCCTTCGACACTCGGTGCTCAATGGTCTAGGTTTCTCTCTCCTGCATCGGTCTCCTATTCTCCCTTCTAGCTCGAACTCCGTCTTAGGATGGACTGCTCAACTGTACCCTCTGCGGACCTCCGTCTTCTGGCTTCTAGCTCAAACTCTCCTCTTCCACCTTCTCCCAAGAACTCCCCTATTTCTGGTTTTCTCTGTCTCTTCTACTTCTTTCTCTTTCTCCTTCTTGAAAAGATGCATTTTGTCTCCACTCTCCTTTTGGACCATCTCATTGGTTGATGCTATAAGAATTTTTCGAAATGTTTATATCTTTTTCCTTTATTGTTCGTAGTATCCTTGGTCGGCATGTTTATTACACCTTGTCGACCGGGCCTATCTCTAGTTTTATCTTTATGACGGTTTTAAGCGGCACCCTCGAACTGCACCCCCCTTGTAGTTACAGTTGTAGTAGATACTCTTCCAGGTAGAGTATCACTTCCAGTTAGAGTATCACACCCACTTTTTTTTGTTTGAAAATGAAATTTATTTATGTTGATATTGGTTGAATCAGGATTTCATCTTTAATTAATTAATTTAACCAGCATCTCTTTAATTTATCCATATTCTAATTACTATTATTTAATCTTAATGATTTCCTTCAATCCCAGTATTCTCAATACATTGCAATGGTATATGGGAGAATTAATGAAACGCAATGTTACATCATAAGCATGGTTTGTATTTACAGGATCTACGAGGTTTTTGCGTAGAATGTTCTTCTCACCAGGTTTTAAAGACTTCCTCACATGCCAGTTCTTTCTGCACCAATGTTGATCCCTAGCCCTACTGTCCCATTCACACAACATGAAAATTTGGTAAAAGGAGCATGCATGTTATTTTTAAATCACCACATATCATCCAACCATGAGCAGAATAGCCTATTCGATTTAACACTGTTTCTAGGTTTTCATAGTTTTCTATATAATCACAATTCTTAAATTGTGAGTGATACAGCTTTTTTAATATTTGGATTCAGCACCCTAAAAACTTTCGGAATAAGGTATTCTCAGTACAAAAGTTTTTTCATCGTTGGCCTGTGAAATCAGCTTGTCAAAGTCGATAGAAATTTTTCAATATTAAAGCCATTTGAAATTAGTTCATTTAATGTGTGAAACAAATGTCGGGTCTTTTTTGATATACCTATACCGACCAGTTACTTTTAGTAATATCAGTAACTTTAAAATAAGACATGACAATATTATATTATTGTTCATGTGATCAAATATTTCTCATTTATTATGGCTTTGTTTCATTTACATGTGTGTTTTGAAAGTGCTGGAAAAACGGTAAACCTTTGGAATCGCTACTAACGACTTTGAAGAGGTCTAGATTCTCAGACCAGACTATATTTTCACCCACTGCGCATGCCCAATTAAATACTCAAACCGATGGATCCTTATCACTTGGAATAGTCATATGTAGGGTTAGGTCGGACTTCCCGCCTTTTACCGAATAGATCTCTTGTCCCCATCGCCTTCTTTCCTTCACCACCTTTAACTTCAAATATTATGGCCAATCTCTTCAACGCTCTATTAGCTTCGGATCTGGGAAGTTTAGTCCAAGTGGTAAAAAAAATTTACCAATTATCTTTAAAACTAAGGATCAATAGATTTTCGTCCATGAAGTTTTAGAAAATTGCATTCATTTTCTAATGAAAAGGCGGCGTTGAACTTCAACGAGTCCGGATGCGCCACTTGTCAGCAATCGTTTATCATTACTACACCTCTGGCTTACCATTCTTCCGCTCCCTGGCGTAGATGGTTCGCAGTTCCTGACTTGGTCCTTGGATCGAAATTATTAATAGCATAACCCGAATGAATTGGTCATGGATCAAATTAACCTTGTTCCTCTGTTGAGAGTCTTCTTAGCATTGCAAAACCCCTTCGTAAAAATGCTGGAAGTCTGACCTAACCCTACACCAGCGTTCCAACTGAGAAGGATCCGTCGGTTTGAGGATTTAATTGCGCATGCGCAGTGGGTGCAAGTATAGTCTGGTCTGAAAATCTAGACCTCTTAACAGTTGTTAGTAGCAAATTCCAAAGTTTTACCGAAAAAACAAATCGATTTTTACAAGAAAAAGGACTAATTCATCAAGAAAGAATATGTTCTTTCTTGATGAATTAGTACTTTTTTCATGTTCTCAGGGCCATACAATAAAAATGTACCAGGGAAACGACGGTTCAGGTGGCTTTGTGATAAAAGAAAGTGCCGTAAAGAAATTGCAAGAGATGGTACTTGGTTTTGTAGTTCCGGACTGGCATGCAAAAACGTTACTGCATTGCATAAAAAAATCAATCCTGCCAGATACTCTAATATTTCTGATCTGTGGAAAGCCTATCCAAATACAGTTAAATTATAAGGATATAATTATCAACATTTGACGGCGAATCATTCTGAGAATTTCATTGTCCCCATTACCGGCGCACACTCGAGAATATATATATATATATATATATAAATATATATATATATATATATATATATATATATATATATATATATATATATATATATATACGTTAAAATTGAGTATAAATGTGTAAGTCGACTTCTGAAGTAAATGAGTTAAGTCCGTCATTGGTATTAACAGTTAATTTCTACTTCGTGTACAAATGGCTAAATCAGAAAGTGGAAGGGAGATGCGTTAAAGTCTAACATTAATTTAACACGTTGACTGCCAACTAGTAGATAACTCGTAATAACTTAATTTGTGTTATTGCCAAGGACGCCAACTCCGAGTTTTCACATTCTTTATTTTATTGCCATATTTGTGCAACCACGAGGAAGCTCGTAGAGTATCAGTATAAATATGAATAGAGAATTTATTAATAAATGAACAGAAAATATCAAAAATCAACAAGCAAAAGAACATTTGCATTGTTTGTGATAATTTTTAAAACAATCTTCTACGCAAAGGGAATCGATCTTCTCTCAAAAGATTGGACAGAAATTACACGATTCTCGGTGTTTTTTGGCTTTAGTAGAAATTTGACATTGCTTTTTTTTCCTTAAAAAAACAAAACACATTCTATATGCTTTTTGCCGGTCACTAAGTAATATAATTAGAGTTTTAATAAATAATAATAATATAATATGAATAAATTAAAATGTTTTTTTTTTTACACTGGGTTCCTGATAAATGCGATGGATGTAACATGTAGTCAACATGTTACATTTGAAACTTCCGTTCTGAAAAATCATAATTTCAGACTTACACACTAACTCCCAATTCCTCCATTCTTTCATAAGTAATCAATTATACAACAAAGTGTAGCGGACTGTATTGGCCGACACTAAATAAATGTGGAGCACTGCATCCACTAGGCGGCTTCCTGTGTGATCTAGAGATAACACCAAGGCAAGCAGAAACTACAAGGTGAGGATAAAAGGAAACAGAATAATCAGACCAACAAAAAGTAGCCGAGTTATTATGCAACATAGTGTGGGAGTGTTGCCAACATGAACGAGGAATTTCATGTGAACGACATTTCTAGGTGAAAAGATAACGAGATAATGATCACTGCCATTGGAAACATTAAAAGAAGTGAGTTCGGGCTACATAAAAGGAATACGATGGGAATTAAGATCCTTGACATAACCTAAATTGCTCATTTCTTGCATCCATCACGATCCGATAAGAATGAACGAAATTTGGATCTTTAAGCCACAAAAGAACTGAAGATATTCAAGAGCATGAATAATACGTGTTCAAAGTAATTGCATAAACATTTCTTACTTAATTGCACATACCGCAAGAACTAGAGCATTACAACATACGTATAACAAGGATTCAGCAAGCATTATGGCTGGCTGGAATAGGCAAGAGAGTCTTGGGTAAAATGAAAAATATATATATATATATATATATATATATATATATATATATATATATATATATATATAAATCAAATAAATATAGCTATATTACCAATAGGCGAATCAATGAATAGTACTTACTTTAGGCATGAATTATACTTAGAAATATCTATGATCCCATTCAACTTTAATAAAGAAACATTATTTCCTCATTTACCTAAGATGTAGATCCTATGTCATTAGAGAAATTTTTAGAATATATTTCGTTATAAAGGTTTGGTAATGCAACTGAATGAGGTAAAATTGAAACTGAAGTACTAAAAGATCTTTTCTGACCTAGATTTTGTGTACTTTTTGCTCTATTACAGCACGAAAACGTAATTCCCTTCTTAACGTGAACTGGATAGTGATAATGATGCCAGAGAAACTCTAATTGCTTCTTTCTTGACCATGTCTCGTTTTCATATTTCAACATATTCTAATTTCAAAATAAGATAAAAACAGCTAGATTGCAAAAATCGATTTTGTTCAAAGTTCGGTGGGAGGGACATATAATAAAACCAATAGACAAAAATAAAACCAAACATAGTAAAAATACTGGGTGTACTCAGAACGCTAATTCGTGATTTTTGACATAAATTAGCGCTTGATGAAGCCATAACCAATTAAACATACTGGATATTAGAGAAATTAAAATCATGAAGTTCTCAACTGATTACAAGTTGAGAAAATGAATCAATGGATCAAAATTAAGAAAAAATCTAATACTAGAAAGAAAAAATGAATTCATTTTTAATTTATAGTGATAAACCCATGAAGTTGAGGAAGTCCAGGAGATAAAAATAATTAAGCGATATTTTCACTATTTGTTCAAGGTGATTAAATATAACAGGAAACCTAATTTACAATAATAATACAATATATTGCATATAATATTAAATAATATAATAAGATCAGATTATTTCATGAACACTGGAGATGCATCTATATAATAAAACTCAAGTCGAGGAGACGTAAAACCACAGGAAATGTAAGATCGGATTCCGATAATTATCGGACCGTGCGAAGGTAACATATATTTTCAGTGTAAACTAAACAAGAGTCTGATCCGACTTCAATATTTATAGGACCATATGAAAACGTCCTTAAGTGCGCCCGAACTTGTCCATTGTATAGACCGGCTTAATCCTCACAGCCATACAGTATTGCGGGTACTGTACAGTCTGCCACGTGTTTATTTCTAAGTTGTATCAATAGATATTTTATGAACACCTGTAAATGAATATAAAGAATACCTGTGAAAAACTTTACTTTGGTGGCCATAAATAAAGAAGGATAAATAAATAATATTATGCTTTAGATACTGCACTAGAACAAGCGGTAAGATCAATCAGGACGAACCAAGAAGGAACGATATATAGCAGAACTACACTTAGCGTATGCTGATGACGTTGTAAAACGGTAAGAACAAAAGCGGCACTTCAAGAGGATTTACAGAAATTTGAAGAAACTAGGAAAAAATTGGGCGTTCAGATAAATAAGGAGAAAACCCAATATATGATATCCTAAAAAAATGAGGGTCAGGAAGAACAGAAGAACGTGCAACTGCTCCACCACCTATTTAAGAAAGTGGAGAGCTTCAAATACCCAGAGACTTCAGTGACGGGAAAAAATGACATCATAGTGCAAATAAAAGCAAGAATCACAGCAGGCAACAGATGTCTTTTTGCACTGCGAAAAACATTGCAGTTTCGGAATCTGTCGAGGAAAGCAAAGCTACTCATTTATAAAACAATCATGAGGCCAATTGCCATATAAGCAAGGGAAACGTGGGTAACCCAAGAATGCGAGATCTTACGGATCTGGAAAAGGAAGGTGCTTCGACAGATCTTTGGGCCAATATGTATCGATGGCCAATGGAAGACAAGAAATAATAGAATAATGGAACTTCACAATCAACAAAGTATTGTTACTTAAGATAAATCAAGCCGTATAAGATACTTTGGGCACGTAGAAATGATGGGAGGAGATAGATACCCGAAGAAACTTTTATATGGCAAACCAGGAGGCAAAAGGCCAAGGCTGCGATGGATCGATGAGGTAGAGGAAGATCTGCAGAGGATGGGGATCGTACAACGGAGAGGACAAGCTGCAGATAGGGAGGATTGGAAAAGGCATTGTTGAGGAGGCCAAGGCCCTACAAGGGCTGTACAGCTACGGAAGTAAGTTATATTTTAGATTTTCCCAGTGATATCAACTCACCTCCTAATATTAGACAAAGGGATGTTAGTTATGAACTAACATTGAATGTTTTTTTGAATACTTTTGGTTAACACGATGCAGTTTTTTTTTTGTGTTGTAAATAGTTTTTTTTTGTAATGCCAGAAAAAAAAAAATTAATTTGAAAATAACGCTTATTTAATAAAATTTTCGTGACAATTATCAAACATCATATTTATTTAACCTGGAGAACCTTAGACCTTAAGAATTTTTTTTTTTTTCAATAGTAAAAAAATTCAGAAAGGATTTTTCCTATTATCTCTGAATAAAACAAATAATACAAAATAAATAAATAAAAAATATTTGTGTTATAAAATAAACAAAAACCATTGATTATTGGTGTTTAAGGTGAGCGGAATCCTTATACTACATAAGGAACATTTTCTCAAAATCCGATTGATTAATCACAATCAAAATTTTTTTTTTTTTTTTAGCAATATCGATTCTTGGTACATATCCTGAGTTTTTTTTTAGTACGTACTTATATCTACATGATCTGTATCAATGTAACCTTCACTAAACCATGTTTAAATTATTTTATTTTTTAAAGTATATAAATATTGTTATTTTTTAATTAAAAAAGAATAGTATATTTGTTCATATAATAATATGTAGAAATATATTCAGACAATACCTGAGAAAATGTTCCTTATTTACTTATATACTTATATATTTACTTTCGAAAAAAACAAAAAATCAGGTTCGCAACTCTGAAAGACCTTTTTGATTTGGTTTAATAGTATTAATTATAACTTCTGGAATATTATTATAAAAACGTAAAAATATTTCTTCTATACTGTGGTTATGCAAAAATATACACACTGCACTCATGAATTATCAGCAAAATATTAGTGCAGAGGTATTTATTTTTTTGTTTTTATAACGTAATATACAACTAAAGTAGAAATATCAAATATCATTCCAACCAGAAAAAGTTCTACTTCCTTATGGAAAAATAAAATTTGTTTTCACATTTTTTTTTCCTTCCAACTCGGATCAACCTTTCAACCAACCTTTAAGGGTGATTAAGAAAAAAATACAGTAAAAATAATTTTTTTTTCCTCGCCTATATTGAATTTCCTGTAGTACTGGGAGAAAAACAGGACACAACTGAAGAAGCCAAGCGAAAACTTGAAATATTTATTCTCTTAAAATATACATCGCTTAACTAAACTGTAAGGATACTTTCCCTCATGGAACTCCACACTCTGGAAGCATACTTATCAGACATGCGTGCCAACTTCAGTAAAAATCTCCAGAAAATACGCGGAGGACAATTCTGGAGAAAGGAAGCGCCCCAGATGTCCGCAGCTATCCGGCGATTTCTACTATACGGTTCCAGATAATTTCTTAAGAATCCCATCTGCATAATAGCAGCCTTCTTCGGTCACCCCTAATTGTCTCTCCTATGGCTAAATTGCTCCGGTATGAATAATATATCCTTCTTTAGAACTTACACCATTTCAATGGAATGATAAGAGTATTCTACTAATTATTTAATGGAAACCGAGCTATTCAAGAAATTCCAATACCTATGAGTACCAACATTATCATGAGGTCAGCTGAAGTTTTGCAATTTATACGACATACAAAAGATATGGAAAGAAATTGTGAGATCAGAGAGAACCGCGCATTTTTCAAAATAACTATTGGAAAGTAGAGAGTAGGTAGAGCAAATGGCGATACATTTAAGTATCATTGATCCTAGGTAAATAAGCTAAACCTTTGTCGGAAATGTTCCAACAGAGCCTTTAATAAAAATTATGATAATGTTTCAATTAAGTAAAAATTCATGTTTTTCAATTCAGGAATAACGTTCCGAAAGTACGTAATAAAAATAATTAATGTTTTCCTTTCCATTTCCACAACATTCGTTTCGTTGCTCCTTAATTAGACATCCTTACTCCTTACATTCACCATTTACTATTTCAAACCTTTTTTTTTGAACATTAATATTTTGATTATATTTTCATGAACATCATTTTATTTATTTTTTACATTTTCTCCTATGAAATTTCACTATATTTATTCTTATTTTTCTTAATCATGATGAAGGAAAGCAAGTTGAGCCGAAACGTTGACATACATTAAAACGGTATAATACCTTACAGTTTTATATCTGCCCGTACACCAGACCATCTCCCCATAATAATAAAAATAGAAAAATTGACCGAAAAATAGTAAATGGCTATGCTTTAACAAATGATGCTTTAAAAGTATAATAAATTAACTAAAGGAGGATACAACAAAAAAGGAATGGCGTGTAGTTTGGAGCATCACTCCAGCACATCACAATTAAAAGAGGAGCATGTACGATTCATGCCTAGGATGACTACAATTTATTTTCTAGCAGGCTGAAATAGATAAGGCCAGATAATACAATTTTAAATACAAGAACATGCCTTGGTTGAAGTATCGGAGGTTCTTCATTTGGCTATATAATAATTATAATATTTCATTCTTTTAATTCTTCTAACACATTTCGTTATTTATAATAACCTGATTCTTTCTAAAAATATAAAAGAGATAAACAATAACAAAGCTAAATCGACTATTTAATCAACCTATTTATTTATATCGGATCGGACAGGTATAATCACTAAATACAAATCGCAATAAACCCGAAATAAGATAATGGAGTACCGACAAATTAATTGGAATGGAGACCCGGTTTCGAACCAAAGCACAGCCGTGTTATCAAAATCCCGTTATTTTGTTTGTATTTCCTGCTTGGGATAGAGAACTGATTGCGGTAATTACCATCACAACTGAAAGGGATCAGGGTCTTATTGTACAAAATACAATGAGCACTTCCTTTATTACCTCAAACCTTGTTTTGTTTTTTCTGGTGGATGAATTCATCAGTTGAAACTTAAGTAATTTCTGGGATTATAAATTTATGGAAAAACGCGATAACTGAAGTTCGAACAAAAATTTCAGAGAACAAGATTACCATGAAACTACATTTGTCCTTAATGATTAAAAATAAATAAAATAAAACTTTAGTACGTATTTCGAATGCCGTTCATCAAGTACTCGCAAACTCAAGTTATCCTTCATTTCAATTGAATTAAAAAAAAAAACCTATAAATTTAATTTAAAACAAAACAAAAATAAATGAAGCAATTAAAATAAAAACAAATGAATTTTGATGAAAAAAAATCATATGTACTCCTTCAATGCTTTAGTGCCAATTTTATATATAGTGCAAATTTCAAACAAAGACAAAGACAGAACAAGATTCAATTAAAATTACTGTTTTGGACTAGAGAGATCCCAAAATGATATTTAAACATTCTAGACTGAATGCCATACTCTCTCAAAATACTTATGGTTTTACAAAACAATAATAAAATAAAGAAATACAAGCTAAAACTATCGCGAATCGAGACGGGTTCGATCTGCTATCGATGTATATTAATGTTTTAATTATAATACGCGCCTTTTATGGAAGGAAACTGCTCGTCAGCTGTATAATGTAATGTTCCACCACATTTACTTCCTCCATGGTTTTTGAAATATCTCTATTTTAGCATCAAAATAATCACAATTTTTATGTTACCGACGGCCCACTGTACTTTTTCGGATTACTAAGCATAATAACTACGAATAAAAATAATTTAGTTAGGAAAAAAAGGATTAAATGAAAATAATAAGTGGTTAAATTGAGGAAACAAATGAAAAGTTAGAACAGTAAAACCAAGTTAATAAAGCAACGACAAAAATTAATAAATAAAACGATCAAGATAAAAGTAAAGCAAAATCCGAAAATTCGATGTATTTTTATTGAGTTTTGTGAAATAGAGAAAGTTAACAATTTTGTTTAACTTTTTATAGTATTTGTTGCTAATACCAGCATGTACCTAATCTCTGTCCACTCGTTAATATAATCCATTTTTATTTTTATTCATTTTTACTTTGATCTATCTATACCAGCAGCAGCTATTATTATTTCCATAGCAATCCAAAACCCCTTATCGAGAGATGAGTGCTGCTGGTCTGCCGTCATGTGACAGCTGCTAAGCGAAAGGTAGTTTTACCAAAAATAAAAAAAACTATTTTATAAAAATGTCAAAAAGTAGTAGCCAAATAGATCTCTCTATGCTGTAAAAGAAACCGTAATTGTCACATGCATATTCATAATAAGCTACACTATATTTAGTTAATTGTATACGTAAATAAATAATTAAATATACATTATTTGGAAGAAAAACATTTACTACCAAGATAAATAAATAGAAAATGCAGCAGACGGTTGATAGCTTGTTATAGAATGTCTACTACGTTCGCGTACCCTAGTTGGCACCGGTAGATGCTCATTCATATTTCATAGACGCGAACCCTTGAACTGAATCAACTGCCAAACAGAACAAGAAAACAATTCCGTATGCAGTAAGTGTGCAACATAAAAAAAAACAACGTAAAATTAAAAAATTAATTAATCTAAGTCATTGTATAAATTAAAATAATTGTTCTTTCATAGGCACTAAAAAAGAAATTATGACGACTCAATGTTTTATATTTTAAACAAAAAGAAACTTCAATACGATCAAACGCACTTCTTAGTTTAAGAGGTCAAAGTTAATAAAACCAAATCTTTGTTCTTCTATAAAACGTTGTACGGTCCATGGAACGTGAGGGATATCATTATAGTCAACCAGAATAATTTTCTTAATTTATAGAAGTGGCAAATAATTTATCAATCCCTAATTAGAATAATTTTCGTCTCGAGTTCTTAAGGTCGAGAAACAATTCTTAGGCTTAGAGGTTAAAGTTAAAACAATGATTTTGTCGATCGCCTTGATACAAAAACATTATTGGACCAATTAGTTTATTGAACGAAGCTAGAACTTTGAGAACGATTCGAAATGTACAATATTATTATTGAAACAAATCTGAAATATCTTCTGAAAGTTAAGAAAGCTGTGTCAGCGATGTTTTAAAAAAAGTGTGAGCAGCAGAACTAAGGCCGTATTTACACTAAAAACAAAATTGATAATATCAAAATGGCAGGGCTGAAAAAAAATCGAGACTTCCAAAAGGCACTTCTCTAACACCAAATAAATTCACATACAAATTTCCAACCCTCTAGCTCAATCAGGAGGGGATGTAGAGGTGCGCAAAGCCCTAAAAAAAAAGTAAAATTTATCCCCACTTCTATGGCACTGTTCTGCCTAGAAAACAACCATACATACCGAATTTCAACTCATTTTATCTAAAGGGTGCCACTGGAAGTGCCCAAATGTTGCAGGTCATCCCTTAAGTAATGTCGGTTTTTAAAAATCTGTCTGTTTATGTTGATATCATTAATCCCTCCTTTACATTTGAATTGCGTTTACATATTTTATATATTATAGCATTACCTACTCCTCTAATTATCTTGCTTTTGTCGGAGAAAGTTAGTTAGTATGCGCTGAAATTTCAATTAAAATGGATCTCCACAAAAACCAGTTACACCACATATGCTTAAATAAAGCTGCTCTGTTTTGAAGCTGTAAGTTTTTCTAGGCTCTATCCGATATCTTCTTTTTAGCTGGAATTTTGAAGTCTAATTTATATTCTAAATTATATTGAAATTGATCCCAGTTTACTGGTTCTTTATTAGGACTTAGATTATCCAGGGATTTGATTATGGCTTGGGAGGAGGAAATCAGGGCGGTAACAAATATATCCAGGATACCGCAACGCTTTTCGAGGGATGTAGCCCAATAAGTAGGATTCATGGGCGAGAGGATAGAATAACTATTGGAGGTCGAGACACGTGAACAAAACGAATTTAAGGCGATGTTTTTTTCAAATCTTCTTACTGCCCAACTGAAATTTAAAGCAGTTACGATCCATTTGGAATCAATTTGAGATGTACAGCAAACGAAAAATGTACTTCAAATAAAAATAAAGATATAAAATATGAATTTATTGTATATGTAAAACAGTCATTATATTCAAAAAAATAAATTGTGTAACTTATTTTTATCCTAGGAGATTATCAGAAAATCGTAATAAATCTATCTAATAAATTTAAATTTTGGAATCGTGGTTCTACTATGCATTTCAGAATTGTGAAACTTTATATGTACTTTTGTAAACCTGTGTAACTTTCATTCCAATCGACTCAATGCAATTATTAATAGTTAAAATAAACTAATGATTTTATAATCCATGAAGAGTTTTTTGGATGATAAATAATTTTAGTAGTATTCTTAAAATAAATAAATGATAAGCCAACGTTATGTGAAAGTCAACAATAATACTGTCCTATACAAATGAAAGAAAGTAAAAATTAAGAGCAATTTAGAAGCCCTTGGCACACAGATATTTCTGCACAATTGCATTCTCACTGAATAAGAAGCAGACTATATCCGCTTGTAGAGAATGAGCAAGAGACAGTTATGGACAGCCTGCCAGAATAAGAAAGTGTCCACGCGACTCTTCAGTTCACACAGGTCCGAGCCACGCTGGAGAGAGCAAAGCAGCCCGCCTGGAGAAACCTCCACTTCTAATATACAGCTTGTTTCCGAAATGGTTTCTCCACATCCATCTTATAAGTCCCTTATCCGGAAGATCGAGGAGTGCCGTCTTCGACAATTTCACCGTTAGGGTATTCATAGTTATGCAAGAGTGAAGTAACTATTGAAGCATTTCGTTATAAAGTACTTATTTCATTATATGGAAAGGGAAAGTAGTAGGATAAAGGAAATGATGAATAATGAAATAAAATCACATGCTGAATAAAAAAAAAAGAAAGTGAGAAGTTGACACTGAAACTTATTCATTTAACTTTTAAATAAGTGTACGTGGAAAACTGAACTGATGAAAACCGGTTGGAAAAACGACCGGAAGAAACACATCCTTCCTGCACTACCTTGCCAATAGTCCGCAAATCAAAAAATCTGGTGTATCCACTCAAAGGTTTTCTTTACTGCTTTCTGTGTCTTTCGCTAATATTGGTCCGTTAAAGATTTTTTTATGTTTAGCTTTGTAGTTATCTTAATGAATGGATTGATAGGTAATTACTAAAATATTTCTAATGACAAGCCTTGAAGAAAATTCCAATTTTAAAAAAAAATGTTTTCTTTTATTTATGGTTCTCAGTAAATCAACCGTCAAAAATTGATTAATAAAATTATACATTGAAATATTTTTGAGCAATCTGCAATTAGTATTGACTAATTGCAATAACATAAAATTAAGATTATAAAAAAAATAATTAAAACCAATCATTGAGGAGTTTTATTATGTATGTAAATACTATCAGGTAATTCATAGAATAGATTATATTATAAATTTTAGAGTAGTACATGCGAATCTCATAAAATAATAATAAATATAAATTAAATAATTCATAATAAAGTTTCCATAAATTATCTTCGTTTAGGATCAGAAAATTAGTCATGATAGCCGGTAGCTGAATCCCTGAACCGTGAAAGTACTAACTGATTAACCACGCTATAATCTGAACGATCAAAGACCTTTAGTATCCTCTTCAGCAGGAATTTATATTTTAGGCACAGTAGCAGATTCAGGAAGAAGAGGTGAGGAGCGCGACCGCCAAGGGCCCGCAAGGTCTGTCATACACCTATGCTACCTATGCTATCGTTAAATAATGTTTACCATGAAAAACAAATCATGAGAGCTCAGAAGAGGAAGGGCGAATGTAAAAAATATTCCCTTCTCCTCTTACACTTTTTTCTCTCGCCATGATCCGTAATTGTCATGGGGGCGCACTTTTCCGCTGTTGGCACCCAGATACAAAAAATCCATTTATACCAATGATTATATATAATAAGGTACATAAGCGACACATTTTTTTTTCTGTAATAGTTATTTATCATATATATATATATATATATATATATATATATATATATATATATATATATATATATATATATATATATATACACATCACGTACATATACACATATACGTACCAAAAGATTATCAAAGAACCATCCAGAAAGTGGCTGCTTTATGACTCAAGTGCAATAAAAATTTATGTATTTGAAAAACATATTATAATTTAAAAAATATACTATGTCAAAACTCAGAATATTGTTTGATTTCGTAAATAACAGTACATAATAACAGCAACATCAAAAGAGCACCTCGTCTATATCTGAGCAGCAACATTTCTGGTTGACAGCTAAAGGAGATAAGTGTGAAAATGGATAATGCCAAATAATATAGCACCCTGTTCAACTCCAGAGTTACTAATTGAGAATTTATCGATAACTTTAAATTTAAGCGAATTTTAACCTTATTGCTATTTAGTTCGAACATAGAAACAAATGGAGATGCTATTTTAAGAAATGTTATTTTTCAATGAAGGAAAGCCAAAGAGTTGTCATCTTGCGGGTGAGAACTTAGATGTACCAGTTCGGTTGCCGATTCATGTTACTTGTCGATATTCTTGCAAAATAATTAATTATAATCATATACTAAATTTTCTTCGGATAAAACAATAAATTTAGAAATATCAAATAGTTGGCACTAGAGAACCAAATTGTTAAATTTTTTTAATACATTTTTTTTTTTTTTTTGGAGGGACGAGCGGTAGGAACCATCTGTTGGATTACCAAATTCTTGTTTAACCGAACTGCAACATAAAATAAAATCATTCCAGGAAATAAAACAAACATAGGGAAAGTGCAATGGTGTTATGAAGGACTTCCATTGCGAAGCTAGGATCATTATTCCGATAGGTACATATTAATTGAGACTACGATATCATTTTCCTGTTTTCTGCCAGGCCTTGGGAAAAAATGGCCTTACATCACCAACTAGCACGCCACTAATATTAATATTATGCTGCAGCACTGCGGGAAAAAGACGCACAGAAAAAGGAAGACACTCAAGGCGGTTACGTATCGCGGCTTACAAGGGTCGGCTTACACATTAAGTAAGCAGCCTACTTCACAAATTTCCATCTTGGTGAGGATCATCTAGGCGTTTAACCAAAAATTTAAACGGTAATACGTTGGTCACCTTTAAAATCCTAAAAATATGTAAGATAACTTTAAATTACAAAATAACGATATTAAGTCCGCTTTATTCTACTGGGCTTTATACCATAAAAAAAAGAATACAATAAAGTACAATTAGGTGTGATTATTTTAAAATACTATTTGGACAACACACGCTGCAAAATAATAATAATACGTTAGCGGTCAAATTGTGCAATATGCACCATCCCTGCCAGTTACCAAGTTCCGGAATATTGCCAATGAATGAGGAACTAATTTGGTCTACCAACTTTGCAAATTGAGTAAATAATAGTATAAATGCTATTAATAATTATTCAAATTTTTATGAAAAAATGTCAAGAAATAGGCCTAGTCTTGCTAATCCATGGACGAACACAACCAGTCTTTGATACGAGTGGGAAAGAAGAACCTTATTGCTAGTCTCATTAACAAATCCGATGTCTAATGAAAAAACAAAATAAAAATCTGCCATAATTTCTATAAGTTTTTCTAATAGCTATAGATCGTTTAAATATAAAACTTAAAGCGTAAATATAAATTTTTAAACCAAAATCATATGATTAATTGATACTTGACAAAAACCACTAGAGCCTTAAGAAGAGGCATTTAAAACTCAGTATGAAAGACATTACTTGGGGAACGTTGTAAAAACGGAATATATCTTAAAAACTATAAAAAGATTTTGAATTAATCATGTTACCGATATTATGCATCGAAAATTCTATTTGAACTATTTGGCAACCAAAATAAAACCAGCAGTTTTGGACACGTTGCCAAGTTAAACGTTCTCTTTGTACACTATTAGAGAGAACCAAAATGAGTCCAAGAAAGAAGAAAACGAAAGAGAATTATAGATACATGTTTAGTGTTTAATTTGAATATAATAATTTTGATAAATCACAGCGAAAAGGAACGAAGTTGGAAATTGTTCATAAAAGTAGTATTTATCAGTTGACAGAGGAGAGGAGTCCCAGGACACCTACCATTTTTCAGATATTCTTGCAGGAATGGTTACACGCCTAATTGCACTCCATATCAACTGATGAATCTTTGTCCAAGAGCAAAGAGTAAGCGTATTCCATTATTTTTTTACACATAATAAGTTGTAAATATAATATCACCTCCATCCACATACTGAAAGTAACGATATACTAATGAGTAAGAAGGAGGATGTATAAGAAGGGTCAGTAGGACGGACCCACCGTTAGAGGTGCAGGAGTGGTAGTGCTGGTATTTCTTCTTCAACTGAAGAAGAAAAAATATAGATATATATTGTAGGTCACCGTAAGGGTTCCTTTTCGGTCTTCTGGCCATACTGGAACCTACTGGAGCCGGTTTGTTCACACCAGCTCTACCACACCACCTTACTCACCTTATAAATAATTAATATTTATATAGAAACAACATGTGTTACATCTTGCATATTTGTGTATATGTATAAATATAGGATAATTGCCAAAAAAATGGATTAAAAAGGGCCGAAACGTTACAAAAAAACAAACAATATATGCAAGTTATGTTATTAATGCTATGTGTTATTAATTATTATTAGTGCTATGTGTTAATGCTATGTATTATTAATGCTATGCAAATTAGTAGTTATTAATAAATTTAATTAATTAATTGTGCGATTAATTAGGCCAATTACTTCTTAATATAATTTGATTAATCTATGCACATAAAAATGGATGTTGGTATATTTGAGATTAATAGATTTCGCCACCGCTTCAGCGATCACCATGAAAATTGGGGCATATATATTTTTTTCCTTGGAGAAGATTTTTATACTATCCACTTTGTTGTAACTCTACACTAAGGGGGGTATAATATAACAGTGGTGAATTAGACAATTACTATCGTAATAGCTGTGAATTATACAATTAGATCAGATATAATATTGAGCGTTGAAACAGAAAAATATATTCTAACACTTTCGTTTGATACGGTGTTTTCTTTACCAAATATTCATTCATTACAGTCACACACAACTAAGCTCTTTAGACGCCTCTTCTGCCATCAAGCATTAGGTATTGGAAATTATTTGAAATGCTACCCAAAAAATCAAACATTGGAAGGTCAACCAGACGATAGAGCTACTGAAACATCTGAAAGCGAGGACGTAAGAAAGAAAACTGACTGAATCAGAGTTTCAACATCGAGAAATGCAGCAACACCCAAACAGCGAGACATACGACATGAAGCTGAACGATCAAGGCAGAATCGATCAAGAATCACTTTTAACGTATTTGGCTGGTGCTATTCGGGAGTCCCAGCACTTTAGCGAGTATATTCGGAAATACAACTCATGCTTTCAAATTACATCGTTTAGAGCGACGAATATTGTGAGGACGTAATATTGTAATTATATTATAAATATGGCATTTTCAAGGCATGATAAACCTGCCATGGCACTTTATACCAAAAATATGGCAATTTCAAGCCAACATTCTAAGTCCAAAGACAAGTGTCTCGCCAGGTTGGTTCACATCTTCCAGTATCCGAAGAAGATCCACAGTTTTTGCAAATTTATTTCACGGACAATGATTCTAGATTACATGCAGATCATTTTTATATTTACAGAGGTGAATAAATAAGCACAGGCATGACAGCTATTTTTATATAATGATTTAGAATCCCATTGAATATGAACAATAGTGATACTGTTGTTGATCACATATATAAACATTTACAAGCTCAACATTAATCGTATAGAATAAAAATAAAAATAGAAATGACCAAATTTTAAAACATAACATTGCAAGGACAAAAATGTCTTGAACATATTTACCAATTTATTAATATGTGTTAGGCATATAATTCCCATTAGGAAAATAAAATAATAATAAAAAATAAAGGCATAAAAAAAAAGTGAATTTAAATTGTGGTTGTATTGAAAGAATCTCCATAACATGGTCAGAATCTTCAACTCTAAAATTCTGGAATGCAAATGGAAAATGCTAATCAACTTAATTTTACCAACAATATGTGGAGCGGAGTGGAACTGCTAGTAAGGTACTGAACCCGCATCTTCCAGTCAGGATGTATTAGACAATTTTTAGTATATGAGCCGGGAAACGAGTTTAGAATCAGAAGACCCTTCTAATACACACCCAGTCCTAAAATGAGAGAACCCTTCCCCTTCAAAGCGCTGGATGAAAAATCATGCTGAATACATCACCTGCCACGAGAAGGCCAAGTTTAATTGTAATAGTACGTAAGGTTAGTTGAAGCGAAGGTCTAATAATTTTAATAGCCTAAGACACGATTTTATAATTGTATTTATATAAGTAAAATAAACATCTACCACAACCATCCGTGAAGGTTTTAAGGATCTGTAGTTGGTAAGGACGTACTGTTTATTGATCAACGGTTATAAAAGGTGATGCAATTACAATCAAAACATAATCGCGAGGTTCATTCCCAAACCCAATGAAGGGTCAGATGCATACTTTAGAGGCTGGTTGTGGCACAAATAGGTCTACTGACCCCAGAGATTCCCAAAGGTCGACATAACAAAACACACATTTTGCCACAGCCCGAATCAAACCCGTACCCCGTAGTTTGGAATCCTTACCGTAGTGGTAGCTCAGTAGCTACCAACCACTCCTTTTATAATTGTATATGAGTTAAATTAAAATTTTGAAGATAATCGCTGAGCATAGTCGGTTTATTACTTGTCAAACACACTTTCCCTCCAAAAAAAAAAAAATAATAATAATTAAAGACAAACGGAAACTAATAATATATTTTAATACAAATATTTAAAAAATACATTGGAGAGGGAGTACTGTGGGTACAAAATCCGACATGCGAATGTTGGTAGCAATTCATTACACTACGATGGTGCAATGATTTCTATATCAACTTCATTCTCTCATTTCACCATATGAAAATTAATTTTTCCATCATTAACGAATAATTTCAATATATAGTCAATTTGGTGGTAAAAGTGATCAACAGCATTTTTGTGAAAATGAAAAGTTGTAACTATTTACCTATGTCCGAACCAAATTTACGCTTACGGTAATTTCAAGCAGTAACTGTTAAGAAGGCGATTAACATTAACAATCTTTTTGATCAATTAAAATCATGTTACGACTTCTAAAATACATGAGTGTTTTTTACTAGCACATGTGAGATAAAATATTTCGTAAAAATAAAAAGGCCAATAAACCAAAATTTTATTATTTTATTTAAAAAACTTGGACGTTTCGGCCATCTAATAAAAAAATGATAATGACGTGTTTCGCGCAAACGAGAAAATTTGGTGTGTTACATAACTTGAGAATGGCCCAAGATGGTCGAAGAATCGAATAAACTTGAAATAAAATAAAAGTATTTTGGCGACCTATTGGTCATTATGTTTTTACTAATTATCTAACATGCCACCAAAAACTAAAAATACGACTAGAAGATAAAATATTGTTTCTAATAAAATCAAAATCACATAACTGATTTTTGTTCAGTTATGAAGGTTTCACGGCTTTTGAGGATTTGAACTAAAAAAGAATGGTTTTATTTATAGTTATTTTTCGCAATATTATACCCCACCAAAAAAGGGACAAATAGACCGATATTGGTTCAGAGGCAAACTTTCCCTTTCCTATTGTTCTAGGGTTACTGTTCATTAGTGAATTGATGATATTACGACAGAACGTTGTTATTGTTAGGAAACGTTTAGTAACAACCACACTACTGGTCACCAATCAACCGCACAACGTGCGGCTCTTTTGTGAGCTTATGTCATAAACCACACAGCACTAAATTTATGCGGATTAGGCTTGCTTAAAAAATAATTTTTTAAATAACATTTCATTATGCTGTCATTTGTGTGCAACTCTGGTAGTTGCGTGTTTATGTAAGAAGGAATTTCAGATTTTAATACGACCGGAATATGAAGGTATGAACATCGATATTTATAGGGCCGGAACGGAGGAAATGCCAGATTTTTTAATTTTGTTTAAATCAATAAAGTGTAAAGAAAACGAGAAAGTTTTTCATTTCTCGAGTTTATTAATTCAAAACTAATAAGTTTCTTCGAGTAAGGGATACGAAATTTTATTAGGAAATATATTTAAGCTAAAGGAAGTTATTTTGAATAAAAATAATATCGTTAAAGTTCATTTTTCTTTCATTTGCAACATACCTTAGTAGCTAACATTTTATGTGTTCCAAACCGATATATAAAAAAATGAAACTATATTTATTTAATCACTAAGACCTATTTGGGACATACAGGGCAGAACTTCGGGGTTCAGCAAAACACGTCCACACACACAAAATGCAAACACAATCCAAAATTCATAGAAAAATTGTGAATATCCCAGGATTTATTTATTACTATACACAATGACATGGACAATATTCCAACAATAAAATCTTACAGTCACAACAAATACACCATATTTCACTCTTCAACTCAAAATCACACCAATCCATCTATCTCCTTCCTCCTCTCTGTTATGCCGTCCATCTGGACGGAGGTTAAAAAGGCAATGAGCAAGAGACCTCCTGGTTCACCTACAATACATATACAAGGCAAATAAAAATGTATAGTCAAAATTCAAAACACACTATCAGGTATGTCAAGAACATTCGAAAAAAAGAGATCAAATTTGGTGCAACGCAGTAGTAAATACAATATAAAAGAATAAATACAAATAAATATTTATTAAATCTTGAATTTGTTTTTATATATTTTTTTCTATACATATTCTTTCCTTTGATATTACTACTTTCACTATATTGTACCATACTTATCTCATTATTAATTTCCATCCATCCATATTTCCATCAACCGATCATATGTCATTTTTATAACTATTATTATTATTACAATATCCATAATTTTTCTTTAGTATCTATGTAGTGCGTGCCTGAAGATAGATTTCAGTTTGCCCAAACCCTTATATCTGTATTAAAAAAACACAAAAACATATGGATAAAGAGAAATAATTTATTCGATATGCCTGAAGGTGTCCAGGTTAGAAATAAAAATCCGTAGAAAACTACCGCCGTGAACCTCCTATTTGAGCAAAACTCAGTTATGTAATTTTAATTTTATTAAAAACAAGATAACTACGTGTTGGTGAAAAGTATTAAAAAATCGTAACATCATTTAAATTGATCAAAAAGAATCCTTTTGTTGTTATTGTTTATAGCATTAGCTAGAAATCATCCATGAGACATTTTCAAGAGAGTCTTCACAGTTCTTTACCTACCGTGTAGGGATGTTTATAATTAGTTTATAAAATTCTATTTAAAGGACTGCTTAGGAATGAGTTTTTCGTTTGTACTGTCATCAAATCATGGTTTAGGCACATAGGAGATTCTACGGCTGTATTGACGATAAATTTATTTACGTTAATGTTTCGAACGTTTAGGATAATTTTCAAATATATAAAAAAAATTCGATCTGAAAATTTATTACTTTGGTTAATTTGGTACCCGCCAGAATTATGTTTCGGTGTACCATCAACATCACGGTAAACTATCCATCACTTCTGAAGGTATTATGTCCAACTATCTAATATGCTAAAATTGGATTTTCATATTTATCACTTTGAAACGTTCTAGTTGAGGCACGCATTGTGGCAAAGTCTTGAATTACTAATCCTCAAGCCTTGTGCTTTTAGGAGGTTAGGAATTCAAGATTTTGCCAAAAAGCGTACCTCAACAAGCGGGTTCAAAAGTGACGGATATGAAAATCCAATGTTCGCATACCTACTAGATAGTTAGACATGGTTAGGATATTTCAACGGATATCTTCAGTAATAACTCCAAAGCTATCCTTCGATATTACATGGGTCGTGAACGTTTTGGGAGACAAGATCATTCTTCTGCCTTTTATTAATCAAAAATACCAACCTCCTTCATTTATTTCTCAAGACATTCCGCACATATTCTAAATCTGAACTAGATTCATTCTGCTTAAATGCCTGGCACTTAAGCATACTAGATACAACCAAATGATATTGAGGTGAGACTCTCAAACTCCTGGATTTAATTATTCCTAAGACTTTTTTTTTATAGACCCATTGCCAGTCTTACGATGTGCCTTTCAAACCGATCCAAGGTCTTGCATATACAATAATTTTCGTACTGCTAAAATGATTGATGGTTAAACGCATGGAAAACATATTAAGCTTTGTTTGTTTTATAATTTTACTGTCGATCGTCATCTCAATTTACGTAAGCAAGCAAATCGTTAAACAATTACCATTAATGGACAAGATAAAAGCGTGTAAGTGATTATACTTTAACAATACACATACATCATTGAAACAGAAATACTTCTTGAAAAGTTGGAGGTCATCTCTATTCTCACATAGTTCGATCCTCTCTAATTTGCCAAAGAGTAGGATGGGAGCCGAGTTTAAGGTCTTTCTGAAGACTAGGACCTTTCGCGAAAACTTAATTTGTTTGTTATTACAAATACGTCCAATACTACAAAACATATCACAGAAGGTCCATTGTGGAAAAAAAAGTGGGAAACTTAAATCGGTTAGTCTAAATTATATACACCACTATGAATAGAATCTTATCAGTGGCGTAATGGCCTATGGCAGCCTTTAAGTTTTGAGGCCCCCTTTAGCTTACTAGAAATTTAAAGATGTTTGTTATACATATACAGTCATACAATGACAGTTTTCAGTAGTATTACTTAGAATACAATTTGATATTGTATTTTATTGTTATAATGCTGTGTCTAAAATATATTTCAAAATTACCAATACACTTTTTAACATGAAGACTAGAGTTAGATTTAGTCTCTTTTCCTTACAGTGTGCGCTCCGAACTATGGTCACGTCATGCATACAAACTTACCAATTACTCAAATAAGACATAATAGACTTAATTTAGATGATTCAAACATGAAGGGAGACTTCACATTGATCCTTCTCATCTGAATTCAATAATTTTAAATTGAGAAGTAGATGAAAACTTTATTTTTAAAATACGAATGTATCCATAGGAAAAAAAATCCCGTCTAAATAAGATTAAATGAACCCAGCGAGACTCAATGAATTCCTCTGAGAAACAAAGCATATGATACAGGACTTCATCATCCCATCTACGTGTCGGCCTCTACTTATGGTATCTATCCGTTAAAATTGACGACGTCTCTTAATGATTCGTACACTAATTACATTCACCAAATATAGATCGCCCAATTACACGTAGCGAGCCGCCTCCCCAAATCTGTTTAATTACCTTTCTTTGAACCGAGTAAGTCATGCAATGCCATGACAGATATTATAGATAATTCCTATTGGGGAATTTTCATTTCGTGCTTTGAAATATAACATACTTCGGACTTCAATATTAAATACCTAGGCAGCGACATTAAGAAAGAACAGTCCGACAGTAATTTATGATCTCATCTCTTCATCGAACAATGGAACGATTATTTCCAGAAATCTAGGAAGTGTTTATTTCTGCAGCAAAGTGCAATAATGCCTGGGAAGAGAGGACACCAGTAACGGCGGGAACGCTTTTCGTTACATTGACGAGCCGCACCCGTTAAAGAGATTAAAGGAGAAATGATCCGTAGGCCTTACAGTTATAGGAGTCTAGGAGGAACCCTCAATCGGGTAAAGCCCGCTACCGTGGTAATGTCGTGGGAACTGAAGCGCTGATGGTTAGCAGCCATCTGAGGTCTCGAGTACTGAATGAGATACGAATCCGGTACAATACAAAAATATTTTCAGTAATATACAGTTTCCTATGCATTTATAAACGACGGTACCTTGAATGTTACTCACATTCAGAATAATACCTACAAACGATCCCATGATTGAATACGGTCTCTTCAAATTGTTTTTACTTTTCCGTACCTATATACGAAGTATATAGTAAGGGGGAGTATTGCGATCGTGAAAATTTTCGAATTCGAGTTTTCAACGGAAATACACGTTGTAAGGTACCTTGAGTCCAAAAAAACTCGCAAAATGGTCTGTGTGTATGTGAACAGTCTAGCTCAAAAACGAAAAGTTGTACGATACTGAAATTACGTATTTAAGATAGGCACGTGCATGTGATGTTACAGCAACTTTTTCTTCAAAATCGACCGGAAGTGCCACTTTATATAATCGATTATACACTTTTTACAATTTTCTCGAAAACGGCTCGAACGATTTTGGTGAAAATTGGCTAAATTAATCTTCATAAAGGCCTTTAACTTTTCATTTATGTAGTATAAGAACGAAAAAATGCAGGGTAAAAAGTTACGATGAAAAGAATATTTTATTTGCGCGTAGCTTAAAAAGTATGCATTTTATGGCAAATTATGTATAGAATTGTATGAAAGGTTATTAAATTATCTAAAAAACAAAAAAAAAAAAAAAAATCATCAAAATCGGATCAGTATTAGCAAAGATACATTGTATTTTATGAGGACACCCTAAATGGATAACCGAGCGCATCCGAAAGGAGACGGTGCGACCGAACCTACTCCCACCAATCCGCCAATCTGTTGTAAACAATACACTCTGTAATAAAGTAATGAAAACAAAGAAAGACAAAAGACAAAGAAAACAAAAGCGGAAATTAACTTTATAATTTCTACTTTCACATTATTTAATGGAATGAAAATGTTTTCATGGAAACCAAACCGAAACTTTTAAAATATATTTGCAACTTGACAAAGTTAAAATATATAGGTATTGTACAGAATTCTTGTACTAAAATTCTTTTAAAAAACTGTTTTATTGTACTTAAGTGGGAGAAGATGTGAAGAAGTGTATGCTGCTGTGTTTATTTCAAGCAGTTTTTATATGAAATCTTTAAAATTACATTAAAAAGATAATTATTATAGGATGGTAAGGGAAAGTTGTGTGATGCGCGCACCGCACCAGATTTTTTTCTTTAGAATAATAAATCATTTTTCATTTAATTTCATTCACATTATTGAATCAGGTAACAAGAATTTTAAACAAAAAGAAACGGCAAGAATTATGAGCCAACAAGATAATAGGTATTCCTGTTACTTTAGAGCTATCAACTATAATTTGTGAGGTAAACCACAAAGTTACTCATCACGGGGAAAACTTCTTTCTTCATAAGAATTTTCTCGCCTAATGTTGAGTGCTGACTCCTAATGATACAACGGGATCTTTTTCAGTTCAAGCGGAAAATAATATTTCCTGTCAGTGTTAGTATTTGTATGCAAAGAATAGAATGGAAGAAAACATTGATTCGGTATTGGAAGTATTAATTCGAAAAGTTAACAAAGTGTGGTTCAGAAACCATACAATTAATAATTTAAAAAAATATTAACATTTATTATTAACTCATATATATAAACTTTGATAATTTATTAGAATATTACAGAAAGATTCCAAAACTAAGCTTTTAGAACTCTCAATTAACCAGTCAACGTATTGCTAATCCGGGTATCATCAAGAAAGAAAAAGATAAGATAACTTAAATGCAGACCACGAACTGCACATCTCATATTAAGAGTGTAAAAAAGAATCACGGTGCAGTGATACAGGGGAAGGAAGGGGAAAGTGACTACTGCATTTTTTTTTGCCATGACCAATGCTGCTTCCTGCCAGGAAGCGGTCAAACTAGTTCTGATAGACAACATTTGTGTTGTCAATGATTTTGGCAAAGGAAACATCTTCCGATATATTTCAGTAAAATTTTTTCTAATTTTCAGTCTTCTGATGTGAGGTAAGTCACTTATATTATTGCAATGAAGCATTTTCAAAATCAAAAGAAAACGAAGGGAGGATTAGATATCGGAGCTGTAAATAAAGCGCTCGTTCTAATTTTAATTGAGTTTTTCATTTATACTATTATTCCATTCAGAATAATGAATTGCAAGAAAAAAAAAAATGCATTCATTATACATGGTTCTTATACTAAGAGAAGCATATACGGGAAAGTTGGTAACTTATAAGATTCAGATTTAAAATGAATAAGCAGTAAGATCCTATCAATGATCAAGGTTTGGTGAAAATTCAATTTCCCTTAGAGTGGCCACATTACCCCACCTTCAGCTGCTGTCTCTGTTGGGTTGGTCGATATATGTGCTTATCTGATCTTATCTTTTAAAATCAGGTGTCTGACTTTTTTTTTTTTAAAGTGTGATGAACAGTGTTTATTGAATAACAATAGAAGCTTCCACACTCAAAGGCAGTAGGCATGAAGACACTGGCGGCGTAAAAAATAGTCATTTTTATAACTATTATTATTATTACAATATCCATAATTTTTCTTTAGTATCTATGTAGTGCGTGCCTGAAGATAGATTTCAGTTTGCCCAAACCCTTATATCTGTATTAAAAAAACACAAAAACATATGGATAAAGAGAAATAATTTATTCGATATGCCTGAAGGTGTCCAGGTTAGAAATAAAAATCCGTAGAAAACTACCGCCGTGAACCTCCTATTTGAGCAAAACTCAGTTATGTAATTTTAATTTTATTAAAAACAAGATAACTACGTGTTGGTGAAAAGTATTAAAAAATCGTAACATCATTTAAATTGATCAAAAAGAATCCTTTTGTTGTTATTGTTTATAGCATTAGCTAGAAATCATCCATGAGACATTTTCAAGAGAGTCTTCACAGTTCTTTACCTACCGTGTAGGGATGTTTATAATTAGTTTATAAAATTCTATTTAAAGGACTGCTTAGGAATGAGTTTTTCGTTTGTACTGTCATCAAATCATGGTTTAGGCACATAGGAGATTCTACGGCTGTATTGACGATAAATTTATTTACGTTAATGTTTCGAACGTTTAGGATAATTTTCAAATATATAAAAAAAATTCGATCTGAAAATTTATTACTTTGGTTAATTTGGTACCCGCCAGAATTATGTTTCGGTGTACCATCAACATCACGGTAAACTATCCATCACTTCTGAAGGTATTATGTCCAACTATCTAATATGCTAAAATTGGATTTTCATATTTATCACTTTGAAACGTTCTAGTTGAGGCACGCATTGTGGCAAAGTCTTGAATTACTAATCCTCAAGCCTTGTGCTTTTAGGAGGTTAGGAATTCAAGATTTTGCCAAAAAGCGTACCTCAACAAGCGGGTTCAAAAGTGACGGATATGAAAATCCAATGTTCGCATACCTACTAGATAGTTAGACATGGTTAGGATATTTCAACGGATATCTTCAGTAATAACTCCAAAGCTATCCTTCGATATTACATGGGTCGTGAACGTTTTGGGAGACAAGATCATTCTTCTGCCTTTTATTAATCAAAAATACCAACCTCCTTCATTTATTTCTCAAGACATTCCGCACATATTCTAAATCTGAACTAGATTCATTCTGCTTAAATGCCTGGCACTTAAGCATACTAGATACAACCAAATGATATTGAGGTGAGACTCTCAAACTCCTGGATTTAATTATTCCTAAGACTTTTTTTTTATAGACCCATTGCCAGTCTTACGATGTGCCTTTCAAACCGATCCAAGGTCTTGCATATACAATAATTTTCGTACTGCTAAAATGATTGATGGTTAAACGCATGGAAAACATATTAAGCTTTGTTTGTTTTATAATTTTACTGTCGATCGTCATCTCAATTTACGTAAGCAAGCAAATCGTTAAACAATTACCATTAATGGACAAGATAAAAGCGTGTAAGTGATTATACTTTAACAATACACATACATCATTGAAACAGAAATACTTCTTGAAAAGTTGGAGGTCATCTCTATTCTCACATAGTTCGATCCTCTCTAATTTGCCAAAGAGTAGGATGGGAGCCGAGTTTAAGGTCTTTCTGAAGACTAGGACCTTTCGCGAAAACTTAATTTGTTTGTTATTACAAATACGTCCAATACTACAAAACATATCACAGAAGGTCCATTGTGGAAAAAAAAGTGGGAAACTTAAATCGGTTAGTCTAAATTATATACACCACTATGAATAGAATCTTATCAGTGGCGTAATGGCCTATGGCAGCCTTTAAGTTTTGAGGCCCCCTTTAGCTTACTAGAAATTTAAAGATGTTTGTTATACATATACAGTCATACAATGACAGTTTTCAGTAGTATTACTTAGAATACAATTTGATATTGTATTTTATTGTTATAATGCTGTGTCTAAAATATATTTCAAAATTACCAATACACTTTTTAACATGAAGACTAGAGTTAGATTTAGTCTCTTTTCCTTACAGTGTGCGCTCCGAACTATGGTCACGTCATGCATACAAACTTACCAATTACTCAAATAAGACATAATAGACTTAATTTAGATGATTCAAACATGAAGGGAGACTTCACATTGATCCTTCTCATCTGAATTCAATAATTTTAAATTGAGAAGTAGATGAAAACTTTATTTTTAAAATACGAATGTATCCATAGGAAAAAAAATCCCGTCTAAATAAGATTAAATGAACCCAGCGAGACTCAATGAATTCCTCTGAGAAACAAAGCATATGATACAGGACTTCATCATCCCATCTACGTGTCGGCCTCTACTTATGGTATCTATCCGTTAAAATTGACGACGTCTCTTAATGATTCGTACACTAATTACATTCACCAAATATAGATCGCCCAATTACACGTAGCGAGCCGCCTCCCCAAATCTGTTTAATTACCTTTCTTTGAACCGAGTAAGTCATGCAATGCCATGACAGATATTATAGATAATTCCTATTGGGGAATTTTCATTTCGTGCTTTGAAATATAACATACTTCGGACTTCAATATTAAATACCTAGGCAGCGACATTAAGAAAGAACAGTCCGACAGTAATTTATGATCTCATCTCTTCATCGAACAATGGAACGATTATTTCCAGAAATCTAGGAAGTGTTTATTTCTGCAGCAAAGTGCAATAATGCCTGGGAAGAGAGGACACCAGTAACGGCGGGAACGCTTTTCGTTACATTGACGAGCCGCACCCGTTAAAGAGATTAAAGGAGAAATGATCCGTAGGCCTTACAGTTATAGGAGTCTAGGAGGAACCCTCAATCGGGTAAAGCCCGCTACCGTGGTAATGTCGTGGGAACTGAAGCGCTGATGGTTAGCAGCCATCTGAGGTCTCGAGTACTGAATGAGATACGAATCCGGTACAATACAAAAATATTTTCAGTAATATACAGTTTCCTATGCATTTATAAACGACGGTACCTTGAATGTTACTCACATTCAGAATAATACCTACAAACGATCCCATGATTGAATACGGTCTCTTCAAATTGTTTTTACTTTTCCGTACCTATATACGAAGTATATAGTAAGGGGGAGTATTGCGATCGTGAAAATTTTCGAATTCGAGTTTTCAACGGAAATACACGTTGTAAGGTACCTTGAGTCCAAAAAAACTCGCAAAATGGTCTGTGTGTATGTGAACAGTCTAGCTCAAAAACGAAAAGTTGTACGATACTGAAATTACGTATTTAAGATAGGCACGTGCATGTGATGTTACAGCAACTTTTTCTTCAAAATCGACCGGAAGTGCCACTTTATATAATCGATTATACACTTTTTACAATTTTCTCGAAAACGGCTCGAACGATTTTGGTGAAAATTGGCTAAATTAATCTTCATAAAGGCCTTTAACTTTTCATTTATGTAGTATAAGAACGAAAAAATGCAGGGTAAAAAGTTACGATGAAAAGAATATTTTATTTGCGCGTAGCTTAAAAAGTATGCATTTTATGGCAAATTATGTATAGAATTGTATGAAAGGTTATTAAATTATCTAAAAAACAAAAAAAAAAAAAAAAATCATCAAAATCGGATCAGTATTAGCAAAGATACATTGTATTTTATGAGGACACCCTAAATGGATAACCGAGCGCATCCGAAAGGAGACGGTGCGACCGAACCTACTCCCACCAATCCGCCAATCTGTTGTAAACAATACACTCTGTAATAAAGTAATGAAAACAAAGAAAGACAAAAGACAAAGAAAACAAAAGCGGAAATTAACTTTATAATTTCTACTTTCACATTATTTAATGGAATGAAAATGTTTTCATGGAAACCAAACCGAAACTTTTAAAATATATTTGCAACTTGACAAAGTTAAAATATATAGGTATTGTACAGAATTCTTGTACTAAAATTCTTTTAAAAAACTGTTTTATTGTACTTAAGTGGGAGAAGATGTGAAGAAGTGTATGCTGCTGTGTTTATTTCAAGCAGTTTTTATATGAAATCTTTAAAATTACATTAAAAAGATAATTATTATAGGATGGTAAGGGAAAGTTGTGTGATGCGCGCACCGCACCAGATTTTTTTCTTTAGAATAATAAATCATTTTTCATTTAATTTCATTCACATTATTGAATCAGGTAACAAGAATTTTAAACAAAAAGAAACGGCAAGAATTATGAGCCAACAAGATAATAGGTATTCCTGTTACTTTAGAGCTATCAACTATAATTTGTGAGGTAAACCACAAAGTTACTCATCACGGGGAAAACTTCTTTCTTCATAAGAATTTTCTCGCCTAATGTTGAGTGCTGACTCCTAATGATACAACGGGATCTTTTTCAGTTCAAGCGGAAAATAATATTTCCTGTCAGTGTTAGTATTTGTATGCAAAGAATAGAATGGAAGAAAACATTGATTCGGTATTGGAAGTATTAATTCGAAAAGTTAACAAAGTGTGGTTCAGAAACCATACAATTAATAATTTAAAAAAATATTAACATTTATTATTAACTCATATATATAAACTTTGATAATTTATTAGAATATTACAGAAAGATTCCAAAACTAAGCTTTTAGAACTCTCAATTAACCAGTCAACGTATTGCTAATCCGGGTATCATCAAGAAAGAAAAAGATAAGATAACTTAAATGCAGACCACGAACTGCACATCTCATATTAAGAGTGTAAAAAAGAATCACGGTGCAGTGATACAGGGGAAGGAAGGGGAAAGTGACTACTGCATTTTTTTTTGCCATGACCAATGCTGCTTCCTGCCAGGAAGCGGTCAAACTAGTTCTGATAGACAACATTTGTGTTGTCAATGATTTTGGCAAAGGAAACATCTTCCGATATATTTCAGTAAAATTTTTTCTAATTTTCAGTCTTCTGATGTGAGGTAAGTCACTTATATTATTGCAATGAAGCATTTTCAAAATCAAAAGAAAACGAAGGGAGGATTAGATATCGGAGCTGTAAATAAAGCGCTCGTTCTAATTTTAATTGAGTTTTTCATTTATACTATTATTCCATTCAGAATAATGAATTGCAAGAAAAAAAAAAATGCATTCATTATACATGGTTCTTATACTAAGAGAAGCATATACGGGAAAGTTGGTAACTTATAAGATTCAGATTTAAAATGAATAAGCAGTAAGATCCTATCAATGATCAAGGTTTGGTGAAAATTCAATTTCCCTTAGAGTGGCCACATTACCCCACCTTCAGCTGCTGTCTCTGTTGGGTTGGTCGATATATGTGCTTATCTGATCTTATCTTTTAAAATCAGGTGTCTGACTTTTTTTTTTTTAAAGTGTGATGAACAGTGTTTATTGAATAACAATAGAAGCTTCCACACTCAAAGGCAGTAGGCATGAAGACACTGGCGGCTGAATAAGCAATAGGTTGACTGGTATTTAAAAGACTTAAGTATTTGGTACCTTCCAATTATAACGTAACAATATTTATTGAAGTATCTTTTTTTCGAAGACAAGTTAATTAATTTATTTCTAATTAGGTTTTTCTTTTCCAAACCTCTAGACACCATTTTTCTGTTTTCAAGATGCATTATACTTCTAAGTCTACTACGATACATTTTAAGGAATCGTTTGTTTTGGTTATGGTTTACATAAAAAAAACATACAAAATTCATTATTGCCACGGTACAGAGATTAAGTATTTGTTAGAAAAATGAATTTATCTGAATAAATTTATACTAAAACAAACGTAATAATCTGTGTCAAACCAACATTATAAGATTAGGTTCCTTCGCTGAATAGTAGACCGTATCGGAACGAAGTGAAAATAATGGATAATAAAATAATAAAAAAGAGAAGGTAGAGGTAACATATTTACTATTATTTTTTATATTGTAGACGCATACGGATGATTACACCACACAATAACCAACGGTTGCCGCTATTATGTTAAAAACTCTTGACCTCAGTGAGTGCTCTGTCATCAACATGTTTGTCGAGGATAGTAGGACAGCGACAAAGAAGGGACCCAGATCATGGGCGACCATGAAACCTCCGCCGGGAAAATGGAAATTGTTTTTCTTAATAATAAAAGAGATGGGAAAAAAATGACTTTACGATGGAGCGACGGAATGCGAATCTAGAGGGACAAAAGTCCAAAAATGAAGTTTGAGATTCTGGTGCAATAGCTGCTATTTGTACCTTTAGGTAGGATGTTAATAAGCGAGAAAAAATATGAATAATCCGAGGATAGTATCAATAAAGCACTTTAGTAAACAACTAACTTATACATTTTCAACTCGTTCATTGTTAGGAGATAAATTAGTTCCTTCAGTAGTAAACAGTATGAGGATGTTGCAGTTATTTTTTTTTTACTATTTCACGACAGAAAGCAATGAAATAAGTAAATACTAATGCACCTTTTTTCTCTCTCCAATTTTATACAATTTTACTCATTTAGAATCTAAGTAAATCGAAAAAGTTCACCAAAACAGAAAGCTGCTTCACACGTTTTAGTCTGTAACTTTTTATGTACACCCATGTGTAACTTAAATTTTGGTTCATTGTGTCTAGCAACATGTAAAACTTAATGGCCCGTTTAAAAGCAGTAGTGAGAAATGCATTTCAAGCGGAAAACTTGAGCATTTGAAACGGAGAACAACGGAGGCATTGAAGTAGCAGATCATCGTTTAAAACACATTTACTGAACACGTCATTCTTATCTCAGATACCTATCTGAGATCCGTAAGATACCGAAAAATACTGATTCGAATCGTCGCTGCTTTGTTATTGTATATTTTCTAGGATATTCAGAGCGACGTTCTATAGGTCAGCATCATTGAATAGCTATTAAAATACAAACGTAGTGACATAAAAAAAAAAAAAAAAAAAAAATATGTATCACAACCATCCACTTCATTATGCTTATTAGGAGGGGAACAGATTCAGAAGTGCTCGTCTCTGAGAGTAAAATTTCATACATAGAAAGTTGATATTCAGCTGCAACAGTAATGAAAGGGAAAACCTCTTATAGTTTACGGGATAGTAGCGATAACTTGAAACCAGAATGGACCGGATAGTTAAATTTATGTTAACCTATGCTTTTATAGCCTGCAACGTAACTGGACATGAAGGCGGAAGAATGTTGACATAATCAGGAACAAAGAGAGGCAGTTACTAGAAGAAGCAGCTTCCTCTACCAGTAAGGCAACAGTAAGCCACACCTTAGCCACGGCAATGTCCTCTTTGTAGGCCGATCTGAGCTTCCTTCTCACAGTGCACACCTTTTACAGGGTGCACTAGTACCCAGTCCCAGCTACCTCGAGAGAAGATACCAACTTCTAAAAAGAATGAAGTGGCGTATGATAACGAATTGAAGAAATAAGATGGGTTCCCATTGATAGTTTTCGCCCGAAACCAATCCAACCGTCAGTATCCTCAAGAATTTTTCGAATTTCAATTCTTTTCGTCAATAATCAATCACTAGTAATCTAATACATTGTTTGGCAGAATACATATTTATTTATTTATTTATTAAGGAATTGACTTGATCGGCATATGATTATTTCCATAAGGCAAAGAATCAACAGTAGATAAGAGTATTGAATAACTAAAATTCAGAAACTGTATAAAATGCTTCCGCAAAATGCAGACAACATTAAAATAAATTTACTGATTAAATAAAATTAAATTAAAAACTGCCATCAAGTTATATTATTCGGTAACTGTTCACTTAAAAGCTAATGCAGGTGGAAGGAGATCTGGGGTATCAAAAAAGTTTTCCCTCTCTGTCTGTAGATTTACATTATATACGCAATTATTATTTCTTCTGACGGTAACTAAACCCTCATTCCGGTACGTTTAAAGATTTGCTACCAATAATTCCAATTTTAAAAAAAAATCAATTTAGACCTAGAAATTGAATGGTCTACAAGCCCACACTGATAAATATTGCTTCATTTTTAAAAAATATATTTTTGAAGGACAATATAGTCAGTACTGTGCTCTTTTCCGGATTCATCTTCTGAATACGTTTCAGTGAAGAGAAAACCGTGCCAGCAAGGATAGGGACCAGAGCACCACAGTTTAAAAAAATATAGCGCTCCTCCTAAGACATCTCGCTCTCCTGATGTGAAAATATATTTTACATGATAGCATACTAGAGGAAATCTATTTACAGTATAATTCTATAGCAACAATAATCTATATTACACTTTAACTATAGCATCACATTCATCAAATAGATAAAAATATATACGGCACCTTCGTGAGCTGTATTCGTGAACCAACTATCATTCGCATCGATTCATTCTTGAATAAATCGCAATAAGAACAAGAGATGTGATAATATTATGTATAATTTTATAATAATATAAATGATTATTATTTCAAGAATTATTTTGAATTATATTTAGGTTGAAAAATAATCTATTGCAGTGCATGAAGTACAGCTTAAAAATATATTTTTGCCAACTTTTCTAGTTCGAACTATATAAAAAAAAAGTCGAAACTTCAAAGTATTGAGGTATTTAAAAAAAAACTGTACCTGCAAATTTTAAAATCAATAAATGGACAGTTATAATTCTATGGTGTTTGGGTATAGGGGCACAACGTATTTTTTTTTTTGCGATAATGGGTTTAAGTTATTTTTTGATCTTTATGATGAATTTTACATTTGAGAAAAAGAGGAGAAGTCGATAAAACAGTTTTTACGTGAAAGATTAACACTGTTTAATTGATTTATATCTTTTATCAAAGCTGAAGTTCATTAAAAAAAAAAAACTAAAGCTAAAAACTTACGATGTGCTTGCGGAAAAAAAAACACTACTAATCAATTTAATCGCTAAATAAGAAGCCCAACAGGCTTAATTAATAAATTATTAATGGTTGCTATCGGCCAGAAAGGTTTTCAAATCGGTAACTAAGGTAACAAAAATACAAACTTACAGCTCACCGCTGTATATTTTATATTATACAATAAATACATTCATCATCAATAAATAAATTTAAATAATTTTAAAACTATATAAATTTATTTCACCATCTTAAAATTTAAAATTTTTTTTTAATAATTAGACTAAAAAGCTTACAAACAAGGGGAAATTATCTGTGCACTGTTGTACATCGATAATAATAATATGTGATGATTTGGAAGTAGTGCTGAAGATTTCGGGGGCATAATACGAGGGAAAGCTCACAGGAAGTGAGAACGGCCTCAGAAATATTATAAATAACAAAATAGATAATTCAGGACAGATGCCCATTAGCTTTCCAAGGATTTTCACCAGGAAGCTTAAAATCACGTTAGGTCTGAAAGAACCCTAAGACAAAATTGATGCCATTTTCAAATGTAAGATAATACAAGAAGCAACTGTAATTTGTCATAATAACAATATACTTCCATGAATTTCTCATCGAAACTACGAATAACTAAATCGAGCAGTTATTTCAAAAATGTTATTTATTAAATATTAATGACAAAAATAAAGCCGTGGAGAGAAACCAAGACAAATTTTTCCGGGCCCCCATCAAATATTAAATTCAGCACATAAAACATAATTTAAAGTTGTTTATTGACTAATAATTCACTTTATTTTAAAGTCAATTTAGAAGGTAAAAAATAAAACCTGGTCGACTCGGCCGATCCCCATTTTGGGGCCCTGAGGCTACGAACCCGGCTGCCCCCTCTCGTCGGACCTGGACAAAATAATAAATAATATTTTTCAACGACAGCAATCCTATGACAGAAAGGGGATTTCCAGATAGAAAATATAAAAATTTATAATATAATATACCTAATACATATGAATAATAAAGAATAAGAAACTAATAAATAATAAATAAGATGAGGTTAACAGGTTTTATTTAAATGCACAATAACGTAATAGTTATTTTAAAGCAATTTTAAGCATGCAAAGAAATGGAAGTCGCAATAATGTAAATAATACTGGAGTTATTAACTTTAATTTTATGAAGGTATTTTTTTTCTTAATGGGTTTTAGATAAATATAAATCAGATGATTATTTAATGAAATATTATCTTTACCAACTTGAGAAAAAAAGCTTTTCCTTACAGATCTCACATGTTATGGAAATATAGTCCCAGCTTACCTGCAAAATAAAATAATAAAGTAAATTAATTTCAATTCAAAAAGAATATTTACATAAAATATTAAAAATAATTAAGACCACAAGACTAATAATTGCAGTACATTAAGAATTGATTAAATTAATATAGAATTATGTATTTTTAAATCAAGGAAGTTTTTATTAATTCAAATAAAATTAGTAACTCACTGAGTAATTGTGTTCTATATCTGAAAGAAATTATAATAAAAACGTTTAGTTTAATTTTCTTTTATTTTGTTACAATATTTCTGTGTTCTTAAACTTTTTGCAGGAAGATAGATTTCACATGACCCCAAATTGACAACTGATGTTAATTGAGCCACGCAAATTCCTAGAACAGCAAATGCGCTACAATTACAATACCACCAAAGGGACGGAAGAACACAAAGAAAAAAATTGTTATAATACAACTACGACCACTTTCAGTAATAATTAAAACCTGACGAGAGTGAAACCAGGAGGTTGATGGGGGTCAAACGTTTTCTCTTACGAAACCATATAGGGGTCGCCCGGCAGGAATGGGTTGTTTCTCGTATGAAAGCAGAGTGTAAGGCATTTCCTCAATGAAAGCATAGTTAATGAAGAAAGGATTTTACAAATGCTTTGTGCCTTTCATGAAGGCGTTTCCTTCTCTGCCTGTTCTGTAGAAAGTTTTAATGTATTTTACTATCTCGACATGCAATAGGACGATAAATGAATCTACGACTTTATTTCACCAACAACGGTTTTATGAAGCAAATTAAAAGACTATGAACGAAGGTAGCCGATAAAAAAAAAAAATGTATTACATCACAAATAAATTTCTCTTGTAATAATACAACAATAAATTTCTGATTTCATTTATGAATTTCTTTTTTATATTCAACTACGAAAAAGTAAATTCGAATTAACACTAAATTAAACTTCAAATTGAATTAAGATGGATTTGGATGCATTCAACGAAACAATTCAATCCCGGGTTACATAATCGGAAAATCTGACCTCAGATTCGGATTCAACAAACATGGAAAATAATCTGTTATTTTTTAAAGTTTAATACGGCATCACATAAAGTGTATATTGAACCGATGATACAAACAATCTTAATGTTTAAAAATTGATATTGGTTATTCTCGCGTAGAACTCCATGCTAGATTTATAGTTAGATAAATCCAATGTAATTAAATTATTTAATTACTTTTGTAAATTATTTAATTACTTTTATCGATTGGAATCAATAGCAAAGGCAAACATATCCTAAAGTTATCTATGTTAGACTGATAATACAAAACAACAAATGATCTGCACCACTAGAATACGAATCCATGATTCCCTAAAATTTCCCTTCCTGATAAATCCCATAATACTCATGTGAAGAGCAAGAAATCCTATCCTATGTGCAAACCCAAATACGAAATAATGCTTTATGAGTATTAGAGGAAATAAAGGTTAAAATTTATTTAAATCTATATAAACTTCAGTTCATAAAATATATATCTTTTTTTTTAAACAAAACGTTGTTATTTTTAGTAATAGTAGAAGAAACAATAATTGAATTACAATGGCTATTAAACCTCACCATTAAATGGTTCTGTAACTTCAAGAAAAAAAAAATAAGAGCACCTCACTCCTTTTTCGCTTTGCTTCAACAGTTTAATTTATATCAGATAACCCAGGAAACATTTAGACACAAAGACACGGCTACTCAAGACAAATCCCATTCTTTTTACTTAGGTTTTGCGCAATGTTTCGTTACATTTGAAAGAAATTAACGTTAGCGAAACCTTTATTTGTATAGTGTGAAATTATTGCAGATTACTTGGAGTATAAAAATCAAAAATTCTTTATATTTCTATTTAATACAAGAGTTGTGGCTGTTTATTTAAATATAAAAAATACTTTTCAATAGTGAGATCAAGCATATTAAGCAATTGATTCACTTCATGTATAAAATAAATAATTAATGAAAATTTACGTTTTAGTTATTAAAGTTGAGATTATTATTTCAGTTATTAATGAAATTATTATTTAGGCATGGCTCCTTTAAGAAGCATTGCCAGGTATAAGCAGAAGAAAAAATCAATATATTTTGAGAAATATAGAAAATACTAGAAGTAAAAGCACTCTGTGAATCTGACACCTCCATAAACTATCCAAAAATACTGTCGACAGGTCCTCGATACCAAAAACAAACAAACCGAAAATAGAGTTATAAGACGAACTTCAGTTACAATACTAAGAATTAAATAAGAGAGATCTAACCAGCCAGTATAGAAAAACGTATGACACCATACAAATATTAGACTTTACTTTGAGTTTTTATTATTGCTAAGTCAGAGAAAAAGGAGATATTTATCGGAAAAAACAAAAATAAAATAACAATTCAGTGTAGAATAATTATTGTTATTGTAATCAAATAGAATTGTATATTTAGTTTAATTATACTAGGAAAATATTTTCATTGCGAAAAATTGAAAAATAGGTACCGAACAGAACTATAAGAAGCGGGAGACAGTGTGATGATAAATTAAAAAAATATTTAGAATAAACAATCGAATAAAAATGAGAAATATTTAATCACAGAGAAAATCAATTAAACGGCTGTTCCGTCGCGAGACGTGAACGATTGATCGCCGACGGATAGGATCTTCCCTTTCCTTTCTTGAGGTCAAGTTACACAAGGAGGGTGTCGTCATAGTTCATATCGAGTACTAACTATAAGCAATAAGAACTAACTATTCTGAAAATGACAAGGAACGCTCAGAATACAGCTTATTATATGAAAAGTGATCAATTAGTAGAACCGCCGCACAGTTGATAGACAATGGCGTACCAGTTATGTTTGTAATTTCATATTTCAAGTAAATAATTAACGTCACTAATACTTCAATTTTAATACAGGCAGTCAAAATGTTTACTGTCTTAAAATGAAGTTATAAAAGGAGCAAAAAATTTGGATAATTACAAATAGGGCTCTCAGAAAAAATAAATCGAGTTATGAGGATCATTTAGGGATGATCTGTGACTTCGCTGCTCAATATGAAATCGGCCAACTAGTCTCGGAAAAAGTCGGGGACGGAAGGATTTTTTTAATTTGATTTTGGGAGTATACGTATCTTGTAACATAAAACCTTAATTTTTATGGTGAGGGGAGAAGAGGGGTTAAATTTTTTATCTTGGTCGGTTTCAAAGGTTCATTATTGAAAATAAATCAACACACGGAAAAGTCACTTAATATTGGTTTCAGTAACTCAAGTTACCGTCGCTCAGAGGGTCGTACTTTGTCTTAATACCATACATTAATGTTTTTTCTCTCAAAATATAGCACTATTGTCCAGAAATTAATTCTAGTGAATCAAATCTAGGGAAAAAGTATTTTTATTTGGAAAATATATACTCTTTAAAATATATACTGTGCTAAATATAATATAAGATTCTAACTTCATAGCAACCCCTAGTAAATAAAAAGAATATTTAATAAACAATAATTCTTCAAAGGGTTCTCGTCTGTTGACAAATACGGGCCTGCACCGCTTCTCGGGTTTGATGTAATTAAATGAATATTTATTTCTATAAAAAAAAAAAAAAAAAAGGGCAAAAATGTGCAGTGTCTAAAATGTAAATAAAACTCAGTGCTACAAGATAACACCAGAAAGAAGCTGAAAAAAATAATTTTTATCCATCTGAATTTTAATAAAATTAAAGTCAAAATTACTTTTGCAAACATTGTAATAAGAATCTCATAATAAAGGTAAGAGTTGTGAGTTAGTAATTCTAAATTTCAAATATGATAGCATTCGCCCATTGCTACAATTAGTAGGCAGTATGAAGAGAATTTGCATCTCCTATACCTAGCAATCATAACTTCGCAAATGTTTTTAACGCCCAGCGCGAAGGTTGGAATGAAAAGAGACTGATAAGCCTGATAGACAACGCAAACATAAACTAAAAGTATTTAAGTCAATCTAAATTGCTACTTTTTTCCCGCTAGATTTGATTTCTGGTCGATAGTGCATTGGATCCTTACAATTTTGAACTGAGTGCTACAGTTTTATCGAGATATACTTAAAAAAGCGGGCAACGACAAATTAAGATTGATATTTTTAAGTGAAACCATACCTGAACGGTAATTTTTAATCTACCGTTCAATTATAAAAACAGGAAAATAAGTCTTTCAAAACAAACAAATAAATAGAAAAATAAATGGTGATGAAGGAATAAGGTGAAAACTCGAATGAAAATCAAACTTCAAGTTGACAGAATTACCAGGAAGTAATCTTGTAGATCTATAGATTCAAACAAATAGGTTATAGATAGGAGATTTATTTGTCCTTTCCCCTTCTCCCCTGTATATTACTGCGTCTATCGGAATCCTTTCCCGAAAATCAGGTATCTATGTCAAAGGTACACACTAGCGATCCGCTCAATTTTTTATTTTAACGAGCATCCGATGATCCATAGATAACCCACGAGCATTCAGTAGTCATTTTGCAGAGCAGTTTTAAACACGCCTAATAGTAGAATAAAATAATATTTAAGTTAACCTAGAATAATATTTAAAATATGGAAGAACCTATAGATATGAAGGATTGGTTTAACCTTAAATATTGGATGGTATATGGATATAAATAAATAAAACTGAGATTTTGGTGTAAAGAGACAAACAGGATAAGAGAGGCAGAGGCTGAACAGAGTCTTGAATAAGGAGTTGTCAGAAACGAAAATAGACAAAAAATAAAAATAAATAAAAAAACCCATTTAAATCAATAATTATTAAAACTTGTCAACATTTTATTTAATTTTTCTCCCATTAAAACTCCACTGTGCCTCTTCTACATCATTTCAGCTTCAATATTTTGAGGTATTGCCGCATCTTCTAGAATGTAACCTATGATGCAATGAATATTCTAAAACATTTTTATCACACTTTAAAAAATTTCAAACTAAAATCACAATAAAAATTAATATATATGTGTGTACTTTTCCTCTAAATTATATTGGTTGAAAACAAATACAATACTTACAAAGTTGACTTCTACATTGCCCATAACAACTGTCATGTTGCCTACTTAAAAAATAATCATTATTTTATACTCAATAAATTAAAATGATAAAATAGGAGCATAACAATATTTTGCAATGTTACATTGAACTGGACTTAAACCTGTATGGATTAGTCTAAATCTGGTCAACTGTTAACTTGATTATGTTAACTATTTATCTCTTCTCCTTAAATCTTTCTTTATTATTATTATATTTATTTATATTAATGACACTGAAGCAATACCCAGAAACGGCGAAGCTGGAATATTTTAAAAGAGAATCAGTAGGGTTGTAATGGAAGAAAATGTTCACAAATTTTAATAATTATAAATTTAAAAGTTTTTCCAGCTGATAATTGTTTCTATGGATAAATTAAAAATGAATAGGAAATAAAAATATAATAATAAAAATCAAAACTTTACCAGATGTTAATATTGATAAAGGAGATAACAGTGGATGGTGGAATATAGGAACGGACCATAATAAGTTATTGTTGTTTTAATAAATCGAAAATTTGGGAGTAGGTTAGGAATAGGTTTTGTTTATCACTTTTTGGTTAATAGCAAGAAATTCTAATTGGATGTAGATGCTTTCTGAGATGAGCCATTTTTCATTACTGTACTATTAGCTTTTAGGGACTGAAGCGTGAATTTCATATTGTCATACTTTTTATTTCTATTTTCCTTGCCGATACTTCATTATCTATATTTATCTACCTATATTATTTATATATTGTTATGTTTTATACTTCGAAAATGTAATATTATATTATATTATTTGTCTTTTAGCCCTGATGAAGACCTACACGTTGACCGAAAATTTGGCACCCAATAAAAAATAAGTTCACCGTAGACTTCTCCTTAAGAGTTTAATAACATCAAGATATTAATTGAAACGTAGCCTTTCAGTTTAACTTTTAAGCTATCTTGAGAAACAATATTTACATGCGCGCGAAAACCAACAAACCTCCCATTCTCCTGTCCAAATCGGAACAGCGAACCATCAAAGGGCTGGTTGAAAAAATCGACAGAAGATAGATCGTCGCGATCCGAGCGTTCTCTGCTCTAAAGCAATATACGAATATAGAAAATATGCTGCTCACACGCTCGGCCCAAATTTGGATCGGATCGCAAGTGTGCACGCACCTAAGATGTACATAGAAATCATATTTGTTAAGATAGACTGAAATTATAATCAAGGGAAAAAAGTGATGACTACATCAAAATTAGTAATCATAGCCAAGCATTTTGTCCGTGAACTCCAGAATGAGGACCTTGGGAAGAGCCTCATCTGATCAAAGGACGTTGTTTACACGCGCACAAGTTAGCAAGACCATGACGGAGGTCGCCACATTCCTAGGCGCCGCTCTTTCTATCATCTCCGCCAATGAGAATTAACAATGAGACCGACCCTCTCAGAGAAGCCACTACAAAAAGGTCACAGAGAAAGTCGCGGCAACTGAATCGCGGAAACACCGGTGGGAAGGACTTACACTTTCCCTGAGGGTACGACTGTGAAGGCGTAAGAGGGACGAAGTGGGTCAGTGGGGCCGTGGGCTCACGTACGTTCTGTCGTCTCTACTATACAGTTCCAAGCAGAAATCGCAAACTAAAAAACTAGTCATGTACTCGCCAATTTTTCAACTGGAAACGTCAATCAAAGAAATGACAAATGTAATGATTTAAAAAAGAGAGAAAAAAAAAGGATCAAATAGAAAAAATTGACCGTACCAAACCTCATCAGTCACATGTTTCTACGACTGGCTAAAGGGCGAAACACCATCTTAATAACAGAAAATAGCCGAAATAAAAAGTTTTGAAATAAATTAACGAGAGCAATCAAATAACAGACTATTTTTTTTTTTTTTTTTTTTAATGATCACATTGTATCGTATAAATAAAAATTATATTTATTATTGATGATACTTATATGTATCATTTCCAGGCTCTTCAAACATAAAAATATTCATTACTACAGGAAAACATGAAAGGTTTTTAGGGACACCAAAAAATCAGACACAGATCTGGTATCAAACTATTCCGATACAATTAAAGGCGAGGACGAAATCTTCAGATCTCTAGCCCCAATAAGAGGGGTACACCCTTACAAGACTATTTCTAGGTCAGTAGGGTTTACGCCATCTGAATACAGTTCGGCGAAGTTCTTTTCAAAGCTTGTCGTTAGCATTTTCTATAAGACGCGTTGCTCGTTCAAATGAGATAATTGAATTACAAATGAGGTGCATCATGGATATTAATATCATTACTAATCTGTTCTTCATAGCAATCAGAAAGATTCCAACAACACATTTACTCCTCGAGCGAACCTGGCCTCTTTAAAGGAAGGAGAATTGGGCTTCGTGCTGCCCAGATTTCCTCCTTGCACTATCGTCCAAGACAACAGCACTTCTTTATGGAATACAGACATCAAAGGTTTATTTTTCTTTTCGTTTTAAACTACCGTAGAAAAATGTACTGGTAACAAACAGAAATATGTACGAATTAAACTCATGAAGAGGCACCTTGCATTCAGGACACGTTTGAAAAGAGAGTAATTGATTTAGAACCAACGGTTATGCAAAGACTCAAACGCTAGGTTTTTCCTGTAAGTTTTTGTCTTTATGGATTTTGCTCAGAAAGAGTCACCCCGCCAGGTGAATCTATTCACGGCAGATAATATAGACTATAAATAAATAGTAACAACCGGAATTCGTAACAAGGAAAGTCCGCAATTTTACCTCATGGACAACTATTATTGTATCCGTGTCCATTGTTCAACAATACATGTACATAAATTTCGAAATAGAAGCATGTACAGCAATTTTTACACTACACATTCAATAAAGTAATCACTTAATTATTTTTATCATACACACTGCTTCATTTTAATAAAGTTTTTACTTACTGTTCGTTTCTTGTTTGTAGCTTCGATAAGATCATATAGATTAATTACAACGAGATGTCATCTGTAATTTCGTTCACAAGTGATACACGAAATTAAAAGAAGTAATTTTTTTCGACTAGTAGTTTGTTTAGACAAAATGTTTCGAATATTTTTCTTATTCTTCTTTTTTTTTCTTCTTTATTTTAAAATTCACACCTGTATTCATGTTGAAGAAATCCAGCGATACCTTCTATTGGTTTTATTTCTGATTTCTTGTTATTCAGTTAAGAAGACAACTCATCAAATTTTATTTTAACCATCGGTAGTATTTATTGTCAGGGATGTTCATAGTAGCCATGTCTTGTATACGTCTATTACCATGGTCATAAAGTTTGGCGTGAGTTTGATATGTCGTTTTAACGCGATCTTGTACAGTGGATTTGTCTTAGTCTTTTTTTTAAATACTGCCTGATACAAGCAGACAGACTTTTTTATTTTCTAAGAAACAACAAAGTCATATACATGAATAAGAGCACTATTTTTCGAATGAAATAAAAAAGAAAAACAAAAAATCTGCAACATGCCTTTGCGTCAACTGGCAGTTAAACTGAGCACTCTATGCGACAGTAACTACCTAAACTAATAGCTACACATGCTGGATGACCTTAAGTACAGTATAATTGAGAGGTCTATTCAAACGACATGCTTAACGTTCTTTGGGACCTTGTGGCAGTACAAGAGTTAAAGACAGATCTTGAGGAATGATGGTCGACTCCTGGTAATTGGAAGGGCAACTGCGTGGTGCTGAGGGTAAAAACTGGGTTCACTGACTCCGTCCGAGCAGGGGAATCTTTTTTTCCCATTCCGGTAACACTGTGGCGAAAGGGAGTTTGAACTTTAACACTATCGGGTCGCCGAGTGGACTCTCCATCGGGCAATTAATGATCATGCATCTACGTAATTTGTAATGCATAATTTTGGATGGAGAAAAAATATATACAAATTAACCTATACACAAAAAACTCCTCTTGAATTTCCAAATTCTGAAAAAAGGGGCTATGTTAAAGATACTTTTTTTTTTAATTTTTACTATCCTCACCACTGAAATAAAGAAGATCTAATAATCGCGTCAAATTTTCGAACTGCACTTTTTAATGGATCTACGCGTTTCGGAGCACCCTGAGTCAAATAAACGCATTTTCGGCCATTGGTCTGTTTCAGCGAATACTGAAGACAGCGCATTGGTAATTTTGTATTCGAGTTTTCACACCCAAAGTAGTAATTTGAGTAGATAAAGCAGATTTTTTAAAAATTCTGATAAACAACGCCAGATTTTAGTAATCATAATAAATAGGACCATCTGCGTAGGAAAATAATTCCAAGATTACCGAATGCGTGCCCTAACAGTTTTTTCTCTCCTGCTATAAAAGTTAATAATAATACACAAACTTATATATTTCTAATCCCTTACAAAATACGACTAACTCATCAATTGCGTTAAAACGTTAATTGGATTGAACTTGCTATTGAAGATTTATACTTGTAAGACTTAACAAATATAGAGTCCTTAATACATATTTTTAACAATATACATAAAGTAGCAGATACAACCCATCTCGCACAAGGCAATCACGTTCCTCAACATAACGGCAACTGTCACGTGGCGAATCACGTTGAAGGCTGAAACAAACTATCAAATCAACAATAAGAACTTTTTCCCTTTTATTTCTTTTTTTCCTACAATCCACATTACCACCTCAAATAATATAATAATTTTAGCAATCGATTCAATGCATGGATATCGATATAAAACGTTGCATGCAACATCGCACATTTTCATGATGATGATGCCAAGATTTAAATATTTCTTTTCTGCCTAAGAACTTTTACATGATTTATTATTACCGCTGTCACGATCATATTGTACAATTGTAAGATAAATATCTCATGTATTAATCAATGCTTATGAAAATACTCAAGAATAAATTAAATTACGTCAGTAAAAAGTTAATCATTATATTTTCAGAAAAAGAAACGCTCCTTGGAAATCTGAGCTTTAAACCAAAAGAAAGAAAGGAATAAAAAAATAACCAACGAATAGAGAAAGATTAATTAAAGTAAAGGAAATCTTAATTAAAGTAAGTAAATGTTTCTTAATTGAAGTGGCTTCTAGCATTAGTGCTTAAAAGGGGATTTAACTCAAAGAATTGTACAACTAGGGTGCATTGAGATCGCAATGTAAAAAAGTATTTTTTAAGACCTTTTCTGGCGGTGCTTGTTTATAGAAAAATACCACTACTATCATCGTGTACCAAGTTGCGGGGACGTAGCCATGGGATGGGTAGAGAGGGAGGGGTGTTACCATTTCCATTAATTTTAAAAACCCCCAAAAATGGGAAAGATGAGAACCTACTCGAAACTGCAAAAATGGCGGTAAAACATTTTGCTCAAAGAGTTACTCCAATTTAAAACCTTTTGAGTTAAGAAATTGGGATTTTATCGATACAATGTCGTGTTTGAATAGAAAAAAAAAAAGAATTGTTGCTGAGTTTCAACATATGTGCAACAGGTAACTTAAAAGTTCAAATCTAACAAAATTGGGGATAATCACAATATTCCGTAATACAGTAGGGAAAATTAAAATATTTAACATAGTTGTGAAATCCGGTCAAAAATTATTGGGAAATTTTATATTTTGCCTTCTCCAATAACTTGTAGCTACGTCCCCAACTTGTTTGGCAACTGTGACCAGATACAATTACTATTAAAAAAATTAAATAAAAAAATACAATTCCGAATCCATCCACATCTAGAAATATGTGGATAGATTTGGAATTAAGTTCTAGATGGAACAAAATACCACCAGTCATAAAGTAAAAAGAAAAACGCATTTTTATCTATTCTAATGTTTTCATATTCTAAAAAATGTATACATACAAATTTTTTTCTATTAACTTTATATTATTTATATAGAGTATTTATATTTAACATTTATATTTTATATAAAGTATTTAAATTTTCTTAACTTATAACTTTATTTCTCTCATTAATTCCTTGTTCTGCCTAGCGGCAAGATCTGTTCAATAATTTCCCTACAGGTTTCTCTAAAATTATAGTTTTCCTCGCCACCATATACTTCAGGTTTTTCCGACGATCTAGTATCATCTTGTTTTTTAATGATAATGCAAATGAATATATTTGCAATTTATTTAATATTTGATCAAATTAATTAATGCAAACGAAAATATAATTAAGGAGACAATAAATATAATTAGGTTATTACTTAAAGGTTTAAAAATAATGAGGTTTAAACTGTTGATATGAGCTGTGCAACCTATCTTGTATAGTCTAAATTATTGTGATTTTGAGAGTTGTTGCCCCGACGATGCCTGAGTCGGCGAATAGTCACTTATATTGAGAGACTTGCAATTAGGCTTCTTTGAATAAACCAATAGCGACCTAAGTATTATAATTTATTTAGGTTTGAATATTTATTTTGTTCTATTCTTTTTCTTAAAATATCTTTCCGTCTCACCTGTAATGTGGGGTCAATTATCATTAGTATTGCCATCTTCATAAAAGTTAATATTTTATCTTTGTAAATTCTGGTTCTGACAGACTTGAATCAGAATGCCGGAGAAAAATAATATAATAAAGGATCCTGGACTTATATCCAAGATAATAATGCCTTTCCACATGAATACAAACTCTCTACAAGCCCTTCCACTATGAATACAATTTTCACAATGTTAATTTGAACAACTGTATAAAACAATGATCCCGTTATTATTCGTACGGAAGAATTATATTAAATTTATTTTGGGCAATTTTCGTACAGTAAAATTTATTTCAGTATCCTATCTTTTACGAAAAGTGTTAATTGCAAAATACTACCTGCTACCCACACTAGAATAATAAATGCTAACTTTTTAATTAAATAACGTTTTGGTAGAGTTCGTGAGAGTATTAAAGAGATCACTTTAATTATGACAGCATCGCGTGACTTTCATTAAAAATAAACTTACAGCCTCCATTAATTAAATGCACCTGCTGAATAAAGGTACAGTTTAAAATCTACAGGAGTAATTCCTGCCGTCATTAGTCCAGTTTTTATATTATTAATATATTTTTAAAGTAAATATTATAATCAAAACGTCCTCAATAATGATATTATTAAACATACTTATTAAAATTGGATTTAAAAAATTGCGATTAGGAGAGCGTCAGAAGGAACAAATTGGAAGCGATTTGTGCAGGCGGCGAAGCGTCCAGGCTCTGTGTTCTGCCTGACGGTAAAACAACAGTTGGAAGGATACCCATTGATTGAACATCCGTCGTATTTACCGTTGCTTAGGAGTCACGTTAGGACTAACTATTTATCTGAACAAACTTGCCATGGAGCAATAACTGCTCTAAACGTAGGAAGTAAAAGATCCTAGGATGGAATGTTTCTCAACGACGAACCAACAACTGAAAAGAAACAGGGTCAAGGCAAAGACTTGCTTGGATAAGACAAGCTAAGAGCTGAGAAAATAATTAGATTCAGTGCAAAAAAAATCTGGTGCGGTGTGCGCAAAATAATTTGAAAATGAAATATTTTCATTCACTTCGTCACGTCTGCTCTAATAAAAGTACAATAAAATAATTTTTAATTGCAGCACAAATATTCTGTACTCTTATATTTTTGGTTTGTCAAGTTGAAAATAAATTTTTAAATTCTCTATTTATTTTTTATTATTAATTTTATTATTTATTTTCTATGTATTACATTTAGTTTCCATTAATTAACATAAAAGTAGAAATTATTAACTACAAAACTCACTTAGGTTTATGCGTTTTTCGCATAGTCTCCATTACCTTTTACGACTGCTTATTTTAGATATTAATTTTCTAAAACCTTTAGCTTTCCAAAGATATAGGCATACATCTATACTACTATTCATATTTCCGGAAATTTGTTTTTAACCGGGGAAAATATTTCCCCTTTAGTCAATTATCAGATCCTTTTACAGTTTATATTTTTTCTTACTACTAATAATATCCATTTTTTATAACTAGTAACAATGAGAGAGATGTTAATTATATCACATAAAAAAAGTTAAAAGCTATTATGAAAATTCGGCAATTAAGCCCTGTAAGACTATTTCAATGAGGATAAGATCTGATATTAAAGACCACCTTATGGTACACTGATATAACGAGTTTGATCAAAATCGTTAGAACTATTTGCGGAAAAATTGTATACATGTATGAAATCAATTATATAAAAGGGCAATCCCGTAAATAGATTTTGGCGAAAAATTTGCTGTAACATCTCAGGAATATAACATACCTTAAATACATAGTATGAGTTTCGTTTATCTTTTTGTTTTTGAGCTAGACATACAGACATACACACACAGGCCATTTTGGAGACTTGGTAATAACCAAATATGGGACTCAGGGGACCTTAAAACGTGTGTTTCTGTTGAAAAGACGTATTCGAATTTTTTCACAATCGTAATACTTTTCCTAAGGTACTATATATTTCATAGGTAAGTGAAAGTAAAAAGTTAACTGAAGCTACTGAAATCACGAGACATTTTAGAATAAAGAACAGTGCTTAATCATTAAGTACAAACCAAATTAATGCTTAACTATTTCAAGACCCAGAAATCCAAGAAAGCAAGAGAAACACATTCCTAACGCATCAGCTTTTAACCACCATTTCTCAAATAAATTCCTATGGTTAAGGAATTCACACCCAACACGGAATAAACTATTACACGACACAAGATAAGGGATTCTTATAAAACGCGTCATTGCGCCATCCGAAGCACATCTCCACTTTAATAGCAGCTTGAAATCCCACTTCTGTGAAAGAATACATTCCTGAAGCAAAGAAATCCCTTACACAAGCATACAACCTACAATCTATATAATAGCACCAACTCCGAGATAAGATTTGTTTAGTTCTTAGTTATGAAATGCGAAACTCCTATTTTTATTCTTTATTGAAAAATTTGTACATACAGTTGTAAACTATGTACGTTTCGTGTTCAATCTCCCATCTTCAGGCCAAATCACTACAACAAATTTTTTTATAAGTTGTAAAATAACGGATATACTTAGTATTAAAGTTATATGGTGAATTATTTATGATTATATCCTATTAACTAAGGCTATTATTTACCTAAAACTACATTCCAATTTGGGTTTTAAATTCATGGTACAGCCAACTCTCTATTTTGCATACTTGCAAAATATATTTTATAAATGTTTGAATAACTTTGGTTCATGGCTATGAGGACCATTCCAAGAAAACCAATCGAAATATTCGGATTGGATATACAAGAAACTGTTGATCTCCCACGCCAATGCTTGGACACAAATGAAATAGTATATCACCATATAGTATTTATATCGAAGCCGTTTTTAAAAAAGGCTTGAGCGCCATTTAGCGAACTTTACAGGAAACACAAAAAAGGTTATTTCCCCAAATAAAAATATATATTTTTTTAAATATTATTTTTTATAGTATACAGCAGGAGTCTATTAAGGTGGCAAAACTTAATGACCAGAATGACGACTGGGGATCGTCAGTATTTGGTGCTGACGTCATCAATAGTCAATTTTTTTGACGATTTTCAATTTTTTTCTTCCGGATATATCGTGAGCGAGAATCAGCAGAGGTAGTGTCTACCACCCATAATAAATTAAAATCTAAATATCGAATTTTTGGCGCTGAAGTCTTTTTCAAGAAAATAACGTCGGTATCGATTTTAAATTTAATTCTAATTGATGTATTTGATGATCAAGATGACGATAGCGGATGTGGTCTAAACTAAAAAACACATTTTAATTTGCGCTAACGTTTTGGCCTTCTTCAGACCAACTTAGGCCGAAACGTAAGTATATTTTATTCCTGGTTGCAACTCCAACCATCATCTCCTTTATCAAAATGATATAGTAATTAGTAATTTACTTTTTATAATTACAATTTTCATTTATTATTTTTTGTAATTAATTTCGAAAACATTGATGAGCAAGCTGTTTTTTATGCCGTTTTTTTCAAGCCAGGCATATTAACTTGGCCGTAACCTTTTGTTATTGGTAACTGATTGCATCTATTAAAATTTAACAGAATAATTTTTAAAAAAATGGAATCTGGAGATTTCTATAAGTTTAATTAAATCATTTTACTGAGAGTAAAAAATAAAACTAATATTTCAATTTTATATTTTTAGTCGAGAATATAACATAAATGTGTAATTAAGAAACATAATAACTATATTAAAGCTAAGCTTATGCAACGAATGCTGACAAACTGAAGCTACCATAACACTTGCCAGTGGAGGGTCATTGAGAAACGGACATTTATTACCGATTCGTTGCGCTGGTCAGGGCGAGGGCGGCTTCTGGCCATGGGAAACTCTCAAGTTACGTGATACGGGTTCCGGAGAGTGTGAAAATGTGTAACGAGGCAATTTAGCAGGCTTAGAGGAACGTGTAATTTATTTTTTTCCGCAGAAAAATCCTAATGTGCACGCAACGCATAGAACAACAACTATCTACAGCAGTGGGCTGATACTAGGTTAGTGTAATTATGTTCGTCACAAATAATGTTGCATAGGTGTTTAACGCATTTTTTCGGAAGATACAAAAGTAAGAATTTCGTCGAAACTTCATGTAGTCAACTGCCTACGTCGAAGAAACAGTTTTCTAACAGAAGTGAAAGCGTATACAAATCACTGTTCAAGGAGGGATTCGCACTGGTAAACACTGAAATGTAAATTGCCAATGACAGTGCCATAAAAAATTTAGTGCCCAATATATTATAATTTATTACTGAAATAAACGTGCATACTAGTTAAATATAAAGAGAAACACAGTACGCGCCAGAAATTTCGAAACTAAGAATAATAACATACATACATCCAAATCCACTTTCGGTCAACAAAGCTGACCCCTTAGCCTTCGACCCACTATTGCACACCAGTAGGCACTGTGCCTATTGCAGGGGTTTGTTAACAGAGAAACGCATTGAGAAATATACGAAAAGTCACATTATCTTAAACCTGAAGATGGTAAATTCACGCTGAGAAAAAAATATAACATAACCAGTACTTATCGAGACTTCGACCATTGCAAATCATAACCGAAGATGACTCCGAACCGAGGGCGCTGGGCAAGAACATGGAACACGATCCCATAGGAAGTAGTGAAAGGTCCAGCGGTTGGCCAAGATCATCTCGGATCACGATTCGCCCGTTCCTCCTTACCCAACAGTCAAAGGCCGCGCTAATGTCTGCCATTCTGCTCAGAGCTTGGTAATTTCTGCACGGAAGGATATCCGTCAATCACAGAATATTAGAGGAACAAGGAAAAAAAAATTCTATCTAAGGAAGTGGTGAATGATAATGATATCCAAGAAGGATTTCAGTCTATAGAAATTATCAATAATCCTACACTGGATTTAATATTTAAGTGTACGGTGTATTATGGCATTACCGAACGAGTTTCAAGCAATCACAGTTATCCTCACAATAACTAATGATAATCCGAGTTTTGAGTGGCTATTGGTTTCTGTATGAGCTTAAACCGGATATTCACAACTTAATAAGTCTCCAACTACCTTTTTCCACAACTTCATATCTTTTGAATTCATCAAAGAGAAATCAAATGAGAAAAGGAGGTGCGGGACTTTACTTTTAGATCATTTTTTTTGTTCACACCCAATCCAATTTTTTATTTGCACAATAATAATTTTGTAGGGCAGATGAGTATAAAAAATGAATATAGAAACCCCATTGATCTTTAGGAACTAAATTACAACACAATGGAATCACACAGTAAATCAATTTTCAATTTGTATTCCGAGGTCGGATGATGCAAAACTTTTGACGTACATACTACATGTCCAGCATATCTTCAGATGGTCGCCTCAAGATATTCCAATGTCATTCAGCATTAGCATTCCTTAGGATAGTCATGATCAGCACCGAAGGTGTTTCAAATCACTGGGAGCAACGATAACCAAGAAGACCACTGAAAGATGAAGACAATCAGAGGGGGTCGGAACTGAAGATTCAAAGTTTCCAGTCCCGTTCTTCAAGTTAAATGACCACAATATGCGGTTCGGACCAGGATGCATATAAATTGTTAGGCAAATTAGCGGTTTATTATAGGTTACTGGGCCAAAGAAAAACCAGAGAGTATTGTAGCAATTAATGAAATACGCACAATTAAAGAGAAACGGATGTAAATCAAATTTACTAAAGAGCTAAATTTGTTGTGAAAAACATGTAATTATGCAAGAAAAATATGCATATGATTAGGTTAGTACACAAGGCCATGAAAGACTATTTCGTTTTGAATGAAGAAAAAATATTATAAATAATAATTTATTACCTTGAATAAATTTAATGATGCAGATTTAATTTGAAATTTATGCTAATTGGTACATTTAAGCGCAGCAGGTCTGTTTTAAATATAAAACATTTAATTTTTCATTTTATGATCTGTTCTGCTAAACAAATTCATTAATTTTTTTTAGTATAACAGATCATCCATCTAGTATATAGTATAACATTTTTTTACATACTTCAATAGAGAACATATTTTCTCAAAAATCTTTTCAAACGCTATATTCAGTTAAATTATATACTATAAAATTCTAATCAAGATTGTATGAGTTAATAAGTCAAGGAACATAAAATGTATACATAATTTTACTAAACCAATTGAATAATTGATGTTAAGATTTATCTCTATATTTTTATATAGACATTAGGTAAAGCTTGTAAACATTTTTTTTCTGCTTTTGTTTCAAACGAGTATTTTATTTTATTTCCCATTTATTGTTTCAATTTGATAATAATTAAATATATATTCATAATAATTTTGTATCACTTCGATATTTAAATATGAAAGATTTTAATTTAGAAACAAATCAATATGATTGTCATTATTATTATAATTTTATTGTTATTCGGCAATTATTTTTATATTATCTGCAAATGTTTAAAGCCATTATGTGCTGAATTTTGAACCAGCCCTTGGAAGGCGGTTGGTCTTGGTAAGTTTGATTGGTAAGTCAACCCCCACCGCCGCCACAAAATTAATGAAAGAAAGCTGCTTAATGGGGAGCGAGCTGAAGAAAATGGTTTCAAATGTGTTTCTAGAAGTGGAAAGGTTTATGCTGAAGACTGACAGGACTCGAAATAAGGATTTATATTTTTCTCAATCTTTCAATAGAGTGGAATCTTGCCACAACTGCGGATTTTATAATGTAGGTCCAGGTTAAACAACATCGGTGGAATAAAAAAATATCTTAATTTTTTCATGAAATTCCAGGCCCGCGAGTTATCGAGGGCCTTACTTAGTCTCCAAATATTCCTCCCCATTAAAAAATATAAATGTAATTCTGACAGTTTTAATTTAATGAATTTAACGAGAATTTACTATCATAGTTCCTCCTATTCGTCACCATATAAAATTATTCAAATAAATAAATTGATTAAATTATATATCTTTATTTAATTAAATTTTGAGTATAAAACGATTCATACTTTTAAGCCCCCAATCAATGCGTGAGTAACACTGAAACACGTGGTATCCCCTGATCCGCGTTACAAAATGGGTCTATACTAGTGTATTTCGTCTTGCAGGATCCCAAATATTCTATAAACATGCAATATATTTAACCTTAATTATGTATACCGAGATGTTTATTTTATAAATATTGGACTGCATTCTGAATTATTATAAATACTGCATTCTGATAGAAAATGAAACTTAATCATGCTTTTTCAAATGTTTTATTTTTTTTTTTTAATTTAGTTTTCTGTAATAAAAATTTTAATTAAGCTGCTACTTAGTATTTCAGTCCCTGGATAGCTTGGATGTGATGCTCGAGATTTTTTTCTTTTTTTTTTAAGGTCGAAAATCGGTACAATTACTATTAGAAATAAATAATTTTGTGAATAAATTATAGAAACCTAAAATTTCAAGGAGCTACGGTTGATAGAAATTTAAAACTAATGGATTGCCAAAATCAATGTCCTATCAAAATTTCAATTATCAATTGCATCTTTGTCGCAGAAATTAATTTGGATATTATACCATTACTAAAGTCTATTCAGAAGCTACATTAGTTTGTTTACTACATTTTATTGTTTAATTACCTAAATTTTTGGAGCTTCATAAACAAAGCATCTGGACTGGATTTTCTGGAATAGCAGAAAATCTGATAACGAACCTAAACATAACTGTACTACTGTCCAAACAAATTTGTTAAGAATCTTTAGCCTAATGCAGTGGCTAGCAACCGAGGACGTAGCGAAACAAGAAGTAAATCCAAGGCAATGTTCATTGTAAACAATAATGAGAAATATAATTCGTTCGAACTCTGTGTCATTTGATAGCAAAGTACATTTAAATCGTTGAGTTGAGAAACCCTATATGACACTTTTTGGGGATATTTAAAATTTGACGGATTTCATTCTGTTTAGGTAGACAAATGTTTCGGAAACACAAGTTCCTTAAGGATACATTTTCGCTGTTACTGGCTAGTTATAATTTTTTTAGAGAAATCTCTCAAGTCAGCGAAGTTAAGTCAGATATGTGAAAAGGATGAAGAATCAGAAGCTGACTAATCTAGTCTGAATGTACTTTTATTAACAATTTTATCATAAATACTTTTACAAATTTATTAGTAATTACGGATCCATAAAATTGATTGATTTGAGAAACGCCATAAATTAAGCAAATTTAAACACCATCATAATGACTCTTAATGTCTTAATTGGTAATATAAGCTCAGACTCTGTCTCATTTTAATTATCAGTCATTTGGGTTGGTTCTAGATCCATTTGCTTTGGCCTGGACTGTTTTTTTGTTATTTTCCAAAAAAATTGGTATCAATGACTTATGTTATTTCGCAAATCAACGACTCATTTCATTTTTTTTTTCCAGATTGCCAATATTAAAATTTCCGACTAGATGAAAACATGAATAATAAAGACTATAGACAATTTTCTTTGCGTACGTACGAAAATGCGTCCTGGACATACCAATGAATTTAGGAATTAATCCACGTTCCTTAACAAGGACAAAGCTTTGGAAGCATATGTTGTGGTTGTTTCATGTCACCTAAGCCATTCATTATTGTCTCCTGTAACGCTGCATAACAATGATATCGAGGTAAAAACACTTGTAACTCTCCATATCTCCTCGCCATACAGAACAAAGATCATGCCTGTCTTTACTTTTCCAAATAGATTATTTACCAATAAGACAACTGACCAAGAATGCTTCGATTACCTTAGCGCTAACGGACCAGCATCTGACCCAGAACATGTCCGCAGACAAATAACGAGGTGTAAACAGCACTGACAACTCTGACTTAGGTAGAGATAACCAAAAATTCCTCCAGAGTCCAGCGAGAGCACTTGTACTTGACCGAGTTGACGTGAGCGGCCGAGGTTCAAGGGTGAACCCCACCCAGTCGGAACATTACACGTAGCGGATCATTAGTTCACTTTCTCCTTCACTCCGGCCCTGTATTATAGCACAACTCATTCAGCTATTCTATATCGATTCCTTCTTTCCTTCGGTACAGATCAACGACAAATCATAAGATGAAAATTTTATTTGCTTGTGCTCTTTTATATATAGAATCATTAGAAAATAAAGGTTTAGTTAAATGATGAACAAGATAAACACGGTGGCTCATCTTGTACGCTTTTTGCCAATGCTTCAACTGCTTCTTCAACAAATGAAAGATTTTACTCATTTAAACGTGGCTTAAGGCTTTCTTCAAATTTCGATCTTAGCTGGTGTTCCCCAGGGAACTATACTCGCTTTACTATTGTACATAACATTCCTCTTAATGCCGAAACCCTTACAGCTACGTATGCAGACGATACGGCTATAATTAGTAGACACCAAAATTCTATATCGGCATTACGACACTACTGTCAAGACTCACACGACTGGTACAAACTTTCGACATGACTAAATCACAAAAAGTCTCAACGCAGCACGTTTACTCCTAGACATGAAGCATTCCCTTCCATTTAACTTGACATTTACCCCAATTCCAAAAACGGACTGAGAACAATACCTTGGACTTACATTAGCGAAGAGAATGACTGAGCACTCATAGTATGAAAAAACGGACATCATAGAATTGGAATCGAAAATACTCTAAATTAAAAACAAAACAGAAATTAACTACTTACACACACCTACTAAAACCTCTATAGACTTACGCATAACAAAAAATTATAATAGAACCCAATTTCGCGGATTTAATTTGTCGGATTTTAGTTTTCGGACAATCGCAGGTTTTTATTAATTTAATTATTTCAAACTTATATAATTATTTGTCAAAGAAAAAATAGGATGATATTAATTAGTCTTGTTAAGATACAGTTTCAAAATGTTTTTCATATATTCAATATTCGGACAATAGACAATTCTTGTAATACTTAGTATCAAGAAGCTCTCCAAAAGGTTTTAGCTTGATACTGAGAAGTCAACTTTTTCCACAAATGTTTCCGACTAGTAAGCTACCTGACAACTATACTAATAAAATTAAATTAATAATAAAACAAGTTATTAATAACTTATAACGAATAGAATACAACGTCCAACGTATAATTCTACAAGATTCCGATTTCTTTCTAATTCAGCACATGGACTAGAAATCCGAAGCAGTATGCGGATAATGATGCAAAGAAATCAGGACACAATAAAATTCTTCTCGCATTCTAAAAAAAAAAGTATCTCCGTAATTGCTGCGGCTGTGTTGGGATGGAAAATGAGAGGCGTAATGACATGAAGAAGTGAAATCAGATTATTCTTGTAGATCTCAAGGATACAATGTACGGGCTAAATAGATACAGAGTTGGGTTCTAAGCTACAAGGTGGAGTGAAAGGAAACCATCATCTTAGGATAATTTGCGATAGCCCGCATAATTTCTTTGAAAGAAGTTAATTCTGAATGGTGGTGTGAGTTTAGCTGATCGTAGTAGTAATTTTAAGAAGTTGGCCGAGGATGGGGAGATGCGGTTGATGAAGAACACGCTAATAAGTGTAACTTATTCTATTGTGTTCCAACGTATCGGCCTAAGTTTTAGGCTATCACCAAGGCAGTGAGTGGTATAGCCGAAGTAACTGCAGTTAGTTGGCGCCCAGCTCGGGCGAAACATTGGTACACAATAAAATACGTTACACTTATTAGAGTGTTCTTCATTAACTGCATTCTCCAACCTCCGACCAACTTCTAAAAATCAATTCTGAATGAATTAATTTCATTTTAAATTTAATTGAATAATAATATTTTACTTTAGAAATAACACCAAAATTAAAAAAAAAAAATTCCTGTTATAAAAGAAACTCCTAAAAAGGCGACAATATTTAAAAAATCAAATATCAATTAATCAAGGCAACTTAATGCTTAAATATTTTATAAATACAATTTAGATTACAGCATAAAAAATAAAAAAATTTTTTTTTTACATAAAACATTTTTTAATGATTCTACCAGATTCATTAAATAAAAAAGAAACTACAAAGATAACGTACATTACCAAAACAAAAGCTACAATAAGTATTTACAAGAATAATACGTACAGAGGGGCATAATAAAGAAAAGCTAAAGAAACAATAAACTACTTGCATATGCAACGTACGGGTGAGCTCTCTAACTACACAGGCCTTCATGCAGTAGCTACTACTAATTATTTAAATCATTATATAGAAACATTATGTTAATAGAAACGATCATCACACGTTTTTTAAAAATAATTTACCTTCTAATATACCTGCCACATTATAGCAATGTGTATTTAATATCAATCTTAACCTCACATAGTGAATAAAACATTTTTTTATATTTTAGGTATAGATCAGCACCTAAATTTTCATTTTTGATCAATTGTAAAAATTGAAATTTAATCATCGCTTATAAGGAAACACAATTCATAGCTAACCGTAAATACGACTAAACAATAAAAAAACAAAAAAAAAACAACGGAAATCATACATACAGAAAAAAATCTGTTCACACAAAGGTATTGTTGAACGTTAGCAAAAAAATGTAGAAATAGTCAAAGGTGGAGCACCCAGACATCGGGCAGTCAGACACTGGGGCCTCCCAAGGCGTACAGAAAGGATTTTCAAGACGGCGAGGACACAGGCTACCGTTAGCTGGGACAGAAGCTGCGGGAGGTCCTTCGGGAAACGTATCGAAGTCCGAAGAGTATCTCCCGGAGGAGTCAGGAAATCGAGCGGCATACCGTAACGGTTGGGGTAGCATTGACCGACTGAGCGCGTTACATGGATAACGGCAGAAAATATGCTATAAAGTCTAAATGGATCAAGGATTTCAAATAGTCATTCTCGTATCTGATAATCGTAAGAACAATAGAAACAGACAAGCAAGGTTAGAACGAGTTCTGGAAAATGAATTTACGTAAAAAATGCACCAAATTTATGCATTAAAAGAAATTATGGGAAGAATTTTATGAAATAACTATATTAATGAAAATTGATAAATAAACGGCCATGATTTTTTAAATATTTCATATTTTTGTTTTTTAATATTCGTTTAAAAGAAATTATCAGCAATTAAAGAGCAAATTACCAAATGTCTCCTATATAAAACTCTAATCCGCCCAGAACTAATTTATGGCTCAGAGACATGGACCTTAACCAAGAAAATTGAGCAAGACCTAGTTCATGAATGCGAAATCCTCCGTAACATCTATGGTCCAATCTGTGATGATGGAGAATGGAAAAGAAGAACCAATAAAGAATTAAGTGCTCTCCTAAATGAGGCAGATATAGTGATGGTTGTGCGTGTGTTAAGGTATAGGTGGGCTGGGCATCTGATGGGAATGGAAGATAGCGTAATTCCCAAAAAAGCATTAACGGAGCGCTAGTCGTCTTTGGGAGGACGGTGTGGCATGCGATGCAAGAGAACTATTTACGGTACGGAATTGGAAGGTACCAAATCAAGATCGGGACAACTGGAGAAGGCTAATAAAGGAGGTCCTGACTCGGCAACGGTAAGTAAAGAGCGAATCATATCGATGCAATAACCCAAACAGGTTTTAGGTCAGTATAACAGTGCAATATACATACATACGCTCCTATTAATTTTTATTAATTGAATGTAAAATATTTTAAATGACCTTATAACCAGACAAAATAACATTATTATGTATTAAATAGGAATCAAATAGTCGTTAATTTGTTTTATTTTTGAAGATGGGACAATGCCCCGAAACGTTGGATATTAGAATGATAGGATATTAGAGGAGAGGGGGTCAATTTTTTCAAAGACGAGTTCAGCTACGCCATATAAGTCAAGCACATTTTATATCTTCTTACCTTCGTTTGGTGTGATTATAAAATAGTGATTAGGGTAGAATCCGCTTCGCTTTGAGGAGGAAAAGGAACAGCATAACAATACAACTAAGTTAATTAATTTACGCATTTCTTAAAGGACCAATCTCTAGCAATTATAAATGATCTCTTGTACGAGAGAGTAATCGCTCCGTGGAGGTGTTATACCTGTCAGAAACGCTTGTTGAAAACAACCCTGGACCACAATAGTTGGTATTGAGAGCGAGATCAGGTTGAAACATGGGTTTACCTGTTTTCTCTTGCAGAGAGTCTTGATTCTGGCACATATTTAATAATCTTTTTAATAGAGTTATACTTATAGACATGGCATACATGGTCAAAGCCAACGATATAAAAATGCATATAGGTGCAAAGATGCAATGCACATCGAATAATCACCCAATGCGCCAAATTTGGCGCATGCGTTACGGTTTGGCCATCCCTGGTGTAGATGAATGTTATGTGTATTGTAATGGAAGAAGCTTAAAATAAATGTTCACAATTTTTAAAATAGTTATTCAACAAAAGCCTTCCACTTCTAGACATTTTTTATATATAACATGTTTTTAAAAAAGTAGAAATTATTAACTTAATAATTTATAATTTTATATTATTTAATGAAAACTAAAAGCTTACATGGAAAATTTTAAAATTTATTTCCAGTTCTGCAAACCAAAAATATATAGCGCACAGTATTGTCGTACTTCAATAGTTTAAAAAATAATTTTATTGTACTTTTTTAAGAGGAGACCTGAAGAAATACATGTTGCGGAGAATATTTTAAATAGTGTCTATGTGAACCCTTAAACATTATTTTTAAAAATGGATTATAATAGGTTGATAGGGGAAAGTTGTGCGATGCGCGCACCACACCAGATTTTTTTATTTCTGCGATGCTAATAAAAGTTCTGGGAACCAGTAGTGTAATTAAGGTCGGATACACTCCGACGCGAACATCCAGAATACAGACCTAACCATTTCATATTCATTTTTCTCCCAACAGTTGGGAGATATTTTACACTAGAAATGCTAACAAATAAATATTTGACACCAAAAATTAATGATAATTATAAAGGCAGCACATAAAAGAATAATGATCATAATACAATTTTTACTAAGAAAAACTCTTTATTTCAATCAATTACAATCGAAGTCTATTTTTTATAAATTATTGTGCGAAATTTCTAACTCTTATATATATATATCCGAGTGTTGATCTCCAAAACATTTCCGACTATTTTTTTTTAATTTAATTTTCGGGCTCTTTCATTTGCAATACTTAAAATACTCAGATTCCTTAGTTTAAGTGAACCTATAGTACTTCTAAAGTAATTTTTTATTGTTTTAAGTTTTGTAAGTGATGGCACATGATAAGTCTCTATGAATTAGGATTACGAACGAAAATACCACTAATGATGTATTATCTCTACGTTTTTATTTACCCTCAATAACTATTTCTATTTAGAATAATATCGATTTTATTTATTTTTTGAAATTTTTCAATAACTTAAATAATTTAAAAAAATTAAATATTTTGTTTTTTCAATTCATGCCCCCCCGACATCCAACGCCCCAAGGCAATGTACCGGTTGCCATGGCGTTATTGAATCCTTTATCCTTGGAACCCTTTAAGAACTGAAGCCTTGAGTGGCAAACTGATCTTAAATGCTAAAAATTAATTGACATGGAAAATGCACTTTTTGTTTTCAAAATTTTGGCACTTAAAATTAGCTCCGCAACGCTTTAACAATCATTTATATCGACCACTCACGTAAAATCTTTCCATCAGGCCTGTATTAGGAATGTAAATATCCAAAAAAATATAGATATATATCGTATATATAGTTTTTGAATATACCGAAATAGTAGTTCGATGTATCAAAAAAAATATCGATATTTCGGACCTCGATATTTTTAATTCTCTAATTTTTAAAACCACTCCTTTTAAAGGGGAGGATATTAGGAATATTTAAAAAATATAGATTTATCGATACGATTTTTTTGTCCGGTAGTTTTAACTCGATATATCGTAATATCTATATTGAAAATTGAGTTTCGGAAACCGATACTTTTTCCAAAAAATAATTAAATAAACAAAAGAATTCAAAATCAAAAAATGTCTACAAGGTCTATAAGTTTCATAGATTTCAGGCATTATTACTACAAATGTGATTTTCTTGCTTATATTTTTAATTTTTTTTTTTATTAAACAATTTAATTATTTTTCTTTAGTTCTTAGTAATGAATCATTTTAATAATAAATGCTAATATGCGTTTTGATAAATGTTTAGTAATTCGTTCAATATAGATTTTCTTCCGCCCTTATTATTATTTTTCTTTCTTTTTTTTTTTTTTTTTACGTTAAAGCGATTTAATTAATGTTTTCGCTAGTTCTTCGACAAATCTTGATAAATGAATACATTTTTATTTGTGATAAGCTATTTCTGAATATTTGTGATTGCTGCAATTAAAGCTATTACAAATCTAAGAGTTGTTAATTAACATTACCCTATCCTTCACATCAATGAAAGAAATCTCCTCTTCTGCTTTTAAAGATTAAAAACATCGAGACCCGATATATCGAAATATCGATATTTTCATTGATATATCCAACTACTGTTTCGATATATTTGATAACTCTCGATAAGAAATACATCGATATTTTTGTTAGATATTTACATCCCTAACCGTAAACCGTAAAGATGGTTGACATGAGTCCAGCCACTATAGATAGTAACACGAAAACACCACACCATTACCTTTTTTTTTTTGTTTTTTGTTTGTCGAACTCGTCGTTCTTTGTTAATTTTTTATTTTACATTTTTTTTTTTAAAGATTGGTTTTCGATATCAAATTTTAAAAATATATATAGATATTTTTCCGACATCCCTAGAATGGATTAATTTGTAAGTTTTTCCTGAAATGATATCAGGGGTCTGTGTCCGCCTTTATAAATAAATAAAGGAACATAAACAACAAAATTAAATGAAAAAATAGATCAAAACGCAAGCATACACATATTTTAAAAATAAAAATAATAATAAGACTGATGATAATAAGTGTCACATTTTATTTAACAATGTCATCATGACAATCGTATATCTTACACTGGAATCAGTGCTCAACTAATTATGTTTTAATGTTCTATGGTCCGTCTGACAACCTCAACGGTAACAGCAGACCAGGAGCAGATAGAATGCACTACAGAGAGTAAAAATTTTCGATGACAAACTGTCAGTAAATAACCTATGACGAAACCAGAGACGAAAAATTTGCAAAAGTATTATTCACGTTAAGATTTACCTGAAAAATCCTTCTCGAAATGTTAAACTATGTAACTGTTAAATAAAAAATGACGTATACGAAACAGCGAAAAATAAAGAAATTTAACATTTTTTTTCCTCTTACACAACAGTATAGCTCAATGGATTACAAATTAACCACAGCAGTGAAGTACACATAGCTGTGGACTAATGTTCCTTAAATGCGATCAGATAAAGCACCGCTTAAGTACCGTTCGCAAAAAAACCACTAAAGCCCACAGGAGAAACCTTTTAAGACCCGGAAAGCCGAAAGGTTATCGTCGACAGAAACAGTTTAATGAACTTCTAGTTATCAGTTCAGTAGCAGACTGAGTCATGTTCTTACGGGTCACGCTAAATTTTAACATACTAACATTCGACGGAGATTGGGGTTAACTTACATTATCATAATTGCTTGTTTGCGAATGCATATGGTATTCGCTCTCCGTTAAAACTTCTGTTAAAATTTAACGAATACGTGTATAAACGGACATAAGTAAGCAGTCAAAAAGACGCTTTTCTCTGTTAATTTTAAATTTGTTAACAAGTTTGAACATTTAGTACATAAAACTCCTAAATTGGTTGAGGTCTGTTTTTAGATGCTAGCTTCATCGTAACACAACATAATCTAGATCTGAACTAACATCAATCTACCTCGACATGTTTTTCGGCAGTTTAGATGAGCAAGGGGTCTTTGGAATTAATACACATTTTCTAAAAAAAAATCGGTAAACCTTTGGAATTGCTACTAACGACCTTGAACAGGCCTAGATTTTCAGACCAGACTATACTTTCACCCACTGCGCATGCGCAATTAAATCCTCAAACTTCTCAGTTGGAACACTGGTGTAGGGTTAGATCAGACTTTCCGCCTTTTTACGAAGGGGTATTGCAATGCTAAGAAGACTCTCTACAGAGGAAAAAAGGTTAATTTGATCCATGGCCAACTCATTCGGGTTATGCTATTAACAATTTCGATCCAAGGAGCAAGTCAGGAACTGCGAACCACCAGGGAGCGGAAGAGTGGTAAGCCAGAGGTGTAGTAATGATAAACGATTGCTGACAACAAGTGGCACATCCGGATTCGTTGAAGCTCAACGCCGCCTTTTCATAAGAAAATTAATACAATTTTCTAAAACTTCATGGACGAAAATCTATTGATCCTTAGTTTTACACATAACTGGTAAATTTTTTTCACCACTGGGACTAAACTTCCTAGATCCGAAGCTAATAGAACGTTGAAGAGATTGGCCATTATATTTAAACTTAAAGATGGTGTAGGAAAGAAGGCGGTGGGGACAAGAGATGTATTCGGTAAAAGGCGGGAAGTCTGACCTAACCCTACATGACTATTCCAAGTGAAAAAGATCCATCGGTTTGAGTATTTAATTGGGCATGCGCAGTGGATGAAAGTATAGTCTGGTCTGAGAATCTAGACCTCTTCAAGGTCGTCAGTAGCGATTCCAAAGGTTTACCAAAATTTCATTAAGTTAGAAAAATAAATGAGATCTAGAATCCTTATAAGCTTGAAAACTATCTGAAGAAGTTGAAAAACGGTAACTAGATGATAAAAAAAAAATTACCAAAAAAAACAACAACAACAAAAGCGAGTTTTCTTCCAAAACAGAGGATGTCCAAACAAATATTATTATTTATTTGTCTATAGTCTTTAACAAGCTTGTTTTATTTTATTTTAAGAAGTTATTTAGTTATTAATTACTTATATATAAATAGGCAACGATCAACAACGCTCATGCTCGCCCTAATTCTGTAAGCTATCGAGATTTTCGTACTTTATTGATGATGAATTATAAACTTAACAATGATTTTCTGTAATCCTTTAAAAATTAAGCTTTCGATGGCCTTCTATTCTTTATAAAACCACTGTTAAATCGATACGAGAAGTTTTATATTAAGCAAACATAACTCTAAAAATCAGTATACCGATTTGACCTACAACAATGTTCGTATGTTAATACTGGTAACTATAAATTAAGTACTCGGGACCTCATTTATTTTACTATCAAATCCTGAATTTTTATTTTTTTATTATTACTACGTTATTTAATAAATTCAAATCTTTTTCTAACCTTTAGATTATATACAAGTTCAAGGACATGTTCAATTTTACTAAAGAAAAAAAATGCCTTAACTCATATGATTACCAAACACTTTTAATGGTGTAATTAATAATATATTAATAAACAAATAAATAATAAACCATTATGTAATAATTCGAAGCGTTTTTACTTCTGTTCACAATAAGGCATTTTTTGAAAATTAAAGAATTATACTAAGAGTAATATTTCATATTAATAATATTAAATATCTATAGATTATTTTAACATTGACAAGCTCTTTATTGATTTTCTATTATTGAATCATTATGTATTCATTTCGTACTATAGGCTAATTTTCCGGCTCTTAGGAGTGATGGATATTCACAAACGAGGTAGGTGGTAGGTGGTTACAGAACGCCAATGGAGGTAAGTCGGAAAACTAAACATTTTGACGCGGACATCAACTGCGTTATAAAGCCGTAAAATTTACCGTTTTCAAAATTAACCTAAACTGCCGCCCGCCACACGCGTGTATCTAAAAACGTTATTTTTTATGCATTATGGTGCATTTTCTGATAATTAACGATTTATACTAAGAAGAGCAATATTTCATATTAATAATATTACATATTTATAGATTATTACAACATTGACAAGCTATCATGAATCAGCTAATTGTATAGCTTCGAATCCTCCCTGTGTTTAATCTCTTGACCGCTACTTTGGAAAGAAAGCTTATCAATTATTGGACTGTGTACATAATACAGCTGATTGGCAATATCTCAACTCATTAATGGATCGACATTCTTCTAGGTCCGTCAGGATTGATTCAGTCAGATTGCGTTTTATGATTGGGTCGGTGTTTAAACCAGTTCTGGTGATTAGAGACTTCAGGTCTCTGCCTGGATTCTACTTCCAAAAACATCTAACAATCATAGCCTCTTGTGGAATCTTGTACTTAATTCCAAATTATGTGCACAACAATATTATTTTACATTTCATTCATATGCCTTCCAAGAAGCATTTGACATACCAGTATCTTACGGGATTGATAAACGAAGTAAGAAACCAAATGGATGCATTACACGTCACACATATTGACATTTTACTGTTACTTGTTATTTGTGTTAATATTTAAAAAAACTTGATCCAAGTTTATTATTTTTCACAGAGTTAGCTATATTTTACGACCACCGGTCTCCATTTTAATTTATATATTCTGTATTTTCCATGAATTGTAAACGTTTGATACATCTGTATCTTTATTTAATATCTATTTATTTTCTATTATTGAATCAGTGTATTCATTTCGTTCTATGGACTCCTTTTCCGGTCCATAGGAGTGATGGATGTTCACAAACGAGGTGTCAAAAGAAACGGAATTTAATGGAGGTGATCGATTCTTAAATTCTTATTACAATTTTAATAGAAGTGATTGAAAAATGCAGGTTGTTTTAATCTGTAAAATTATAGTTTAAACCGTTTTCGAGATTTAACGGACGGTATACCGTGGACGATATACTTGTGGAAGCAAGTTGACTAAACAAACATTTTAATGATTGTGAAATCGTTATTTTATAAATGAAAGGGAAGGGTAAGAGGAAAAAAGTGTGAAAACGTGAAACTTATTTAATTTAAAGTAAATATCTGTTAATAAAAAAATATTGTCGTTTTGACCCTGTTCCTTAAACAACAAATAAGACTGAAGAGGTTATTATTTTAACCGTTATTTTGGGGTTAATTCAAATAAAACTTTGGATAACCACGGGGCATAGCTAGTTTATTTATAATCTCTGTAAATATGGTATGAATGAACTCCTTCATCTCTTCTAATTATTGTCCTTAATGCGACAGACAGTAATATTTCACATTAAAACAGTTTGTCTTTCAAAATATCTTTATTTATCTAATTAATAATATTTTTTGTTTCAATAATGAATGATTTTCTCACTGGCCTATAATCTTTAGCTGGCCCAATTCATATCCAAATCAAATTAAAGAAAAAATTTCTCGCATATTTGGCTTTATAATTTTTTATATAAAACACAACGATTATCAGTTTTAGTATTAAAAATATTGTAGGATTTAAGGCTATGTTCCGAATTGGGAGCATTGGCCCCTGCCGAGTAGTTTTTTTTATTTTTATATATATATATATTTTTTTCACTTTTTAAAAACACAAAAGGAAAGAAAATGGTTAAAATATACACATATTACCGCACTAATCGAATTGAAAACTTAGTTATAAAAAGAAATTAAAACGAATTTTTTTCATAATTCAAAAAAACATTAGTAATTCGAATTCGAAAAAAAAAAGGTCAGTCATTGCTTCCGAAAATAAGTTTGGATTTATACAAGCAAATAAAATATTGAATAAAGATTTATATTTAGATAAGCATCTTTTAAAATGTTCTAAACATTTGTTCCCAACTAGGAACATTGGCCGCTAAAATGTTAAAATATTTAAAATGAGTCTAAAATAATAAACATTTAAATATGTGTTATCAGATACGTGTTATATCTGAAAGTGGAAATACATTAGACGTGTCCATTTCAAAGTCACTGCAAACTGAGAGAAAAATAAATTGAGAAAACAAATTTATTTATTTACAATTTGCTCAATAAGTCTTGCGATGCCACAGGTATGCGCTCATTTAGCAAAAAGCAATTTATTGAAGAAATTCTGATATGCAGATTGCATGCAAGTTCACATTGAAGCCGAGTATCACGAGTACAACAAAAAAAGTGGACAGCAATACTTAATCAATACTCCTAGCTTTATTGATTAACTCAATTTTTAAAATAAAACAGTAGTATCATCGCAGGTTAACAGGGCCATGGATGGATGCATATCACTGGCTTGGAAGAAGAGCGCCGCAATACGAAATGCCGGAATTATACAGAAGAGTTAGCCTATTCAGGTTTAACGCTGTCCCAAATTAATTTAAAAACATAAAGTGGGACATTTTCTTAGTCACTTACTTACACTTTTTGTTCTTAAAAAAAGGTTAATCTTCATTTTTTGATTATCTGAATATGAACCGTGTAATGAAAAATTAAAATAAATTGATATTGCGTTAAATATTGGGACTAAAAATCAGACATTATTTCTTAAAGAAATATACCTACATGAAAAGCAGCTTTCGTGCCAACTTAAGAGCAAAAAAAAAAAAAATCGTATATCATTCTTTTTCCAAGCCAGCGATATGATGTCTTACAAACCCTCCAGGAGTGCAAGAAAAAATGGGTTGTCCGATTATTTGTAGAATACGTACCAATCCAAGTAACTGATGCAAAAAAAAAAAAAAAAGGATTATTTTTAATTTGGCTTACTGCAGAGTATCGAAATTACTAGGGTTACACAAGTTATATAAGGTTAGTAAGGCGTATCTCTGTGATAAATGAGGTTTAGTAAAGAGACATGTAGAATATAAATCAAAACATATGACAGTTCGTTCAGTATTGGACAATTTAACGAGTAAATAGCAATATGAGATTACCTATCTAAGATAGAAATGAGACTAATGTATCATTGGAGTACAGAGGCTTCAAATGTATTGCAGATAACATAAATAAGTTTGAGATGCGACTCATTTTTGTACGTTGAGTGTCTACTAAATATTTTCCTTGGGTAAATATCCAGGATACGTAGGAAGGACTACAGACTCGTAAAGTAAGTTCTTATTTAAAATAATTACTATTCTTTTACATTTTATAAAACATACCTATTCTGTACATTAGTTTCATAATCCCGTCCCGTATCCATAAACCATACCATCCTTTTTTCAAACTAAAAACATTATCCTTTTCCAACAGTTCTGTCTGTTGGTTACAATATTTCCTCTCCCAACGCACCCAAGCAGATTCCCTTCCTAATCAACCTTTATCTTCCTGTCATACTCTCTCCTCAGGAGTTGCGCAGAGTTCGAGTATATCATCTCTTCTTTTTAGCTCCTACATCAACGGCCTTCTTAAATAGGTCTTTCATTGCTGCCATCACCTCTTTCCTGATGATTCACAAAAATAATTATCCTTTTCACCTAAAATCAACACTCCTTTTTTGCCAGCTCCACCACTTTCTGGAATTTCCTCCCTCATAGAATCCGGCATGCCCCATCTTATGCGCATTCCAAACCCCCAGTTCTCAATTTTCTTCACTCTGTGAATCTGGTTTCAATAATTAGGTTTTTTTTAATTCGAACATGTATTTCATAACATTCTTCATACATATTGTTTTGTTTTTTCGTTTATTCTATAAGAATTTCTTCTTCCTTTTTATTTTTTCTGTTTTTTTATGCACGAATTATTTTTTACATAGCTATAAAGATTTCTATATATATTTCGTTTTTTTAATCTTTGCCACAGGATTATGTGTGCAAGTCTTTTTAAATATATTTATAATACAGACGTAAATATGTTTTTGTTTTCTATGATCGTTTTTATTTTCTCTTTTTTTCTGCTTGCTTATTAGATGGATTTATTTTCTTCCTTTTTTAGTACAAATTATTTTTCTTTATACTTATGTATTTTCATTTATTATACAATATGTGCATCCACATGTTTATGACCAGAAACAACGATTATATTTTTGTTCAAGCTTGTTATTCTAAAGGTATTTGGTCCTAGAATAAAGTTTTTTTCTATCTATCTATTATGCATTGTTTTAATGATTGACAAAATTATCCTGATTTCTGCATGCTACGATCAAAATATTAAATCTTGATTCAAGGAAGCAGTGATAGCAAATACAAAAATAACTTGTTAATGCGACCTAGACAAGGACGGAAGAAAACAGAACGTAGCCAGCCATACTAAATCAACATTTGTTTGTTTTTCAAAACTGAAGGATGCTCCTTTACAAGCCGAAGTTTCGATAATCAATTCGAGGCTTTATTAGACGGACAGTTATGACAATAAATCAGTATTATAGTAGAATATTTCAACGACTGATCCCTTTCGAAATGTAGAACAAGCCATAGATCTGGTTATTTCTGCTGATCGGCCTCTTCGAAACCAACGCGAATGAGTTAGAGGGCGCCTCGCTTCCCGGCAAAGGTGGCTCACTGCCAGCGCCTTCTTCGGTTTCGGGGATACATTTTTTTTTTTTTCATGGGAGTATTTAAGGCCTTACTTAGAGATATTTATATTAAACTTTTAATAATTACGAAAGTGTCTGAAGCTTAATTGTAGAACAATCAAATCAATATTTCTAAAAGCTTGTTCAATTAGTCTGGATTCCTCTAAGCCATATCTCATTGACCAAACTAATAATGCCATATTCCATAACTAAGATATAGTGGGATGACAAATTAAATTAACATTAGAACATCCTGGCGATCCTTGTGCACCTTCTTCGGGTGCAAAAGACTGAACTGGCCCTTGGCCTACTTCAACATCTGCCATTGGGCTCACGGATTTCCGCCTACTATGTATCATCTTCCACTTTTTTCCTTCAATCAGGCTCTTAGTCACACTCATCCCATTAAAGTGACTACACTGCCAAAGCCTATTTTAATTATTGTTTATTCTATTTATTAAATTCACAACTGTAAAACAAATATATCGTGAAGAAATAAATAGAATGCCATGAAGATATGGAAGTAGAGGATATATTCTTGAACCAGACGGTTTGAGTGTACACTAAATTTATGTTATTGAGTAATATTACATTATGTCTCAACAAGGACAATGGCAACAGTGATAACAGAAACCCAATCGAATAGTTCATTTACACCATATTTATAGGAAATTAACAACAAAAAAATCAAATAATAGAAAAAAAAAACTAATAAAAAAATAATAAGTAAACTGAAATATATATCTATACTATTACATAAAGCTGAAGAATCTATGTTTGAAAAATCCTTTTTGCGATAGATAGACCAATTATTGAGGAAGGCTTTAAGCTTTATAAAATCACGACCCATACAAAGAGATTAGTAACCATGAATAAATTGCTAATAGAAAAATTGTCAAACTTGCATACGTATAGTTACCATGAAAACTTCAAATCCGTGGATGCAAGTTGCCTACACAAACTTTTCAATAAGTGTAAAATTAATATTTAAAAACGCCATTTTGTAAATAAAATGAGAGGATAAAGGGAGAGAGATATGAAACGTGAAACTTACTTAAGTGAAATTTTACAAAAAAATTATAGTCGTATTGAACCAGTTTCTTGAAAATATCTGCAACAAATGAAACTGTACAACATATTATATGCTATTAATATAAAGGTTATTTTGTATTTTAGGGGTTAGTCAAACTTCAACACGGGTCGTTATGATGATTTGATAATTGATTAGACGCATGGAGTTTTTACTCAAATTTTTACCAGCGACGCTAATAAGTTTTAATAACTATTACATTTTTACTGAAACTTTTATAGTTTCAGTAAGTTATTTTTTCGTCATATCCTTTCTTTCCTAGATTTATGCACCATACGCTCATATAGGTTTGAGTAGATAAATAAAAATAATGAGTTTTTCAGGTAGTGGTAATTTAGGTCGTTTATTTAAAATAATGCATCTTGCAATAATTTGAGTCGTATTTTAAGTGCTTATTATTATTAGTTTGATGTGGGAAGCCCAGATCAATCATTTATCCTGCGTCAATCCGAGGTATTTTAATGTTCGTATTTTAGTTCAATTAATTATTAATAGTTATATTTCGTTATATAAGCTGTGGGCTTATTTTTTTAATGATCCTTCCATATATTACTTATAGAACTTTCCTTTCAACCATATCTTCCGTTACATATTACCAAGAATTAGACTAAATTGAACTAAACTAAACTGAACTTTATGAGCGGTTAGCGATGGTGAAAGAAATAAAAGTATTTCTTGAAAGATAAATGGACTACCAACCGAATCAGCCATCATGCTAGCGTGTAGAGGTGAAATTTTTTAAACTGTGTAGCTAGTTCTTTTTTTTAGGTAGTTACTCACTTAAATAGCTCTTATTTACGAGATCGAGTGAACACCGATATATATATATATATATATATATATATATATATATATATATATATATATATATATATATAGAGAGAGAGAGAGAGAGAGAGAGAGAGAAAGAGATTTTTCTAGCCTACATAGTGGCTCGGACGACCTTAGGAACGACCAATCTCCGAAATATTCATATAGCATTTTTAACTTTTTAAAAACCTATTTTGAAGAGATGTTTTTAGTTTGTCTTGAATTGATATAAACATCCTCTTAATTTTATTACGTTTGGGAACATGAAAATTAATTTAATCAATTGAGGTTTATTTCAATCTTTTGTTTTCCACCGTTAAACGGCTAATTAAAGTTAAACTCTCGATTTCCTGCACCAGATCAAGAATACTGCTCAGCGTGACGAATGACCGAATAATAATGGCGATTTAATGACCGACGAATAAGGACATGTAATCATCGATGTATGTGGTTATTAGTGTCGTATGACAGTAGCTGATACATCGGAGTGCGTTTAATCTAATCGGAAAATCTAAGAAGTGAAAGTTAAAAGCAAGATCAGCAGGGTATCCAATGAAAGATATAGATAGCATTGAGATATGCCAGGAAAGGAAGTGGAATCATTATTAAGATTTATTTAATTGTTTAATATATCGTATCAAAACTTTAATCGTAAAAAAGAAACGCACTTCAACTTTCCAGGTGCATTACCAATCAGAAAATACTGCTTTGCAAACAATATTACGTTACACCGTTGCACAATTTTAGATCTTCCACATCTTGAGATTCTGTGACTCTGACAACAGTACAAAAACAGTTCAAGCACTCAGAATTTCTACATTTTTTTTTTCTGGAAAATTAAGACCGGAAACGTGGTCCTCAGCATTATGTAAATAACTGATGAACTTTTGAATAAAGAAGAAGCAGGCCCAGTCAAGAGACCATGAAGTTTCCAGATAATTTGATATACTATCTTTTATATCGGTAGCAATACAGATAGAAATACGGTAGCCAAACGTTTGACGCCCTCACGTTTATTAAAATGATGTTTTATCACATATTTCTCAATTACAGGAAATTATGAACAATGTATGCAAAAACTCACTGCTGAGCAATGCTTCATGCAACCACTAATGTAATAAAATATTTAAGCGTTGCATGTTTGCATTTTACTCTTTTGTTGCATCTTTACATTCATAAGCATTAATCAAAGTTTAAAAGCAGTAAAACAAAACATCATTCTTTGCATACTTTCACTTTCTCATGGTCATAAATATAAAAAAGCTTTACTCTTTGTATGATTTCCTTAGGTTTAAGTATAAATATTCAGATGGAGACATGGAATGTGGAAGTTAATAAATGTTAATGAGTAAAGTCATAAGATATAAAACTTTTACATTGTTAATGTTATTTGTAGGGCACATAAAAGTAATAAAATATAAAATAATAAAAGTTTCTTTCTCTGCAAGAAATTCTATAACTTCTTAGATAACATCCCATATTATATTATTTTAATTTTGTCAGTATCCCTCTGTTTTTAAAATACATTTTTTATTTATAATATTATCTTCTTATAAATCACAAATTTGTTTATGTTATACTTGTTTTTTTTTACGCTTTTTGTCGTATTTCCGTCGAAAACAATAGACTTTTGCACAATATTGAAGGTCATTGGGCATTGAGGAGAGCGGTGCATTTTCAATCCGTCACCTAAGCTCTAGAAAACGGTTTTTGAGGTTTCAGGGATATTTATTTATATATTTCTTTCCTTCCACATTTGGGAATTTCACGCAATCCTCTTCGGATCAAATGAGCTGAAATTGTGAATGTATGGTAGGTAGTATTAAAAGGTAAACAAAACCAAAGAAGTGGTGATAGATTTCAGTCGAAATGTCAGCATGTTCAAATGTTTTTTCCCTCCGCAGTTTTTAGGTTTTGCGCACTTCAACCTTTCTAGTTCTTCGCTCTTATTTTCAGCTGATATAATTGAACACGATTGTTGAATAATCTGAACATTGAAAAAGATTATTATAGTATGTTTCCTAAGAGAATGCCGATAAAACGTATCGAAATATTGATCTAACTTGGCCCCATTGTCATTTAATTTAAATTAAATAAAATAATATTAAATTAACTTGCCGTTTAGATATTCCCGTCTAAGATTTGTATTGTTTATTCGTGTTGTGCCCCAATACTCAACGGTATTCTTACGGCGAACGGACTGTAGGTATAGAAATTTCCTTAATTTTTTTTTCATTTCTCGGGCACAAATTAATATTGAAAAATATGCCTCTTATCAATAAGCCTCTCTAAGGTTCATGGAGGAGGGGAACTAACTACCCCTTCTTCGTCGAATACAAAGGAAGGTGGATCCCACACATTTCACACTTGTTAGTAGCCGTCCATCCGAAGAAGAGGAGGCTGGGTAAAGGCGACCGCCTGAGGACGATCCGCGGGAAGAAACTGAAGTCTAGTGGCAGAGACTAAGGTCTAGGCTCTGGGCAGTACAGAGAAGCCCAAGGTGGCTACGGCAAGCCAAAGCCCAGCCCTAACCATACGAATCTAAGGTGCAGGCATCCCCATCATAGGGCTGCACCATTGAATATTCAATTATTGTTCTCATGATTAAAGATATTCTTAAATTATGTACAAAGAGAATAATAAATAAATAAAAAAGCTGAGTTTTACCGACAGTAGTGAGTGACATTCGTACATCACATACTGCTGCCAAAACACCAATAGCCAGAAATGGTCAGGTAGGCGGAATAATAATAACAAACTGAGAGGAAATAAAGAAATAAGAACGCAATCAAATATTAATGTATTAATACTTTATTAATGTTTAGTAGGAAGAATAATTATTAACATCATAAAAAGTAAATAGTTGATCTGTTTTCACACAAAAGTTTTAATAAAATGTGCTACGTAGACAAAGTAATCTACACCCAGAAATTCATAACGCAGGACAATTATATGGACATCAATAACTACAATTCATAAGTTAAACACTCTACCCGACTGAATACAGATTTCATACGAAGATCGTTCAAGTTTATCTTCCAATGATGACGATTTCACGGGGAAGAGAGGCGAATCAAAGAGAGTGAAAGGAAGACTTGGCAGCCATAATGTAAGTTTGATGTATTCTTTGTATTATTGTCCATTACTTACCCAGTGATACGGACGGGACTAATAGAAAACTCATTTGTGACAGTGAAAGTTCATATCTTTCTTTAGACTTCCCTTTCTAAGCCCCTTTATATCGAAAGAACCACGACCGTACGCATTGACGAGGGGCGCCTACCTTCCTGATGATGTTGCGTCTCACTTGTCTTATTTCTTATTATTGAATTGGTCCGAAACACACCTTCATGCATGCTGTCGGTTAGTACGCAACATGACATAATTCATTTTTTATGTTGCTGTAATGTTGTTACAGTAACCACGGATTGTGTCGTGTTGCCAACTGAGCTACAACTACACAGCTCAGATCGTGAGAATGATCGATTCTGAACGAATACATTAATACAACAGTATGAAAAAATTAATAGACTCAAGCAACAGTTACGGGATAGCAATTATATACTACTCTTGATATTTTATATATATATATATATATATATATATATATATATATATATATATTACTTATAATTAAAATATTTATTATTTAACAAAGAATAGCTCCCCAATATGTAACATAGACCGGGAGGTTACGCTCAAGGAGGCCTTGCTTCTCTACATAACTTTAAGACAACTACCTTGTCAAATATGCCATCTTGAATTTATTACATTACGATAGGAATACGTAATCATACCTTTTTTTACATTCACAAAAGCCCAAAAAACTCTTCTCTCTCAATAATAAAAGGCATAACAAAAAATATAATAATTATTTGACTTTATTAATAGGTTATATTTCTATGGAAAAAAAATATAGTTTCCATTCAGTCTAAATAACTAGTAAACAAACAAAAAATAATAAATAACATGGCAGCTTATATAACCATTTTGAATTTTCATTTCATTTATTTATTTCAACTAAAAGAACTAATAGTTGTAAGAATTAATTTATAGCAAATCATTAACATGTGTAAATAATTTATTCTTTTTTAATACGTTTGATACAGTATAATTTTCATTAGGGGTTAATATGCAATATATATTCCAATAAACAAATACAGATTATTTTTTTTTTACTTTTAGAGAAATTGCTGTTCAATTCAGAAATTCAGTCTTAAAAATCGGAAGATGCCTCTGACGAATTTCTCTTCTTTTTTTTTTTAAATGTTATTCATAAAAATAACCAAGATTTACATTCATGATTACAATTGAGCGCATATGTGTGTTTGTACATGTTTATACCATTAAGAAATGTTTATACCTTTAAGACAATGAGAGTGGGGATTAAGGAAGATAAATGGATACAGAGCTGCTACTTTGAACCCTTTGTTACTAAAGAAATGAAACCAATAAATCAGAGGAATAAATAAAATAATAATAAGCAATGAGGTCGATCGTATCCAGACTAAGCTCACTACTTTTTATAGAAAGAAAATTTAGAGTGCCATGTCAAGTTCTTTCTATTTATTTGGCTACCTCACTCCTCTAGTTCAACAATCAAGACAAGGGGAATCAAACGACCTGCTCGAATATGACAGGTAGTGTTTAAAAGAAGTTGTAATCCAAGAGTGAGTACATACTCCGAGCATTCTGGCTAAGAGCGCTTTGCATTCTTCATATACAACTAAATAGCGAGGCTAAAACAAGCGTTATACATTGTCCTTGAAACCTGATTGTTTTTAATATTCGAAACGGCACTCTTTTCTTCTACTCAAATTGAAACTGGAGTTCATCAACTCCTTTTGGACAATGAGAGTGCGGAGTGAGGAAGATAAATGGCTGTAGAGCTGCTATAATGAACCTTTTGTTACTTGGGCTAAAGGCCACCGGGTAACCTATTGAACTACAAACCATGAAAAGTGTATTAAGGTTGCTGCTTCCCAGCTACACCCTCTATAATGACCAGGCTGCCCTTCAAATGGCACTTCTCCTAAAGGTTTTTATTTTCCAAGGAAATTGGACCCATTGTAAGCATGAAGCATTTAACTAAATCTCGACTTTCACACTCTAGTGGGAATACAGAGTGTACAACGATATAGCATTAACAAATTCAAGCATAATTCAAGGATTTCAAGGCCGTGAATTGTAAAATTCAAGACGCTTTTCTTCAATTTATTGGATTAATGTTGAAACGCAAAAGGAACCATAATAAAATGTTGTATTTGAACGCCTTATACTAGAATGTAAAATTCTGACTTGAGAATGAATTAGAATTATTACAAAGCTTGTTTTCGGTTGAAAAAAAAAAAACCTGAACCATGAAGGATTTTGAATTCAGTACTTGGTAAGGACCGTACTGTTTCTAAGCCAACGGCTGTGCAAGGAGGTGATTTGGGAGAGATCTCGCTCAACCGCCTGATTTCTCCCCCAATTAAGGATACCCACTTTATAGAGGCTTGGTGAGCACTAGGAGGGTCTCCCGATTCCACAGAGTCGATACTAGGCTGATAACAGAACCAATAATTATCTGCCGTAGTCGGTCTCGAACCCGAGACCGGGAGTATAGTAACACAGTGCCTTACCACTGAGCTACCCCGCTAATCATGTTTTGTTGAAGCTAATACATTATTTTATCGTTCCATAATATCTCTAGTTCACTTAGCGACAGGTAGAGCGATCCGATAAGTACGTGTTTGAGAGAGAGGAATTGATGAACAAAGTTAGTTGCAGGACTCTTTTTTCTATCTTACAAGGAATTAGAGATGGCAAGGGAAACAACAACATCAACCTTCTTTTCAATATTTTATACACCTTTTTCCAAGTACTAATGGAAAAATAGAATTGAAAGACTAAAGAATGATTGGCTGTTTTTCAAGCATAATCCCTGATGTAAAAAATTCAAGTAGCATTCCCGATCTTCAAGGCTGCTGGACACTCTGGAATAGGTTCTAAGCCTTTATAATGAACATAGTTTCCGGTATTATATTTATTTTTACAGATATAGGGATACATAAGGGCTTAAACCCAATAAATGAACAACAAATCTGATTCTCGTTTCAATATAATGGCCAGTAGGACTACAGTATTCTTGCATGTTCTAAAAAATGATTAATAAACATATATGCTTCAGTTTAATCAAATTTTAGAATCATGACATCGTTATCGAAAATTTGAGTAAATAATATTTATATTTCCAAAAGGAAAGAACACTGCACATAGATCAGATATATTTTCAATATCCTAACTATTCATAACATCCAATGTGATTTTCCACGGACATTGAAAAGTACCAGGGCATAAGTTTCACGACTATGGAGGAGAGTTAAAAAGCATATAAAACATTGACATTCCAATTAAAAACACTATGACTTACCAAGAAAGCCACCGATGGTATTAATAAGCAAGCACTACATATCGACTTGGATAAGTGGATCCTACAGGGAGTATCTTATTCATCAATATCAGTCACAATAAAGAAGAAAAAACTCACAAGAAAAAAATAATGTAATGGAAGTTGATTCGTAAGGCCGCATCAATAAAATTGCTTCGTTAGTTGGAAGTACTATACAGAGATGCTACAAACAACTTGGCATATGAAAGTATCTGCACAGAATTTCTTTCCTTATTTATTCTTTATCCCCTCTCCACTAAACCCAATTTTGAAAAACAATTATTTTTTCCGGATTAGACATTGTTTTGCTCTTTTTCAGTAACTTTTTAACGAATCAATGTGGTAGTATACTTGTCTTCAATTTAAATATTTATAAAATTTAAATAGTGATGGGTCTCATCCCATAATTTTGCACAGCTTTCTCTAACCCATAACTCCTTTTATGACCTCATATTCAAAGGCAAAGCTTGTCGAAAATACGTTCCGGTAGCTCTATAAATAAAAATAATCAAAACAAAGGAGCTATTAGTCATGGCTAAAAAATTTTGCTGAATGGGCTGCATTTATTTTAGCACCTTTTTATGCTTTCTTATATTTTCCAACGACTACGTCGTATAGCCGAACGTATTATAGATCAAAATAGTCAAACTCTACAAAAAAAATTGTACAGCTCAAGAAATTATAAAAAAAAAAAAAAATAATAATATCTGCCGAAAAATTATTTGTTCGGTACTTGTTTCAACTGTTTTCAACAGTATTATAACGCTAATAACTTAATATGTACTAAGGCTATAAATAAGATTATATGATTTAGAAAAGCGTTAACTTTTCCACTGAGACAATATAGTTTTCAATCTTCAGTCACCTTAAGGGCAAACCATTATTGCTGTATAATACACCAACAATATTACATCTCGAACTGATGAGTTGAAAATTGTAGGTCACAGTGGTAGGAGAGTATGAAACATCTATTGGTTTCACCTGGCTTCAGCTCTGACAGGCTTAAATGCTAGATCTATTCATTGTGAGAATTTTCTCCTGCCAAGGTCTGACTGCTACATATGAAAGGTAAAAGTCTCCATCTTCCAAGGAATAAAGGACAAGGATTCCTTTTGGAAGGAGCTACTGTACCAGGAAACGAACATAGTCACTCCCGAATAAATACGTACTTTAGAAGAAAGCAGTCATGAAATAAAATCTCAGATAAAAGATAAATAAAATTTAATTAAAAAAATAAATAACAACCTCGACAACGGAAATAAATTGTATATCTTACAATCCCATTCGTCCTAAGGGATGGATTGCTCTTGCATATCTATTTAAGTGTTGTTAGTAAAGTTGAAGCCCAAGAATATTGGAACTTGATGTTGTAGTCGGGCGCCTTCCACAACCAAATGAAAATTATGACATTAATAATAATGAAATAATGAAATAATAAATTAATACATTAATTTATTGTCAGTTTATATTATATGTTATGTTATGTTATATCATATATATTATATGTTTACATCCACAGATGCAATGAGCTTTCTGTATTTTGACATGCACAGATGAACGGTACGGATTGTACTTGCAAGGGACCGTAACGTGTAATGGAAGGCAATCGACTAGTACACCAATATTCAATATTCATGGGCGTCATCTTCACTAACAACCCACCAATGCGCTTAAGTAGGTATGTAAGAACATTCGGTCCCTTAGGACGAATGGAATTTTAAGATATAACATTTATTTCAGTAGTCGGGGTTTTTATTTATTTTTTAAATAAATTTTATTTTAAACTCCTTCAAGTACTGGCTATTTATAATTTATTACCAAATGATCATGAACTTACAAATGATTTGATATAAAACATCAACAAAAAGCCGAAAATACTTAAAATACACTGAAATATTTTTCAGTATTTTGATCTCACAATGCTTCAAAACCTCCACGGTTCTGAGTAAATTCACTGAGTGATTTCACCCATCTTGTTATCCTCTCTATTTATAATACGGTACTATACATCCCTTTTTCGACTCTCAGGAGAAATGGATTTGGATGAATGAGATATCAAAAGAAAGGGTATTTCACGGAGAAGTGACGAACCCTAATTGTTAAATTTTTCCTATGGCTTAAATAAGAGCGATGGAAAAACTGTGAGTTTTCAAAATTCTAAAGTTGGTCCGTGGATCGAGACGGGATGGGTCGCGTTTTAAAGATGGACATCAAGAACATACTCGTATACATTTCTAAGGAACTGTCCAGCGTTTTAAAGCGTTAAAACCTAACGTTTTCGAAATATCGCACGATATAAGGGTGGTGCCCGGGCCTTATGCCATCTTGCGTGCGTACCGTTGTAATGGGAACTTTATACCTGTAAAAGCAAGTTGAGACTGTACACGAAAACATTTTAATAATTGTGGATGTTGTTTCAAGGTTTTTGTGAATGAACATTGTTTAATTCTAAAGGGCACTGTTAAATATGAATACTACACATAAAAAATGATATAGCTGAGTCTTATTGCTTAACTGTTTAACTGAAGGGTTATTTTTCTGTGGCGCAAGCTAATTAAGTAAAAACTGTTACTTCAACATAGTCATTATAAACAAACTATATAGCTTCACCAAGTGTGAGTGGTTAAATAAACTATATAACTTGGAAATATTCTATAGTTTATGCGAATAAATATGATCCCCTAATATCTTTTATACTTCAAATGCATTAGGGAGAAGAAAGATTGATATCTAATGCGAGAGTTCTCGCTCGGGTATATTAGTAATTTTTAACTATTATTGAATAATAACACATATTATAATTATAGAGCGTAATAAATAGAATAAGTACTTACACGCAAATGCGACTACAAATATTCCAACCCATCATTACCTGTAAAATGAAAACAAACGCAATTAATTTAAATATACAAGAGATGTGATCAATTTAAATGAACACACATACACACACAAACACAAACACAAACATATATATATATATATATATATATATATATATATATATATATATATATATGTATATATGCTGAAACAGAATTTGGTTTCTTGAACGAATTATGGTTAGGGTTAAATTATGGTTTCTTAAACGAAAAAAAATTGGTTCTCGTCAAGCGATAAAAGTAATAAACACATTTAAGGTGCACCGGTTAAGGCTTAGATTACATTAGTGTAAATTGGCACATTGAAATTTAAGAACTAATTGGATGGCTGCTATCTAACAAAACCATTTTAAATAAATAAACGCTGTCGCCAATGTAGCATGGTAATGATAGGATATCCTCAAGCAGCTTTGCTTAAGTCGGAATACAAATTACATTTTGATGGACAAAAAAATTTCAGCAGAGAGAAGGTATCAACCTAAACGTGGACGATCTCACTTACGTAAGAAACTATGTAAAAGTGGAAAAAGGGGATAACCACAGCTTTCGTCCAGGATGATTAGGCAGTAACTATACGATCGATGCTAGTGAGAGCGTAGACCAGCGCTACCAATGCACGGTGATCCTCAACTTCTTGAGATGTCTGAGGAAAGTGAAGGGTAATGAGGAATCATCGACCGATAGAAGTTACCTAATGTTCGTTAGGATCGGGAAGCACTATTTGTCTTTTCTTAAGGTGGCTTTCTACTTTCATAGATTCGATTTAATTGTGATTTATTAAAATTATACTAAGACTAAAAAACCATGGCGTGCGCTTTTATTCAACTGTCACAGAACTATTTAAATAAATAAATTGGTCAACGATAATCATTATTAATATAAAATTTAGATATTGTTATTTTAATTAAACATATTTATTTATGTACACGGTGCTCAGGATTGGTTACCAAATCATATATGGTCTAATCAAATTTAATATTTTTTTCAAGCGCCAAAAATTCGAAATTTAGGCTTAAATTGATTTTGGGACGTAAACACCACCTGTAGCGATTCCCGCTCACGATATATCGAAAAAAAAAAACTGGAAATGGTCTAAAAATCGAATATTGATGACATAAGCACCAAATACTAACGACTCTCAGTCGTCACTCTGGTCTTAACCAGTGCTAGAATCCTTTAAAATATATTGTAATTATAAAAGTTTTGCCAGGTTAATACCCTCCTACTCTACACAATAAAGAATAAAATTTAAAAAAATATATTATTTGGTGAGAAATCGTTTGATGTGTTTCCTGTAAAGTTCGCTAAATGGCGATTACGCCTTTTTCCAAAAGCGAAGTCGATATGAATAAAAATTATTCATAAGATGTGTTTAGGTTTGAGCAAATAAACCCGAAGAGAAATATGTCGAAAATCTAATTTAGGAACACCTACTATTAAGGAATTAGATAAGCACAGTTTTAGAGGTGGGGCTGCTAACTTGAGTTCTTATGGTTTTAACAGACACAACAAAAAATAAACCATACATTACATATGAACAAGTAAATTATCTATTAGTTTGGAATTTATAGAGAGCATGTTTCCTAGGAAATGATATGTCTAAACATGATAGAATTACATGTTGAAATAATTATCTCCCGATAAGTGTTCCTATACGAATCCGATTTCCTAAACATCCACTGACTGCTCTTCTGGTTCCAGACGGTGCAACAGTATTCATCAATATCAAAACCTTTAACTTAATCCTTAATTAATTAAATTAATCCTCAATATAAGAACATATAATCAGCTTTTAACACTAAAATCTAATCTATTGAATAAGAATACAAAGTTATCGCTCTAAGACTGCCAAGAATATGAGAATTGAAGAACGTATGGCAAACAATAAAATATAAACAGAGCTAAAGCATAATAAAAATATTAACATAATTAATTCACAGTTCCTGTCCGAAAGACGGATTTACGATGGTTTAAAACTAATGTGAATGGATGTTATTCCTTGGATTAAAATTTATATTCAAGTGGGGCTTGAAAGTTTCCCGTTGTTGTGAATCATCATTAAAGCATACAGCGATGTTTTAAATTAAATTAATTAGGTTTGTTATTTATTCATTCTGTGCCAAGTTACAAACTAATTATTACAGGTGCTATGCCAGCTAGGCTTCCATTATACAGGTTATATAGAAACTGATTTTATTTCCGCAACAGCTCTACACATTCCCAAAACAAACTATGCTTTTCAAAAAGTAAGCAGCTAAAGTCTCAAAATAGTTTTTTTACAACTGTGGTCCCAAAATAAATCTTAATATTCCTATTTATTAAAGTAGATTACCTATAATGTGTGGTATATAACCATACAACACCATGCCTAAAAATATTTGGTCGAACTGAGTTCCACAACACTATAATTCTGTAAGCGAATTGATGACTACAATTCTCTTATAGAATTATAGTACTCAGTTATTTTATTTTTTTTCTATAGAAGAATTTTAAACCTTACTCCACGTTCCAAGAAGAAGAGTAATTAGGAATTTAGCCTTCGCTTAAGTAGTGTGGTCTATGCAGTATTCATGCAGTTGAGAAACTCTGTAAGCGATGGGACTGAGGAAACACTTTACAAGGCCTTACTTTAATCTGTAGCTTCCAAGAGAAATAATTTTAATTTCAATTTGTAAATACAATACAATAATACTAATTTTTATGAATAATAAAAATTTTAACGGTACATTAAACATTATAGAAGACAAAACAATGTTGAATAACAAAAAAACGTAAATACTGTGTTAGTTAAACAAGATTCACGATCTAATAGATAAAAATTAAAGAATAAAGCAAATTGTTAAATCATATTAAACCTAATCATATTAGTTATCAGCTTATAGACACATTTTCATTGCTTATTTTAAAATAATAAAAATTCCATGCTCATTCTTAAACGATAATTGTAAAAGGGTGATTGAATTTATATTATTCGTAATAGTTATTGCTACTAACCTAATAATTCAAACTCTGTCGTCAAATCCGCACTTCATCCAGCAGCACTCACCAGGTGTTTTAATAAATGACTACCCTACAATTTCGAATACCGACACCTATTTTCACCTCAACCTTGGACTTCTAATTCGTCACCCATAAAGATTACTGTGTTAGATCAATACAATACAAGGTGTCTGTGTGTAAGATCAATACGGTAGCAACACAAGGCTCATCAATGAACATGTAGCAATGCACCATCAATGTACGATTGTGCTGAAGACTTAAATACTTTTTTCAACAATAAATCATATCGTACGTACAATTTTCCTGATTCTGATTTTATTATCATATTTGTAATATTCTGGTCATTTTTTCGAATGTGTAAGGTATCGTAAATAAGTTAAAAGTGTTAAAAAATATGCATTAAGTTGGGGTAAGTGCATATATGGAGATTTATTTCAAATCTATTTTGTTGTGAGAGCTGCCTTATATGGGTATTTGAAGTGAATAGGATAGTAAACAGTATAAATCGGATAGCTCTCCCAATAATATAGATTTGAAATTAAAAAAAAAAAAAAAACTGTTAACGGACGTAAAAAGAACCGGTTTTCGGTTAAATCGGCCGATTATTCCCAACCCCCGTGGGAAAAATTATCAACCCATTCTCATAGAATGAAAAGATATCAATCTAACCTGTTTTGTATTTTTTGGTACCTATTATTTTAGCGAGTAATGATTGCTTTAAACGAGCTAGTACAAATAATTTGCTTATTATTCAAGGAAAATAAAGTTTAAATGTTTTAGGAGGATTCATCACATTACCGAGAAATAAACTGTTAGGAATTTGAGAAACAGGAAGTAAATAATGGATATAATGTAATGATGAACGAGTAGATATGTATTGGAACAACGGGTCCGTGGTTGCAGCACAGACATGTTCGACGTAATTGGAACCTGAACTTTGTGGTGAAACGAAAATAAAGGATAAATTGGAAGAATACCAGTTAATACGCTAGGTAATCTAAGACGTAAATTAACCTTAAATGAATTAATAAAACCACATATTATAAAAATGGCCAGTTTTCTTGGCGAAAACAACTAAAGACATTGTAATAAAACCAAGTATGCATGGATTTATAATATATCAGCCAGTAGAAAAAAAAGTTTAAATGCATCACTGATACTGAAGGAAATATGAAAAACTGTAAAGTATAAAACAATATTTGAAAATCCCCTTCCAACTTCATCGAGGCTTATTTAATAATGATTTATTTCCACAAAAACGCAAATGCATATAATAAAAAAAATACAATGTAAAATTCATAAAATCAATAATCTCAATGATATCAATGACCTATCCGAAATAACATTTTTTTTCTTTACGATTTACTTATTTTCAAAAGCATTTTTAATTTTTTAAATATTGGGGTACAGCCATTGTGGAGTCTCCCTTTAGAAATACTTTGTTTAATTTCAGTTGCTGTGATATTGTTTATCAGCTTCTTCGCAAGATATGATCAGATTATTTAACAAATTTTAATTTTCCAACTGGTTTTTCAAGTTACGTTCATTATATCGATGGTCAACTTCACAGTATCAAATTTGTCATTATATCACTATGAGTTGGAAATTATTGAAAAATGTCTTATCAACACTACATATGAAACTAATGTTATAATAACATCAAAGTAGCCAAATGTACAAAATATAAATAAAAGAATTAATAAATAAGGAACTCCAGAACGCGGTCAAATCTTAAATCTTTTTTTTATTTTTTATTCGAAACTATAAAATTTTATCGTCGATATGCCAACAATACATCAAAGTTTCGTCTGCCACTCGAAGTAAATTAACGTAAACAACCGAACATTACCAAAACTTATACATAACTTTGTACAGGACAGAGCTTCATCAAACTAGATGATTTCATGTCAATTACAAGATATGTAATTTGAGAAAGAATCGAATACGAATTTACAAGCATGTCTCTATTGCAATCAGTCCCGGGCGAATGAAGTTCCACAGTGTAATTATGAGCACTACCGTAACAAGTAATGGGTATCTGGCATAAGAAAAGCTTCTTGCGCGTTTAGTCACAACTACACTTACGGCCATCATACATCATACAATGAGTAATGATTCAAGAAAGGAATCAACAGAGTAGAAGATGAGAAGTAATTACGCCGAAGCAACAACACAATCGAACATCAAATAAACAGTTAATTCGCTGATGGGGAACTAAAATAAATTAGAAAACCAATAAGTACATGACGGATAAAGCGTGGGGCTGGCGAACAATGGATTAACGAAAGAAAATACAAAGCCGTGGGCTGTCAGCTTCGAGTCTACGCACATCAGCTTTAATTGGGGGTATTAAAACACGATGTAATTAGCATCTTACATCACTCCGCCTCTTTCCAGGCTAACTATGCAACGAGAATTACGTTAACTAACGGTAAATTACTCTTAGGGTATTTCAAAGAAGACGACCGGTAAAAATGTATACATTAAATTTACTCATACAAAAAGGTAAGCGCTCGATAACCATACAAATAAATATTTATATATTATAAAGGACAGAGATTTTTGGAAATTGTTAATATTCTTTGCTAATTTATTCTTAGTAGTCCCTGATGAATTAGTAATGCATGCTCAAAATGGGGATGAAGACGGAAATGACGAGAGGACCAAAATTGATTTCAAGGCTTTGTTTGTTCAGAGGTAAACATATTAAAATATCTGAGGGACTTAGGAAAAGAGGGTCTTAAAGCAGGGATGCAATATCTCCCCGATATGCAAGTGGGTAGATTCCTTCAGGTACCTGGGATCAACAATAGATGGGAATGAAACGTCTGTACTCGGAATTAGGAGGAGAGTTGGCAAAAGGTAGGCAAAGAAAGGATGGTGGAGGAGATCTTTTTTCAGCTTTTCGTTTACAACTTGAAAACGAATGTTCCTAACTTAAAACATTACAAGCAAATAATTGAAGAGCTATACATTTCCTAACAGAATGTTGCTATTATTTTTGTTTGTATCTGTTATAGTTCAAGAAATATGCGCTCTTAAAAGTAACAAACGGTTAAGACGATAAAAGTAAACTTAAGCCCAGTATTTTTTTAAATTGGTTACCTTGAAGACCGTGAATATCTTAAACTATAACATAGTATTAAACAAATTAATAGAACAGATTGTATAGGAAATTTAACGCTATTCAATTTTATAATGTTTTAAGCTTGAAACATTGTAACATTGAAACATTGTTGAAGTTGAAGTTCGTCTCTCGCTGAACCTTTTTCGGCATCTAAGGGTCTTAAGCAGGGATGCAATATCTCCCCGATATGCAAGTGGGTAGATTCCTTCAGATACCTGGGATCAACAATAGATGGGAATGACACGTCAGAACTCGAAATTAGAAGGAGAGTTGGCCTGGCAAGAAGGATGACCAAAATGTTGTACCCAGTTCTTTGGAACACGGTCATCTCAACCGACAACAAAAGACGGATTTTCAGAAGTATTGTTGAGCCCTCCCCCAGCAACGCCGCAGAGACCTGGACACTTAACCCAGGACTCTACTCCAAATTACAAATGATAGAGATGGATTTCTGGAGGAAATGCCTCAGGATTACCCGCCTGAATGGAGTCAGGCTAGGGGTGACCGAGATAGTTCCGGAGAGGATTGGAAGGAACAGTCTGCGATGGTATGGGCACTGCAAGCGGATGCCGGAACGTAGGTGGCCGAAGAACCTTCTGCTCTGGAAACAGCCAGAAAGACGGACAAGAGGAAGACCCCGAATCCGGTGGAAGGACTGCGTGGTGGAGGAGAAGGCCGGCAGGGGACTTGAGGAGAACTGGTGGGATAGAAAAGTGGAGGGACGCTCTGACTTAACCAGGAAGCCCATTGAGGGACAGGATCTACAAAAGTAAAAAGTAAACTAATGGCTAGAACCATTTTCGAGATACAAACGAAAAACATGATCATATCTCCAAACCGCCTCTATTTGCCTCAGCTCCTAGATTCCAGTAGTTTTTGTATATTTACTTCTTAGCTAATCAAAACAAAGTCCATTCTGGCCTTCTCGTCATCTCCGTCCACAACCCCCTTATAAACTGACCTATATTTTTTTTTCCCGATAAATTAACCTCAGATAACAGTCTATTAATTTATTTTCATATCGTCAATCAAGATGAAGATGAGTTAAGAATTAATTGAACGAATTCATTTTATAATATTTTTCCGTCGGGAACCAATCATGGATCAGTTAACAAAACAAGACAAGTAGTTTATGTTTCAATCAATATGACAACCCAAATTTTCCTGTGAACAGACTGGTCAGCACACTGAATATGGTCTACATAATTGGACCGAAACGCTGGCTGTCATAATAAATGAAACACAAAGCCTGCAAACTTGCTTTATTTTATTGAATGGTCCATTAAAATATATGTAATGAAGGAATAAGATGATCCGAGAGACGGTCAAAAAATTCTAACAAATACTATAAACTATTTATTAGAAACTAACATTTCGATGTACTTTGCAGGTCTTCATCTGGACTAATATCAATATAAATATCATTCACTGTACATATCATTAATTTATTTTTTGTATCTTGTTTATTTAGTCCTGATGAAGACTTGCAAAGCGTTGGTTTCTAATAAATAGTTTTTACTATTTGTGATTTTTTGAACGCCTCCCGGACAATCTTATTAGTTCATTATAATTTTTATGATTACAACTATTAATTATTCAACACACACACACACATATATATATTTTAAATTTCCTTGACCAGATAAATCAATATATATTATAAAACTACAGAAATACGTTTGGGACACGAGGAGAAATAGCACAGCATGATTTTCGGTAATTCTAAAGAGAGATGGTCAAAAAAAGAAAGAGAGTCTGGTGTAGATAAATGATGTCGAAGCAGCGTTGAAAGTCGGTTAATGGAAGTTCTTCGCAGGCTAACTAATTATCCTTACCTGATTAACTACCATAAACTCATGTATTAAAATTGAGTTGAAAAATAATACTATGTATGACATATTACCATATACATCTACTCAACAATGAAACAAGACTAAGTCTCTATTACAGCCATGCAGTACCATTTATAAGTTTCTATGATGAATTTTGTAGAAACTATATAATATTAACACTCCGATTTCCAAATAAAATAATACATTTCGAACCCGCCAAGCACCTGCAGCAAAATCCCACTAGTGAGCAGATCCTTGAGCTGAAAATGATTTATTATCCAAGGACAAATGGAACAGTACCTTCAACTAGAGTACCATGACTGTAAAATAACCAATGGCTGTCGAATCCCTCAACAGTTTATGAAATTAGGATGGCCATGAACGACATCACGATCAGCGAAGGTGTACGGTTTATAATGAACATGAACTATATTCATCGTCCTTTAAAATGCCACTTTCGATTTATTGAGTTATACATAAACCAGAGATTTTTTGTTAGATATACATACCAACTTAAATATTAAAAACATAAAATTACTTGAAAACATGGGAAAAATATCATAGAAACCTTGAACGTTATAACTTCAAATCGGGTTATAAACAAAAAAATTATCTTGAAAACAGCTGAAAACAATAACTAAACAAGAAATGACTCATTAATATAACTATATATAACAAACAGGACAGTTCACCGTGCCACCAAAATCACACTCGTAATCTATCTATTTATATTTTTTCTTGCAAGCATTAGCAAGGAACCGGGTCAAAACGACAATTTATTTGCCTTAACGCCAATAATGTTGTCCAAACGACAATCAGTTTCACGTTTTCAGTTAATAAACTTTTTTTCCTTTGAGAACCCCTTTTAACTCTTTTTCTATTCAATTTAATTTCATTTCATTTTTCTTTCAATGCTAATCGCACAATTTTTTTCATTTTGCATTATAGTTTCACTTAAATTAATACAGTATTGAAAACATCAAATGAGCATCAACAAAACAGCAGGCATAGTAATTAAAAATCTTGGACGTTAGTTGCAATATGTTGTGATACACGATAAGAGTTTGAAGGTACTTTATAAACATAATTCGAACTACGTTGAAATCGACGACAAATAGTTTAATTCTTGTAGTGAATTATTCATGAATGACGAGAATCAATTACATTACATTGACCATGCTTATTAATCACACAATTGATTTATAATATATGTGAAGCTGAAACGCTACTGGGAATCCAAAAGATCAAATGTACGCTTGTGTACTATTGAATTATTGATGTCTTAGGTCATTTAGAAGTGCAATCTACTACCTATCGTAAATTTCTTGTTTCTGTTGTGAGCGCAATTGTGAATTATGTTTCAGCCCACATGTCTTCATACTTCAAACCAACCATTATGAGCAGAAACACTTAGTAACAGTCAGGTTTATTTTAATTTTCTTCAAAATAGCCGCGGAGATTGTTTGAAAACCATAATAAAATTTTCAAATACAAATTAAGAAATGTAGCCCGATATAAAAATAATCAAACAAATTAAAATAAAATATAAAATAATCAAACCAAATTCGGCATATTGAAACAATTCTTGTAAAGGGCACAAGAAAATTTTACGTATAGATGAGCTTGATTTCGTATCTTTTTTTCAAGCAACTTTACAAGTGCTTTAGAGGGAAGATTTTAGGAAAGTTTCTAAAAATCGAAAGAGCCGTTTTGGCGCTACAACCTACAGAATAACAATTTTTTTCGGCTATTGCGTAGGTGCAGTTGCGCACAGAGTGGTCAATTTGGTACAAAGGCATCGGTGGTCAAATTCCTACTAAACAAAACTTTAATCAACGATATCGGTTCACCCATTTAACAGATAATCGTGGCACGAACACACAGATCAATGACCGAAAATGCGTTTTTGGCCTCAGTAAGTTCTGAAAAATATAGATCCGTTGAAAACTGCACACTGAAAATTTGACCCGATTACTTACCTATGCGGTGAGGAAAGTAATAGGAATCTGTATAATAAATACAAAGACCTGAATATCTCGGCCAGCATCAGAAGCCAGAGACTGAAATGGCTTGGCCATCTAATGAGGATGGAAGACAGCAGGATGCCAAAGGGGGCACACCAGATGGAAATAGAAGTAAAGGGAGACCCAAGGGACGCTGGAGACACAGTGTACTCCAAGACATACGGCAGATGAAATTCAATAGAATTTAAGGTAATGGATAGAGACAAAAGACAGAGATTGAAAAAGCCAGGAGCCGCTATATGGACCTTTTGAGCTAAGAAAAGAAGAAGATTGAGGTGAACGCAATACTAATTCATATACTATTAAAAAGTTTAACTAATTTACTTGAGTGGGTTTTAGGTTTAAATTTTGATTAAAATTGAACTGAATCTGGATCTTTATTTTTAGTTGTTTCATACCTAAAATTATTACAAATACTTAAATTACCATAATGTAACGTTTGTTAGTAACATTAACAACATACCGCCATTACCATGAAATCTCTAGTGTGACCAAAAATCAGTTTTATGATTTTGATTTTATTAGAAACAAAATTTTATCTCCAATGAGCTCGTGAAAAGCACTTATATGATAAACAATTGTAACACTATTCAAATTAAAAATAATCCTCCTATTGTTAGTGTTTATCGTAAACGCAACTGTTCTCGCTAGAAATTTGACAGTTCCAAGACAATCTTTACGTAGATGGTTACACAGTTATTTACCTTCCATGTTGGTATAATAATAATAAGAATGAAATAAATCTGTAATTAATTTTACTACTAATGCAGGAGAGCATTAAATCCGTTATAAATTCATATATGCAGTTCTCAAATGCTAATAAGTGTTCGTACATTCAGTTCAATGCTTATCGCATACAAAAGCAATTCATTATTACATTTACATACTTACAAGTAATAATAATATACAGATAAAATATCAATACTAAGGCATATTTACATAACTGAAAAGGTTGTTGTTACTCCACAATGAGACAGAGAAGGTTACAAGCATTACATATCTCATAGTTTCGAAAGGCAGATTAGTCGTGGTAGTACTTTTCGAAACACGGAGCTGTTGAAGTAAATAGCTGAAAAGTTTGATAACTGCAGGAAAAAAAAGTTTAGAATTTTCAACTAGATATACAGATATTCAAATGTTATATGAACAAGGATAACAAGTAGTAAAATTTATTTTCGACTTTACGAGTTAAAATTGTTTATAATGTATTTACATAAATTATTTATAATATTATTAGAATGTAACTTCACTATCAAGGCCGTTTTTTTAAAAAGGCTTCAAATCGAAATTTATGTTTCAATTTACTATAAAACATAAACACCTTCTCCATAGATTCCCGCCCACAATATATCGAGTAAAAAATTGGAAAAGGTCTAAAAATCGATTATTGATCACATAATAACTGTTATCTGGACTTAACCTTTGTTAGAAGCCATAAAAATATATTGTAGTTATAAAGATTTTTAATATTATAAAGATTGCCACCTTAATAAACTCCTCCTATATACGACAAAGAATAAAATAAAAAAAATTTTGTTGTAATTTTGGGAAAAATTGTTTCATCGTTTCCTGTCAAGTTTCCTAAATGGCACTTACGCCTTTTTTAAAAACGACGTCGACACATACACACACAAGCACCCCCAACCACACAAACACTAACTTTGTGAAAACTCTCCTAACGGATACCTCTCTCCAATGGACAATTTTTAAATGCCACGTCCTGAAGTATAGGAATTTATACCCCTTTGCAACGGATACCCCTCTAATGGACGCGGATAGCGATATTATCGTCACCGAGAGATAAATATACCCTCCAGAAAGGACACTTACAAACTGTTGAAAATTAAGAAAACCATATTTAATGGTTTTACGTATGAAAATACACTTGACTATCTTGAAATGATTCTTTTTATTAATAAATAAGTCAAGTCAACAACCGTTTTAAGAATTAAAGCTAAAGCTACAATAGCGTTATCACATCAAATAATTTATCTCTATTGTCTCCTTTAATTATCCCTTATCTCTACCATTTCTTTAATGATCTTATTATTTTTGGCATATTTTCACCCCATTTTATCTGGTTCTTTGTAGTACTGAAGAAGCCTGTAATGTAGGCCGAAGCGTTGGCATTCAATAAATAGTGCCAACTATTTTTGGTGTTACTCTTGATAAATTCCTATTAAAGTTAGTTTTCATGCCACCTAATGTGGGTTTTTTCTAAAATATAAGAACTCTTGATATCTGCTTTTTTAAGTGAAAAGGGTGTTTGATCAATCAATTCGTTTCCTGTTTTCATTCCCAGTTTGAAGACACACAGACAAAAACCACGTACTTTATAATTGTTTTTTACGTTCCAAATGTTTTTAATAACCACTACTGTTGCATATCGGGTTCTCAATACCTACGAGAACGCTCACGTGTTCTCGATATGTATGAGTGCTTCTTTGAAGCCATTGCTTCAACAGTAAATATTCAACAGGACTCCAGTATTTTTTTATGGAGGTCAGAATATACGGCAGACCGACCAAGTTCGTTACCAGTCTCAGCTGCATCCTATATTTCACAATAGTCCTTATATTTTTACACAATCTGAAAAAAAATGTCTGAACTACGTTTAGTAGAATGATCAACTCCTTTAGACTACTGCAAAATCGATTTATCTTGAACTGGTAAAGATTAAATAAAAAAATCTTCCATTTGTAATGATGATTATAAACCACACTAAGACAATATTAATGGGCTATTGCCGTTAGAATCATTTCACTAGGTATTTTTATAAAATTAATTGTCATTTGTATGGCGGCTCATACATCAAGGACCAATGTTATTTTATGTCAAAGTGAGCAAAACTATTACTATTTGAAAGACGTTTTTGCATTAAAAGAGAACCCTCACAAATACTATAAAAAAAATTTTTTTGGAATCATAACAATAAAAAAGGAGATTTTTTTATTTTTCCTATTTGAGTGGTCAACAATATAAGCGCTAAGAAAATAAATATATATTCACTGTTACCTTCACAAGTTTGCCTCAAGATCATCTAAAACTCAATAGTTTTAATGTATAATTTTTTTAGACGTTTCGGGGCTGCTCTGTCCCTCTCTTCAGGATCTAAATAATTATCCCAAAAGTGTTAGGTGCGTCAATGTTTGACCAAGTATCTTTAGAGTAGTAACTAATTGACTTGTCTCAAAATTTTAGAATATTATTTAGATGCTGAAGAGAGGGACAAAACATCCCCGAAACGTCTAAAAAATATATAAATTAAAACAACTGAGTTTTAATTGACCTTGAGGCAAACTTGTGAAGATAACCGTATAATATGGAAGTTGAAATATTGAAAATAATTAAATATATCTTTATCGATCACCTGGAAAGCATATGCCATTAATACAAAGGCATAATTAATATTAACCGATTGAAACAACAGATTACGATGAAAAAAATTAATTACCATGTCATTAATTTACTTTAATAACTTCCTAAAATTGCGGAAGGAAAGGATTCGGAATGATGTACAGAAAGGCAGACAGAGAGAGGTCATCTCAGGCAAGGTCATCATCGATATATTGTTAGGGTGAAAATTAATTACTTTTTTACATATTTTATAAGTCATTAATATTGTTTTTATATTTAACAATTAAAGGTACTTAGGTTAAATTAAACTATTAAAACTCAAATGATTTCATAACATTAAAGCATCAATTCAACTATTATAAACAATAATACCTAATTCCCATAAATACAATAAAATTAGTTTTAAATATTCATAGGTAACGAAAAATCAGTGTTTTTCGTACATTAAAGATAAATAAAATCAGGTATAATTTAATCCTATAAAATATAATAATTTATTTTTTAAGTTGAAAAAAAAATAACATTATAATTTGGTCCACTGACCTCATTAAATGTTGAAAAAGGAACAAAGTTAACAAACGTTTTACTATTGTGAATACAATAGGTGTTTAGTGCTATTAATTTCAAAGCAATGCGATTTAAAAGAAAACAAACAGATGAACAAAAAATCTTTCAGAAAACTACGAGAAAATAAAAAGATTTTTCTCGTTTATTCTAGATTTTGCTTTAAAAACAAAACAATAAAACTTTCTTAGCACATGATCACGAAAATAACTGGTTAAGAAAACTGTTAAGAGCAATAAAACTTAATATTAATCATTTTAAATTTCCCAAAAAATGTATTTAATATGCTTTAATAAAAAAATGCATTCGCATCAATAAAACAGGAGTTTTACTATATAATGTTTTAAAATAATTACTCAAATTTTTTTTGAGAAAAACGTAATGTAAAAAATGCATGCAATAAACGACACGTAACCTTAAACCTAATATACAAAAAATTCATTGAGAGCCTTCTTACGTACAAACAGATATTCCAAATACGGTTATAACAAAAACGAAAAAAGAATCAAGTCAATCAAAAGTGGAAAAGGTTGGCTATCGTAAAACTTTAATATATATCAACACAAAATCAATATTTCATAGTCCTTAGTGACTATAGAAAAATCGTAAATAACTGAAAATTTGTTACTTATAAATTTATTTTAGACACCTTATAAATTTTAATTTCGAGATTATAATAATCTACACGAGTTGAATGGATAGGAAGCCCTCTAAGACGTGACTAACTTACTAAAATTTAATTAATATTTTAATTACCCCGCGTATACATAGCCGCGAAAAGAAACATTCTCATACATCATGTCTGAAGGGTTGCCAGCAGATGTATATTTTATCAATTAGGCAAACCTAATCAACAGATTCGTAAACAAAAAAAGTCCGAATTTTTAAAAGAACGAGAAGTTACCACACCACTAAAAGGAAAAAAAAAATTATCAAACCAATCATTAACGCGGTTTTAAAAAACTTATAAAACATTTATAATTAAGCGGATTAGTGCTAAATGGGCCAATGTCAACTGAGTCTAGTTTTGGATACGAGTGCTTGGAAATTAAAATTCTTGAGTCCCAGATTTCGAAGTTATTTTACTTGATACTTTCCACGTTCATACAAACGTATTCCCATATAGTACATAAGACTTCAAGGCACCAGTAGTATTTTTAATATCAAAGAATCATTTTAAGATTGACACAAATAATAGTTAGCAGTCCTATATAGTTAGTTTGTGTTGAGATGTCTTAGTGATGGGCCTTATTTGGTCTCCTGATATTTTATGGTTTTGTTTTTGGATTTTTCCCATTTTAGTCCAATAATAATTTTTTGTCTCTTTTATAGTAATTTAAAGGTGAGGTTTTTTATTTTTTTAAATATTATTATCATTTGTGTATCAGAATTTTGTAAACTATACATATTCCATTCGAACAAACATTTGATAACAGAAGATTTCACACTACAAAAAAATATAGATTCAAGTTAAGATCTATTGAAATCGAAAATGAAAAAAATATTCGAACCACTATTTGGGAGATGCGCATTATCGATTTTAATCAAAAAATAAATTGGATATTTTCTACATAAATATAATAGAATTATCTAAAATTATACGGAAAATAAATTTAGTCTATTTTAGTTAAATAATCAGGATGTTATCAGGAGTTAAATCTAAACGCATATGCTTCGGCTCACTACTGATTAATATTGGTGCATTCGGATTTTGTTTATTTGACGTTGTTTTATTTTAGAGAATATAGACGAAAGGAGAGTCCTTATATTTTTTAGGTACTTTGAGTATTTTTTTTTTAATTATCTTTTTTAAAGTGTATTGTTTATTGATGACTCTTTCATATTATGCATGCAAAAACATTTTTGGTATTTGCTGCAATAAGTTCCTCTTGCAGATAAATAGGCAATAAAGACCTATAAGTACCTGTTTGATGTTCTTATCCTGAGTCTCCTCAGGGAGAATGTATAACTTGACCCGGTACATCTGTCCTGGAGATCGTGGAAGATCGCGGAACACAGCGGCACTAGTGCACTTCCATGACGGAGGTCGGCGCGTTACTGGGGCTTCCTCTCCACCTCCACCACGGGGTGTAAGCCAGACCCCACTAGAAGACACCTGGAGTAGGGGATGTCTCTTAGGAGCAACCGATATGCTTGTAGCCAACAGGAGGAATAATGATTTTTTTTTTAAATAAAGGGAAAACGTTTCCAAACAAATCAACATCGTACAGCGTTAAGCGTTAAATAAAAATTATATTAAACTTATGGTATTTAAAAAGAAAGAAGATATGATTTCCAGTCAGAATCTGAACTTTTGGTTTAAGTTAAGCTGCTAAAACCTAAAAACCTGCTAAAGTCTTTAAAAAAAATCCGAGAAGATATTTTACATTTTTCGCGATATTCCCTTATTGATAAAGTTACAAGATTAAATTGAAACAAGCATTTTTACGACTTAATTTTTTCTCCGTGTCTTGGAATCCCTTAGTCCCTTATCTCGGAGGAAACGGTTGTCCCAGCCTAGTTACTGTTTTATATATATATATATATATATATATATATATATATATATATATATATATATATATATATTTATATATATATATATATATATATATATATATATATATATATATACACATTTTACAACTCTCATTTCCGGAAATTTGTTTCCTACCTCGGAAAATATTTCTTCTTTTTTCTCGTTTAGTTAATGTTCAAATTCTTTCATAGTTTATCCACTTTTATTACTACTAAGAATGAGAGGAGGATAATTATATCAAATAAACAGAATTAAAAATACTTTAGAGGATGCCATTTGGAAAATTCGGCAATTAAAACCTCGCAAATTATTTCGAGCTTAAACTTAGCTGATTTAAAGACCATTGATATAACAAGTTTGATAAAAATCGTAAAAATCTATTTTGAAAAATAGTAAAGATAAGTGCATGTGTGTTAAATGTGTAAAATATAAATTGGCACTATCCGAAAATCGATTTTGGCGAAATATTGTACCACTTTTCATTTTTGAGCTAGGCTTACAACATGCACACAGACCATTTTGTGAGAATTCGTTACTTAGACTGAGATTATCAGTTATTAAACCGTATATTTCCGTTTAAAACTCGGATACGAAATTTTTTAGGATCGCAATACTCTTCCTTCACGTATATTTCAAACAAAGATAAATGAAAAAACAATAGGAATGCAGATAATATAAATTTTGGAGGGCCATGGATTTATTTTTATAATTTATTACCCAAAAGTTAAGGAGCGTATTAAAGGAGAGTACAGGAGAAACCATGAGTTGTCCGTCCTGTACAAATACGCAAACGTCGTGAAGCATATAAAAATTGGCCGACTTCGATGGGCCGGCCACGTTGCCAGGATGAACCCCGATGAAATCTCAGCAACAGCCATGAATAGAGAGCTCAATGGAACAAGAAGAGTTGGAAGACCAAGAGTGAGATGGCTGGACCGCGTAACCGCAGACTCGAGGACACTACTCAATACCCCACACTGGAAGACTGCAGCTCGGAACCGTGCCAACTGAAGGAGGTTCAAACCCGACAACGAGTTGTCGCGCGATAGAAGAAGAAACCCAAAAGAGAATGATAAATCTTTTTTTATCATTCCTAGCAAAGAATAGACAAAGATATATAAACATAACAGGACAAAAATTTATTGGTACTAACAATTAAAAAAAGTACCTTCAATCAAACGGAAAAAAAATAGTATTACAAATTAAAAAAAAAACAAAAAATGTTGGCACTACTCACTTATCTTCATGATAGGTACAACTAATCAGTAACTAAAATTTATATGTTTACATGATGATAATTTATATCAGCGAACTGTCTAACGAGGCAACATACTTATGTATCCAGACATTAACTAAAATTTTGATTTTGATTTATTCATATATTATAGGTTGTTGCCATGTGAATTCAAATCACATGGTATTAATTTTGGCACAACCTATTTAATAAATAATAACCCACTCGTCTTTAATTATACACAATCATTATTTGCACAATATAAAAAGATTAATTAAATCAGCCAATTATTATTAATTCAGAATTTGGTTTTAATAATAAGTCACTGAATCACATTTATTTTCACTTTTGGACGCACAGTTCAGGATTAAGTCAAAATTAGTATTATTGTAAGTCTGATATTTATGCTGATGGCATATTTGACTGTCATCATTAAGACTCACAAATCAGTAGGTACCGTTATGAATGAATTCATCGAGCCCCTAAAGAGAAAAGGGTACCACGAGTTGGCATATAGTTGTAATATAATATAAGCTATATAGTTGAAACACATAAAGTCAGCTGAGAAGAAAGTCCAAGGTTGCGAATGGAACATGGCACAGATCAAGTTGTCCCTTGCTTTATATGGCGGCTCAAGAGACATAAATACAAGACAGAATTCCGCAGGGTATGTAAGGGAGTGGAGCCCTATATGAATCTTATCTTGGAAACACTTCCCATGCAATAAAAAATGGCTGCAGTTACCTCAGCATAGGCAGCGACAGAACATTTCCGACGTACGGTAACGGATAAAAAAAAATGTTTACATAACAGTATCAGTCCTCGATTATTGCTGATTCATCATACAACTGCATTTTTTTCCTCTTCCGCTTATAAATTTCTTTAATTACCAATAATAAATTTCTTTAATTATCAGATTATGATTTTCTTTAAATACTTATCAACTTATTGTATATTACTACAAATCAAAATCCTGATTATCGAAACTAATCAACATATCGACAATGACTAATGCGTAAATACTAGTATAAACTATAAAACAGTAATCTTCACTAACTTTACATTGTAATTTTCCATATATATTTGAAAAGAAAATGTGATCTTTTATGGACAAAACATTGTGAAGTTAGAGCAACCATACAAGTTATATTTTGTATTAATAATAGCGAAAAAAAGTATCCAAAAGTTATCCAGTTGTTACAATTTTAACTCACAAAATTTTTAAACTCCTTTCTAAACATATTAAACAGAGCATAATCATAATAAAGCATGATAGAAATTTTTTTTTTAAGAACCATTTTTAAATTTTATAACAAGCATTTGTTTAAAATAGAAATAACATATTTTATTTTTATGTAAATGTTTTACAGTACATATACAAATCCGTCTATGATGTGTGCTCCCCCATTGATTAGGCGGCAATGGTGTTATTTACGTAAGTTTAGTAAAAACTAGCGCCAGTTCGAATCGGGTCCAGGAGAGGTTTGAATTTTATTTCGCGGTAAATAATGAATATCAAACTATTCTTTGGTTAGAATAGGTTTGAAACCTGGAAACAATCCGCCCTTTCTGCCCTAGTGAGAGTATGAGAGGGCGTTTGACGCAATAAACAAACTAATTTAAATTAATTTTTTCATACATCTGATATAATTAAATTATAAAATGCATCAATATTTATATTAAAATTCTAGAAAATTTGTATTATACAAAAATATAATAATTGGTCAGTATCGCCTTTAACTGTCAATTTTTTTTTCTCACAACCAATAAATCATTGGATTCTCAATTTTTAGAGGCAAAGTGTACCCCATTCTTCAGATTCCAGAGTCGATTAAGGCAGACAGAAGAGAAAATGACATTTTACTATAGCCGGACTCCGACATGGAATCATAGTTTTTTTTCAATCTTTCCATAGGCAGTCCCGCATAATTTGAAGACCAGAGACAACTGCCTGATAGACAAACTCGTTAGAGTCTAATTAAAGTTAACTAAATTGAAAAATAAAGTCCTTTTTAATTAATTACTTGTTCTTTTTAAATCTTGTACCATTAGATAGAAACTGACCTTCTCACGATAAAGTTATTCACATATGATAATATTTAAACAAAAAAAAAAAAAAGAAAGATGATAATAATACAACACAACAAGAAAATAATCAGGGTTGCCAACAAATAAATTTCTATATTATTTTTTTTCCATTTCTAGAGACTTATTAATTGAGACAAGATAAATAGAAAGTACCCAATCCACATGCACAACTGGTCGAAACTAATTATGCACTACAGAATATGGTCATGTGAAATGAATACCAGTTTTTATACACTAATTTTGTTTTCATAGAAAGACAACATTAGATAATATCCAATGATAGAAACTTATTTGAATGCCAACAAATAACCGGCTTAATAACGAAATAAATATATCTAGTTCATATAATTATAAAACTTCCTAAATGAGAGGAAGGGAGATTTTTCATAAATTAGAAAACAGCTAGTACCATCGACAATGACTGATTTATGCCACGTTAGAGAACAATTTTCTTATCAAAGAACAAAGAGGATTATCAGCGAATGATTGGGAAGTGATATTACGGACGGATGGGTTTGTCATAAAAATGATAATACCAGTTAACAGTTAAGATAATAAAATAGATGTTATCAAAAATCATGTCTGTAATTGTATTCTTAAAATTTTATGATTCGAACAGAATTTCGGATTGCAGAAATAGATGGAGAGAATTTGATGAATTCGTCAAACCCAGAAGAATCGAGGTCGTAAATTCATATAGGCCATTATAATAAATCATATTCTCAGTTTGTGATAAGTGTCAACAGATTTTACTGGGTCGTAATTTTTTAAACATTTTTACTAATGTTACACAAAATGAAAACGCTGCAAATTATTACTCAATGGTTTATTTTTTCCACTTAGTAACATTTCAAAAATATCTATTCTGTCCAAGTAAAAAAAAATGAAGCAGTAGGCACCAAAGGAAAAGAAATTTGAAGCTTGTCCCAAGATGATCGCTGTGAGAGTCCCGAACTGGGAGTTTTAAGAAAAAAACTGTGTCAATGCAAGTAGGCTATGTTGGTTAGGACATATAATTAGAAGGTAAAGTTATACAAAGGAAATATTTTATGTGCACTTTAGTAGGAAACATATTCGTATTAGAATTATGAATATGATTTTTTATACTTGAATTGGTACATTGGGTTAACTCCTATACAAATTACCTACAATAATACATCTCGATGGACAAATATATGTTTTTTTTTTACAAATATATTTACTGTCAATCAATTCAATATTTACACTATCGTAAATAAATGACTAGCTGACATTAGCCACAACATATACTAAGAATAACGTAGTAAACGCCAAAAATCACCTATATTTTCGGAACCAAGTATAGAATCACAGAAGAAAGTACTAAATGAAATAACAACTACATAGAAAAAGGTTCTTCTAATTATATTTTCTTTTTACTATGTAATCATTAAAAATACCTAGCGAATACTAAAGTTGATAGCTCAAAGTGAATGCTAAAATAAAAAGTGAAAACTTAAAAACTAGTAAGATATAAATGTTAGATTTCTTTTTTTTTTTAAACTGAGTTTTGCAATGACAATTTTCTTTTTTATTACATTTACCCATTCACATATAATTGCCTTTTTCGTTTTCAACTTCTTTTAATAATTAGCAATCCTTATACATGGTATTGTTAACTTTTTATTGAGAAGTAATTAAATAGAATAATTATGAGATAGAACGAACGGTAATGCTGCTATGGTAGTAAATAAAAATATCTTTACTAGATCGGGGTAAAAAAAAAAAAAAAAGATCCATTAAGTGAACATTTACGAATTGTATTCCATGCATTAATCTTTAATATATATATAAATAATATTCATGGTTACAACATAAAAACCTATAATATTTTCAAGTCAGCAATTAACAATTCATGTATTTTTTAGTACTAAAAAAGTAATTTTAATTAATAAAAAAAATACCAGCGCATTTCAAAGTATACCTACAACGAAATATGCAAATGCACTTCTTATTTTTAAATTCAACCGAATAGAAAATAAATACAAGTATAACGGATCATATTTTATAGAACATGTAAAGTATAATTATATGTAACATAAGACATGATGATATACTTATATTTTATGTTATATATAAAATATATATCAGGGGTACTTATAAGAAATGTATCAACAGCGGAGCCTTCTGATTAATAAAGCACTGAAAAAGAAAGTGATAGTGAGCGAATGATATGTGAATCAGCAAATAGGAATAAATAACTGGAATGAACGATCTGTGAAATATTATCCTAACACTCCCTTGAGTCATGAAAAAGATAACTCCCTGTGGCGAGTTAGGAATCACGAGATCCCTAAAAAGATAGGTTACGCCCATCTCCACACGTGTCCCTGAGGAAGGCAGGGCCTTTCGATCCACGAGTATTAACAAATGAACATCTGAGAAGGAGATTCGGCTATTTCAATAATTGAAATAGATGGAGAGAATTTGATGAATTCGTCAAACCCAGAAGAATCGAGGTCGTAAATTCATATAGGCCATTATAATAAATCATATTCTCAGTTTGTGAAAAGTGTCAACAGATTTTACTGGGTCGTAATTTTTTAAACATTTTTACTAATGTTACACAAAATGAAAACGCTGCAAATTATTACTCAATGGTTTATTTTTTCCACTTAGTAACATTAGCAGATAAGAAGGGATAGAGATGGTTCACTAAGAGGAATCGCGAACAGAAGGAAAGAACGCGGTAGCGTTCCACACCACCAGTCCCACGGCAACCGGATGGACCGAAAACTAGTGAAATGGTCCGGTCGAAGCTCTGCCCCGCTGAATATTATGGTGTAGTCGACGCCAAGTTTTTCCCGACCAGCCGTGACGGGATCGTATCCTGGAAAAAGGCTTTCAAAAATCACTGCTCGAGAAAAATCTCAATATGAAATTTCCAAAAAGCTAATCTTCAAACATAATTTCAAAAAAGTAAATATCCTGAACAGGTTGAATATGTATGAACCATTCCACAATAAAACAAAAGCAACTTTTAATAAAATTTAAAATCTCATATTATCTAAAATATATTTTATTATATATATATATATATATATATATATATATATATATATATATATATATATATATATATATATATGAGAATATGAGAAAATGAGATATATATATATATATATATATATATATATATATATATATATATATATATATATATATATATAAATCTCATATTATCATGCTGGATTTTTTTTTAGTATTTATTATACTGTTTAAATTAGATCATAATATGCTATTGTATATTGATAAGAGAATGCAATAAGAAAAATTAAAGTCATGGCTGGTGGCCAACAGTGAGAATACACACCACTGCGTTACAAACTTTAACGTATTTCACGTAAATGCTTTACGTGAAATAATTTTATGAAGGCATTTTGCGCTTCTTGCTTGTAAGGTTAATCTTTCTAATGAATCGCACCCTTATTCCTAACTTTGATTCCTTCTACGGGCCGGAGAAGAAAGTCGCGGAACACGTTTCTCATCTATTACATAAGCTCAATTAGCAGCATTTGAGCTTCATAAACAATAGGAAGTTGGTGGAGAGCCGTTAGATCTTGCCATCTAGCGGTGTCACGCTTTGCAGAGGATGACCATTACTAGGTAAATGTGATCACGGCGGCTAAGGAGGTTATGGTGCTAGCTGGGCTAAGGGATTAGATGATTGTGCCTTTCTATCAGAAAAGTGGATATTATCTTCCTTAGATCCAGAATTTGGTGGAGTCATTAATGAAAGCAGGAGACCTACACTGCATGAAAGGAATATAAGAATACAGAACCTGGTGAATTATTACTAAATTTAGAAAAAGAAAAAAAAGAAATTAGGTAGGTTAGCTGGTAAGGCACTGGACTCCTAAGTCACTGCTCCAGGTTCCAACACAGTTGTAGCAGAAAATTTATTTCTTTTCAATCAGCTGTGTACTCTCCTGGTCAAATCTAGTCTCTACAAAGTAGTTACACCTAAGACGTGACGGTAGTGGAGCTTTAGATGCTGAAACGATCAAGTCTTTATATACCGGAGGCCAAGAAACAGTTTGTCTTTATGAAATCCTCATTTAAAGAATCTTCCTTGATAGATTGCAGTTGTAAAGGTTTTTAAAATTAATTTCATGTTTTTTCGAAATCAAATTCGAAAAAAATAATAATCAAGGAATGATATGATCAGCGAGATGATAAAGCAAACATGATAAAACTGACTCATTGCTACAATTTGATATCACTACGAAGAGAATTGATTTCTCTAGTACGGAGTAATTTTAACTTGCAGATGTTTTTTATCTTCCCACGCGAGGGATGGAATAAAAACAAATAGATACTGATAAGCCAGGACGTGTGTAAGACAAAGTAAATATAAACCCGAAGTATTCGGTCAACTTACAATTTCGATTTTTTTCCAGCTAGATTTGATTTCTGGCCCATACTGGTATGGGGTGGAGGAAACACGACTTCGGGAGATCCTAGCGCTTCTGACACAGCCACGTTTCTGTTGTCGAAAGCCAGCGGAGGGGTACATAAGCCGCGGAGGCTCAGAAAATGAGTGGATGTAGTGCCTGACCACTTTTAGATACATAGAAGGGGCCTAGATACTCATAAGACCTTAGATACTCAAAAGGTCTTTTTTAATCTTCAAGGACTATATCATTCATTTGCTGAAACAACGTTATAACTCAAAAATAATGATTTTTGAGTTAACACTACAGGGATAATTACAATAATGTGAAATTTTAACTTGCCGAGAATATGTGGTCAGAATAGAAGGAGAAAGGGTAAAGAGGAAAATACTGGAGGCGCACTTCAGTGAGAAAAGGAAAATGGAAAAATAAAGCTGGTAGAAGTGGAAGATGGATCCAAGGAAAAATAAAGTGGAGAGGGATGTGAGGAAGCAGAGAGTAGGCGATTGGAAGATAGAGGGGCAGGACAGAAAGAAATAGAAAAGGACCGCAAAGGGTCACGAGCGCCGGGGGATTTCTCTACAATGTTCACTACATTATATATTTCTGGTAATACTGCTATAATTTCGATGATATTTTTTTTTTTTTTTTTTTTTTTTACTCCTAGCTGATTCCAAAAGACTTTACATTTTCCCTCTATCTTTTTGAATGGCCAAGTTATTGGCTTTGTTATGGGCTTATAAAATAGCAAATCGGCCGCCATTTTGAGGAATATCCATGGGGTGACCAGTGACTTTATTGCCAAATCCCAAGAAAATAGATACAGTGGTGTCCGAAAAAATCTGAGGACGGCATACAGACGGATTTTTTTTTTATTCGATATCTGGATTCTACGTATCTTGAAAAGTAAATCCTCACATTTTGAGAGAGAGTTAAAAGATTACAAAGGGGTTTTATTGAAAATAATAAACCAAAAAGAATGATAATTTTAAGTAATTACCAGTACACCCAAGCGAGAACTCCCTTATTACATATCTATCCTTCTTCAAATCCCTAATGCATTCCAAGAATAAGCGACAGTTGGGAAACATGCTCATTAGTATAAAAAATATAATATTACCAAGAATAGTTTATAATGTCTGCATTGAAGTTCGAGTTTACTTAATAAGTAATTAGTAATCCCTTCAGTTTAAGAGTTAAGCAATAAGACTCAGCTACGACATTTTCTACGGGTAGGATTCACATATAACAGTGCCTCTTTAGACTTAGACCTGGGAAAGAATATATAATCTTCTTTATCATTCATAGAAACATAAAAACATTTTATTTACAAAATAACCTTTTCACTCTTATTAAAATGTTTTTTTATACAGTCTCAACATGCTTTACATAGAACTTGCAATGACAACTGCACGTACGCAAGATGGCACCGGGCCCCGTGCGGACCTATACCGTGCGTTATCTCGACAACGGTAGTTTTTAGAGCTTGAAAATACTGGGCCAATGCGGTCCACGGGAGCAAACCGTTCCATAGAAATATATTTCATCTTGATGCCCGCGTCGAAATCTTTAAAACGCGACCCATTCCATCTCGATCCACAGATTGACCACTTTCAGAATTGTGAAACCTTCCAGTTTTTTCATCACTTTTATTTAAGCCATAGTAAGAATTTAAAAATTGAAATTAGGATTCTTCACTTCTCTGTGAAATTCCCTTTCTTTTGATACCTCACTCGTCAAAATCCATTGCTTGAGAGAGCAGGAAAAGGGATTTATAACACCGTAATATATATAGAGAAGTGATTCTAAGAACATAGTATTCGAGTATCGGCTCTTCCAAATCATTATTTAAAACATTTTAATCCTTTCTCTCACATTTCCCTTTAATTGACAAGCAGCAAATGTCTATAGATGAAACAGGCGATGTTCGGAAAAGAATACCTACTTAAAGCCAACAGCATTAAAAATCTAATATGAGTCATGTATTTGACGATTATCTGTAATTTGTTTCCTTAATAATTGTCGTAATTCATAATACTCTTGAGCATGGTAATTTTTAATCTGTCAACCAATAAACAAACCAGTTATTGATACGCTAAAAGCAACATATGTTACACAGTAATATCGAACCATCTGTAGACAGGATGGATTGCTAGACAACGAAGTAGACCAACTGCACACAACGAGGTTTCACAACAGATCTCTTACGAAACCGCTGCATAGTTAGCTTAGGAATACGAGTATGTATATCGATTGGAAGTTAAGAAATATCGACACATGCCCATAAATAATTTTTTTAAATATATATATTTTGAAATCTAATCAAACATGGAATAGAAGGGTTAAGGTTGGCTGAACAGACATTGAGCAACAAAAACTTATATTTTAGTTTTTGTATTTCTAGCATCTAAAACACATATATAAAAATGTAAGAACGGACAGCTGCGTACTCAGTTATCTTCTCCACAACACCGAAACGAAATCATACAATTTATAGAATATTGAGGTTTAATTACATGTTATGTTTAAATACATACTATACTAAGCATAGTAATACTTTCGAAAACGTTACAAAATATTACACAATGATATATTATTTCCAAATAAATAAAAAAAATTTAATTATTTTTTTTTTTAATTGCCTGTAATGATTTTATAACACTTTTCATTTTTCTGTATCTTCGTAAAGTACCGAGATATGGTTGTATGAAACCTTAAAGGTCAGCCAGACAGAACTTGATCTGTCGCTACGATTTGATATCTCTCTTGATCGCTCTAGCTGTATAAAAACGGATCGCTACCGAGCTTGACCAGACTAGATCGCTGCTGTCTGACATGCAGAAACGCTCGACGACGATAGTGCATTCAGCAATATGGAGGATTTTCCAAACGTGAAAGTACGAGGCACGACGGAAATAAACGAACGGCCGTGTATATGTGTATCGGCTAAAATGTCTAAATCGGTCGATATATGCTGATACTAAATATTATTAGAACTATTAAAGAGTGGGGTAACTTAATGCATAAAATTGAGTACTATCAAGTACTATTTGGCCCTTCATTGGTTTCGGAAGAAAAACCAGGCCGTTGGGTGTTGATTCTGATCACATACCACTGGCCCGTCCTTATCACGTACTAAACCCAAGATCCTTCACGAGCTATAGAGTTAGAGTTGCTGTTTTTTTTTAAATTTATTTTATGACATTTATATATTGTACTATACCTTTCATACATTATATTTATTTATTGTATTTTACATTTCATACATTATATAAATGAAATATAAACAATGATACGTTCAAAACATACCTATCTAAAAACTGGAAAGAGAAATGCAGCGAAAACCAAAATAACTTGTTTTTTTCTGAGCGATGACTAGAAACGTACAGAAAGTAAGACAACAAAAAACATTACAGCTCTAAAACTTCTCATGACAAACTGAAAATGGAGCAAGAAAAAAACTCGTCTTATGTTTCATGTTTAGCATGTTCATCCACTGTGACATTCACCGTGTCTTCCACTAAGGTCCTTTACACCAATTTAGTTTAGCGGTTGATTGCTTTGATATCTGATGAGTTAGCGAAGTTGTTACAGAAAAAAAAAAAACTGTTAAAGGATTGGCAAAATAAATACGAATTATATGAAACATAATTATTGAATGTCTTGAACCGAAAAAATTACTAATTTAAGAGAAAATCAAGACTAAGAAGTGTTCTTAAATGAACTGACATAAAACATAATAATATGCACCATTACCTACAGTCCCCCAAAAAATGATATATCTCAAAATGCAAAGGAGTCATTAAACTAAAATAATTCCATACGTAATATACCGTGATTTACCTATGGATCTATCAATAACGTGTTAATTTAAAGTTATTACGTGTGAATTTTCGTTATAGACTCTTATAGGATATATCACTAAAACGGGATGTCGGACAGGAAATATTTTTAAATAACCAAAGTTGAAGATTTTAATTGGTACAGGAGCCCAATATTTCCGTTGATTGAATAATTATGAAATAATTAAAACCTATCAAAACATGTTCGGCAAAGTACACAGTTATTTGATTTAATTTACAAGAAAAAGAAGTGCTTAGTAGTAAAAATAAAAACATTTTTTTAAACTTTAGGTGGATTCAAACTGGAATTATACTTACCTACTAATAATATAAATTTAAATAAATAATAAACACACCACTACAGCTTATGAAAAGTCTCACGTTCAATACTTTTTAAGAATGTACTGATTGCAGACAGCGGTTCAACAAGGAGACGATATGGTCAGCATCCACAATCAACCGAGATATTTTTTACCCCAACCCAATGAAGAGTAGGAGTTGGATTCCAAATTTATTGACTGGGTGTACCCCAGGAGGATCTCCCAATCTCAGAGTCGATTCACGGCTCATCACCATGGGTCATTTGAATTACAATCAATTGCCTTTGCAGTTTATCTATAATATTATTCAATATCTGATAACATTTAAAGTAAAAAATGTAAAATAACTTCGTTCACGATATAACTATTATCACAACTACGGAAAAATTAATTTTAAATTTGAATCACAGCGTTTTAGCCAAATAATAGTTCTGCTCCAATTGTCGATCAGAATACCATACTTTACCTTCATAGGACTTTTTCAGAGTCATAAATTGCAGTTTCAAGTCCTTTACGTTATTTATCTTAAGCCATCCCAATTTAATTTAATCAATTAAATAGTTATCTATCCAACTTCCGCTGATCAGGATTTATAAGAGCTTTAATTATCACTTGAGTGAGCGTAAATCGATTGGTATCCGTGGAAATGGTCAAAATCTGTAGAAACACCAAAAGCAGGACTTGCAGTTTATGCAATTCGATTGATTGATATCGGAAGTCAAGCGGTTGTTAGCGTATAACAATTATATTTATTTTATACTTAATACTATCAAAAGAGAATCTATTGGCTTTGAGTATGGCAGATTGTATTATTTTTCAATAAATCATTTCATTTTCATCGCGTGGATATTACCATTGGAGCAGGAGGCTAGAATTGAACAGTTCCCTTCTGTTTGAAGACACATTATATTCAAAACAGCCAACTTCGATTACAGACAAGTCCATCCCTGTCTATAAAACATGATGTTTAACGTTATAAAAACAATTGTATTTCTAATTGTATCAGCAGAATTTACATGGAAATTTCCATAAAATATACTAAGTGTGTTTCAAATCTCGTTCTTGTAAGCATAGTCATATTTTAAAAGGCCAGTCACTCACAGAATACAAGGAGGAATATCACGATCTTCTCGACACTCCTTCTAGCATTGTAATTGAAGGTTCTTTACGTTTTCCTCGGTTCAGCTGTGGCCCGAAGTGAGAGAAAGCAAAGGAATCTAGAAATTAGTTGTCCGGGTCAGGCTGGAGAACGTGCCTCTACGACCGGACAATGGGACTGTCGCCCAAGATCGCGGGGAAAGCGGACAGTTGGAAAAGAAATTTCGGTCCTCTCTAGGTGAACAGGTTAAACATTAAAGTTGTATGCCGAGGGCTTGAACTTAAGGTAGTAAGTTAATAAATGTACAGATAGTTCTCAAGCATTTCCCAACGTCGGGCCTCAGTAATGCTGACAATGAGTAAAATTTAATATTTGCAAGCAGAGGAATTTTGGTATTCATAGGAATATAGAAAATCGGGTATTCGACGATTATAAAAAGTGTCATCAAAGCTAAAAATTAGGGTTAGGATAGAAAATCAATCTAGAATAAGGAACGAACTTGAATCAATTGAAAGTACAGGATATTTTCTATCGAAGTTGAGATAACACGATTTGAACATTTTGAATAGTTATACTTACTTCCATAAGCATTTTTTCAAAGAGAAAAATTCACTCAAACAATCAAATACGAGTTGTTACAACCATTGAAAATAATTTCGTGAAAAATTTCAAAACCTATATGGCCCGAAATTGATATCTCATTAATCCTATGCTACAGTCAACTAAGCATTAATGATTTCAATTATTTAAAAGAAAGCACTTGTTAATTTGTCTCTGAAACAGAGAATACAGTTACAAATCGGCAGCAAAAAAATTCTATTTTTGCCCATTGTAGGCCACAATGTGTCGGTCGCCACGCGACATCACTGCCACTTATGCAAATTTCAAATTATTATTTACAGTATCTTAGTAAAAAATATAATAAGAAAAATAAAATTGTTTTATAATTTATATTTGGAATTGCGAATTACTTTTTTTTCTTTACTTCATTTCCAAATATAGTATTTTAAATACTAGTGGCCCAATTCTGTCACCTCCTCGCAGAGAGGTAGCCCAAACGATTTCACGTGTCCTTTATGTCATATTTATTAACCAACCATATTTTTTAAAATGACCAATAAAAAATGCTATTCCTCATGAGGTTGAGAGCTCACCCTCTTTTAGACCAAACCAAACCAAAAACGTAAGAAAGAAAATAGAAGTATTTGGTACTGATGGCCATTGATGATTTTGGGCCATAAAATAAAACTACAAGCCAAAAACGAAAGAGCGTCGGAAAATTCAATCAATAAAGAATTAATATTAGTCTGTCGTGCTAAGCATAAAAGTAGTAACTGACATGTTGGGTAAATTGCGATGTTGATGCCTGGTGATTCATCATATTCATCATTGTTTAGTACACCTAATACCAGAGCATTATGGGCGCAGATGGATGGGAAATATTTTAAAAACTTTTTTTTAGACATTTTAGCCGTAAGTGACAATACGTAAGCAGTTTTAGGAGTATTTAATGTAGATGTGGCTTAAAGAAGCCAGACTATGGTAAAGACACCTCAGCATATTGTAGATACAAAATAATTTTCGTAAGTATTGAAGAAACAAAACAGAGCTATCAGAAGTTCAAGCACTATTTTCTCAGTATAACCTAAAATGCAGTTACCCCATTTGTGCTTAGCACGGCAGTAAATATCGCACCCGATGTAGACGACAAATGCGATACATGCCAAGGAGAAATACGAAAATATTCAGAAGACATTTTTAGTTTTAGATTTGAAACATAAACTTTTGCAAAAGCATTTAGGATATTTAACAGGAACTAAGCGAAACCAACAAAGTGCCTTCACCATGGCTTCCAACACGTAATCCAATCACAGATGGGCTTTCTAACTCAAAATAAGCTAATTTCAATCTACTGACGAATCCATTTTCAATTAGATTATAAAATTATTAAAACTCATTATTTATTTCTTAAACAGGTCATACATTTTTGCGGTATTTCTGAAATTGGAGTGTTGGCACTAGAAGCAAAAGGAAAGTTTCAGTGGTGACCAGTTGTGAACGAATTACTCTACTATAAATGAAACTACATTTCGAATATTCATTTATGAGAAACTAGGCTAAAAAGAAATGCATTTAAAATTATTAAAATGTGAGGTAAATGTAAAAGAAATGTAAAGTAAAAAGTGGAGAAAAAGGTTGAAATTCTAAAATTGGAAAAAATAACAAAATATTAGTTTGACTAAAGAAATATTTCTATAATTCAAACATGAAGCATGTTTCTCGAAACAAATCTCAAATAAGCCGAAAATAAATAGAGATAACATATTTAATTATTCAAAAAAATCGTTAATACCGAAACAATGTATAGAATTCATGAATTCTGTATACGAACATTCAGAACACACGCAACATGGAGAAATTTCACATGAATTTTAAATTTAATTATAAAATAGTCTATAAATTTAGAAATAGTCGAGGAAATCTTAGTTATAAACCAATATTTACCGCATTAAGAATTGATCTGTAAAAATAAAAGAAGCATACCACTCAATCATTGACTGATATAGTATCACTCTATTTCAAAAACGACAATGCCTATAAAGCTGATATTTTAATGGTTGTTTCTCTAATGCTTAAGATATGCAATAAGGCTGGATTTAAAAAAAAAAAAAAATCGTATACTAAGTGGTCAAATTTTTTTTTCTAAAACCTAAAAAAATTATTTTTCAAATAACTCGAAACTTACTTAGTGATCACTGGATCTCAAAAAAAGTTGCAGAAATGAAATATTAGCTATCGAAGCCGTGGGTAACAGCTAGTGCACTAATAAAATTTAAACAACGAAATCAGGCCATATGAAAATTGTAATTAATATTGAATAGGAAAGCATCGGATATGTTGAAAAATCATTTAAACATTTTTTTTGTAAGATTTTTACCAGCACTTGTGAAGATTAAAGGGGAGAAAAGAGATATTTCACTTCTTATTACATATTCAGGAGAACAAAATTCTTCCAATACTTTTGCATGAGCCAAAATAAAAAAAAAATAAAACTATTATAAATTCTTTGTGTCTCGTTTTTCTCTAATATTTTTAATTTACTGTTTTTCTTTAATTTTTTTTAATTTATCATTGTGTCCGCGATTAAACAATCAATCAGAAAGTGTTGTCACTCATTAAAAAAAAAATTTAGTTACCTCATTTTTCCCCAGTAGTCTTCATACAATACAACGATAATCATAAAGTATCACGATTAAAATTATTCGATGAGAAACTTTCTTCATCATAAAATGAAAGCCAAAATTATTAATTAAGAATTTCAATGTGAATATTATTATTATTTTTCATATTTTACTCATAATCCAGTTACACCAATTATTCATGGCAATGAAGATAAATGATATTTAAGAGGATGAAAAATCATTCATCATTATCTGACCACATTTAAGTCAACTTTTTAAACCCAATTTACTCAAACATTGAATCAATTATCACGTTTCGAAGTGTCAGCCCGTGAAAGGATTTAAACCAAAAAAGAAAAGAATTCTGGAAAAGATAAGTCGTTTTACCAAATATGGACAAAGGGTACACGCGAACAGAACACGCTCGAACCCTAGAGTACATACGCATGCCTTATACAAGATCCTTTGAACGTGCTCCGACAAAGGTTATTACCAGTACGTGGCGAATCCGTTATGAATATGTGTGCCAGAGGGATAGCATCTTGGTGGTCCCACCGTAGTCTAGTCCTCAAGAATAGATCTCATGAAGGATCAATAGGCCTATGGGTGAGTCCGTTAGGACATACTGTACGTCAGACTCAAAAGGATCGTCTTTGACAGCCATTTAGTTTAGCGCTCGTGAAGCATGGTACCATTATGCAACATGGTTCACCGTAGCTCAGAATCCTATTCCGAAAGATAAATAATCGAAATGGGGTATCAGACAGTAGAAACTGAAGAACGATAGGCTTAATTTGTTAATACTTTCAAAGGAACAAGAGTAAAAGCAATAAATTAACCAGTCTCAGCAATATACATTATACAAAAGTATAAGATTAAAAATAAATATCACATAATGTCTTAATATTAAAAATATAATAATTTATTTTTTATTTATGAACGCAATAGCCCGTGGTATTGTCCTTGTATGCCAAGTGAAAAAAAAGTTCAACCGATTCACTTCCATTGCAGTATCGTTTTAACCACAATTAATCATCTATCTATCTTAGAAGAGGACTTTACTTCTATCACAAGATTGTGCCAAACGTAGCTTTAGGCAACTCTCGGGGTCCATTCTCAGTAATCTCTGCGTTAAATGGTCCGAATTTTCTCCAGAGGACTCTTGAAAAACCAAGAGGTAATTGGCACCTTACAAACCAAAAAGAAACTTACAAGCCAGACAAAAATGAAGAGTTTTCTATCAAAAGTTAATATATCCACTTCTCAAAAACAAAGATTTTTTAGAAGATTTAATATTCTACATCCAAAAATTATTCAACTTATTTCAAATCTTAAATTTTTTCCTGTCAAATAGGTGTTACACATCAACATTTTTAATACAAATTGGCCATATCTCCATGAGATACCCCATAATAATTTTTTTATAATGATTTTCCTAATGTGGATAAATTAACTTCAGATAGAAAACTCCTCAAATATGACCCTGCGCAACAGGAAATCTGACCTTGATATGCACTTCTCCGAATTAGAATAGGACGATAAAGCAGATGATGAAGGCCCTCTCTTGCTCCAAAAAACGTAATTTTATTGTAAAGATTCAAACGAAAACCAAGGATTCTTTTCGGTTTTATGTTTTCAAAATTAATTATTTTCATCATGATGGTTATAAGTGTTTTTCAAACGGATGCCCAACACAAACCGATTTCAAGAGACTGGAAAAGTTGAAGTAGAAGAATGTTGATAACAAAGACATTGAAAACAAGGAATTGCGTATTTTTGCTCCCATCATGTGCAGATATATTTCCTTAAAATAATTTGATATTTCGTAAGCATTTCGAAATTGTCAAAATTTTATAATGAGGGGAAACACATACGAAAATTTCAAATAAACCAGCAAGTGATATTGGTTTCGTGTAAACGCTACGCCATGAATAATTGAAGACAATGCGACTGTAGGTTGAATCATTAATCTAATTGCATGTAATGTGATATATTGCTATTGTAAAATTCAAACATGTAGGCCGTAAGGCTACGAGGTCCTAATTTAAAATAAATTAGTACATGCCTAGAGTGGGCAGTCGAGGATTCAGCAAGTTTTTAAGCGAATGGAAAACAAATTTAAAATATAATATTGAACATATTTTTTTTTTCTTGTATACAAAATTAATAATCGAGATATAAATTAATTCAATTATACTGAAACAACGAATATAGCTGGTATAAAAACATAAACATGACAATAAACACGGGTTAAGTAACGTAACCACCAAAAAAAAAATTATGATAGAGCAAATAAAGATTGAACCATCAGATTTTTGGAGATTGCTAATTTTTAAAAAATGATACAACTCATAAAAAGTTATTTAAGAGAAAAAATGAAATTTACTGACCTGGTTAACTTAATCCTTATACTTAATTCTGAAAGCTAATTTTACAACGAAAATATAACTTTTTTTTCTAAGAAATTTGATTATTCATTATAAGATCAGATTTAAAAATACATGATATTACAATTACTTAAATTATCTCTCAATTCACAAGCCCGAAAATTTACATATCCCAATTTTATCTTGTACTCACAATCAGAAGAGGAACATTTTAAAGACCGCCATGCATCTTTCAAATATCCTGATATTCAAATAAAATCTGTAATATTAGTAATAAGATAGTTAGTTATTGTTCATTTTTTTTTTTTTGCTTCTTTAACGAAATCTGATAAAGATATATACATATATATATATATATATATATATATATATATATATATATATATATATATATATATATATATATATATATATATAGTGAGAGAGAGGACTCCCGGTACGAAAAGTTACTGGATATAAGAGGAATAAGACAATTACGAAAATGTCAGCTTGAAAATCAAGGCTGCACATTCCCAAGTAACGTAGAGTCAAGGGCACTTTTCCTGGTAACTCATTTACCTTTCTCCCGTTTCGCTCAGTGGGAATTATTACGTTACAACTAACCCACTGTAAAGGATTCCATCAAATTTCAGCAATAACACCAACATCGAAAATAGTACTAGAGCAAATATAGTGTTAAATGTTTAACAAATGAATACTTTTTTTTTACGATGGCAAAAATAAGAAAATTTCGGCAAAAAAACTCTTCAGTCCTTAAAATACAACATTTAACAAATTTTAACCAGAAAAACTAAGGGTACATATACTTATTTTGACCACTGCGTATTCAAAATACTCTACTAATAAGTTGATTAAAATGAAAAAGTGCAGTTTACGTCCGACGTCCAGATTTAAAAAAATTAAATCTGTTCTTAATCTAATTTACTAATAATTGTATATTACTTTCCCTTACCTATATACGAAGTATATAGTAAGGGGAAGTATTGTGATCGTGAAAATTTTCGAATTCGAGTTTTCGACGGAAATACACGTTTTAAGGTCCCCTGAGTCTAAATGACCAAGTCTCGCAAAATGGTCTGTGTGTCTATGTGTATGTGAACAGTCTAGCTCAAAAACGAAAACTTGTACGATACTGAAATTACGTATTTGAGGTTGGCACATGCATGTGATGTTACAGCAACATTTTCGTCAAAATCGACTTACCGGAAGTGCCATTTTATATAATCGATTTTACACTTTTTTACATTTTTCTCGAAAACGGCTCTAACGATTTTGATAAAACTTGCCTAAATTATTCTTCGTAAAGGTCTTTAACTTTTAATTTATGTAGTAAATCACCGAGGAATTGCAGAGAAAAAAGTTATGACGAAAAGTATATTTTAATTGCACATAGCTTAAAAAGTATGCATTTTACGATAAATTGTGTATAGAATGGTATGAAAGGTAATTAAATAATCTAAAAAACAAAAAAAGAATCATGAAAATCGGACCAATAATAGCAAAGATTCAGCGCATCGCACTAACCGGAAATGGTAATTATATCATGGATATTACAATTGTTTGCGATTTTCTCGAAAACGGCTCTAACGATTTTGATGAAACTTGCCTAATGTCTTCTCCTTACAGCCCTTTAACTTTTTATTTATGTAGTAAATCACCGAGGAATTGCAGAGAAAAGAGTTATGACGAAAAGTATATTTTAATTGCAAATAGCTTAAAAAGTATGCATTTTACGATAAATTGTGTATAGAATGGTATGAAAGATAATTAAATCATCTAAAAAACAAAAAAAAGAATCATGAAAATCGGACCAATAATAGCAAAGATTCAGCGCATCGCACTAACCGGAAATGGTAATTATATCATGGATATTACAATTGTTTGCGATTTTCTCGAAAACGGCTCTAACGATTTTGATGAAACTTGCCTAATGTCTTCTCCTTACAGCCCTTTAACTTTTTATTTATGTAGTACATCACCGAGGAAATGCAGCGAAAAAGTTATGATGAAAAGAATATTTGATTTGCGCATAGCTTTAAAAGTATGCAGTTTATGTTAAATTATGTATAGAATTGTATGAAAGGTAATTAAATTATCTAAAAAACAATTAAAGAATCATCAAAATCGGAGCAGTATTAGCAAAGATAAAGCGCATCGGACTAACCGGATGTAACTATTATAACAGGGATTTTACAATTTATTACAGTATTAGCAAAGATACAGCGTATTTTATGAGGAGCACAAGACCCTAGATGGATAACCGAGCGCTTCTGAAAGGAGACCGATGCGACTGAACCTTCTCCCACCAATCTGTTATAAAGAATATACTCTGTAATAAAGTAATTTAAGAATACAAAAGCGGAAATTAACTTAATAATTTCTACTTTCATATTATTTAATGGAACGAAAATATTTCCATGAAAACTAAACCGAAACTTTTAAAATATATTTGCAACTTGACGAAGTTAAAATATATAGGTAGTGTACAGAATTGTTGTACTAAAATTGTTTAAGAAACTGTTTTATTGTACTGAAGTGGGAGAAGTTGTGAAGAAGTGAATGCTGCTTATTTCAAGCATTGTTTAAGTGAACTTTTTAAAATTATATTAAAAAGATAATTATTATAGGACGGTAAGGGAAAGTAGTGTGATGCGCGCGCCGCACCAGATTTTTTTTAGATTACTTTATTGTAGTAATAAAGTGATTTCTTAAGTTAAGTGCAAGTAATCTCATTTCAGACCTATCATTCAATATACATAAAAACAGTCATGAAGTTTATGTGCAATATCTTCATAAATTCATACTTATACCAAAGGGAACAAATTGACTAGGATTTAAAAATGAACATTTTTCGTATAGGAATTTAAATTCTAATAAATCTCATCAATTTATGAAATTCGTTTGGAACTAGCATTACAAATGAAAGTATCATCAACAAACAATTTTGAAATACAAAATGCTAAATAAAATAAAAAATCGTTAAGAACTTTTGATTAGTAAAGAGAGCGGGAAAAAGAGAGAAAAAAATCGACTTACCTGGACTTGATTGATAACTTTGCTTATCATAAGTTCTTCAGGATTTTTTTTTTTAATTACCATGCTATATTTCAAATAGCATATTGGAAATCGCCATATTTATTTTGCCATTTTTATTTTTTTACGAAATAATAAAGAAATTCGAAGATTTGTTCACGTTATTTCTAGTTAAAACGGAATGTTCCTTTATTTATAACAACCTGTGATAAAGAGGAATATAAACACTGGCCAAGAGTGAATAGGATTTTATGAAAATTCACATTTTTAGCAATAAGTTCTAAATAAGTTCGAAACCGACCGATTTCGAAGGTTAAACACACGTTTAAAAAAGTAAACTGTAATGAATAAAATAAGTGTATAATAATTTTCGGAACAAACTTACATAGTGAAAACCGTTTTAAAAAATGGAAAACCAAGGTTATGGTTTTTGCTACTAAAACGTATTTTCACTGATTCATGAAAATGTCCAATTTTTTTTTTTAAAATACCTTAAATTATGGTGCAAATTTGTGCAAAATTTCAAACTCCTGCACTCTACATGTGAAGCAGGAAACATATGTATGTAAAACTATTTGAAAAAAACTCAAAGGGTTTTTGATTGGCTGTATATTAGAAAAAAAATTTGTTTTTCGATTTTCATAAAAATCTGATATACACTGTTTTTTGGGGTGAGAAATCCAAATCTGATCTCGGTTTTTGAGAAAACTTCCTTTTCCACCAAAAAATCACTATTGTGAGGGCGTTATTTGACGTTTTTAGTATTCTTACTAGGCATAATACTTGAATATTTTGATGTGTTATTTTTTTATTATTTCGTTTGACAATAGTGACATTTTAGTACTAAACTAGTTTTTCTATCTTTACCAGAACCAGAGATATAAAATAAAATGTGTTTTGCATATGCAAATTACACAATTTTTTTTTTTTTTTTTTTTTTACGGTCTCCTGGAGAGCGTTTGCCCCTAATATTTTACACAATCTAATGTTTAAAGATCTAGATTCACCTAAAAAAGTGTCATCAAAATTTAAGAGACACGTGTGTGATCCCCTCCTTGTAAGAACTGATTATTTGAAGACTCATATTGAAGATTCTTTTAAGATAAACTGTATTGAAAATGAGTTCCAAACAAAAAATGCAAAATGATTTTAAGAATTCCTTGAAATGTGATTTTCGCTTGATACCCTTATACAAAGGAACAATCAAGTGGATAAAGCATCGCACTTCTGACTATCAGGTCTAAGCTCGAATCCAGCTATAGTAAGAAATTGATTATCTGTTCAATCAGCCATGAATCATTTCAGGGATCAAGATCACCTAGCCTCGGAAAAGTGGATACCTCATCTGTCAATGGGTTATAACTAAAAATTTGGTGGACTACGTCATCTCATGATGATACTAATTATTAGTCAAAAATATTACTTTCTTATGTGTACAGAACTTGATCCAAAGATTCTTCATGAGTTGTAGTGGTTCGGAATTTTTCCTAATTTTTTTTTTTTTAATCATATATTATTGAAAAATTCAAAGTTGATTAGTTCGGGTATCAAGTGGCCAGAAACACTAAGGAAGCCTGGACCAATGACAGTGTAAGTGAGTGGACCAATTATAGGTGGTTAAAAAAAATTTGTGAGTGAGATTTCAGCCATGAAAAAAAGATCATTGATCTTCTGTAAACGTTGGCTAAAGAACTTGTGGGAAAAATTTTGGGACAGAAAATAAATTTTTGCTGGCATCTCACAGTGATCTGTAACATAAAAGAAAAGGCTGAGAAAATGTTTCCTCATAAATTGAACAATTACTAAATTTTAAAAAAATAGCACGGAAAGTAAAAGTATTTGCATTATCTGGTTGATTTAATCAGTGCATAGGTGAGCAAGGCAGAGCACTACAATAGAGATAAAAAGGAAAATGATCGATTGTGACAAGTTTACAATATGAGTAGAAGTTATTCATTTCTTCCATCCTAAATGGCACTGCGTAAATAACACAAAAAATAGCAGAAAAATCTGTTTAAAAATTCAAGAAATTCTAAAAAAAGACTAAAGAAATGCTGCCTAAAGTAAATAGATCCAAAGAAGCCAATTTCAATTTATACAGTAATATTTAAAATAAAAAATTTAAGGCTCAGCAAATATTTTAAGGAGCCCCCCCCCCAAAAAAAGCCAAACTATTATTTGGAAAAAAAATCATCAGTTTTATCAACCAAGACAGAAAAATTGTTAAATAAATTGACCCAAATTCAAATTGTTTACTGTTACTTCATGCATGAATAATTTTTATTAACTGATAGCTTCTCCGCTATTCTTAATTAAAACATTTGATAAGTCTAGTATTACACCGGCACCAAGTCAATATCATAAAATCTGGTTAGTATAAATTAAAACATGCACTATGAATAAGAAGTAAATAGTATTTGACAAACATGCCAATCACTGCTTTAGTTTCTTCTATAAATGTTTACATCTTGAGGCCCTTAATTTTTAAAATTTCCTACGGGCAGAGATGGCCAAACAATTTTTAATAGCAATAACAGCTTCATCAACAATACGTTCTTGCAAACATAACTAATTTTCTCCAATGGTTCTCACAAGTAATGTAGGCCAACGTACCAAGATAACATTTTTGAGATAAACTTTTATTAACAAATTAAGATTTATGCTTATTTCAATTTTAATAAATTAATTTTGTCTTCAGGAGAAGAGAAATATGAGGATAGGATTTTTTCTATTTCAAATGCAGGGTTTTATCCTAGTTTTTTTCAATTCATTTCCTATCCCAAAACATTATGTTTTGATTCCATATTATGGCCCTACATCCACCAAAGTCGGAAATGAATTGAAAAAACTAGGATTAAACTCTGCATTTAAAATAGAAAAAACCCTATCCTCAGATTTTTCTTCTCCTAAAGACAAAATAGACCTTTTCTAAAAAAGCGGAGTATACAAACTAAATTAATATGATTGTGCAGCCAAATACATGGAAAAAACTGGAAGATCACTAAATCAGAGATTAAAGGAATATATACTGCATATAATAATAAGACAGAATTCCAACTTTGCAATTCATTTAAATGAAAAAAATCATAAATTCATCAAAGACTCAGGAGTTAAATTTGAAAATTTATATCAAGTTGAAAACAGCCTCAAATTAAATATATATATGAAGCACTTGAAATAATAAAATCCTTCAAATCCAATCCAGATTAAATTTATTCCCATCTATAACAGAAAAACCAATTACTCATAGGCATTACTGGAAAATCTCCGACCCTTAAACCGTTTACTTATAAACATCCTACCTATCTTTCGTTTATTGTTAGTTCAATGCGAGAAGAAACCAGTACAAATTTTTGATATAATCTTTTTCTTTTTCTGTTGATATAACTTTTCTGTTTGATATAATCCATTTAAACCTTGGTGAGTACCAACATGTATTTGATTTCTTGTCTTAATTAAATTCATTATTCATAAATGTTTTATAATACTGATTTATTTTACATCTAATTTAATATGCATAATAATACCAAACTATCTTTTGAATTGCTTATTTTTGATTTTTTTTTTGTGTGTTTTTAGAAACTGAGGATGAATGTATAACATTCGAAACTAGTTTTCAATGAAACAAATTTATAGAAGTGCCAAATAATTTATCAATTCCTATTTAAAGTTTTACTGTGATAGTTTAATATTTTTTAAATTTAAAGTATAGAGATGAGATTACAATCAAGATTGTAAATCATTTGTCTTGTCCCTTTTTCTCCGTTATTGAATATTTCTTGAAGTAAAACAATTGTATTGTACAGTAATGATATTACAATGACATGTCTCTATTATATTAAATATGTTTTAAAGTATAACTATTGTATGTGTCTACTTCAGTAAAACAATTAGTGTGTATATATCTGCATAGCAGTAATAACCAGTTGAAGATTCAACAAACATTAAATTTAAAATAAAATTAGGATCATAAACTTAGAACCAACAAACTGAAATAAAAAATATTGTGAACATTTAATAGTTTATTTCATATACTCTGTTAAAAATACAAAAATTCAAATTAATCTATAATTGTAAAACATTGATAACATAAAATAATGCAATAAGGAGTAGAAAAACATAAATGAAGAAAGATTTCTTCGGATTCATAAGGGTCAAAAGGAATGATGACACTATAATTAACAAGCTATCAACATTATCCAAGATAACAACCCTAAAAATAATTGTGACTAATAGATATTTAGATAATATGATTCACAACTCAGGTAAAAGTCCTTAATATGGAGAGGAGAACTACAGAATAGAAATTTACGAATGATAGAACCAGTAGTATTTTCTAAACAAACAACAATCATAATTCATCCAATTTTTATTATTCAAAAGCAAATGCAAAAACAATTTTAAATTTTGCATTACAAATGAAGGAAGATAATAATTATTCAAGATTGCATTAAATCTAAATTTCAAGTGGGAAGAAGGTAGAACATACCTAACCCTATTGAACTAACATAGAAATTGGTAAATCCTGATCATTTTTTACTAATATCAAATCGTAAAATAAATCGTTGCATAGGCAACCAATACTAATAAAAATGTCAAACTCCATCCCTCAAAGATTGAAAAGGAATGACATCACAACAATTACGAAAAACTACATCTTATGGTGAAATATTTATAAAATTTGATAATCTTTGAAAACTCAAGTAACATAAACTGATGGAGGATAACTAACTATAAATGTCTTCGTAGTAACTGTAGAGGAATCCCTATATTAAAAATACTATCCATCACACACCAATGACAGATTTGGTATATGTTTTCAAAATAAAATAATAAAAATTAAATGGAACAAGCGTTTCATCGGAAATCAGTTACTAATTCAAATAACTATGTGAAAAGTATAACGTACTCTCTTACCTTTATGGTTCTTATTTGCCTTAATGATTCACGACGTCTTACTCGGGTTTGATAATCACTTAAACCACGCATAAATAAATTTTCCTTGTCAAAACGACTCGGTAAAGATTTCCTTAATAACCTTCTTGGACCCATTTGACACTTAATTTAAACCGTTAGCAAGTTCAAATATGCCGGATAACCGCAATCATCTGATTACATTCAAATCTCAATTCGAAGCCTTTTAGATTTTTAGATAGAAATACATAAATAATAAAATAAATTATGAAAACTCCTGCGGCACTATTAATTGGAACACATTAAAAATTATAAATATATGTTTATTAAATAAAATTTGCTTTACTATGAATTACATTATTTCAACATCATATGATATACAAAACATTAATTATACAATAGATATGAAACATATTTTCAACTCATATTTATTAATCCTTTAAGCTAAAATACTAATTCAACTATACAATAGATTTTTTTCAAAAATGGAAAACTTAACAAGAAGAATTATAAAATAAATCTTTCATTTTTTAAGCATAGAAAAAAAATAAGAAAAGCGTGATTATGAAAATAACACAAAAACGTTTGAAAAGAAATGGTTCCGATACTAGCTCGCTTTCTCTCAATATAGTGGGAAAAAACGTTCCCAACCAATTAAGAAAAAAAATTAGTCCAAAGCCCGCCAACTTGTGTAAAATTGAGAGTATTGAAGATGTATCAAACTCTAAGGTCGATGAAGTAAGTATTTTTAATATTTCTCATTTTCCAAACAAAGAAAATGTTCCGATTTATTACAATGACAATGAACTAATTTATAAAAAAGCCGAACAGATTTCTACGAATAATTACATTCCTTATCCTTTTCAAGAAAGTAGCAAACATAATTGCGGTTTATATGACCCAATTCAAAGTTTAAACATTGAATCTGATAATTTAATAAAAAATGAAAGTATAAATTATAATTACAATATTGATTCATGCTCAACATTATTAAGATTAGGTGGGGAGGATGCAGAAAATTTAGATGAGGAATCAAGTGATGATGAGTTTGATTTTATTTTAGAACAAGAATTAATAAAGGAGCAAATTAAAAGAAACACCAGTATCTCTTCTAATGAGGATACTTATATTAATACCTTAGTTGAAGGTTTCAGTAATGAAATTAGTTTAGAAGAACAAAGTAACTTAATTTTAAATGCGATTAGAACTAATCGTAAATTAGCTGATTTATGTGTGACCCTTGAAACAGCTCTCGTTAAAAAGTTAGATAAAATAACAAAAGAATTTCAGCACTTAAAAGTAGATTGTTTGAATTCTGTTGATGATGGAGACACTATAGTCAGTAGAGGTTTTTATAGTCAATTTGGTGCTCCTTATTTCAAAGATTCTTCAGGATTTTACTGTCCAAGAAATCAAGATTTTAAGGATAAGCTGTCTAAAAACCAGTTTATTGGCTATTTATACATGCAAACAGATCACACTGCTGATATTGCTGCATTATCTAATGCTATAAGAGAATACATTATAGATGACTATGTGAAAAAATCTAATCTTGTAGATTTAAAAAAAAAGTGTTCAGAAATTGATAATATAGCTCAACAAGAAGCAATTTCGAAAGATATTAGTTTCATAAAAAGTAAAGTTGCTTTCATGAAATCTGTTGATTTGAAATTTCTTGTTAAAGACATTTCTGATTCAGATATTGACTGGATGAAGATATCATCAAAGGAATCTCTTGACATTCTTACTCCTGGTGAATGTTTAAGATATTGGAATTTAATTTTATCACCCAAAGTTAATAGGGGAACTTGGGCACAACAAGAAAAAAAAGAACTGAAAAAATTGGCTATGCAGTATGATTACCAGAATTGGGATAAAATTGCAGAATTACTTAACACAAAGCGAACAGGGTACCAGTGCTTTATTCAATTCAAAAAGCACTTTGGAATGGTGGATTTCAACAGAGGTCGCTGGAGTAAAAAAGAAGATGTTCAGTTGTCTTATCTTGTTAGCATAAGTGAACAGGGAGGTGTAATTGGATGGGCAAAGGTTTTATGCCATTTGGAAGATAGAACAATGGCTCAAGCGTTAAACAGATGGTATCGCTTAGATCCAGGTTTAAAGAAAGGTAAATTTACAGATGAAGAAGATATTATTTTAGTGAATGCTGTGGAGCAATTTGGTCTTGATTTTCAGAAAGTTGCGTCTGTGTTTCCTAACAGATCAGCAATCCAATTAAGAGAGCGATATTTTGCAAAGCGAGACATGAAAGTTAATAAATGTGGTGAATGGTCTTTAGCTGAAGATAAACTTCTTATGGATTTAATCGCTGTCCATGGTGAAAAAAAATGGTCAAAGATAGCTGAGAACTTTCCTTCCAGGAATAGAATCCAAATCAGACATCGATATAAGTGCATAAAATTGAATTTGCAAAAGGATCCAGGATTTAAACTTGAGAACTTAAATAGGTTTAAAAGAAATACTCATGTCAATGCAAAAAATAAACGAGATGAAGCAGCGATATCAAGAAGCACAGCTATTGATATCATCAGTAAAACTATCGAAGAAGGTAAAATATTTTACAACAAAAGAAGAATTTTGAAAAGAACTGGAAGACTGAAAGAGAGAGGTTGAATTGAGGCTTAGTAATCATATCTTTGTTTGTGGTCTTCATTTGATTTTTTTTTACCTTAATTTTTACATCGTATAAGTATGTGCTTGTGACATAAGAAATTTTATAATTTAATTTTTGATGATTGATTTTGTTTTGCTTACTTTGCTTGAGTTTTTTAAAATATATATCCATTTTTATTTTATTTTTCCACTTACTATGTTTGATTGTTGAAAGTTATTCTACGTTGATTTAGTAATTTTGAGTAATATATCTTCAATATTATTTTGTTATTTTTTTTTTATTGTTATCTTATTTATATTTATTATTAAATATTGCCTTAAAAATTCAATTTGATTATTTTATTAATACTACTATTGTTATTTTATGCATTTATTGTAAAAAATATTATTAAATAGTATAGGAGTGATAACCTGTGAATGAATTATTTATTTGTATGCTTTATGGTTTTTGGCTAATTATTGTTCTCACTATTAATCATGTAGTTTGGGTGACATTTCAGAAAATTAAAGATATTTTCTGAAAAGTAATAATGAGAATAATTTCTTAATCAATTGAATAAAAAAAAAGTTTTAGGCTGGAATGCTCAACTTAAGGTTGCAGCTATATTTAGCCAACTACTTTAAATCTAGTGCACCGTAATTTACAACATAGCATAACCAGTTCTGTAGTCATTGTCTCGTTAAAGAGATGTTTAGTCATATATTGTCACTATTAATGATTATGAAAGAATTTATGTTCCATTTCTTTGTAAAAAATATTATATAATCTGTGTACTTGTTAATGTTACTCAGATCCAAGTAATTTCTAGTCTGTTTGTTCTGTTAAAAAGCTGTGACTAACGGTCATATATAAACAACTTACTTTCTTTAATATGAAACATGTCTGAACATTCATGAAAGCTAACATTATCTTGGAAACCATATTCTGATTTCGCTGCTTACCATTTTCTACTTCCTGAGCAATTTTAGATCACCTAGTTTAGATACAAATGTATTCCTTTTAATAATTATAATTATAGCCTTATTAAGGCTTTAATAAAACTCTAACATTTAACTTTACTTTCTACAACATTATATTGTAGTATATCAGTCAATTAAAATAAAAACAAGAAAGAGAGATTGAAATAATACAGATATATTTATGATAATACTGAAATAGAATAAATGAATAATGACTACATCAAATGAATAATGAATAAAGACAGCCGATGTTTGCACCAAAACATGTAGGACATCTTCAGGACTAAAACATATATCAGAGAAATATTTATGAACTGATATCAAATAAAAGAAGAGAGATTGAAATAATACAGAAGCATTGATGATAATACAGAACAGAATAAATGAATAATGACTAGAATTAGTCTATTATTCATTTTCACTGTAATCATCGCTAGACTGAGGCCTTGGTAGCCAAGTTTGTTGAGGCAGCACCTTAGCATTCTTAAGTCAGAAGGGGGGCCAGTTCATGACTAAGTTCATTGTTTTACAACTTTCAGAAATAATACAGAAACTTTCCACCACTGTAACTAATGATTATAAGCACTACTCCTCCTCAGTCTTTTCAAAATATTGGGTCAACTTTTCAAAATCTAAACTATTTAGGAATTTCATTAAGTCAGGCCGAAATTTATTGTATATATCGAATTTGGTCATTGGCCTTTTCGAATTTGATATTGTTTTTTTAGTACATAAAAAAAATAACAATAGAAAAATAAAAAAATTTCACACTAAAATATAAATAAAAGTTATATAATAAAAAACATTTATTAGGATAAATGAGAAGAAGGTTGAAATAGTTTATGTTGAGAAGACAGATCATCATCATTTAGTCCTCTGATTGTTAATTTTAATCTGAGATGTAGTTCCATTTCCAAAATGCAGTTCCTTTTTTTCGACTTTTAATGCCAAAAAATGCTGAAAATGCAACCTTACATTGTTATGAAAACCCACACATTCACAATACTAACTAGTAACACTAACACTAACTATAGGAAATAGTCTCAACAAGCTGTTTGTTCTAAGCAATTTAACATTACCCATTTATCTCAAATTCATAATATAGCAAGGTTACTTCTATTTCTAGTCAGTTATTTTTATATTCTATGACACTTCCATTTTCTATGCTACGGGGAATACAAAATGTAAACAGCAAAGTCCAAATGAATATGACATATATACTACTGGTCAAAAGTTTAAAACCATCCTAAATATTGTAATCTATTCTAGCTTAATTGCAATAATATTTTTCAATTTGATTGTGGAATGATTTTATCTTTTTCTATTCATAACGTGTGGTCCTAATGGTATAATTTAAATAAAAAATATTTTCTTTTACAAAAGAAAAAATGACAAAACAAGAATGAATAAAAAACTTCATAAAAGCCTGTTTTTCATAATCTCTTGGTTACATAGTAAAAACAAATTGTTTTTGTTTATTCAGTTGGATTAACTTTGACTAATTTAATTTAATCTACACTCTTTTGGTTATTCAAATTCTCTACTTTACTCTTATTGCTCACCTAAGTTTTAATAAAGTTTAGTCCATTGAAAATTTAACTAGTTTGATTTACTACTTAATAATTTTAAACATTTTGATAACTTTCAATAAGACATGGATAAAAAGAAAGAATTTTCAATTGATTTGAGAAGTGCTATTCATACTTACCATGATACAGGTAAATCAGAGGAGCGCCCAATAGCATCTGAGTTGAAAATTTCCAAGCGTAAAATTCATGGAATCTTTACACACTTTGGAGGTGTGTCAAGCATCAAGATAGAACTCGAACAGAATGGCCAAGAACAAGTTAGGATGAAGATCAATTCATAAGGGATAAATATTCCAAATCAATACTATTCTAAACAAAGAAAAATATTTGAACATTTTAATGGACCACACTATTCCTTCTGGAGTTGAACCAATTGGTTCCAATTTCATCATGCAGCAAAACAATGATCTCTAACACACTTCCGAGTTCTTTATAGGTTTTTTTAAAGGAAAACATATATGAGGGAATCATAAAAATTATGAAGTGGCCAGCACAGTCTACCGATCTGAACCCAGTCGACTTGCTGTGGAAAAAACTCAACTTCTCAAAAACATCGAGATTCTGTAAAGTTGTTGGGACCATTTGAGTTTTAAAAAATTAAGCAAACTCATTGAAGGAATCCTAGACTTGTCAGAGCCATAATTAAAAGTAAAGGAGGATTTTTCAACAAAAAGACTGTTTAAATAAAAATAATTATTTCCAGAATTTTTCTTAACATGATAATATCATTACATATCATACCTATTGGTTGTATATTGTCTTTAATATGTGAAAGAAATTATAATAAAAATGTTTAGTTTAAAAATCTTTTGTTTTGTTACAATTTATCCTGTAGTCTTGATTTTTTTAATGGCAGTGTATAAAACCCTAATCCAGATTGTTGATGCAATACCAAAGTGGCATATCTGAAAATTTTTGGAATTGAAAAAATTGGGTTTGAATTATGGTTGCAGATGTAAGGTGTAATTTTTTAATTAAACTGGCCTTATTAAACATATTCAGTTAGATATTTTGGGCATCACAAAAGAAATAGAAAACCACAAGTTAAAATGCAACAAAACCCAATAATTGCAAAATTTGCAGATAGACCACTTAGGCATTGCAGTGACGATATATACCTACATGTGGCTACAAAAGATTGTGGAAAACAATAGTAATCATATTAAAAAATAATAAGATGGGGTTATTAAGATTCTTAAATATACCGTAGAAAGCTACTGTATTATCCTCATGCATCAATTTTTTCCTTTTATGTTCCTTTAACTTGGCATTTTACATATGATCATGCCCATTCATCTTATCACCTCTTATCATTTTCTCTTTGAGCCTTCTACAATAATTGGATTTTATTTAGATACTAGTAAAGATAGAATGAGCTGTATATTTCATATATTCTGCTGATTTAATTGTCGAGGCCTGACAGTGCTAGTAGCATACAGGATAAAGACTATTCAACTTAAATTGAATCATTAAAATTAATAGGCTAATATTTAGAGATTCCTAAAATCTAATCATATAGTTAAAATAGATCATATTACTTCTGATATTTTGGTTTTATAAATAAATCTTTATACAACTATGAAGGAGACAAGACCTATAAAACATGTTGGTAGTTGACCTATAATGATGTTTCCCTAAACATAGTCCCTACTTATCATAACGAATAGAAATTACTTTTAATTATTATTACTTTAATTACTTACTAGGAGAAATCTTGCTTTAGACCTAGCCTTTTCAGAAAATCTTGTGGGGAACTATATCATTGCTAAATTTATTTTAATTTTGTGTAAAACAACTATTTTTATTTGTATAAATAAGGTTATATTCATGAGTTTCAATGAAGGAAATGCAATGATTGTTTTAAAAAAGGTATTAAGTTATAAAATATACGAAAAAGATTAGTTTGAACTGTCAACAACTATGTTGGTACATATTTGTCTTATAGCTAGTAACTTGAATAATGTGAATTGTTCTAGCACGTTGTAATTAATGTATTCTGTTTTTATACTTAATAAGTTCTCATTTTAATTGTTTTGATTTTCGGTATGTTCCTGAAGTGTACAAATTATGATTTAATTTATTTTGAAAAACAACTCCCCATGACAATTATCTTTATTGTTAAGAAAACATTTTTATAATACTGTCATCGACATTTCGAAGTCCTTCTCCACCTTAAGGTTGCTTATTTTCTATATACTACAATATGAACCAATTACAGCGAATAAATATTTATAACACTAATTTACACCCTAATTATTAAAATTTCATATTACCTTTAAAAATATACACAAAGTAACATGGCTAACAATTTAATATAAAGAGCTAAAGAACTAATGGATAAAAATCATATAAGAGAGATAAAAGGAATAATTTATGAAATATTGGAAGAGAATTTTTATCCTAAAAAAATAATAAATAAAATATGGTATAATAACAATCACAATAATGACAGTAATAATATGAGTAGGGTCGATAATAAAAATGACAAAGATGAAAGAAGAACTAAAGCAAAAATAATTGAGCAGAATATATCAATAAAGAGAAAATTTAAAAAAAAAAAAAAGCTATTACCGAATACTTTATGGATAATGATAGCCGAGATAAAAGCAATAAAAAGGATATTAGTCAAAATAATAATGAGCCTAAAAAGAAGGATATAAACAAAATGAATTTCTATTAAATGAATTATATACCGGAAGTAACTGAAAAAATAAAAAAGACATTGGTGGAGTATGACCATACAAACTTACAACTGGGAACATACAATGGAAACAAACCAGAAAACATTTAAACAATATCGAGGATAAAATAAAAATGAATGACAGAAAGAATGTATAAAATAGATCATAGAAATTACGAGATGACGTACATAGGAAAAACATCTAAAAAGTTACATACCAGAATTAAGCAACACATAAGTACGTTCATAATTACAACTCGTAATTGTAAAGATAAAAATTTCACTGCTTTGGCCCATCAGAGTATACTAAGCAACCATAAATTTAATTTTGATAATTCCAAAATATTAGAAACAAAAAAATACAAGAAAGAGAAAAACAATGGAAGCAATAAAAAACAAAAAATATAACAATGTAGTTAATTTTAAGACAGATATTGTTAGTTTAAAAAGCCATTATGCAGACATGATAAATAAACTAAATATAAAATAATTTATAATTTAAATTTTTAATTCAAGTTTTTGACAAACTCTTTTTCACAGATTTGGAAAGAGTTCTCAATGCAGAGATAATAACAGAAAAGTTATAATTGTGGGAAACTTCAATACTAGAACAGGTTGAGAACATGGTTTGATTGCTAGCATGGTGGCGAAAGGATAATGAATTCCAATGGAAACTACCTTACAGAGTTCTGTGTGGATATTCACCTCATTATAGGCAATTCATTTTATTCTCACAAGAAGGCCCACAAAATTATATTTTCCTCTTGACAATCTTCTTCTTTTTCTTCGATCTTCCCATTCAAATGGCTAAGTCAGGGAATGACAGAATAAAGTCCGCGGTACTCCTGAGATCCTCCAGGTCTGTGTACAGCTTGATCACCAAGCCAGTATGTTCAGTCCACCTCTGCCTCTGTTGCTCCTACTTAAGGATGCATGACTGTAGAGTGTGTTCAGTAGTCTTTTCGCCTCTTCCACATTTACACAAAGGGTATCTGCCAATTTTAAATTTTTTGTGGAGGTGTGAGTTAAGCCGATTATGACTAGCCCTGGGACGGAAAATTAAAATCTGTTCTTTTCTGGAAGGCAAGTAGTATGGATCCTGGGATTTGAAGTCTGGATGCTGATGTTGAACTCTGCTGAATTAATGATTTTTTTATAGTTTTAACTTCCTCCATTCGCGGTATGGAGGTGATCTGAGGTAGTTTGGAACTTTCCTTGGCAAGTTTATCAGCCAGTTCATTGCCTTGTATTCCATAGTGCCCAGGAATCCACTGCAGGGTGACTTGTTCATATATAGTTGTAAGGCGTTTCAACTCAGAGGCAAGTAATGTCTGACCCACTTTCCATTTGGCAGAACTGCGGCTGCATTATTTAGAAAAACACTTTTTGATTTCTGAGTCCTCTTGATGTCTATTAGAATTCTTGTGGCCTCCAGTAATAAATTTTGCTTGGCTCTGTGGTTTTTAGAGCTGAACCCCATAGCAATCGCCTTCTCAAATGCATGACTGTTTGGAAATTCTATATGAATGTCTCTGCCTCTATTCCTAATAGCATTTTCGGCTGAACCACCCATATAGATTCTGGTCCACAAGCTTTTTGAGTAGGTTGAGTTCATATATTCGAGTGATCAAGCTCTAATTTCTGATTGATCCTGGTCACTTTTCTTTCTAATTCCTGGAATAGATGGAAAATTAGAGGGTCTGTGAGGACGTGACCATGGTGGGGAGTTGTCTGTTGCCTTTTTTATTTTGGGATGGATTTCTGCTAACTGAAGTTCAGCTTTTATTGAACACGTTTTGTGTAGGAAGCTTTCGAAGGAAGGTTTTTGTAGCCTTTGACCTACATGATCCCTCACTTTGTGGTTAGGAATGCATTTTGCTTTCGAATCTCAATTAAGCATTTTTATATCCATCCTATCCTCCAATCAAAGAAGGCCTGTATAGGAATCCGTTTTATTTATCAAAGTAGATTTTAGACCTCTGGTAATTATCCTAAGTCCCTGATTTTGGATAATACAGAGACCTTTTGGAAATTGGAATTTGCTGGAACTCCCTAACTGGTTATCCCATACTCAAACATGAGCTGACATAGCCATTGTAAAGAGATTTCAGGGTCTTATGATTTCCTCCCTAATTTGAGCCACATAACATCCTCAAAAGGTTTGTTCTTTTTGTTGCCTACACAACAAACTTATCAATATGGCCTTTTCATGTTAACCCTGGGTCTAAGTTGATTTCCCAAAATGTCTATTTTTTTTTTCCCTTCCTATCTAATGAACTGCTTTCAATGGAAATTCAAGGGGCCATTCCAAGTAACACTAAAAATCATAAAAAAAATTATGGAAATAAGAAATATTGAGATGTCTTAAAACTATGGAATTAAATTTATTGAAATCTTCCAGCTTAGCATGGAAAAGACCTCGTTCATTCAAGTATATTCTCCAACAGAGGATTTAGTGATTGTTGACGAACTCTTTTTCACAGATTTGGAAAGAGTAGTTTCTCAATGCATAGATAATAATGTGAGCTGAGATCATGGAGTGATTGGTGAAAGGATGGTGGTGAAAGGATAATGAATTCCAATGGAAACCAACTCATAGACTTCTGTGTGGATATCCATCTCATAATAGGTAATTCATTCTACCCTCACAAGAAGGTCCACAAAATTATATTCTCCTCTAGATAACGAAATGTATTGTATATTTGGTCTATGGAAGAAATGCCAGAAGATTTTTCACAAATGTTAAGATTATTAGAGGAGCTGAATTAGGCATTGATCACATGCTGCTTGTGGGAGATATGTAAAGTTAAAAGCAAGAAGAATGCTAAAGATGAAAGAGGAGAAGTGCTGAAACATTCTGAAGAAATCGAAGACACATAGAGAAGGCACTACTGTAACATCTTTTTGGATACCAATGACCTTGTAGGCAGACCGGATCCTGCTTAGGCTTGTGATGGACAAGAAGTTATATGGGAAGAAGATGTTGAATGAACAGTGCAGAGGATTAAGGTTGGAAAAGCAGGGATTTTTCCTGAATTTATCACATATAGTGGCCCAAAAACGATCAAACGTCTGTAGGTTCTTTTTCAAAAGATATTATATAGCAATAAGATCCCCTGAGAATGAGAACTCACTATAGTAGTGCCAATTCACAAAATAGGGAGTACTAGTGATTATATTAACTATAGACCTATACCTCTCAGCAGTTGTATATAAAATGTACACTTCAATCCTGGAGCATAAACTCTGACAGCTTGTCAAAGATGATCTTGAGCAGAAAAAGGCTTTATTCCGGCCAGTAGACAAACTCAGGACAATATTTTTGTGCTCAGAAATATAATGGAGAGGTGCTGGTACAGATACAGAAATACTATATGTAGCTTGCTTTTCTGGACCTCAAAGCAGCCTTTGACTCTGTTCCACGAGTGTTTATTTGAGGTCCTCGTGTGCGAGAAATATTTCTGCTCCTTTAATTCAGGAAGTTAAATCAACATACCAAAATGAAAAATGTATTGTAAGAATAAATGGTAAGAATTCCTAGTCTTTCCCTATGGCACGATATGTAAAGCAAGGAGACATTCTTAGTCTCCTCTTCTTTTCATCATATTTATGGATGAGATTCACAAGATATGTAAGAGAAGGAGGGAGAGAACTGTACAAAGGAAGTGGAACTTAGGAACAATATCTATACAGTCAGGTTTATTCGCGGATGATATTGTCCTTATCTCAGATGACAAAGGAAAACTGCTGCGGGGTTTGACTGAATGGCAACAAGAGCTTCTTAACAAAGAAATGACAATAAACTCCACTTAAAGTAAAGTCCTGTTGATCCCAGAAAAGAGTAGGATATACACTTATTTTGTAACGGCGAGGAGCTGGAGATTGTTGATTACTTCTCATATTTAGGAAGAATAGTTAGCAACACTGCCACCATAGACAAAGGAAGTGTCCACCATAATTGCCAAAGCCAATCAAATTTATTACCAAATTTCCAACACAATCGTAGGTTACAGTGAAGCTACACTTCTTTAAAGCTGTCTATCTGACGAGTCTGTTGTATGGTTCTGAGAGTTTGGAAACGCTAGACAGACTTATGAGTCGTATGACTGCCTCAATAATGAAATATCTCTGCCGAATGATAGACAAGATACGAAGAATCAGAATCAGGAATGAGACGATAAGGGAGCACTTTAAATGAAAACCATCTTACATAGACGATAACGAAAGTGGTTCGGACATTAAATACAAAATACCTTAGGAGATTGAGGGAAATGTTCGAGCAAACTACATATTCCTTTTCCTGTTTCAGTTGTTCAAGTTCAATTGAGATGTATATATAACTAGTTATTTTATATTAATCATTTATTTTATAATAATTATTAATCAACAGTGGCTTTTCGTATCGGGTCTAATGTCCCTCTACTTGCTAACATAGTCCGTTCCGATTAAATAACAAGCTAGGATCTATCGGAGTCTGTATCAATGTTAAAACCGACTATTTTTGTTATAAAGACCTCTCAAAGGACCTCTATCCTCCTCAAAACTAGTATTATTGAGTAGAGCGTTACAATATATGTATAAATTCAACCCTCCTCTTCCCGACATTCCTAATAGGCTTTCTGGACCTAATAGCTTTTACGGGTATGAACTCGGAGATTGTTAAAAACAGTGGCTCTTCGTAGCGGTGGATCGGGTAAGGGGGAAGAGGAGGGTTGAATTTATACATATATTGTAACGCTCTACAAATAATACTAGTTTTGGCGAGGATAGAGGTCCTTCGAGAGGTCCTTATAACAAAAATAGTCGGTTTTAACATTGATACAGGCTCCGATAGATCCTGCCATGTTATTAAATCGGAACGGACTATGTTAGCGAGTAGAGGGACATCAGAATAAACGCTACAATAGTATATTTTAATAGTTGACTCCTTCTTATAATAATTATGTTAATTATTCCTTCCTTTTTTAGCTCTGATAATTAAGTGTGTAATAGGTAATGCATTAATTAGACATTGATCATATATGCTATGAAACATGCACTCTTTGAATTATGTTAACGTGGTACATTTAAATAATTCTAGGATTGCGGACAGACAATGATGTTTGATCTTCGATAAGGAGTTTATAAGTTTTATGTAAAATTAGATGAATTGTTTTAAATATTTTCTTGGAATTTATGGATCAATTTTTAGTTGGATAAACTATGCCAATCGGGCGTAGGACTGATGAACCTATCCCGTGAACTTAAATTGTGAATCGTGTTGTGGTTTTCTAGGAGGCAAAATAGCCGTCCGGAGGTTCGGACCATGGATGGTCTGCTTCGCGGAAAGAAATATAGGTCTTCGTGCGCCTGCTGACCCCGAACAGCCATAATCCGTGGATCTTGGCCGGTTTGCCACTTTCCTTGAACCCGAGTGAGTCGATGGGAAGGACACTGCTGAATTGGCCCCATAGGGATCGGCTGTGGAGCTATGAATAGTCTACCGCTGCACCATAGAAACCATGGTTCGTAGCAGCGTAAGATTGTCTGTGCTCCCGCAAGCAATAAATGCCCGTAAGAATACCACATCGCGCGGCCAAAGATCTCCATGGTCTATAATGCCAACAGAAAAAAAAAACCATGTCAATAGATAGTTTCTTCTATTTTTAGTGGTATTATTAATTGGCACTCGGACCAGCTTCTTTATAGTTATTGCCAGTCATTAAATATATGAAAGACAGTTTTAATTCTCTACATTGGTTTTAATCAGCCAAACGACATTGATTGTTAACCTAATTAATATTTGAAAGATTATCATTTTTAGAAATACTTATGAGTTCTTGAATTGAATATATTAATGAATCCGGAACTTATTTCTTCGTATCCCTCTCTCCTCACCATCTCCCAGGTTAATATTATTTCAATGCTGATAAAATTTCGCAGAATGCATTGAATTTACCTAGTTTCAGTGTTAATGTCAAACGAACAGTCCTCCTATAAAGCTAAACTTAGCGGTAACATCTGAACCACAAATACAGTCAGGGTCAAACGCAAATTTGCCGTTCTCGGAATACATTGTGCGTACTGGGAAATTGAAAAACTTGTTCTAGAAGTTCGTTCCGGGAAAGCTGAGAGTCGAAAGGTTTAATAATGAGAATTTATGATCTCATTTCCCTGAGCAAGCCGTGTCTTCCCCCGATAACCGGGCGAATCAACAGGTCTTTTTCTGGATTCCTTTGTGACGCAAATGATATTGAATAAAACGTAAATAGATTCATATGTTAAATCCCAAGTTAGGATTGTTAACAACAATGATTGTTTCCCATGCCTGTACGAAAAAAAATCCAGCTAATTAGTCATATATATATATATATATATATATATATATATATATGACTAATTAGCTGGATATATATATATATATATATATATATATATATATTAGATAAAATGATGAACCAACATTGTCTGTTTTTCATTATATTTATAATGTTTCATTATGATATGAAATAATTTTATTTATTGGGGTTTAACGTCCTTTTCTATCCTATTAAGGCAAACCTATTCTAACCAGAGTGGGAAGGTCGAGATTCAGTAGGTGGGGCTGCCACGAAATAAATTTCAACCCCCATACCATCGAAACTCTATAAATCTATAAAAAATGTTAACCAATGACTTACTATACTAGGTATTTATCATTTGCAAAAAGTTTAAATTAAATTTGAAAATGAACTAATTTGTTTTCTAATGAACTAATTTTCGTACATTTTTAATTTCAATGTGGAGTGTTTTAGGTCTCAAATAAAATTTTTTTTTTTTTTGTTCAGGTAATTAGATTCACGCGGAAATAATCAAAACTTATGTTTTATGGCAATATTTCGGCGTGAAGTGAAGCAAAAACTGTCAAGATTCTATCCACCTATCTATATAGCAAAAGTAGAGAAGTATGCCAAGGTTGGGATTGATTTACTCAAGTTATCGTTAAATAGTGAATAATAATTTTGTCCCCGACTCGGAAAGTTTTTCTCTAAATTCTTTGAGCTACTCACGAACCCATACTGACCTTTTTTTGTTTTATCCTATAGGATTTAGTTGTTTAGGAAAACGATGGTAGTATAGATATTAAAGATGATAATCTGATCAAGAAATGATTCAAGAGTATTTTACTGATTGAGTGATCAGTGACTCGGGAAATAAAAGAGTAGTAGCTCATGTTAGGTGAATCACTTGGACTGAGTGATCTACTTTTCCACAATTGTTATTGAATTACGAGCTGTCTTATACGATAGCAGCCATTTCTAGTTCGCGAATCTTCTCCTCTATTAATTGGGATTTCTAAAACTTTTTTTAAAAATCAATTACTAATGTTCCTCTACCTGAGATAATAGAAGAAATAACTGAAGTTAGTGATTATAAAAATAAGGCTCAGCAAATCCGAAGGTTCGATACCGATTCCACTGATAATCGCTGCCGACATATCTTCCTTTACTTGCAAGGTCAGACCTAACGATATCTTCCCTTCTACGTCTCGGTCTTTACCTCAGACGTTTACCCTTCGGTTCAGCGCCGATCAAATTTTTGTAAATTCGTTATCCAACCTAGTAACATTTCCATTTCAACGATTTTTTCATTTCAATTATATTTACCAGATGTGTGGCACGTAATTGCGCATTTGGTAGACTTGCAATATGTAGTACTTTATCATGAAGAACTTTGGACTTTATTTATCGTATGCGGATATGTTATGCACAGTCTGAGGATAAAATCTACTTTATGATTTACAGATTTAGGTTTGAGGTGGATGTAGATGGATTCATAAATTAAGTAAGGAATTGTGACTAGTATTGAGAATTAATCAAAATTAAAGGAATGATTTAGGGTTAGGGTGAGTTCAGTTGTTTCTAGGCGGTCTGGTTACGGATAGAGTTAGATAATTTGCGATGGGAGATCTGAGCATTGAAGGCAGTTTTTGGTTTTACCAATTTAGCAGGAATTACGATGATGAGAAGAGCACGGGATGAGAATATTAATGCGGTGTAGTAGATCATATTTTAAGTTGGTAAAAATGTTAAAAAGTTCATTATGGGACTTAAGCCAAGATGTAAGATGGAGATAATGGATAGTTAAGAGTATCTTTATGTTATCTTATAGTACGGCGATATGTGGGTCTGTACGAGGTTTGCCCGGAAAGTTCATACAAAAGTTGAACAAAAAATAATGGATCTGATGAAATGCTCTTAGGATAGCTCTCTCTTCTCATTGGTGATGATCTGCTGTGATCTGAAGTTAGAACATAGTAAAGTAATTCTTTAGCAGTCACGCGGTAGAGAGTAATGACGGAGAGAAAATTTACTTTATTTGCGCTTGCGCTACTTCAAACTCACTCGTACTTTTACTTACCGCCATTCCTCAAATTTCATGTTCGAGCTTGCTTATTCCCCCACCACTATTTAAAAAAAAAATGTTAATATTCATATTAAAGCTTCTCCATACTCACTTCATAAATCAAATTGTTTGTTTTCTTTCATGAAATGATAACTTTTTATTAGATATTTCTATGTAGTCTTCGGGTCAACATATGCTTTGTGTAGGTGACTGTCAATATTAGAATATTTAGCATCATCGGATGATAGATAATATTACCAGTAACTAATAGGAGCGAAATGAGGCAGTTAGAGCTCAATTCTGACCACAATTTTCTCCCAAAAATACTACAAGCTCGTCTATGAGGAACCTCTATCAGTACCTGTCCCTCTTCGAAGTTTGTTTATGGATAAATCAACAATCAGTTCTATCAATTTTAATCAGTTCATCTTGTTTTTGTACGCTAACTTTCTGTTGGAAAAACATTTGTGGACTTCGTCAGGGTGAGGAACATTGTTAACAGGTGCTTCATAGCTCCTTTGGATTCTAAAATCAGGTAGTTAGAGCAGAATGCTGATCACATTTTCTACGAAGAATACCATTAGGTCTTGAGACATTTTTCCCAGTTCCTGTCGACTTATCGAGGTGTGTTTATTGGTAAATATATCCAATCACAGACTTGATTTTATTTATTTTTATTAGATTGATATTTATTTTTTTAATAAGAGACGGAAGTTGGTCGTCTTTAACACTGCAATATCTTTTGATAATCAACTCCAATCAACCCAAAATGTTAAATATTGCACCGAAATGATAGAAATTTAACGGAAGGCATTAGCTGTTTTCTGAAAAGTTAGACGAGCTACTGTATATGGATTGTAGCCCCACGTAATACCCTACGTGGGGCTACAATCCAAGTTTCTTGCTCTGGATATATTTTACTATCATATGATCAATCCTAAATAAGTGACCTTAGCAGTAGAGCTCCTCTAAATTCCTACTCTCCTAATACGAAAATAAAATTTTCAACGCAATTTATCACTTTCGTCGTGGAAATACTGCTCTATACAAATCGAAGATTATTACAACTATCAACATAACTGATTAAGGATCTGCTGACCACTATTGTCTGTTTCAAGAGCTATTATTCAGCTGTCATGTAACACGAGATGGATGTATGACCAGATATTGGTAGGAATCGTTGGGTGTGGTTTAGGATAGTTAGGAGTGATATGATATGGTTGGGGTTGGTTTGGAGTTGTATTGGGCGGTCACAGGTATCATGGGGTGTGGTTTAGAATGGTTAGGGGTGAACATGGACATGGCCAAACCTAAAAATAATAAAAAAAAATGCTCTAACCACCACTAACCATCTCCAACCATATCTGACCACCCAATCCCACTCCAAACCATCCCCAATCATATCTCAACACACCTAACCATCATAAACTACACAATCAGGAATCGTTGGGTGTGGTTTAGGATGGTTAGGGGAGATCTGATATGGTTGGGGATGATTAGGAGTTGTATTGGGCGGTCACAGAGATCTGAACACCCCTAAACATCCTAAACCAGACCCCACGATTCCTGTGACCGCCCAATAAACTCTTCTAAGGAATATGCCGTGGAAACGGAGTTGGCACAAGTGTATTGTGTTTTATGGATAGTATATTGAAAGGGACAATATTGAATCATTTTATTAAATGTGATTATTTTCTCTCACTTTAAATGAACTTCCCGGACGGACCTCCTATAAGAAAAAGTATAGAGGATATTTGTAAAGAGTTAGGAACGGAAGGGCAGTTGTTTTATAGTTATATGTAAGGTTCTGTGTGACGATAGACGGGAAGCTGTTTAAAAGAATAACAGATTGAATTGGACTGAAAAAACGATTGGAAGGAAGGATAGTGGTTTTGTTAATTCTGGGCTTAAGGTTTCTCATATGAGCCACATGACCATATGAGCGAATTGGGTATTTTTGTAATTACGCAAAAGTAGTAGTTCCTGTTTAAATAAACCATTGCGTTCATTGTACCGCGAATACCAAATTAAAAAAATGCGTTTAAAATTGAGGAGTCACCTTTCACTTTTGCCCTTGCATTAAACAAATAAAAAAATATAAAGAGATGACTAGTTACTAAGGCACTCTTAATTACGACGGATTCTCTTAATTTTTGAAAATTTATAGTTTTTATTATTAATTCGTACAGGTTCAGTACCCTGATACCTTGGTGCTTTGACTTGTCTTAAGATGTACGATAGATATTTTGTTGATGGCCTTATTTTGAGATACTAATGTCGGTGAAGAGGGGTGGAAATCACCGATAACTATCGATGGGCTTAGCCCGCTATATAGCCCATTAGTCGGGGCTTCGACGGTCCGTCCAATAGGAGTGCTCAAGATGCCCTCCTAAGATATAGGAGGGTGTTTCCGCTCTGCTAAACCCCTGATCACTTCTTGCTACTTATATACTTCCTTGGTTATAACAGTTACCGCTTATAGTTACAGTTATAACGCCATTCGCATGATTTATCCTACGTACTTCTAGTAACATTTCCACTTCCATCAGCCAGATTGAAAAGAATTGTTTTTATTTTTATTATTTGTTTCTATTCAGGCAAAAAGCGCTGTCAGGGAAATAGCAGTGTGATTATTTCGACGTTAATTGGAAATCTTCGTGAGCATCTCGCAGTTAATCTTCAACACTAAGTCCTTCGGATCTCTATATTGTATTTGAGACAGAACCATTTTCTTAGCGCCAGAAAATCAGGAATGAAAAAAAAAAAAATTACTCTACTAAATTTATTAAGTTGCATGATATAAAAATGAGAATAGGGATGGCACAGGGGGATACCACAGGTTCTTAAACTAATGTAATCCCCTCTTGAATATCATCATTTTTGTGGACCCCATCCTTACCCTAGGCATTTAAATTTTTACTAATTATTGCTTAATTATGTTAATAAATAGTAAAATGGTGTGAATGATGTATTTAATCGTTATTACTATTGTTCTTTATTGAGACAGCATGTAATATTATTCAATAAAAAAATAAATTATAACAATAAAATAAAGTTAAGTTACAACAAATACAAAACATCTAAACCATGTAGGATCTTTATTAAATGAGTCATTTGAATACGAGTGAAAAGTGGGGGATGTAAAGTTAATGCCAAAATAGTTTCGCGGGGCCTCAGAGGAGAGATCGAAAAGTACTACCACTCTTTTCTCCCGAATCATTGATCGCTCACTCATTAACAAGAGCTAAGTATTTTAATCCGGTTTTCAGCAGACGCAAATTTCTCACCTCTAACGTTAATCTTGTAAAGAGATCGTTATTACGGTCAAGTTTGAAAAAATGGGATTATTAATAATTAAATTCACAAAAAATTTAGATTGTTCGATTCTTCATTATTTTGTAAACATTAAAATTGTTTTCATGAACATACTGAAATGTCTTGTTTTAGAAAAAACTTACCTAAATCGTAAGTTCTTTAATGAAAGTTATGAATTATGAAGAAGTTTTAACAATGTAAATAACTTACAATTATTTAAACATCTTAGTTTGCGCGGTGAATTCGGGGGGAAAAAAATAAAATAAAAATGATGTGAAGTATTTATCATATTAAAAATGGTATATATCATATCGACTTAAAACGGTGCTTTTCCGTTTTATATCACAGAGAAGAAATAGAGTATAAAAATATTTTTAATGATATTTACATAAATAAATATATACCTGCACACACGAATAAAGATATATACGTAAATAAATTGGTATTATATAATAAATTATTTTATTATTAGTGTTTTAACTAGCTTTTATTAAAAATGTTCTTTACATATACTTCCTTTTCTTGGAATCAGTATTCAATTTTTTTAGGTGTCCAAGCAATCCAGTTTCTACTGCATAATAAAGAGGAGGTAATTAATTATTATTATTAAGATTATTATAGAGTATTTGTGTAAGTGATGTAATGATTTGTTTATTAAATAATGTAGGCAATTTAAAAATGATTTGGGCTAAAAATGAAGATGGGGCTGCGATCTAGAATCGTCAATAGCAAATAAGTTATTATTATTATGTTTTTTGGTGACTTGTATCATATTGGCTAGGCTACCATCTTTATTTCTAATCCTTTCTTTCAGAAATAGGAATTGCGACATTCGGAATGTTGGTGGAAGCCTTTGACAAGGAAAAGTGGAACTACGTTAGGCTAGATCTGATTGAATTTCTTTCATCCTTTGAGCTCTTTACATCCATGTAAGGTAATAAACAAAACACGTTTATTTTTCATGCCCTTTCATAGTATAGTGTGGTTACTATGGTAACAATAGTTATGTATGTATCTATTGGCATAAACATACCCTCACTAACGGATTTAAGGGTGTGTCTGTTGGCCCGAAGCAAACCCCAAAACAATTTTTTTTTTTTCATTGATCCATTTTTATTTCTATGAATGGTCTGAGCTAATAAATTAAACAACTGCTCTATATTCTCTTTTTAAACCATAAGACTTTACAAAAATAGCTTTGTTAATGTAGGACTTCAATTAAATTTTATTTCTTGTGTTTTACATGCAAGGTAAACTATTTGGGATAATTTTTCATCAAATGCTTCGCCTTTCTCACACGTCGACGCACGGTAAAGGTATTCACATTATTGTAATTAAAATGTCTTTTGTAAATGTCAACTTTTTCTTCACAGTATCTTGCTTAAAATGATATCAATTTTGATAGCACAAAAAACAAAAAATACAATTGAGGGAGTAAATGCTCATAACGAAAGATTTTTTTTCTGGATAGATATGTCTAAGTATTTAAATATTTTATCTTTAGTTAGGTAAAATATTGTAGTACGCAATAAATCACTTAATAAATCTTAAGCAATAATAGACCTCCTTTAAATGCCTTTTATTTCTAGACTACATTCTTTTTTCAGCCTTTTAACCTTTCGGGATTGTAGCTCCATTATTATTATTCATTTAATAGTTCTGTTAATTTTTAACCAATATAAACATTTATACTATCACTTAAGTTAAGAGAAACATTCTCAGAAGGCCTGCACATGTACATTGTGTGCCTTTAAAATTGTTATGGTTGCTAAAACACTTTTATCTTAATCCTTGTGTTTTATCATTAATAGAATTGTTTCTGTTGTGTACAGTATTTTATATGACATGATAGTTTTTCAATTGATTCAGAAGCAGATTCCATTAATACATTTGGCAAGATCTAATTTCTGTGCCCAATAATACACTAGCCCCAAATAAACACTCCTACGCCTGGCTTTGACGAACAATCAGGGCAAGTGCTCGTGGTGGTTGAAGTGGGCAACGAATAAATGGGGTCTGGTTTTCTATTCACTAGGTGTCTTGGGCAATCCTTCCTTCACTTCTATATGTATATACTTAAGTTTCACAGAGTCTATCATCTTAAAATATTTTTTGTTATGAAGTCTAACAGCTTAAAAATAAATAAAAAAAATGCACATCCATAGTTTGAAGGCTTAAGCATCGAGAGGTTTTATTGTTCATTGTTTCCTCATAAAAAATCTTAGTAGTTTTAGCTTATGTTCTTTTGGTCAGTCAATCATATGATTAAATACAAATTATCATTACCAATAATAAAACTAAATATCTGATTTGGAAATCTGTCCTAACTGCTTGGATCACTTTTGCAATACATATAATATGTTAAAATCTTACCAATACCATTGAAAACCGACAATTCAAAAATCGTGGAGTGAACCTTTTTTGCCTAACTATGGCCAAATATCAATATACATTTTGATGTAAGTTTATTATGACCTTTAAGTAAAGGGTTTTCGGCTCTTCAATTCCAACCAAAATCTATTATATTATTTAGATTGATATAAAAGTCTTATGTACCAAATTTGAGATGTTTTTATATAATTTTTGATGAAAGTCTAACATGACCTTCAAGTAAAATACTATTTCCGGTTGTACTAGTACTATTAGTAGTGGTAGTACTATTTGCCAATTTTAACCAAAATTTATTATGTTATTCATATTAATATTTAAGTCTTATATCATATATTAAATTTGAAATGTTTTACATTATATTTTAATATAATTTTTAATGAAAATCAATAATGACCTTCAAGTAAAGTACTACTTTCGGTGACCAAAAAGGGAGGTTCACAACTAGATTTTACAATAATCTTAAATACAAAATTTTAACTTTCTTCGGCTAACCGTTTTTGACTTATGCGAGATACGTACGAACGAACATACTTACAGATGGATTCAGGGATGATCACAATGGATATTTCCGTTGAAATCTGAAAACCGAAAATTTTCGCGATTATAGTACTTTCTTTACTGCGTACAAGGAAGTAAAAATGGAAAAAATAAGATTTCCAGAAATTTGATGTTACGCATACCTGTATAATATCTCACTGCTGCTAGAAAAGCAATTTTCTAGAATTTTGTAATCTTATGTACACCAATTATTTCAGCTAACGATTTGGCCCGCGTCTGCTTCCACACCTCCCGTGTCCAGCGGTTTTCCAGGAGCTGGTCTTGTACCTCCAAGGTTGAATTGAGCGGGGCAAAAAGCAGTTTTCCACCCGTACACAAAATCTTTGTAGTAAGGGCAGTTTTATACGGTGACTAACTGAGGGAAATCGTTCTCTCTTAGGTCGTAGTGTCCGGTTCTCTCGACAATGTTGCCCTTAGATAATTTATTTTATATAAAATATTTATATATTTTCTTCCCACCTTAGCATATGTGGTTAGAGTGGCAGGAGAAGTTTAAAGTTAAAGTCATTCTTGATATTATAATAACCATGAATTATTTGTTCTTATTATACTTCTAATATTATATTTTACTTCTATTGGATTTGTACAAATGAAATTTCAGTTCCTTAAGAATGAGGCATATGAAAGAAAAATAAACTTTGACGGTATTATTTATGTTAAAAATAACTTTCATTAGCTTCGATACATCCCTCCCAACGCCCAAAAAGGGTTTTATCTCTCGTTCTAAGAAACATTTTGGCTTTGCATAAATAAAATCGAAAAATGAAAATTTTACTCTGTTTTCCTTTAGGAATATTTGGCTTTTTAAAAATGTGGATAGCGCTCTGAAAAAGTTATTGTCAGTTGAAGACGTGTCAGGTGAATAAGATGGGTGTGGTTGAATTTTTGGTCGATCAAGTAATGTAAAATGTTTGTCAAGCAACTTTTTAAAAAAAATCGTGATCTGAAAATTGAAGTTTTACCACATCCACCATGTTCGCCTGGCTACACACCGCCTGACAACAATTTTTTCTCTGCGCCTGACGTATTAAAAAAAAAAAAATATTCCAAGATGAAAACGAGATAAAATTTTCATTTCTCGATTTACTGATTTAAAGCTAAAAAGGTTTTTTCGAACGATGGATAAATCCTTGTTTGGCGTTGGGTGATATGTACTGAAGCTAACGGAAGTTATTTTGAATAAGAATAACATTGTTAAAGTTTGTTTTTCTTTCATTTCCTTCATATCCTTGGAACTGATATTTCATATGCTCTAACCCAATACTACCATTGGTTCTAAGAACATCTTTTGTCGTGATATAACATTTCCAAGTCAAATGCACCCCTTTCCGAAACATTGCAGCCCTTTCCATCTCAAATGTAATCCATTCTAGTTCAGTTGGGGAGTTTTCCATCAAAAGTTAATGTACCGACTTCCCAAAATATCAGATTTTTTTGACTAATTAAAATTCTCCATCTAAAAAATATTCAGTTTATTTCGAAACCTAAGATTCTAAGAATGCAGTAGATGCACCCTGATTCATAAGAAATAGTCAACTACACTGTGTGCTACAAGTTGAAACAATTAATTAAAAAACGCTTTATCAAATACCATTTCCAGTTACCAGTTAAAGGTGCTATACAACATAGGAATTCCAATATCATCCCGTAGACTAATGCATGCCCAGACTAATGCAAGATATTCTGTTGTGAAGTTTATTATTATTTTCTCTCTCTCTCTCTCTCTCTCTCTCTCTCTCTCTCTCTATATATATATATATATATATATATATATATATATATATATATATATATATATATATCATTTATATTATTTATTTGTGTTAGTATTAATATTATTAAATGTTTATATTCTTTGTATTTTTTGAAAAATTAGTTTATTTGCTTTTAATTATATATATAATCTATAAACAATGAGAACATTCCAAAACACAAACTGAACAAATTGACGCCTGAATAGGCGAAACGTTGACTTAGTTAGTCGGTTGTCGGCATTTTAGAGTCTTGAGGCTTTGTGTTTTGGAATCTTCCAATTGTATATAGTAATTAATTTAAGTCTTTTGTTTTTGCTCTTTTATATTTATATATATATATACAATTTTTTTTCTCTCATATTTTATTTATTTATTAATTTATATTATACAAATTCCTACAACTTTACGGAAGTTTTCATTACTAAATTAAATAGTATTGTTATTTTTGTTAACAAACACACTTCCCTTAAATTATCTTTATTAATTTTCTACATTGATTTTTTTTCGCCCACATAAAACCAACGTTTCGAAATACTCTTCCATCTTCTGGGTTTTCCTTTCTTCTAAAATTCAACAATACTACATCAACACTATAAATATTTTTCGATTATTAATCTAATTTAATATAATATTTAAAAAAAAAAAATATTTAACCTTAACTGTGGTATTTTTCTATTATAAAATAATTTGCAGTACTTTCTTAAGATCCGTTTTTTCCATAATATATTATTTTGTCTGCTGTGTCCACGATTAAAATTTTTTAAAACATTATTGCAGTAGAGAGTATCTGCTAAGACTATATCGATGTCACACTGACCTACATTAGAATTAAACTTTGTACTAATCCATTCATCTGTTTGCTATTTGTCTATTGTTCAACATATTTACCTAGCTCTATTAGTTATTTTCTTCCTTTTTTTATTAAAAATCTAATATTTTATATGCCTGACTATTATATTGCTATTTATTATTTATGAAATAATTATTACTGTAATTTAATATTTAGTTTATTAATTATATCAGCATAGTGACTCTTTAAATTTACTACATCCCACTTGAAATTCACTGTATTATTTATATTTATTGTTTGTGGTGGGTGAAAAAAAATTAATGTAGAAAATTAATTAAGATAATTTAAGGGAAGTGTGTTTTTTCACAAAAATAACAATATGTGCATAACGAGATGTGAAAAAAAAAAATCTGTATAATTACCGATTAAATATCTAATAAGCCCATAACTCGGTCATTTATAAAGATAGAGTGAAAATGTAAGGTGTTTTGGAATCAGCATAACGAGACATGCAAAAAAAAAAAAACAATTAAAAACAAAAAATCTGTATAATTTCCGATTAAATATCTGATAAGCCCATAACTCGGCCATTTATAAAGATAGAAGAAAATGTAAGGTGTTTTGGAATCAGCATAACGAGACATGCAAAAAAAAAAAAATAAATAATTGACAAACAAAAAATCTGTATAATTACCGATTAAATATCTGATAAGCCCATATCTCGGTCATTTATAAAGATATAGTGAAAATGTAAGGTGTTTTGGAATCAGCATAACGAGACATGCAAAAAAAAAAAAAACAATTAAAAACAAAAAATCCGTATAATTTCCGATTAAATATCTGATAAGCCCATAACTCGGCCATTTATAAAGATAGAGAGAAAATGTAAGGTGTTTTGGAATCAGCATAACGAGACATGCAAAAAAAAAAAAAAATAATTGACAAACAAAAAATCTGTATAATTACCGATTAAATATCTGATAAGCCCATAATTCGGTCATTTATAAAGATAGAGAAAAAATGTAAGGTGTTTTGGAATCAGCATAACGAGACATGCAAAAAAAAAAAAAAAAAATTGACAAACAAAAAATCTGTATAATTACCGATTAAATATCTGATAAGCCCATAACTCGGTCATTTATAAAGATAGAGAGAAAATGTAAGGTGTTTTGGAATCAGCATAACGAGACATGCAAAAAAAAAAAAATAAATAATTGACAAACAAAAAATCTGTATAATTACCGATTAAATATCTGATAAGCCCATAACTCGGTCATTTATAAAGATAGAGAGAAAATGTAAGGTGTTTTGGAATCAGCATAACGAGACATGCAAAAAAAAAAAAAAATAATTGACAAACAAAAAATCTGTATAATTACGGATTAAATATCTGATAAGCCCATAACTCGGTCATTTATAAAGATAGAGAGAAAATGTAAGGTGTTTTGGAATCAGCATAACGAGACATGCAAAAAAAAAAAAATAATTGACAAACAAAAAATCTGTATAATTACCGATTAAATATCTGATAAGCCCATAACTCGGTCATTTATAAAGATAGAGAGAAAATGTAAGGTGTTTTGGAATCAGCATAACGAGACATGCAAAAAAAAAAAAAAAAATAATTGACAAACAAAAAATTGTATAATTACGGATTAAATATCTGATAAGCCCATAACTCGGTCATTTATAAAGATAGAGAGAAAATGTAAGGTGTTTTGGAATCAGCATAACGAGACATGCAAAAAAAAAAAAAAAATAATTGACAAACAAAAAATCTGTATAATTACCGGTTAAATATCTGATAAGCCCATAACTCGGTCATTTATAAAGATAGAGAGAAAATGTAAGGTGTTTTGGAATCAGCATAACGAGACATGCAAAAAAAAAAAAAAAATAATTGACAAACAAAAAATCCGTATAATTACCGATTAAATATCTGATAAGGCCATAACTCGGTCATTTATAAAGATAGAGAGAAAATGTAAGGTGTTTTGGAATCAGCATAACGAGACATGCAAAAAAAAAAAAAAAAATAATTGACAAACAAAAAATCTGTATAATTACCGATTAAATATCTGATAAGTCCATAACTCGGTCATTTATAAAGATATAGTGAAAATGTAAGGTGTTTTGGAATCAGCATAACGAGAAATGCAAAAAAAAAAAAATAATTGACAAACAAAAAATCTGTATAATTACCGATTAAATATCTGATAAGCTTATAACTCGGTCATTTATAAAGATAGAAGAAAATGTAAGGTGTTTTGGAATCAGCATGACGAGACATGCAAAAAAAAAAAAAAAAAATAATTGACAAACAAAAAATCTGTATAATTACCGATTAAATATCTGATAAGCCCATAACTCGGTCATTTATAAAGATAGAAGAAAATGTAAGGTGTTTTGGAATCAGCATAACGAGACATGCAAAAAAAAAAAAAAAAATAATTGACAAACAAAAAATCTGTATAATTACCGATTAAATATCTGATAAGCCCATATCTCGGTCATTTATAAAGATATAGTGAAAATGTAAGGTGTTTTGGAATCAGCATAACGAGACATGCAAAAAAAAAAAAAAAAAACAATTAAAAACAAAAAATCCGTATAATTTCCGATAAATATCTGATAAGCCCATAACTCGGCCATTTATAAAGATAAAGAGAAAATGTAAGGTGTTTTGGAATCAGCATAACGAGAAATGCAAAAAAAAAAAAAAAAAAATTGACAAACAAAAAATCTGTATAATTACCGATTAAATATCTGATAAGCCCATAACTCGGTCATTTATAAAGATAGAGAGAAAATGTAAGGTGTTTTGGAATCAGCATAACGAGACATGCAAAAAAAAAAAAAAAATAATTGACAAACAAAAAATCTGTATAATTACCGATTAAATATCTGATAAGCCCATAACTCGGTCATTTATAAAGATAGAGAGAAAATGTAAGGTGTTTTGGAATCAGCATAACGAGACATGCAAAAAAAAAAAAAATAATTGACAAACAAAAAATTGTATAATTACGGATTAAATATCTGATAAGCCCATAACTCGGTCATTTATAAAGATAGAGAAAAAATGTAAGGTGTTTTGGAATCAGCATAACGAGACATGCAAAAAAAAAAAAAATAATAATTGACAAACAAAAAATCCGTATAATTACCGATTAAATATCTGATAAGCCCATAACTCGGTCATTTATAAAGATAGAGAGAAAATGTAAGGTGTTTTGGAATCAGCATAACGAGACATGCAAAAAAAAAAGAAAAAATAATTGACAAACAAAAAATCTGTATAATTACCGATTAAATATCTGATAAGTCCATAACTCGGTCATTTATAAAGATATAGTGAAAATGTAAGGTGTTTTGGAATCAGCATAACGAGAAATGCAAAAAAAAAAAAAATAATTGACAAACAAAAAATCTGTATAATTACCGATTAAATATCTGATAAGCTTATAACTCGGTCATTTATAAAGATAGAAGAAAATGTAAGGTGTTTTGGAATCAGCATAACTAGACATGCAAAAAAAAAAAAAAAATAATTGACAAACAAAAAATTGTATAATTACGGATTAAATATCTGATAAGCCCATAACTCGGTCATTTATAAAGATAGAGAGAAAATGTAAGGTGTTTTGGAATCAGCATAACGAGACATGCAAAAAAAAAAAAAAAAAATAATTGACAAACAAAAAATCTGTATAATTACCGGTTAAATATCTGATAAGCCCATAACTCGGTCATTTATAAAGATAGAGAGAAAATGTAAGGTGTTTTGGAATCAGCATAACGAGACATGCAAAAAAAAAAAAAAATAATTGACAAACAAAAAATCCGTATAATTACCGATTAAATATCTGATAAGCCCATAACTCGGTCATTTATAAAGATAGAGAGAAAATGTAAGGTGTTTTGGAATCAGCATAACGAGACATGCAAAAAAAAAAAAAAAAAAAATTGACAAACAAAAAATCTGTATAATTACCGATTAAATATCTGATAAGTCCATAACTCGGTCATTTATAAAGATATAGTGAAAATGTAAGGTGTTTTGGAATCAGCATAACGAGAAATGCAAAAAAAAAAAAAAATAATTGACAAACAAAAAATCTGTATAATTACCGATTAAATATCTGATAAGCTTATAACTCGGTCATTTATAAAGATAGAAGAAAATGTAAGGTGTTTTGGAATCAGCATAACGAGACATGCAAAAAAAAAAAAAATAAATAATTGACAAACAAAAAATCTGTATAATTACCGATTAAATATCTGATAAGCCCATAACTCGGTCATTTATAAAGATAGAAGAAAATGTAAGGTGTTTTGGAATCAGCATAACGAGACATGCAAAAAAAAAAAAAAAAATAATTGACAAACAAAAAATCTGTATAATTACCGATTAAATATCTGATAAGCCCATATCTCGGTCATTTATAAAGATATAGTGAAAATGTAAGGTGTTTTGGAATCAGCATAACGAGACATGCAAAAAAAAAAAAAAAAACAATTAAAAACAAAAAATCCGTATAATTTCCGATTAAATATCTGATAAGCCCATAACTCGGCCATTTATAAAGATAAAGAGAAAATGTAAGGTGTTTTGGAATCAGCATAACGAGACATGCAAAAAAAAAAAAAAAAAATAATTGACAAACCAAAAATCTGTATAATTACCGATTAAATATCTGATAAGCCCATAACTCGGTCATTTATAAAGATAGAGAGAAAATGTAAGGTGTTTTGGAATCAGCATAACGAGACATGCAAAAAAAAAAAAAAATAATTGACAAACAAAAAATTGTATAATTACGGATTAAATATCTGATAAGCCCATAACTCGGTCATTTATAAAGATAGAGAAAAAATGTAAGGTGTTTTGGAATCAGCATAACGAGACATGCAAAAAAAAAAAAAAAAAATAATTGACAAACAAAAAATCTGTATAATTACCGATTAAATATCTGATAAGCCCATAACTCGGTCATTTATAAAGATAGAAGAAAATGTAAGGTGTTTTGGAATCAGCATAACGAGACATGCAAAAAAAAAAAAAAAAATAATTGACAAACAAAAAATCTGTATAATTACCGATTAAATATCTGATAAGCCCATAACTCGGTCATTTATAAAGATAGAAGAAAATGTAAGGTGTTTTGGAATCAGCATAACGAGACATGCAAAAAAAAAAAAAAAAATAATTGACAAACAAAAAATCTGTATAATTACCGATTAAATATCTGATAAGCCCATATCTCGGTCATTTATAAAGATATAGTGAAAATGTAAGGTGTTTTGGAATCAGCATAACGAGACATGCAAAAAAAAAAAAAAAAACAATTAAAAACAAAAAATCCGTATAATTTCCGATAAATATCTGATAAGCCCATAACTCGGCCATTTATAAAGATAAAGAGAAAATGTAAGGTGTTTTGGAATCAGCATAACGAGAAATGCAAAAAAAAAAAAAAAAAAAATTGACAAACAAAAAATCTGTATAATTACCGATTAAATATCTGATAAGCCCATAACTCGGTCATTTATAAAGATAGAGAGAAAATGTAAGGTGTTTTGGAATCAGCATAACGAGACATGCAAAAAAAAAAAAAAAATAATTGACAAACAAAAAATCTGTATAATTACCGATTAAATATCTGATAAGCCCATAACTCGGTCATTTATAAAGATAGAGAGAAAATGTAAGGTGTTTTGGAATCAGCATAACGAGACATGCAAAAAAAAAAAAAAATAATTGACAAACAAAAAATTGTATAATTACGGATTAAATATCTGATAAGCCCATAACTCGGTCATTTATAAAGATAGAGAAAAAATGTAAGGTGTTTTGGAATCAGCATAACGAGACATGCAAAAAAAAAAAAAAAAATAATTGACAAACAAAAAATCCGTATAATTACCGATTAAATATCTGATAAGCCCATAACTCGGTCATTTATAAAGATAGAGAGAAAATGTAAGGTGTTTTGGAATCAGCATAACGAGACATGCAAAAAAAAAAGAAAAAATAATTGACAAACAAAAAATCTGTATAATTACCGATTAAATATCTGATAAGTCCATAACTCGGTCATTTATAAAGATATAGTGAAAATGTAAGGTGTTTTGGAATCAGCATAACGAGAAATGCAAAAAAAAAAAAAATAATTGACAAACAAAAAATCTGTATAATTACCGATTAAATATCTGATAAGCTTATAACTCGGTCATTTATAAAGATAGAAGAAAATGTAAGGTGTTTTGGAATCAGCATAACTAGACATGCAAAAAAAAAAAAAAAATAATTGACAAACAAAAAATTGTATAATTACGGATTAAATATCTGATAAGCCCATAACTCGGTCATTTATAAAGATAGAGAGAAAATGTAAGGTGTTTTGGAATCAGCATAACGAGACATGCAAAAAAAAAAAAAAAAATAATTGACAAACAAAAAATCTGTATAATTACCGGTTAAATATCTGATAAGCCCATAACTCGGTCATTTATAAAGATAGAGAGAAAATGTAAGGTGTTTTGGAATCAGCATAACGAGACATGCAAAAAAAAAAAAAAATAATTGACAAACAAAAAATCCGTATAATTACCGATTAAATATCTGATAAGCCCATAACTCGGTCATTTATAAAGATAGAGAGAAAATGTAAGGTGTTTTGGAATCAGCATAACGAGACATGCAAAAAAAAAAAAAAAAAAAATTGACAAACAAAAAATCTGTATAATTACCGATTAAATATCTGATAAGTCCATAACTCGGTCATTTATAAAGATATAGTGAAAATGTAAGGTGTTTTGGAATCAGCATAACGAGAAATGCAAAAAAAAAAAAAAATAATTGACAAACAAAAAATCTGTATAATTACCGATTAAATATCTGATAAGCTTATAACTCGGTCATTTATAAAGATAGAAGAAAATGTAAGGTGTTTTGGAATCAGCATAACGAGACATGCAAAAAAAAAAAAAATAAATAATTGACAAACAAAAAATCTGTATAATTACCGATTAAATATCTGATAAGCCCATAACTCGGTCATTTATAAAGATAGAAGAAAATGTAAGGTGTTTTGGAATCAGCATAACGAGACATGCAAAAAAAAAAAAAAAAATAATTGACAAACAAAAAATCTGTATAATTACCGATTAAATATCTGATAAGCCCATATCTCGGTCATTTATAAAGATATAGTGAAAATGTAAGGTGTTTTGGAATCAGCATAACGAGACATGCAAAAAAAAAAAAAAAAACAATTAAAAACAAAAAATCCGTATAATTTCCGATTAAATATCTGATAAGCCCATAACTCGGCCATTTATAAAGATAAAGAGAAAATGTAAGGTGTTTTGGAATCAGCATAACGAGACATGCAAAAAAAAAAAAAAAAAATAATTGACAAACCAAAAATCTGTATAATTACCGATTAAATATCTGATAAGCCCATAACTCGGTCATTTATAAAGATAGAGAGAAAATGTAAGGTGTTTTGGAATCAGCATAACGAGACATGCAAAAAAAAAAAAAAATAATTGACAAACAAAAAATTGTATAATTACGGATTAAATATCTGATAAGCCCATAACTCGGTCATTTATAAAGATAGAGAAAAAATGTAAGGTGTTTTGGAATCAGCATAACGAGACATGCAAAAAAAAAAAAAAAAAATAATTGACAAACAAAAAATCTGTATAATTACCGATTAAATATCTGATAAGCCCATAACTCGGTCATTTATAAAGATAGAGAGAAAATGTAAGGTGTTTTGGAATCAGCATAACGAGACATGCAAAAAAAAAAAAAAATAATTGACAAACAAAAAATCCGTATAATTACCGATTAAATATCTGATAAGCCCATAACTCGGTCATTTATAAAGATAGAGAGAAAATGTAAGGTGTTTTGGAATCAGCATAACGAGACATGCAAAAAAAAAAAAAAAATAATTGACAAACAAAAAATCTGTATAATTACCGATTAAATATCTGATAAGCCCATAACTCGGTCATTTATAAAGATAGAGAGAAAATGTATGGTGTTTTGGAATCAGCATAACGAGACATGCAAAAAAAAAAAAAAAATAATTGACAAACAAAAAATCTGTATAATTACGGATTAAATATCTGATAAGCCCATAACTCGGTCATTTATAAAGATAGAGAGAAAATGTAAGGTGTTTTGGAATCAGCATAACGAGACATGCAAAAAAAAAAAAAAAAAAAATAATTGACAAACAAAAAATCTGTATAATTACCGATTAAATATCTGATAAGCCCATAACTCGGTCATTTATAAAGATAGAGAGAAAATGTAAGGTGTTTTGGAATCAGCATAACGAGACATGCAAAAAAAAAAAAAATAATTGACAAACAAAAAATTGTATAATTACGGATTAAATATCTGATTAGCCCATAACTCGGTCATTTATAAAGATAGAGAAAAAATGTAAGGTGTTTTGGAATCAGCATAACGAGACATGCAAAAAAAAAAAAAAAATAATTGACAAACAAAAAATCTGTATAATTACCGATTAAATATCTGATAAGCCCATAACTCGGTCATTTATAAAGATAGAGAGAAAATGTAAGGTGTTTTGGAATCAGCATAACGAGACATGCAAAAAAAAAAAAAAATAATTGACAAACAAAAAATCCGTATAATTACCGATTAAATATCTGATAAGCCCATAACTCGGTCATTTATAAAGATAGAGAGAAAATGTAAGGTGTTTTGGAATCAGCATAACGAGACATGCAAAAAAAAAAAAAAAATAATTGACAAACAAAAAATCTGTATAATTACCGATTAAATATCTGATAAGCCCATAACTCGGTCATTTATAAAGATAGAGAGAAAATGTAAGGTGTTTTGGAATCAGCATAACGAGACATGCAAAAAAAAAAATAAAATAATTGACAAACAAAAAATCTGTATAATTACGGATTAAATATCTGATAAGCCCATAACTCGGTCATTTATAAAGATAGAGAGAAAATGTAAGGTGTTTTGGAATCAGCATAACGAGACATGCAAAAAAAAAAAAAAATTAATTGACAAACAAAAAATCTGTATAATTACCGATTAAATATCTGATAAGCCCATAACTCGGTCATTTATAAAGATAGAGAGAAAATGTAAGGTGTTTTGGAATCAGCATAACGAGACATGCAAAAAAAAAAAAAAAATAATTGACAAACAAAAAATCCGTATAATTACCGATTAAATATCTGATAAGCCCATAACTCGGTCATATATAAAGATAGAGAGAAAATGTAAGGTGTTTTGGAATCAGCATAACGAGACATGCAAAAAAAAAAAAAAAATATAATTGACAAACAAAAAATCTGTATAATTACCGATTAAATATCTGATAAGTCCATAACTCGGTCATTTATAAAGATATAGTGAAAATGTAAGGTGTTTTGGAATCAGCATAACGAGAAATGCAAAAAAAAAAAAAATAATTGACAAACAAAAAATCTGTATAATTACCGATTAAATATCTGATAAGCTTATAACTCGGTCATTTATAAAGATAGAAGAAAATGTAAGGTGTTTTGGAATCAGCATAACGAGACATGCAAAAAAAAAAAAAATAAATAATTGACAAACAAAAAATCTGTATAATTACCGATTAAATATCTGGTAAGCCCATAACTCGGTCATTTATAAAGATAGAAGAAAATGTAAGGTGTTTTGGAATCAGCATAACGAGACATGCAAAAAAAAAAAAAATAATTGACAAACAAAAAATCTGTATAATTACCGATTAAATATCTGATAAGCCCATATCTCGGTCATTTATAAAGATATAGTGAAAATGTAAGGTGTTTTGGAATCAGCATAACGAGACATGCAAAAAAAAAAAAAAAAACAATTAAAAACAAAAAATCCGTATAATTTCCGATTAAATATCTGATAAGCCCATAACTCGGCCATTTATAAAGATAGAGAGAAAATGTAAGGTGTTTTGGAATCAGCATAACGAGAAATGCAAAAAAAAAATAAAAAAAATTGACAAACAAAAAATCTGTATAATTACCGATTAAATATCTGATAAGCCCATAACTTGGTCATTTATAAAGATAGAGAGAAAATGTAAGGTGTTTTGGAATCAGCATAACGAGACATGCAAAAAAAAAAAAAAAAATAATTGACAAACAAAAAATCTGTATAATTACCGATTAAATATCTGATAAGCCCATAACTCGGTCATTTATAAAGATAGAGAGAAAATGTAAGGTGTTTTGGAATCAGCATAACGAGACATGCAAAAAAAAAAAAAATAATTGACAAACAAAAAATTGTATAATTACGGATTAAATATCTGATAAGCCCATAACTCGGTCATTTATAAAGATAGAGAAAAAATGTAAGGTGTTTTGGAATCAGCATAACGAGACATGCAAAAAAAAAAAAAAAAAATAATTGACAAACAAAAAATCCGTATAATTACCGATTAAATATCTGATAAGCCCATAACTCGGTCATTTATAAAGATAGAGAGAAAATGTAAGGTGTTTTGGAATCAGCATAACGAGACATGCAAAAAAAAAAAAAAAATAATTGACAAACAAAAAATCTGTATAATTACCGATTAAATATCTGATAAGCCCATAACTCGGTCATTTATAAAGATAGAGAGAAAATGTAAGGTGTTTTGGAATCAGCATAACGAGACATAAAGATAGAGAGAAAATGTAAGGTGTTTTGGAATCAGCATAACGAGACATGCAAAAAAAAAAAATAATTGAAAAACAAAAAATCTGTATAATTACCGATTAAATATCTAATAAGCCCATAACTCGGTCATTAATAAACATAGAGGAGAAATGTAAGCTGTTTTAGAATCAGCATAACGAGATGTGAAAAAAAAAAAAAAATTGAAAAACAAAAAATCTGTATAATTACCGATTAAATATCTAATAAGCCCATAACTCGGTCATTTATAAAGATAGAGTGAAAATGTAAGGTGTTTTGGAATCAGCATAACGAGACATGCAAAAAAAAAAAAAAAAAAAATTTGAAAAACAAAAAATCTGTATAATTACCGATCAAATATCTAATAAGCCAATAACTCGGTCATTTATAAAGATAGAGAGAAAATGTAAAGTGTTTTGGAATCAGCATAACGAGACATGCAAAAAAAAAAATAATTGAAAAAGAAAAAGCACTGTTGGGTAAAGATTCGGAATATCAAATACAACGTTGACGAAATCCGGCAATGAATTATGTCTTAAAATAAAAGCGGATGTAAATAAATATTTGCTAAGTATTAACGGCTATTATATCGGTGAAATAACAGAGAATACGTTGAAAAGTTTAAGTATAAGGAGTTAAAAAAAAAAAAAAAATCAATGGGAAGGTAAATGCAAATTTTAAGGCGGGAAATACGTGTTATTTTTAAGTCGCAAAAATAATCCGTTTGCGCCTCTTATCTAGAAACCTGAAAATTACAGTTTACATGGCCATTTAAAATTTCTTTTCAAATGCAGAACGTAGCCACTTATTGTATGCAAATTAACATTTAACAAAAGAAGATAACTTCATTCAGTTCAGTCAATCAATAAATGAAATTTAACATATTGCGTTTTAAGGTAACCCTTATTATTTCATATAATTACTTATTTTTTGTCAAACATTATTATTTATTAATACACAAAATCTTGAATTTTCGATGAACAGAACTAAAATTATTGCACTGCACTTTGGTGTGACTATGAAGTTTGTATCGATCATGACTTTTGGACCGAGTCCAAGTTGCTGATGTAGGCACGAGGTATTTGGCGGTGTCAAATATGGCTGTTTCTCTAGGTACTTGAATAATAGGATTCTCAGAGCCGTATTAAATATGAGTAAGAGCAGGATATTTTATGGCTGTTTCCCTAGGTACTTGAATAACAGGATTCTCAGAGCCGTACTAAATATGAGTTAGAGTAGTGTAGAATATTTTATAGAAATTGTATAGTATTTGTGAATAATAATAATAAATACTGGAAAAATAATTGAATGATTGCCTTATCATTGAAATTTCCTTTATTTAGTGCCTCTCCTCTCATTTATGCCGTATTATATCGTCCTCTCTTCGTTCCATTTGATCCATCTTTTAAATCAGCCCTATCCAACTTCGTTCCCCTCTACTCCAAAATAATCATCTCAGGTGACCTGAACACTAATTTCCTTTCCGATTCCAATGATAAGACCCATCTCGAAAAGCTATTTTTCTCTCCACCTTTCCATCGCTTCTTTCTCTCTCACTCACCACACCTGCAGATCCGACACTTGGTTGGGCACGTACATTCTTGACTTTGCACAAAATCTCCTTCCCTCTTCTCAATTGCTTGTTTCGTTTCTATTTTCTCATGACCTAATCCAAAGTTCATACTATATAATATCTCCGGTCCTACCTACAACCATTACTTTCCGCAACCAGGATGCCTTCACGCGTGAAAATATCCTTCCTGATCTTGAAACTCTAGATTGGAATGGAGTATATTTCTATTCCTCTATTGATGGATATTCTTACTTCCGATCTTATCGACATCCTCAATACCCATGCCCTCCTTCGTCGTCGCTTTAGACGTCCTTGGCTGGAAGACGGTTACCAAGTGTTGAGGGTACTCCGCAACATGACAAACAAGGATTCAGCGTGCCAAATATACCTAGTTTCATGATGTTCATGTCGCCATTGGTGATAAACATTAACCGTCCTTGTACTCCTTGACTTCTCCAAAGCCTTTGACTCCATAAACCGTTCCATCCTTTTTTCCAAACTTATATCATTATCCTTCTCCAACAGTTCGATCTGTTGGTTTCAATCTTTCTTCTCTCAACGTACTCAAGCAGTTACCGTCCCTAACCAACCTTTATCTCCTTATTTTATTCTTTCCTCAGGAGTGACCAAGATTTGGAGTATATCTCCTATTCTCTTCTGCTCCTACATTAATGGCCTTCATAAATCGATCATTGATTGTTCCCATCACCTTTATACCGATGATTCCCCACATCCATTTATCCTTTGCTCCTTTCGAATTATCCATAGCGTCTGTAAAATGCTTGTAGCGGTTGCAAATTAAGAAAACCTTTATCGAATCAGCGCATGGGCAAACTTAAATAAATTAAGGTTACACGCTGCAAAAACTCAGGCTATTGTCATTGGTTCCAAACCCCTTCTCAACTCCAGTACCAACTTTCCTTAGCTCTACCTAAATGACCATCCCATCACTTTCTGCTTCTCCGTTAAAAACTTAGGCACTGACCGACGGCCAATTTCTACCGTCAAATTATTTCATCGTTTCTTCCTTTTACTCAGATCTAGTCTTAGATTCCTTGCATCCTCTACCATCTTCCCTCATTCTGATCACGGCTGCCTGGTGTACAGTGGCCTCTCGGGGACAGACCTAAAAGAATAATTAACAGGTTTAAAGATTTGTAATGGGACCCCGAGAAGTTCCCGTGGTTCCCACCATTATGCTGAGTAAGGGTTGTTCTCCCCTTCCTATTGTAGGAAATATTTCCTTGGCACGTTCCTTTACAAAATGATCAACAATAATCGCCCTTCCTTTGCCAACAATCTCCTCCAAATTAGATCAGCTTACCTCACTTACCACCAGATCTCGACCTTCTGACCTTTTCACAGATCTGCCTTATTTCTACAATCGTTTATTGTCCATTCCACCACTTTCTGGGATTCTCTCCCTCTTAATGCCTTCTCCTCATGCACATTTAAAACCCTTCCATTCCAGTTCCTCTTCACAGTCCGTTCAGACGCTGTCTAACGATGTATCATGAAATAAGGATTTGGTTCCATTAATAACATTTCTGTGAATATGGTTATATTTTTCATTTCACTATTCTAACACATTGTTTTTTTTCTCTACGTATACTAGAAGATTTGTTTCTTTTTTGTTCTTTCTATTTTTTCATCAACGTGTTATTTTCTTTACAAAACTATGACGTACTCTTTAAAAAATATTTTTATATAACAGTTGATTTTTTCTCTCTCTTTATTTTCTATGGCTACCTTTTTCTTTTCTTTTTTTTCTTATTAGATGATTTTTTTTCCTATCCGTTCCATCTTTGTATAGAATATATTCGTATATTATTTTATCCTATTATAGAATTTATACCACCATCTTTCATTTGTTCTTAGGTATATATATGTATTTTTTTTTATAACTATGTATATATTTGATGTGTTTTTTATTTCTTATCCAATAGGTCTTTTGGCCAGATATAATATATTTTACTTTAGACATATTTGTTATTCTAAAGGGACTTTGTCCCAGGATAAAGTTGTTTTTCTATTTCTATATATTTTTCTATTTTATATATATGTCTATATATATTCTATTTATTTAAGAAGTGTATAATATATATATATATATATATATATATATATATATATATATATATATATATATATATATATAGGTAATAAGGTAATAAAATATATACATAGAAAGGTAATATCTATCTCAATTCAATAATATGGAATAGGAATATCATCTCTAGATAAGGTAGACCAAGAAAAAATGTTCTTTTTTTGTAAAATGTACTTTACGTCAGTTACTATTTAATACATTTAATTTTATAGAATATTTATAGAAATTTCCATTTTTTTTTCTAATTGAATGTATTTGTTTATTTTTTGGGCGTTTAAGTGTGCGTACTTAAAATTTTAACTTTTTAAAAATTTATGATTAGAAATAAAGCATTTCTCTCTCTACTACAGTTGAAAGTTATATACTATTCTGTTCTATAGTATGATTAGATAGTGAGTGATATATAAAATATGTTTGGGAGCAACATCTTGTGGAATTGTACATGACCAGGACTTACAAGAGAAGGTTAATTAATTCTCGATTGTAACTAAGAGATAGCATAACGGACGGATGTCCTTTGTTGGTATGACAATAGACTGTTGCCTTGCAATTGAACAATTATCAAAGCATCCTACGCCCTTCACTTCATCTTGTGCAGTATTAAATTTTCTTTTTAATAATAAAATTAATAAATTCCTTGCCAAATTCCAACTAATTCATATTTCTTTAATGAAACTGCTTTCATCAAAGACAGTTTGTCGTTTAATTCAAACAGTTTTAAATTTAAATTACTTTAAACAGTTTAATTTTTAATTCTTAGTAAAAAGTAATTAATTTATTATCAAGAAAGAACACTCCTTGGATAAACATGGTTGGAAAAAAAATAAAAAAAGAAAAAAAAATAAGAAAGATATTTAAGGAAAATCACTTAAGTTGAAAATATCTGGTGGGCCCACTCACACGACCGACTTTTCTTACCGCTTGGAATGCTAAGTCTAATACAAAACTTTTTTTTGCTCTGTAGACCGTTTAATCATCTTTTATTTTTAGGGGAAATGTATAGTTTTCAAGTTATTCAAAAAACAAAAAAAAAAAAAAAGCTAAGGGGTTTGCATAGGAACATGTACTGATATTTAAAAACGTACGTGCAAATTCAGATACAACACCTCTTTGCTAATAATCGTCTAATTTCTTTTTTGTTTTTTAGTGAATTTTATTAGTTACCTTTCAATTTGGTACATAGAAATCGGAGGACAAAACTCTACAAAAAACTAACGAAAGCGCTCCACCCGTTCAGGAGATAACCGCGGCACAGATACAAAGACAAACCCAAGGCCGAAAATTTGACCCGATTACAATTTCTTCCTTACCTAGATGGCAAGGAATGTAACAAATAGTTCAATTTGCAGTGTATTTGCTTATAACAGTCCGACTTCGACGATTTTTTTTTTTTTTTTATTGGTAGAAAATTTCATTACCTTTCAGATGTTTACGTATATTACCAATCGAAAAATGTATACTTTATGAGTTATGGGTAAAAAAAATTGTTTTGTTCATAAGTTTTTATTTCTCTTGGCAATGTATCATATACCAAAACTCAATGGGCTTTAGGGAGAAGGTTTTAGCCAAGCTTCATCAAAATCGTTAGATCCGTTTTGGCGCTTCGGTCTATAGATAAACTGTTTTTTCGACTCTTGAGCAACCGATTTTGCGAGTAGGTTGTCCAATTTGTTACAAAGGCATGTGGGGGCATACTCTATAGAACCAAAAAAAAAAAATAATTGGTCCACCCGTTCAGGCGATTGGTAACGTGGCACAGGCGCACGTCGAAATTTTGACCCAATTACAATTCCTTACTTATGGTACTTGATAAGGAAAAATATCCATACGTACATATCCAACTATTTCGTCCGATTCGGACCCTAGGAGCTGAGAAAAAAAATCTTCGATTTTATAGTTAGTTTTTAAGCAGTTTGAGAAGCTGGTTATAATATGCTACCGAAATTATGTTAGCGCACTCGCGTATCGATTCTTTTCTTCTTTTCCAGATTTCTTCACTATTTTGGTTTATTGCGAGATTATCGAGAATACAGATGAATATGCAATCGGAATTACTTTGTCGGAATATTGACCATCTAACCACCTTCTATTTGAATTTTTTGAATGTTTTGACCTTACAAGAATGGAAGGCCGATTGGAATAAAGGATAGCTTTGAAGGTGAGAGAAAGGGATTCGTGCGATTATTAAAGTTTCGACGATTTCTTCTTATTTCGGGTTGGAAAAATTACTCAATTATGGTTCACTTAACGATGCATTTATCTCTCTTTTTATGTTGGCCATGAATATAGCTTAAAGATAAATTTGAATTAAATAATATCGGCGCAATTTAACAATAAATTAAAGGTGAGTCTTTTCTTTAACAGGCCTCGATTTCTGAGAGGTTGAAGACATCGTCCGACATCTTCCGACTGGATTACGGTTTTGTTTCAGTTTAGTCACAAGTTCGTTTGAGCGTTATGAAATAGATTAAATTATTAATAGAGTTTTATAATGCCGATTCGTTTTAGATTGCTTGTTTCTTTAATAAAAAATGTATATTAAGGCAAAAAATGTATTGCACTGAATAATATTTTTTGTTTTATCATAACCAATATTTTTTTGTTCATTATTTTAATTGTTGTAGCCTGATTTTTGTTAGTATTTTTTAATTTATTGGAGTGCTAAGAGAATATTATTTTATGAACCTCTTAGATTTGTTTTTCTAGCTTTTAGGGAAGTGAAAGTTCTCTCGTGAGGCTGATGGATAGGCTCCAGAGGATTCCTTGAATGTTAAATTAGCTTCTAATATTGAGTGGATTTTTATAAGGGTTAGTACCGGTTCCTTATCTTTTCATCTTTATTTTTATTAGGTCTATGTTCATAATTTATGACTCAATTAAATCATTCATTTTAAAATCATTATCAGTTGACATCCGAATGGTGGTATAGAAGGATCTATCTAATTAGGGATTGATAAATTATTTGCCACTATAATTTTGTTTTTATTGAAAACTAGTTTTGAATGTTATACCTTCATCTTCAGTTCTAAAACCACACAAAAATTCAAATTGTATTTGATTTCTTGTCTTAATTAAATTCATATTTTATAAATGTTTTATAATACTGATTTACATTACATTTAATTTAATATAGAATAATACCAGACTGTATTTTGAATTGCTTATTTTTGAATTTTTGCGTGTTTTTAGAACAGAAGATGAATGTATAACATTCGAAACTAGTTATCAATAAAAACAAAATTATAAAAGTGCCAAATAATTTATCAATCCCTAATTAAAGTCATTATTATGTCTTTCTTATATAACAAAGCAATATTATTGGCTACTCGATTTGTGAAGGTCAAAGAAGTAGTTTAATTTGGAATATGTCTGATATAATTGATATGATTGAACAACCATTTCAAGTTTGTGTGTTTTTGTAAAAATTCAGAGTTTTCAAAAATCCAGGGCCTACATGTTTTAGGTGAATCGGTTGATTAGAAGTTAATGTCACCGTATTAAATCCATCTTTGGCATTTTTAAAATCTTTAAATGTATTTATTAACGACTCAAAAAATATCCGTATCCATAAAAAGTTAATTAACGCGATTACAATGAGTGAACATATGAGGGGTTGACCGAGACGAAGATGGGAGGATTGGGAGGATTGTATCAACGTTGACCTTGCGGATTTGTGCTATGACAGTTTATTATTATTATAAATTATTATATTTCCTTTTATATATATATATATATATATATATATATATATATATATATATATATATATATATATAAAAGAATACATTGAATTTAATGCCTGGTTATTGTGATCTCAAAAGAGCCTACTTATGTCAATTTTAATATACCAAAAGTTAAAAAATAAATATATATATTAAAATTAAAAAAATCGATATCCTAATTTTGAAATGAGCCATATATTGCATTTGATTTTATAAATGATGGCCAAGTATTAAATCTGATTTGAGGTAGTTAGGGCTAACTACTGTTATTTGGGATCACTTTTTTCGCTTTGTTTGCCATTACTGGTAATGATTATTTTTGTTGAAATATATAATTAATGGTGAGTTTCTTACATTTGAAAACTTATTCTTAATTGTTTTAAATTTCCTCATGGTTATGGAGGACGGTTAGGTTATGGAATATGCGTATATATAATGGCGTTAGTATATCCTATGATATATAGCCTTTCTACTTCAGTGATGTGGAATATAATAAATTGCTTTTATTGTTTTAGTTCAGAAATAAAATTCAAACTGTTTTATACATCCCATCGTGAACTGGATTCAATTCATTCCACTTTACATTAAAATTCCACTTCATTCATTCATGTAAAGAATGATACACTTCGTTCGTTATTTGTTTAGCACAAATGCATTACAATTTTATTTAATATCATGTAGAAATGAATTATTAGTGACGTAGCGAACCCGATGGTTCGATGCCGATAACACGAGCAGTCCTAGCATACACACTTCCACCAAGTATACCCCATCAAGACCCAAATCCTGAAGACCAGACCTAATACATTCCACCCATCGGCGTTTCGGTCGATCCCTAGTAGGCTAACCCGTTAGTGTTTAATGCTGACACCTATTGTCATTCCTCAAATCCCAACCCGACAAATTTAAAAAAAAAAAAATTCATATGAAAAAAAATTGAACATTTTCAATAAACTCAGAAGTGCTATATTATTAGCTGGGACTTTTCATAAAGATCAGGAATGATAAAGGAACTCAATAGACCTTAAATGAGATCTTTTCAATGGGAACCCTTTTTTGTGGAAAGTGGAATCACATCTCAGCAATTCATACACCTGCTCTTCCGATATTAACTCCCATTCACTGTTTAAGATTAAAAATTATAATTACAAATTGGTTATATATTTAGAGACATTTAAATTAATTATTTTATTTTAGGTAATTTGTATTAATTTCTTCCAGTATCCTTATTCTTTTAATAGGAATTTCCTTACATCACTTTGCCAATATTCCGGTGTATTTCCCCATTTTCAAGACAAATCGCTGCTATGATTCAGATAAATTATTTAAAACATGTTCTGCATTCAACAATTGAAAATTAATTTATATATCTACCTCTTTGTTTATAGTCTACCTTATAAAATGCATGTCTCCTAGCATTATTATTTCTACTTCATTTTAGCTGTCACTATTTTTTCATTATAACTTATAAGATGAGTGTAATATTCATTTTTCAGTTTCATTGTCACAGTATACATTATTTGGAATATTTGTCTTTAGTTATTATTAATAACTGGATATCAATATTGATTATTTTATTAATTAATATCATTTGAGGTATCATTTAATATCTCTGATTTACATTTTTTTAAGTTTGTTGATTATTTCTGCCTAATGGGTATTTAGGTTTTTCGTGTCAGTTTTAAAATTATACTGCTTTTTCACGTTCGTAGTAGTATGTACTTATATTTTTTGTTAATCTAATTCTATCCCGTATTTAAGTATTTTAATTATCAAAATTATGATTGTACGTTATACTGGCGGTACGTGCCAATGCGGTGATAATATTATTACTAGATTTTTTTTTAATATAGAGATTAAATTACTAATTATTTTATGTAAACTAATATGACACCTATCTATGCATTAAAAAAGTATTATTAAAAAAAAAAATAGGGATATAATTTAATGAAACCTATAGCAGGATTTATATCTTAGACTGAATGCTAATCTTAGTTAAATAAATTAGAAGTGATAGGTGGCTTATAATTGGTTCTGGTTCATAAAGATAATCGATCGTTGGGGATCAGACAGTATCCTACATAAAAACAAGAATATAAGTTCTAGTTTTTATTTATTTATAGCCGAAGTTTCGTCCCAACCAATCTCTACACCAATCCCAACTAATTTGTCTCAGAAACTCGACCTGGATGAAATCTCCTGACGCATCTACTGTCTGAGAGTATTTTTTTTCTTGGAGCAACATCTGCTACCGTCATATGTACCCGGTTTTATTTCATTAGAAAAATACCATTCAAACAGGTATCGTAATAAGTTGGAATACCATAATAATTTAAACTGTATAAAGTTATCGTACAATGGCTGTTATATTAATGAACAAAATATTTAGTAGCATCTTATATAAGAATCCACCGGGTAATGGCATAGTTGTAAATAAGTATGAATGTGATTTATTTTTTTAAAAATTATTATTATTATGTTATAATGTTTTTATGTTATGTTATATTTTTTTAATTTCGTGTAAATGGGATATGAATGTGCTCATTGATCGCAAATGTTTATTGCCCCTAGCGTGGCAGATTGTAATATTTTTTAATAAATATATAAAGGTCTGTATAAAATAAATAAATAAAAGTAATGTAATAATTTAAAAGACATAAAATGAAAATATCTAAAAATCTTAAAACGATTACATGGAGTAGCTTCGTTTTCTCTAAATAACACATTCTTAAAGGGTCCTCATAGTTGGGCCGAAACTTCGGCAATAATTGAATAAAATAAAACAATATATTTTATGCTACATACATATATAACAATGTATGTTTATCATATATAAAAATATTAAATCAGCCTTTAAATTAATAAAGAAATTATGATAACATGGCGGATTCGCCCTTTCATGTGCTTAAGAAAATAATAATTTGAGTATAATTTGTATTATTATTAGTATTATTTGAATAATAATAATAATAAAGTTCAAAAATCAAATGTGAAATTTATCACATAACAACAGCAGCAGTGAGTTAACAACACCAAAAATTCTACAGATAGGAGTGTAACCATCAAAAATAAGGAATTCGGACAATATTTTTCAATTGGAAGCGCATTGTTGTTTATTTATAATCAGAACCTCAATGTTAGGCTTGATGGAGTTCAAGTTGATTCTTATGCCCTCTTCAGCAGTGCTTTCAATTTTACTACGATAACCATCCTTGAATCATTTATATTAATTGTAGAACCTCTATATTCATATAATAAATGTACATTCTATTATAATTTTTTTTAAATTGTTATTTCTCATTGAACGTGATGATTTTATTCATCTTTTTTGTTTAGCCATCTGGAATATCCTCTCGTACCACGGTCGTAGAACCCCTGATTTATTACAATAAAATAAATCAAGATATGCACTTTATATATTGTCAGATTATCGAATTCTATATACCTTGATAAAATTAAAAAATAAATAAATACTGAATGCTATCAGTTAGTTAAGTAATTTTTACTCTTTATACACCGGTATATGCTCAAAGTGTATGTATAGAATTTATCAGATTCCCTCTGTTTGAATATTACATTAAAAATTGAATGAGTTCTATACTAGTACAAATCACGTTAGGTTTCTTAATCCGGCGAGAACATCCGTCAAAACGAAATAAAAAAATAAAATAAAAAAACCTACATCCACGTAGCAATGAACTAGAATGTCATTTGGATGTAAATTGGCCGGAACCCAGCAGTCACGAAACTCGTTTTATAGATACTCTCAACTCGTCAAATCTCTCAATTACTCGAATGGAATAGAAGTTAGGATGCTTGATTTATAGCAACAAATTAACTATCGTAATACTTAGAATAATGATTTTTCATGAACTTTATATAAAACGTATTATGACAATACTGCCCTGATATAACTCCAAATTATTTTTGGTCATACATGTTTGCATTGGTTAGTTAAGCAATTGCATTCCATTGCTTACTATTTCAATCACATCAGGCTTTTGGGTTCAAAAGCACAATGTATGAAATATATAATATAATATATAAATAAATTTTAATATGCAATATATTTAAGATAAAGATACTATGTGTATGTGATACAATCTAAATATAGATTAACATTAATTTTTCACATTTAAGACAATCATTTAAACAAAAACAAGCAATGTATAATTATGGATATTTAACAATATTTCATAAATATTCAATAAATATTAATTTAAAAATAAATTAATAACATATTACTCTATTCCATGTATTACCTCAATTACAATGCATAGATGATGTCTATGAATTCAAGATTATTTTATTTTCTGCTAATAATGCTGCATTTTGTCAAACACAAAGGTCCTCTATGAATTAATTAAAACAATTAATGTTAAATATAATTTAGCAAAATTAATAAACTGCAGTAGTAATCCGATGAAGGATTTTGAACTCTTCAGAGATTTTTATTTTTATTAAGACTATAACCCAAGTTTGATTCTAATGCACCTAGACTGGTCAGGTACCAGTTATCTCAAATTAAATTACAAGATAAAAATAGAGATATATATAGTAATGTATAGAAGTACCGAATAGCCATTGGACCAGAATAATAGTATTAGTGCCGTCATAAGCTAAGATGCCCTAACTCTAAATAGTTTTTTTTAAATACATGTTTGCATTTTACTCGAATAGCTATAAAAACTACACATTTTTATGGTCTTAGAAGGCACTAAATGACTTTAGAGTTTTCTATTTTCATAAAGAGGTATTGTTTTTAGAGCAATTCGGATGCAATACAAACATGTATTTAAAAAAATGATTTGGAGTTGGGTCCTTTTAGGTTATCACGGCAGAATGTTAAACATGGAGCAGGATTTAGATCTTCCCAGAGTGGTAAAGTTTGCTAGTTTGTGGTGGACTGGTCACGTCCACCGAATAGCGATGAAATTCCAGCTAAGGTCTTCGATCAAAGCTGAGTCGGTCAGACTTGATTTCGTTCGGTGGACACCATTTCAACTGAAGTTAGAATACTAAGTTCAAGATGAAAGAATTGGTTATTTTTCCTAAAATTGGTTAATGGCCAAATACGTAGGTCGACGCTAAAATATTTAATGCTAATGCCGAAGTTGAAGTTCTATTTACAAATAGTAAAATCTAAGATAGGACTGTTGAAGTTGGGACATTTATGATCTAGATTCAATATTGATTATACATCTTAACGATAATGTAATGGCTTGAGATAACCGGATATTGGATGCCGATACTACAAAAGATAATGGGCTGGATCCCTTTCATCGAACCTAGCCAAACCCCAAATCTGTTGGATAAATCCAACAAAATCCTTTTACCTGTGACGCAGTTTACGCCTCGGATGTTGACCCTTCGGCTTAGCACTAATTACCTTTAGATGGATTCGATCATTAACTAGTTGAACAAATGTACGCTAAGGATGTTGAAAACAATATTGGTATATCAATATTTTTTCTCGATATTTTGTAAAACGGAAAACCGATATTTTTTCAAAAATTGAAAAGAGAAACAATCTACAAAGACGGTGGGTTTGACAAACAAAGAACCATAAAAACTTGTAGTGTACTGCATTCGTGTTACTATCTATAATGGCTGTGCTCTTGAGATGGGACATTGAAAGCAAAATATTGATATTGATATTTATATAGGTTAACAATATCGATATCTTGAATAATATCAGCATAAAAATATCAATATTTAATAATATCGTTAATATTTTTATAAAATTGAAATAAAAACGAGTTCATTCCCTGCTGAAAATGAACTTACTAAAAAGAATATCTTATTTATTTCGACACAGAAATATCAATATTTCAAAATATTGTTAGTTCTTTTTTCAAATTAAAAAATGAAAACTTAAACGGATCGGGAGGAGATTAAGAGCTTCTTGGTTTTTAAAGTGTGCTGAAAATTAATTTAATAAAAACAATAACTTGATGATATCGGCAGTTAAATATTGATATTTTATAAAAAAATGTGACGACCCAAGGAGTGAGTGGTTTGATGAGGAGTGCAGAGAAGTTACGGATAAATTGAAGAACAAGGCCTATCAATTTATGATTCAAAGGAAAAGCACGAGGGCCTCCCATGAAGAATATAAAGAAGCAAGGAAGATGGAAAAGAGGGTGCACAGGGAGAAAAAGAGAAGGCATGATGAAGCATCTGCGAAGCATAGAGGAATACAAAAGTAAGAAATTAAGACGGGATATGTATAAACAATAGTTCCAGCCTCGATCAGTTACCATAATAAATCTTTCTTTTTTAGAAGTTGATTATTAATATTATATAAATATTAACTTTGGATTGAAAATCCTCATACTTACATCTCTAAAAATTAATGCTATTTAAAAATGGGAAAGTATTCAGTGCTACATCTTCATAGTTAACAATGCAGGCGGCACCTTAAAAATGATTTTATATCTAATAAATAAAAATAAGGAAATACTCATAAGCAGGCTTAATCATATCAACATTAATAATTAGCAATTATTTTTCTCAAAACATTGTATGTGTGTATTTGTAGAAATTATAACATATGATAATGCTCACTTTATCATTTATAAAATAAGATTTATGTATATAATAGTTTTAAATTTATTTGTTTTAAATTGAGATACCATATGATAGAAAAACTTTTAGATATCTAATATTACTTCAAAATATATGTCTGATGCAGATTTAAATTCAAAGCATGAGATTAATGCTGGAATTGGTTGGGTTATAGGTTTCACAATCCTGTCTCCAACGCAATATACCTCATCATGTGTTTACATTGGGGATGTAAAATTCCTATTAGCTGCCACTTATAATCCTGCCTATGATTGGATATTTTCTATTTACATCTCCCTTCCGTTTGTCACCAACAACTTGCCTTTTACATTGATATAATGTCTGGCTGAGATGGTTAAATGAGCTTGAAAAAGAAAAGGCATTGAAATGTAATTTGGCCCAATGACCACTGTTAACGTAAAATTTAAATTGATAAAAATATTTTAAACTAATAGTTTGTTTCGCTGTCAACGTATTCTTTTATACCAATCAAACAAATAATTTATCATAAAGAGAAGATAAATAGCTAAAAATGGTTTTATTTGGTTTTGAACACATGTAATCCACGCGCCTAAATGTCATAAGAAAGCACGAGCCTAGAACAGGATTAAAAACAAAATACTTTTTGTATAAATATTTTTATTTATTTTGTTATTTATAATAATAAAAATACAATTCATAATATAAAATTTTCACATTATGTTATCTTTTTTTTTTTTATCCTCTGTTTATTTAAGTTTCTATCACATACTTAACGCACAATAGACTGGAGTCAATTCCTTACATTACCCGAGGGTATTCTAAGGTCTCTCTACTCGCTAATATAGTCCGTTCCGATTTAATAACTAGCCAGGATCTATCGACGCCTATATCAATGTTAAAACCGACTATTTTTGAAATAAGGACCTCTCGAAGGACCTCTATCCTCGCCAAAGCTGCTATTATTTTTAAAGCGTTACAATGTATTTATAAATACAGGTTATCAAAAATCAGTATTTTCCTTAATAACTCGTAAATAATATTTTTATTGGGAAGTCCATAAAAATATTATTTCTGAGCTTTTAAAAGATAAAGCATTATTTTTTTATTTTATTTTTTTTTTTGACTCGAAACGGCCTTACAGACCACGCGAAGATCATTTCTTCCTAACTTTCCCCACACACTCCCCTCTCATCCTCTCTTCCACCTCTTCTTCATTCTTTCAAACTGCATTCTTCTTTCTTCCTCGCTCCATATTCTCCTCTTTCTCACCTCTTTGGCACCCACAAGGACCTTTATTTTCATTAATTTTTCCCTATACTCATCCCTGTCCAAACAGTCTTGACTTGAGATCCCCAATTTCCCCCTTTCTTCCTTTATCTGCTTGATGTAAATCATTATTATTTTTAAAGTTTCTTTTTTTTTCATTTTAACGTCGCTTTGACGACGGCTATTGTTCTTTATTTATATTTCTATTGGCTATTTCTCCAATAAAGTTTATAGCTTTCAGATATTTGATAGTTTTTCGATTCCTTTTTTTCCTTACATGGAAAGAACTGTCAATATTTATTGTTTGCCCTTTTTTTTTACGATACATTTTAAAGTTTTTATCTATGGTTTGCTATTAAAAATGTTAGATATTTCACAAGTTCATCAATATAAACTATGGGCTGGATCTTATGTTTTATCAATATATAACATAGTTCAATGTCTAATTAATTATGACTTGTAGATACATGCTTTAATTACAAGCTATTTGAATCGAACAGTGATGCTCCTGAATCACGGGGTGAAGTTACAGGATTTGTATCCTTCAGGATCCCTAGAGGACAGGCTTAGATTCTCATTATTTTCCTTTCCTCCTGGGCTCTGCATTCTCCGACCACGTTCCCCTGGAGAAAATCTTCTTGCTCCAGATTAGGATACTATCCTACGTCGGCCTATTACACTTTGGATGACTTTTTTTGTTAAAACATTTACAAATTGAGCCGTTCTCTCATTGACAAAACGCGATTTGATTTAATGAACAATAAAAAAAGAACGTTTAACCAAAAGTAGAACCAGACTTCTTTGCATTCTATGCTTATTGGTGCATTTTAATCATAAAGTACTACATTGATATTATTTACAGGGGACATAATTCCGGTTTTTTTGTACCTGTGTCTGCTAGTTCATTACATAACATTTCAACATGATTAGGAAGCCAGTTAAAGTGTACATATTTGATCAGTAAAAAGTATTAATTATATATAAGAAAAGGCTTATTTAAATAAACATAAATACCTTATAAGAAACTTTTTACTTTTTTATATTTCTATTTATCTTTACTTTAATTTATTTATTTTATTTCTTGTATCATCTTACTTCCTCTTTTTCTATTTCTATGTTTAATGGCATAGCCAAGTCACCTGGTGCTCGGGGCAAACTTCAAGATTGCAGTCCCTAGGACAGAAACTAGGGGAAAGGGCAAAGGGACACTGGTCATTAGCGGAAGAAACTAACGTGTGGAAAATTTCAAGTGGATGTTTATTTTTAAGTTAAATAAAAAATATTTGTTTCTTCTTTTTGATATTTTTAATCTTAATTCAGCCAAGAAAACGAGCTACTGTAATAAGATGGTGATATTTATATCGAAATATATTACCTTAAGCACTATTGTAAAACTTTTGACTTTTATTGGAGTGGGCGAGATTAGGGATGGCAAAATTCAGCTGGCCTTTCCCCAGTATAAACCATATGTTCGGTTCTCCCGCCCTCTACCACAATTCCACGTTTTCTGCTTCTGGATAACGGCACTCATTAATACACTTAAAACAAATATCCTATACCATTAAGATCGAAACATTAAGATTTGAACATATATTAGACTTAAACCCAATAAAATAAATCTTCTTTTTCGGAACCTAAAAAAGAAGAAAAAAGAATATTATAAATTATTTCTTGGCATTTTGGCGCCCCCTTTAAGCGGCTCTCGGGGCGGCTGCCCCCTTCGCAGTACCTAGCTACGCCACTCTCTGTATGATATAATATTGAATCAGTGGTATCGATACCAAAACTACTTGGCATTGAAAGGAAATTATCAATACTTTGCTGGTATCCATCGGTATCGTAAGTTTCTGTCTACTTATTGCACAGATTATTTCAAGATTACTAATTTGAACATATATTAGACTTAAACCCAATAAAATAAATCTTCTTTTTCGGAACCTAAAAAAGAAGAAAAAAGAATATTATAAATTATTTCTTGGCATTTTGGCGCCCCCTTTAAGCGGCTCTCGGGGCGGCTGCCCCCTTCGCAGTACCTAGCTACGCCACTCTCTGTATGATATAATATCTTAGTAATCTAATGGGTTGGATAAACCTTCTATATTAAACTTCATTTAATCGATTATCAAGAGTTAATGGAGATGTATGGTGAACTAGATATTGTGGTATTCATCGAGATGGCAAGAATATTTATGGCAAGAAGATTTGGCCGTGTTGAAAGAATACCAGAGGATCGCCTAACAAGAAGGCTGCTATAATAATTGCCGGAAGGAAAGCTAAGGCTAGGATGACCTCGTCTGAGATGGCTTGATGACGCGGAAGCAGACCTGCACCGGATGGGAGTGGGAAGATGGAGAAAACGTGCTGTTGACAGGAACGAGTGGACGGTGATAACGTCGGAGGCCAAAGCACTGATAGCTGATTTTATAGAATGGAATCTACTTAGTACCAATAGAAACTGGTTTGTTAATAAATGTTAATTTCGAACGTTTTGAGAATTGTTATTCATTTATTGCTCGTAAGTGACGTGCTTTTGTGTAATTATTATTATTTGTGGTGTTCTAACTGATTGAGTTAATTATTTTTAGACTTTTTGATAGGATTGCTGTCCGCAAGAGGAGTATCCGATTCGGTTTCTTCAAGTAGAAATAATTTGAGCCGTTGGTTTCCATGTATACAGAACTCATTTACAATGGAGCATTCCAATAAAAGTGATCAGAGTTCTTTAAAATGGTTTCTCTAAGTTCATTAACGTAAAGGTGCACGGAACGCTAACCTAGACTGTCAAGGCATTAAACGATACCAGTAATGCTGTTGCGATTCGCGAGGCAATGCTGGTTTAGAGATTTAAACTAACCCATTAAATCTGCGTTAATCAATTTATTCCAAGTCATGAAATTCTCATTCGGCATGCCTGGTGAATAGAAGACTGTATTTAGAAGATGCTTCACATAGCACGAACTGGAGGCTACGTTCGAACTGAACATAGATAATGGAAGAGGAAGCCTGGCGAATTCCAACTAGAACTGTTTTTTAATTAGACCCTCGAGAATGCTTCCAGGAATTACAATTCTCCCTCAAAGCTACTATGGAAAAAAAAAAACATTAATACAAAACTATTATATATTAAATTAATGTAAATTATTTGGAAGTTGGTGACTATTGAAGCTATTGTTATTATTTTAATTTATTTATTCATATAATATAATATTTTATTTCCTCAAAATTTGGTTTCTTTTTATAATAAATCTCCAGAAGTATAAAGTTTCATTGGTTCTAATCGTAAATTTACACATCTTTCTTTTTTCCAGATAATTATTTCTGTTTTTTTTTTTTTTTTTCATAAATTGGGTTACACCATAATTCTAAGTGCAAAAAACTTTGTACAATTGCAGAAAAGTATATTCGGAAATTTCGCACAGTGTGCTAGTTTTTTGAGCAATTATGTTTTAATGTAAAAATTAGTTTAAGGAGCAATAATTTGCCTAATATTTTATTTGTTTCTCTAACTTTGTGATTTAAGGGTTTTTTCATTTATAATTTAAAACAATATTAAATTTTTTTCTCTACGTTCGCTTTAAAGGTTCGAAAAAAATTAGATATTATATATTTTCCCTTGTGTATTAAACTATTATATAAGGTTTAGAATGCAAACAGTTGTCTGTTCAGTCTTACTTGGGTCGAAGATATGATGTTATGTGGTATGGTAAATTTCATGTAGTACATCTGTCGGTTTCAATGTGAATGACGGTGGTTTAATTTCATCATGTGTGAAATGTAAGAATGCTGTAACAATGTTTAGACAAAATAATTCTAAATAAGACAGTCTTTGTACCGATAAGTGCTTCAACAATCATGATGCGTTTTCCTAAACACCAATGGATATCAAAATTAGAAATGCCTTCCTATTTTGTATTTATTAATTAATTTATATATTTTTTGTTTGAGTTATTATTGAGTACTTGAAACTGATTGTAGTTACCTGTTTAGTTTAATATAAAATTTAAAAATCCTAAACTTTTTTATTTGTGTCTGGATTTATATTGTTTTTAATTTGTAATATTCAACAATTATTTTTTTTTTATCGTTTGTTGTATTTGATCCATTAAACAGGTATTTATTATTCTTCCGTTGATAAGTGATTCTTCCATATTTATGGGAGGTATATTTCAAAACACTCTGATGATACTTGAGGGGATGAAGTATTCGTTCAAGAGCTCATTTTACAAATTCGATGTGTATATATATATATATATATATATATATATATATATATATATATATATATATATATATATATATATATCGTATATATACGCCATATACGAGTATAGTGTGAGATGTTTTTAAATTTTGATTGATTTTAAAATAGTTAAGTACGTTAATTTATATTGGATTCATCATGATTTTTGCCCGATTTTGATATGTACACCGTATTGTACTGAAATTTTCTGACCCAGCAGATATTTTATTTACCGTTAGTTTTAGCCATTCATTTCCATCAATCATATTGTTCCTTGTTCATAGCAGGTTTCCAGCAATGCATCATGTTTGACACACTGGTCGGAAGCATCGATCAAAACATGTTTTGACTAGTGTAGTGTCGGAAAGGCGACTATACTCATATCAGGAAAGCTATTTGATTTTGTTTACATATTTTAATTTTATTTTTGAAGGTGGGAGGGGAGGAGAGGTAAATTCAAACAGATAAATTTACGGTAGTCTAGTTCAATGTTTTAAGTTTTAGATATTAAAGTTTTATTTTGAACAGATATGCATCCGTTGTAAAATTAATTAATTTTTCTTTTAATTACTATATTTATTTAATTACTACATAAAATATTTCAAACTGTATTGTCAGCTATTAAAGCAAAGCTATAAGATTTTTATACTTTACTGTTTAGTAATATAATTACTATTAAAACTTGGATATCATTTAAGTAGTTATGCGCTTTAGTTCTATAAATATTAGAGCATCTCTAAAATATTACTCTTGTTCCATAGGACAATAATTAATATTAACTTGGAAAATTCATGAATATAATAAGTATTATTTTAAGTTATCTTTCTTTGGTCCTATGCATGAAAACTTTTAAGATGGTGGCCTCATTTTCGGTAAGCTTTAGAAATAGGGAGAAACATAGCATCCTAGAAAGGTAAAGAGACGGTCTCGAATTTGAAGTAGGTTCTCTTGAATGTTCCTAACCCTAGACCTTGGCTTCAACCCTTGCAGCTTTTATGTCCTACGTTGCCTAAAAACTTGATAAGTTTTCAAAGCTTCTCATTTATTTAAAAATAAATAAATGAAAGAACATGAAGGAAAATCTTTTAAATAATATTATTCCTGCTGAATTCAATGTGTAAAAATGCCTAACGATTGATAATGGATGATAAACATAAGATTATAAAGAATTTCTTATCAATTTACTTTTACATAAAAGTTAATAATATGATTAATTTTTAAATAAATTATTATTTTTTAAATTGTAATTTCGAAAAACTCTTTATTGTAATAAAAGAAATTTGAAGTTTGTTTTAACGCAAGACCGTTAGGCATGGCGGGTTGTTTATTCTCCAGAATCTTAGGCGTTCAATATTCTTCATGGATTTTTATTCGTCATATCTTGAATTTAGGGTTATTACTTTATTTTTAGTAAAACTTAGCTGTACACTGAAATTATATTGGAAAAAAAATGAATACTATTGAATGTTAGAGTATCAACTTGACTTTTGATCTTGTCTTTGGAATTTCAGTGTTAATTATTTCCACTCATGTAAACGGCGGTAATTTTTTTCAATTATTCAGTTAAAATTTACATTGAAATACAATTGTTATACATGGAAGTGGATGAAGGCTCTGACATTAAGCGTTTAAATATCTTAACAAATAACAAAACTAAATAGGACTAAATCAAAGCAAAGAAGTATGTAATATTGGAAATCGTACACAATCGCTTGCAGCTAGATGAAATTAGCTGTGTGTCTACGAATGTAATAAATTAGATACATAAATGAAATAAGATGTTAAATCAAATATAATACGATACTCTTGAAAATAATAATTGTTTATGAAAATTATTTAGCGAATGATAAGAGTGGTAATTCATATTTGGTCCACTGGCTTTATTATTTTTTTTTTTTTATAGGAAAACAGGTTCTTATATTTAAATAATCGTTAGTGCGTCTGTTTGTGATCGTTTAACTTCTGAACGACTTGAACGATCGATGTCATATTCACACCAATATATTTGTGTATTCGAGAAAATGGCTCATAGCTATAATAAAATCCCATAGGTAGCGCTGTCGTTTAGTTATAAACAAATTCTGAAACTTAATCTGATATCTTATAAACAAAGGTGACACTGTAGTAAAGATATGTGCGGGTATTATTGAACAGTTTTATGTAATTTACGTTTTATGTAAATCGACAGCGGATGGAAATACAAGGCGCATTAACGAATTAACTTTTAGAAAGGTTTTGTTGACAACAAAGATTTATGATTCATTTGAATTACTGTAAATCGTCCTTCCATTTCACTGATTCTGTTTATGTAAATCGTATTGTCAAAAAATGTTTATTCACAATACGATTTATTCAGGATTATTCTTCTTAATGTTTTCACCCGGTAAATGGACAATTTTAGACATCTAAACTTACAGTATCAGAAATTATTATACCTAAAAGAACTAGACTGTTTAAAGAAATGTATAATTTTTATTTTTTCTAAAAATACCACACTAATTTTACAAAAATTGCTTAGGTACGATAGTAAAAATCCTTTTAATAGTTTAAAAAAAAAATATTCTTAATAGGCCAAAAAGTCTTGAGGTTTAAAATAAAAACGTATAAACTTTGTCACAAACTTATTGTAGTTATTTTAAAGGTGTCTTTCTTTGCATAGCTGATAAAAAAATTATACAAAATTAAATTGACGCAATGATATTAAAAATCCATGACAATAATTCTCCTATATAATAAAAAAAAAAATTTAATTCCTGGTTCAGTTAAAAAATAGTTTTACAATTAGTTTGCAGTATGAAAATTTTTTGCACTGTATATTTTTGGTTTGTTGAGCTGAAAATAAATGTTTATTGTTTCAATGGAAATAACATTCAGTTCTCCTAAAATAATATAAATTTAAAAATTATTAACTACAATAATCAGTTAAGCTTATGCACTTTTTACCACCCTCTATTACCTCCTACGACTTTATATGTTAGATTTTATTTTTTATAAAATCTTTTGCTTTGCAACGGTGTGCTTTACGTCAATACTAGTACTCTTATTCCCCGAAAATAAGGCTTTAGTTAATTATAATATTCTTTCATAGTTTTTATATAACCATTTGTTGTTATAACTAACACTGAGAGACGGCTAATTACTTATTTCTAATAAACAAAATTTAAGAAACCTTAGAGGAAGCTATTTAGAAAATTCGGCATTTTCCGTTAGACATATATTTCTGATGAATAGTCGAATTCGAAATTTCTCACGATCGCATTGCTTCCGCTTACTAGAGAAAAGTGTCCTATTATTACTTTTGGTAAAAGTACGCTGTGGATTCCCCTATATAACATTTTCCAATTTTTTTTATTGTTATTAACTCTATAACTAATAGTCTTTTGAATCGTTATGAAATGTATCGCTATTGTGGTTAAAACAGTATTTAAAAAAAAAGTTGTTTTGGGGAATGGTTGTATGATATGAGATAGTGTGTATTCTTTATAAGAGACAGTTTATGTCTATTTTACGACATAAGGGATAAAAATGGTTCTTTATAGTTTTGATTATCGATTTGTACTAGTGCTCAAATAAATCTGGTCTAAATTTGGCTACATTTTTGATTAGAGATAGACTAGATTTCTGTATTTTCAGTCTTGTTAGAAATATATATATATATATATATATATATATATATATATATATATATATATATATATATATATATATATATTTACAAGATTTACACATTTAACAGTTATATATATATATATATATATATATATATATATATATATATATATATATATATATATATATATATATAACTGTTAAATGTGTAAATGTTGCAAAAAAAAAAAAAAAAAAAACTAAAAATGATTACTAAGAAAGTATCGATAAATGGAAAAAATCTTGTTGTGTCTCATATCAGGCAAAGCCATTTTTTTAAATTCCAAGATCAATTGATCCCATAATATTAGAAAGTTTAAGACTAGTAAAAAAAAATAAGACTTAGTAGACTAGTAAGAATTAGAACTTAGTAAAAAAATAAACTATATGATAAGCTGATTATAAAAAGCAAAAAATCATTCAACACAACTCACCTTGTGGGTCCAGTCAGCCGTCAAACATAAGTCACTAAAATTTTCTTTAAACACGTGTTGAATAATTGAAATGGTCTGAGTAGGGAAGGCTCCAATTGGCAAATGCTTTACTTGCTCAGTGACTCAATGATCACTAGGGAGTAGTTTATGACGCAATTGGTAAGGAACTAATGAACGTAGAGGAGATACAGGAATATCTCAATATTAGACAAGTATCTCATGATCGGGCACTTTCCCCTATACTGCTACTTCCCCCTTCGAAACAATTTGTAAAAACTACAATATAAAGTGCCACTTCTGGTAAGTCGATTTTGGCGAAAAAGTTGCTGCAACATCACAGGCATATACACTTACATGCCTTAAATAAGCAATTTCTGTTACGTTTATATTTTCCTTTTGGAACTATGTAGATTTACCAAATACACAGACCATTTTGCGTGACTTGGTTATTTGAACTCAGGAGACCTTAAAACGTGTATTTCAGTTGAAAACTCGGATTCGAAATTTTTCACGAACACAATACTTTCCCTTACTATATACTATTTCATCTATAGGTAAGTGGAAGTAAAAAATTGTCATTTTGTGTTATTTGGAAAATTTATTGGGAATATAAAATATTCCAGGTATTTTGATACTAAAAAGAAGTATATCGATTTGCTCGTGATAGACTTATTTGTTTGGCAAAGTTAATCGCTAATAATTAACCACTACTCTTTTCCCTCCATCCAAAAACAAAAAAAATAATAAATTGGTATAACTGCAATTACGAACATTCTAAAATAAAAAAAATCTAACAATCGGTTTATAATATAATGTTTTCTTCTTACCCTTTATTATATTTAATAAATTATTTTATTACTTATGACCTAAGCTCGTCGTGATGGTTACCACTGGCAGCGGGAGCACGGAAGAGCGGAGAGGGGGGAGGACGGACCGGCAGTCTGCTAGCGGGGCCGGTAGCGGCAGGATGGTCCCAGGGCCTCAGGACAGTGGAGCTATCGTCTCTGGCCAGGTCGGCGAGATACCACACAAGTGGCTAGAGGTCATAGTACATTTCCTCATGGGCTTCAGGAACGACACCGTGGACTTTTCCAGGCCACACCTAAGGCCTTCGGTGGCCACCGTCTACCCACTCTTCGTCTTCTTGTACGCCCTGCTGGTGACGGCAGGGACGGTGGCCAATCTGGCCATGATCGCCAGCATCGTCAAGGATAAGCTCTATAGGGACCAGACTTACTGCTACCTCATCAACATAGGTCTGGCCAACATCGTAGAGTGCCTTCTTGTACTCCCTGTGTCCTTGATGATTCTTCTCGTCCAGAACTGGGTCTTTGGGAGTTTCCTCTGCTACTTCTTGCCCATGCTTCAGGTTAGTTCTGAAATGAAAGAAAGAAAAAAAATAATAAAAAAAAAATAAAATATACACTGCAGCAAACTCAGAGGTTGAAAAGGTATATATATTAAATTTAAGTAGATCCAGTGCTCCATAAACCAATAAATAAAACAAAAAAGTTAATACTTTTCTACATTTCATATTTAAATAGATCAGAACTCACACCCTATATATCAAAATTCTAAATGACAATGACAATAGAATAGAGTCATTAATAAGTTTTCTTAAGAACGCATAATCTCTCAGCAAAAATATAGCACATAACATTTCTCATGGGCGTTGTTGCCTCTGGAATTTTACGCCTTTAAATCTAAACAAACATACAATCTTAATGGTTACACTTTTCAAACTTTTTAACACTATGGGGTGTTAAAATCACACCCATGATACCTGGGTCAGGAATTTAGGCTTAGTTATAGGACTAAGCCAAATCTTATCCTATTCTTTATTTTTAGTATAAACCTATCTCGGGATTTTGCTATATCATGAAGAAAATTGAACACGGTTCTAGTTTAATCTGAGGTTAAAAGGGGACCGGCAATATGTTTTTTTTATATTAGAAAAATTGATAGATATTATAGTACTATAATAACAGCACGACTTATTTAAAACTTGACTCAGCAACTGGCACTATCCATGTGTATGTCTTCTCGTATATTATTTCAGGAAAATATTAAGAATATATGCAGCAATTTTCGCAATAAAATACACCCGACTTACCGCTCATTTAGTAACATATTTCAATGAATTGAAATTCATTCAAAAATTTCCCAACTAAACAAATAAATATATTTGTGTGTGTATTTTTATTCATACGGTTGGAACGCTTTTTGTGTTAAACCGAATCAGGAACTACGAAACATTTACAACTCGAATATTTTACGATTTTTCTATAGAATTATTGTACGGACTGCTTTATGAAGTTTTTACATGTTCACTGTATAACTTACAATCTAGGTATTTTAAAAGAGTTAAAGATCTTTTAACCCAAACACTAAATTTTTTTTTTTTTTAATAATGTCGACGTCTCAACTTTTAAAGCTTATTTCCAATCTTAAATGATTTTAATATTTGTTTTAATATTATAAACTTATTAAAGTTACTTATTATAGTTTTAATATCACTCATTTAAATAAAATTATTATAAAACCAAAATCTATCATTCATACCGGAAATTTATTCTTTCCTATTCGGACCAAACATAAATTAACATCGTAGTTAATAGACAACAAAATACATATATTTACACTTTTATTATGCTACGTAAAGTTATAAAGATTCTTTTATATAAGTAAAATTTACCATATTATTTCATATTTACTGATATTTGTAAGTTTTAAAAGAAGAAGATTGGAAAAATAAGGAAGAAAAATCATATTAATACAATATTTATTCTTTAACATGGTTAATATTGTATTATTTTCAAATATAGTTTTGGCCTCAAAGAATCGGATTATATCACATTTTATTCTTTATGCTAGAAAATAATTTTTTTTATATATACACAAAAAGTCTTAAAAACCGAAATAAATCTAATAATTTTATAGTTCACTTACTAATTAATAAAACAACTGTTTTCTGACTATTCTTAATTATTTTTTTACTGTATCATTGCAATTATCTAAATTTTCAAAAAATTACACGGAGAGAAAAAAGAAAAAATCTGTTTTCTAACTACAATTATTCACTGCGAAAATTCGCCGTTAACATTTCTCATCAGAGGAATAACAATTTAGAGAAAACAATCAGAAACGTCTGTCGTAATTTTTGAATAAATATATTCTTTAGATGGATGAAATAAACGTGCTTATTGAGAGGTTTCCTTTTAATTAGCAAATCGAGGCGTTCCCAGCTTTAATATATCAAGGAATTGTTTTATTTACCAGAACTTGTTGGATATTATTCAATATCTATAATTTTTAATTTTTTTTTTAAGTTCTAAAAATTTATATTCCTCAGAGTTATGGCATACTATGCCACTTTTCCCTAATTTTACAGGAGAGCAGTTTCAACAGTGTTTCTTTAAAAAGCATGTAACTTCCCTTGCAATTGGTATTGGTAAAGAAAAATATGATTAATGCAAATCTGTAATGCTAACTTGGTAAAATAGGTACATAGTGTCCTATCTATACCTCTGAGGTACAGATTTTATTACCTTTTTTAGTTCATTATTGTTGGTATAATCATGTTTTGTGTATATGTAATGTTCTAACATAAGTTTTTAATTTTTAAAATTAAAACAACTGATTACACAAAAGACTTTGTATTGCGAAATCAAATAATTTATTTTCTAAACAACCATTTATTAATTTATTTTCTAACCTAAATTAACTAGGAAAACAATTTCATATCACTCATTCTTGTAAAATAATAAATCTTTTATTTTATCTAACCAATTTCCATGTATATAAAATATTGAAAAATTTCGAAATGCACACCCGGTAGATTTTCAGTATCAAGCAATCTATGAAATGTATTATACCTTATACTTTGAATGTGTTTATATTATATGGATAATTTTCAAGTTATATTATTATATTATAGCCTAACTGTTCTAATTTTAAATTAGCTATTTGACTTAAAAATATTTATATAAATGATATTCGTTCTCATAGATATTTAGTATTGTCTCGTATTAAAAAAATATAAAGAAAACAAATATTAATTACAAGTTTGAATTATTGAGTAGTAAAAATGTTTAATTTTTAATATTAATGATTTTTTTTTTATCTTTTAACTACTTATTCGTGCCTGTCCAACAAAAGAGTGACAATGAGCAAATGGAAATAAGAGATATACATGGCATGATAGGCATGAGGAAGGGCAGTACCCGACAGCACGTCTTGAATTAATCCTTTAATTCAGGAAAGGAGATCATTCATCCAGCTCCGTTTTACTCTTCTCCTAATGGTGATGTCAGCCGTAACCATATCGTCTATGTTGTGATATCCGTGAAGGTTATTATGGAAATGGGAATGAAGAGTACGTTTATCTTGGTCGATAACTGGTTGTTGTAAGTCGGTATGTAGTGCATTGTTGTTTTCGTACAAAGGAGCTTCTGTTATCAGTCTTAATCGCAGTTTAATTAGTGATTGCAGTTTTTGTGAGTTTTTTGTGACCGTAAAGCTGTGAGGCGTATGAGCCCATGAGATTTAAGTAGTATTTAGTATTTAGTTTCTACCTAATTTTTAGTTTTGGCGATTTGTAAAAAAAGAGAGTACAGTAGAACACTAATTTCAGTCGTTTTTTGAGTCTTTCTTTTCATTTTGACGTGTGGGCCCACGGTCATCCTTCGGTTGAATATTAGATCATGGTAACGTACTGTGTCCGTCTGAGGAATTTGGTGGTCACCGATTGTAATCATTACTATTAAAAATGAATAATTTACTGTTTAACACAAATCGTCTGATCGTTAAAAACGATATTTTTTTATTTTAGTAAACTATACAGCCTACCTCTGTAACAATAAACTCGCAATATAATTATAATGATACTTAAAATATATAATATCCTATATTATGATTGTTATTCTTTTAGAGTTAAAAAGTTAAAGACAATTAAAAAAAAATTCAAAATATTAAAAATCGAAAAATGTATTGCATTTTACCCTATATCAGAATAGATACCTCAACGGTGTTAAATTAGTATGGCGGTGATAAAATTATAAATTAATTCAAGATTTTTATTAGTACATTTACAAACGAAGGTTATTTTTGGCGCTGGTTATATCTCATAAAATTTCAATTTTTCTCTATGATATATAAATAATACACGAATATATGCAATATAATTATATCGACCATTATATACCATTGGCTTCTACGCAATTCTTCCTATGCAGAAATTTTTTAATTTCCTTTCCATTAAAGCTAGGAAAAAATACTCGTTCATAGAAGTCACTCTGCATCGCATTGCACGATTAAACGTTTGCACATATTTACAAAGGTGCATCCTTAAGACAAAAAATATATTTTATATTTTAAAATTCATAAGTAATATAATTATGAATCTAATTAATATATTTAATATCTACTCATCTGTATATAAAAAAAAAAATCGCTGAAAAATTAATTTCTACACAAATAAAATATATGAATTGAGAATGTGGTAAGAGTGAGAACTGAACAGTGATATCTGCGTGGTCCTTATGCGACCGGTTCGCGAAGAAAAAAATAAATAAAAATATATTTATTTGTTAATTAAAAAATATAATATTCAAGAAAATTTTTTTTTATATTATTCTCGAATAACAATAAATATTTAGGTAAAAATAGGGAATCAATTTATAATTCGTTATTCACATGTAATTTATAAAAGGAATTTGTTCCGTATCGGAAATAAAATTTGTTTATTTTTGATACGTTTAATTCAATTATTGCTGTTTTTTATTTCCCAAAGGATCATACACAACTATTTGTAGAGCACTTTTACGATATTCAATCTTTAATAAATAAATAAAATTTCATTACAACCCAATTTTTGACTGTCCCAAAGGCAAATTTCTATTGCTTTAGATGGCACGAAACATTTAATTATGCAAGAGTCTGATCAAACATAGACATTAATAAGTGAAAAATATGGTTGCATCATTAAAATGAAAATTACTTTAATCCGAACTGCAATTTTTTTGTCAATGGTCATTAAAATTGGAAGGTCTCACTCTAAATCTTAACTTGAATACCTGAATATCATTTTATATACATTATTTTGGAATTAAATATTAGGGAACAAGTTATTTCGATTGATTTAAATTTATACAATTTAGAATGGATAAACCATTTGATGAGTACTACTTCAAATATGCTATTAAAAAAATATGTACTATTTGGAATTTTTTTTTTATTCGTCTTTCATAAAAATGATCAAATTTTGAAAATCTAGATGAAAAAATAATAAAAAATTGAACAGTTCTAATAAGAACTAAATATTTATTATAAATTATTTCTAGAAATGGCATTGCCTGAGGTTTTGTTCCATAAGAATGTTGCCAAAATTCTTACGCTCAGGCTCAACAGGACCTTTGCCTCATGAATAACAGTAAACGGACAATTATTGAAGGATTTGAAATATACTTCAAGAAGAATGTGGTAAAGTCAACAACTTTACGCGGTTTACGTTCGTCAAATCAAATTTACTCCTGATTCAGCTTTAGCACTAAAGATTACCTTAACTTTCGAGTCAAGGCACTAACATCAGATTAACAACTTGTAACGTCGAAGTTTCCTGTTAGAACCACTGTACCCCACCAAAACTGATTAACTGTCGATCAATCACAATAACTTAATTTCTCAAGTATCTGATGTTTACAACTTTCAGATAAAAGTTTCGGAAACATTCTTACAAAACAATAGCTTTAGGCAATGCTACTACTAGAAATAGTTTACAATCAGTGTTCAATTTTTATTATTTTTTCTTCATTTTGATTATTGAATATTCATCATTCTTTATGAAAAAAGTCTGGAGAGTACTTCTATGGCATCTTCCATATGACATTTACATGGTATATTTATTACCCTCAGCATATTATGTGCCATTAATTATTTTTAAACAATAAGTTGAGGATTATTGTAAATAATGATATTGCAATCGGTTGCTAATCGGTGCTCTTTTGCGCTTCAAAAACAACTCCGGTCCAACAACTTATTTAAATCGACGAAGGTCAGAATATACAAAACATTAATTTGACCTGTTCTGACATAAGGCTCCAAAGCCTGGACTTTTACAAGGACTCAGGAACTGGAACTGGCCAGTTTTGAAAGGAAGATCCTGAGGAGAATCTATGGGGCTGTTAATGTTAACGAGGACTGTAAAATAAAAACAAATGTAGAGCTGAAAGAACTATACAAGACTTTAGACGTGGTCGATGTGGTTAAATCCTCTCGATTATGATGGGCAGGCCACTTAGCAAGGTTGAATCCCGAGGAAATCACATCTAAAGTTCTATCGGAGCAAATATTTGGAGGACGCCCTAGGCTTCAATGGGAGGACTGTATTGCTGCTGATGCACTATCGATGCTTGGTATTCGTAACTGGAAGGCAGCAGCACAAAACAGAAACAACTGGCGGTCAATGCTGGAGCAGGCCTTGGCTCAACGTGTGGGTCGTAGTGCCGTAAGAAAAAAATAAATGATAATGCAACTTTTATTCGTTGATTCAATTCTAATCGAGCGAACTCCATTCCACACATCAGCTCCTAGGTAAAAACTTCAATGTATTCTGGAAATGAACCCGTGTATCCATGACAAAGTATGGCAATCAATACAATGTTGAAAGGATCTGTGGAATAATATATTCATTCAAACGTAATTTCTAAGGTACTCCGTTAATGCTATGAAACATGATTTAGGAAGTTTGGAAATTCAGATGAACAGATTGTTCACACTCTAACAAGTGCTTTTGAAAGAAAAATGTATACAGATATAATTGTAATGGATTTATCGTTAGGCTTATGTAAATATTGCGAATTTGGTACCGAATTTGTCGTAATTTGTTCGGAGATTAAATATTTGGGAGAGGTTTTGTAAGTTCTTATCTCTTGGAGGACGTGGTGGCTAAACCTGTTGGAGTACAGCTGTCGGATTTATAACGCCTCCGACTCTTTACCTGGCTATTTTCTCATTCTTTTTTTTGTCATATATATTTTACACAAACACGCGGCATCTAGACCCTCCTTCACTCTATAGGCAAGGATTTAATCCCACCTCATCAGTGCTTATCACTTCGAAAGGCTTTGCACTTCCTCCCCTCCACTGGCTAGTCATCAACTGTGAGAGAAAGACGCATAGCCGGACATCTGAAGTCATAGCTTTCGCTATAATCAGCTCCCGACCCTTATTATCCTGGACGGAGACGACGCTGCACAAGCGGAAAGCCGAAGCAAGTCACGGGACCTCAGGTCGACATCTATTCAGATAAGACACTCTTTCGAGTATACTATGAGACCTGATCCCAAATACCCTATAATTATAAAACCAACTAAATTAAGTTAAGGAACCAACCACTAATACTTATTAATTTTAATTGCCCCTTCAGGGATATGATTTGTTACCAAATAAAGCTTATTAAAATGAGATAGCGTATTTCTTAGCTCACGTTCACGAGTATTAATAACTCTTTATTTTTAAATATACAACAACGAGGTTTCCCGGTCATACGAAATTTACGGGGGCCCAGTATTGAACAACGTCACTCTCGAATCAGTAGCTCCGTCGCAAAGTGGTGAATGTAGCCGATCTTGCTGGAAAAAATTCGGATTTGGTATCGATGCCCATTGTATTGAAATGAATCTAATCTCGATCATTATTAACAGGAAGGAAGGATTGCGAGTTTATTTTGGGCTTATAATGTGTTCAAAAATTCAAACAATTAGTGTCATTATTTTCCTTCATATGAATACGGATCAGTAGGGTATCAGTTTTCTTCAGGTACGGACAGACAAATTTTTTAAAATGAATTCTTCCTCATCAAGAAAGTTAATTAGAGTATTGTTAACAGAAGTTAATTTATTAATAAATTGTCATGGTAGCCCTAATGTATAACATAATAAAAGACCAAGTTACTATAGTTCTAATCGTGGTTGCAACGATTGAAATTTTACCAGGCTGTGAGGAGAATGAGAAATGACTTTCAGCCGAAAAAGAATGTATACCTTGTAAAAATGGTACGATGCTCGGAGAAGATACGAAAGTGGTAATTAGGTGGTTAATCTACTCAAGAGGAAGCTCAATGTGGAACTGAGGAAGAAAGGAATACAGTATAGAATCGTGACAGTGAACCTCCTTCCTTTGAAGAATTTGAAGAAGACCCCGGCTTCCTTAAAAGAATAATCGCACTCCTTAAGATCATATATGTGATATTATTAAATGTGACGAAGATCCTCTGCACCAAAGAATTTCTAATATGATGTTCAGCACCTGGATTAATCAGAAAATGTCTTCCAACTGGTGATCTGGATTGATGCTATCGATATTTAAAAAGGGTGGTATGACCCAATGCCTAAATTATAAGGGAATCACCTTATTGGATGTGGCATTTAAGATTCTTGACTTCCATGTTAGCTATATAAATGATGAAAACCCTATGGAACTGATTTTGACAATGTTTAACAAGGCTAGAGGAGAGCTTTTTTACTTAAATTTTAAACGATGAATGAATCATATATGTATATACATTATAATGACATTGTAATAGTAAGGAAGAAGGAAACATGCCTCATTTAGTAATCTGGTATTCTGTTTTAAATTCATATAGAAACAATATAAAAATATTTTGGAGAAAGTGTATTAACAGAGGAGGAAGTTTGTTTGTTTGGGTTTCAAGGCGTAAAACCGCTAGGTCATCAACGCCTGTGGCTTTTTTTTTTTTTTTTTTTTTTATCTATAATTTAAAAAAATAAATAAAAAGAAGTAAGTAAATATATAATAATAATAATTAATATATATATATATATATATATATATATATATATATATATACACACACACACACAAAGATAACAAATAGATTCAGATAAATAAACAAAACAGATACATAGATAAACAAATAAGATATAATATATTATAAAAAACTATATTTTATTTATTATGTCATTTGCCTTTAGAAAGTTTAATACACGCTTTATCTTGATGTCATCGTTACCTAGATTGGTTGCGATATCGGGTGTAAGTCCTGATCTGGCTAGAACCGAAATATAAAATGGACATTCCTGAAAGATATGACTGACCGTGAGGATGTTTTGACAGTGTTGGCATTTCGGTGGCGGTTGCTTGCTAATAAGATAGGAATGGGTCAAATTGGTATGTCCTATTCTCAGTCTGGTTATTGCTCTTTCTTCTCTACGATTAGAACGATTTGACGTGGTCCATAGCTTTACTGATGTTTTAATGGCCTTCAGTTTACTTGGTGGGCTCTCATTCCACATAGACTGCCACCCATCAGTAATTTCTCTTTTGAGGGGAAGACTGAGTTCTAGAGGTGTTAAAATGGCAGCGCCTCGACCTGGAAGAGTAAGTGCCTGTTTGGCTGCTAGGTCCGCGAGCTCGTTACCGACTATTCCTACGTGGCTTGGCACCCATACGAAGTATACCGATTTTCTTAGATTTTCGAGCATTTGGAGGTAAGTATGGATTTTAAGTAATGTAGGGTGTTTTGGATATGTATTATTTAAACCTTTTAGTGAACTTAGAGAGTCAGTTATTATTGCGATGGTTGTAGGTGATATTGACATTGAGAAGTGAAGGGCTGAGACTATTGCATGGAGTTCGGCGGTATAAATGCTGCACAGTTTATGTAGTTTTATTTTGTGGGTTGAGCTATGGGTAACGAAAGAAGATGCTGTAGAGTCGGAGGATGTAGATCCATCTGTATAGATTAAGAATGGTTCCGGAATATTCTGGAGGAGACGGGAAAATTCAGTTTTGTATTCCAAGGGCGATGTTTTGTTTTTGGGTAGTCGTGATAAATGTAACATAATTTTTGGTGGTTTGTGCGTCCATGGAGGAGTATGAATTTCAGGTTTATATAAAGGAATTCCTTTAAGGAACGACGTAGCGGAAGAAATTCTCTCTGATAAAGGAAGTGTTGAATTAATTTTTTTTTCAAAGGTTTTGGAGAATTTTGGTTTGAAAATGTACCTATGTGTTGGGTGTTCCGTTTGAGGGAAGAGTTTAGAGATGTAGCTTATTGCCAGTTTTTTTCTTCTGAATAAAAGAGGCGGTAGTCCTGCTTCGGAACACAGACTGAGAATAGGACTGGTTCTAAACGCGCCGGTCGCGATGCGAATTCCGGTATGATGGACAGTATCGAGCTTATTAAGGATCCGGTAGCGGGCAGAACCATAGATAAAACACCCATAGTCTAATTTCGAGCATACTAAAGATCGGTAAAGTTTTAGCAGAGTGATTCTATCTGAGCCCCAGGAAGTACCGCTGAGAAATCGTAGTATATTTAGTTTTTTTGTTGTAGTTAGTTTTAGTGTAGAGACGTGTGGTTCCCAAGTCAGTTTTCGGTCAAAAATCATCCCTAAGAATCTATGGTTGTTTGTATATGGAATCGAGGAATTACCTAAAAGTAGTTCGGGAGAGGTGGGAGTATTTCTTTTTCTGCTGAAATGTAAACATTTAGTTTTTTCGGTAGAGAAACGAAGACCAATGGAGAGGGACCAGTTATTAATTCTATTGATGGCTTCCTGTAATTTAAGTTGTACGGTGGTAATGTTATCGGATCGACAAATAATGGCTAAATCATCTGCGAACAAGAGCGGTTTGACACCCCTAGGTAAGTTGAGTCCCAGGTCATTTATTGCTAGGCAGAATAGAGTGGGGCTAAGGACACAGCCTTGTGGGACACCGTTGACCTGTTCATGGTTCTCAGATAGTTCGCATCCTATTCTAACTCTGAAGTGACGGTTTGAAAGAAACTGTTTGATAAAATAGAACATTTGCTCTCTGATTCCTATAGATGATAACTTATTGAGAATTACTGCGTGGTTTATGCTATCAAAAGCCTTCTTCATATCAAAGAATACAGCGATCATCTGTTGAGCGTTGATGAAGGCATATTGGGCTTCGGCCTCTAATGTAACCAGATGATCTATTGTGCATCGTCCTTTGCGGAACCCAGATTGAAATGGTTGTATTAAATTGTTATTCTCTATTATCCACATTAATCTTTTGTTGACCATACGTTCCATAATTTTGCTTAGACAACTAGTTAGGAATATGGGGCGATAGCTGTTTGGGTCCCGTTTGTCTTTTCCGTTTTTAAGAATCGGGATTATGATTGAATCGCGCCAGGTGCTTGGGAAGTGCCCAGTAGACCAAATGTGATTATAGTATTCAAGCAGCCATTTTTGTGTGTCGACTGGAAGATTTTTTATCATGTCGTAATGGATATGGTCTGGACCAGGCGAAGTTCCTTTAACAGTATTTAAGATATTTTTAAATTCCCACATTGAAAAATCAAGATTATAATAGAGGGTTTCGGCATTTACTGTATTATCAGTTTCTATTTCGTCAAGGTTGGGACTATTTCTCTCGGAATTATATATCTCGGAATAAAAATTTGCAAAGGTATTTGAGACCAGTGAAGGGTTGTCAGACAATTGTCTATTAACCGAAATAGTGTAACGGGAGGAAGAAGGATTTTTAGTAAGTTTATGGATTTTGTTCCATACGTCAGCTGACGTAGCAGAAGCATTTATGGAACTTATATATTCTTTTCAAGACTCACTCTTACATTGTTTGAATATTTTCCTGCATATAGCCCGCTGTTTTTTATATTCTATCAGGTTTTCGGATGTCATAGATTTTTCGAATTTTTTATACGCTTTACGACGATCTTTAATGGCTTTTTTACACGTATCGTTAAACCAAGGAACTAGCGGTCTTCTGGGTAAACCTGAGGTCATTGGTATCGATGATTTTGCTGCTTTTATGATTATTTCACAGCCTTCGTCCATGGTCATATCGGATGGCTGTGTTTGGGGTGGTGAGGCTAAGGAGGTAAAAAGAGACCAATTAGCATTTTACAACACCCATCTCGGTTTTACGTGCGTGGGATTCATGTTAGTAAATTTTATGAGTAGCGGGAAGTGGTCACTACCATATAGGTCAGGTAACACTGTCCAGTAAATATTACTAAAAAACGTTGGACTACAGAGAGACAGATCAAGGGCTGAATATGTCCCGTAGCTGGAGCTGAGGAAGGTAGATTCTCCAGTGTTAAGCAAGAGAAGGTTAGAGATATCTAGAAAATTTTCTATTATTTTACCCCGCATGGTGATATCTTGGGATCCCCATAGAGGATTGTGGCCGTTCAGGTCCCCAATAAAAAGAACAGGACGGGGCAGTTGGTTGTAAATATCTAATAGATGTTGAGTATCTATTGTACGATCTTGTGGTAGGTATATATTGCATACAGAAAAAGCAAAACTTCGGTGAACACTGACAGCAACCGCTTGAAGGTGGGTGTTAATCGGAATTGATTCTGAATATATGGATTTATGTACAGCTATTAAAACTCCATGGTGATTATGATTTGGATTGGGGCTATCTTTTCTATAAATTTCGAAGTTTTTAATTGTGATTTTGTCTTTTGTTGCAAGATGTGTTTCCTGAAGAGCTAGGCAAAACGGATCAGTATCACGCATTAATATTTTCAAATCATTAAAATGAATTTTTAAGCCATTACAATTCCATTGAAGCAATGACATATATGGTTATTATATTTAAAAGAAATAAAATAAAAAAGGAAAGATACATATATATGTAAGGATGAAAATATATTCTAACTAGAACTAAGAATATACATTTGTTTTTGATTGAAAAGGAAAAAAATCGATGTATTATTATTTTTACTAGGAGAGTTTTTTCCTTTGCTTTCCTCTTTTTGGTTTTTGAACCACATATCCATCTTCTTCCTGTTCATTATTAATTAATATTTGTTCATTAATTAAATCGACGGGAGGGTCGAGGAGTCGGGGTGGTGGAAGGTGGTAGGCTTGGAGTGGGGGAGGTCGGTGGGAGATGCGAGATACCGGAACAGCTGGAAGGAGAGGGGAAAGGGAGAAGAGTGGGTGTCATTACAGCACTAGCGCAAGACCCGGCGGGTTGGGTGATAACAGACGTAGTTTGTGTATGGCTACTATGAGCTTTAATCTGAATAGTTTCATTTGATATTTCTCCAGCTGGGCTATTTTTATTAGTCTCTGTTTTGTTAAGATTATCTGGAAAATAATATAAAATGTTGGCCTGAATGGCAACATCTTTTTTTTCAGTATTTTTATTTTGATTTTTAGTTATTTCCGCGAAGGTTTTATTAAACTGAATAGGATTTTTCTCTTTATATATTTTTTTCGCTTCGTTCAGCGATACTTTATTATTCACTTGTATTGCTTTTATTTCTTTTTGCAATTTAAATACGGGACAGGAGCGATCAAGAGCATTATGTGAGCCGTTACAGTTAATGCATCTAGCCTGTAGATTGCACCTAATATTTTCCCCATGTTTATTCTGATCGCACTGGATACACACAGTTTCTTTTTTACATTGTGCCGTAGGATGAGAAAAACCCAAACAATTAAAGCATCGTAATGGATTAGGTATATACGGTTGAACTCTGTTTCGTATCCAATCTGTATTGTATCTGGAGGTTTAGGGGTCGGGAATGTTATTATATAATTATGCGTTAAAACTTCGTTTCCATTATTATTTGATTTAATTCTTACTATATCTTTAATAATTGGGGTAAGTTCTTTTTTAATTTCTTCTATTTCCATATATTGAAAATCGAAACAACGGATCACGCCTTTACTATAGTTAAGTGTGTTGTGTGGAGTTATCTGTACTGGGTATTGTCCACCAAAATCCGTATAGGATAGAAGCTTATTGGACTGTTGTCCATTTATTGTTTGTATTAGTAGAGACCCGTCTCTTAACTTTTTTACGGTTTTAACGTTTCCTACCAAGTTAGAAATTACTTTATGAATAAAAAAAGGGGAGACTTTTTTAAAGTCTTCTTCATCTATTCTTTTTACTAATAAATAGGTTGGTGATATGTTTTCTGTCCTTTGTGGTAAAATTTTGTCGGGGGGAAATTTGATTCGACCCCGAGCCCATTTTCTTTTTTTATTTAAAGGACTAGTTAATTCGGGAGGGTCAGGAGGCTCTCCCATTTTTCGTTTAAAGAAATATTAAAAAAAAAAAAAATAAAAATAAAAAAATAAATAAAGAGTAGTGGTTTAACAAAATTAAAGAATTGCTTCCAGATAAATAAGACAAAATGATAATAACAATAAGTAAAACAAACCGCAAAAAACAAAACAATAAATAAATTAATGTTATAATAATGGAAAACTCTTATCTGTTTAATACTCTGCGGAGAGTCTACGACTGTCTCGGCCGGAATCTAAACAGCTACTACAGAGGAGGAAGTGACTGAGATTCTAACTTTTTCAAGCCCTAGAAGACTTTAAAATCCTTTACAAATCTGATAAATATAATTAAAATGACCATGGTTCAAACGCAAGCTAGTGTCCTCGTTGGTACTCAAACCAGCCGCAAAATCACTTTTTAAACCGGTGTGATGCAAGTAGATGCCCTGTCAGCCATACTCTTTAATTTAATTCTACTTAAAACTGTAAGTAGAATCTTACCTACTGGTAACCTCTCAAACTCACAGATATAACGTCATATTAAATAGAAGTGAAAGTGCTTTAAAGGAATTACTACTCGAGGTAGACAAGGAAAGTAAAAACATGCTCTCAAGAGAGATAATAGGGATGTTAATATTTCTTTTTTCTCCATCTTCTTCAAATATGCATTTTATGACCATATCCTCTTTAAATAAACCGAGAGATCCTACCCTTGGGTGTTTGCATTGTTCGGTAAGGTTCCGATGGAATTTTATTCTATTAAAATTTACTTAAAAATAAGGTCCCAGCTAGCCATTGCCTGTTTCATAAATTACTTAAAGGGATCAAGGCGACCTATTTAAACACACAAAGCCCAGGATCTGTGGCTTAGTGATTCTTATATTCTGTTTCGTTTTTAATTTTTTTATATCCTTTTTAATTTAAACATTTTAATGAGTTTTTAGGCTCTTCAATGATCTTTTATCGTGGCATCTCTTTACTTAGGCGAAGGAGGAAGTATAAATACATAGATTTTCAGCAAGATAATGTCCAGGTAATAATAATAATTTGTTAGTAGGGAAAAAAATTGATGCATAGTCTGCTGAAATTAGTCGTGAAATTTAATGTAGACAATTTGATGTAGGAGGTCTTTATCCATCAGATAATTGAGAAATAATCCAGGTGATGTATTACCGCCTAACGCAACATCTTGTACTTATGGAGGACTTTTGGTATCAAACCGCTTACCTAAACTTGCTAGGGAGCTTGGGAGGTTTGAAATTCAGTTTATCTGCTACCACTGTTTGTTCCGTTAATTCAGTACTTGTGAATTTATTTTTATTTTTTATTTATTTTTCCTGATACAAAGTTTTCCAGAAGAAAATTTGATTAGACTGCAAGTAAAATGCAGCGAGTCTTAATATAAAAGGTACTCAAAATCTCTCATATAGCATGCATATAATATCAGCAGTCAAATAAAATTGTGCTAATCGTCGAAATTCAACAATAGGATATGCTAAATATGACAATAGGAAACAAGTCTAATAACAGGCTCAGTTTAACAGATCTGATTGTGTATTAAATGCAGTGTCGCTCTACTAAATGGCCGCCATATCGTTTTGTCTACTTACAGGAGTTTGTATGAGGTTTCTAAGTGTCAATGGGTTATTTGTTTACTTGCTTTAATTTGTTTTAATTTGATTATTTATATAATTTTTCTTTATTTTACAATGCTTTCTAAACAGCCCTATATAAGCTCATCCACACGTTCAAAATCAAGTTCTAACAAACATACGCGAACTTTCAAATAATCTTGATTTCTCAATAATTTAAGGCATGATAAATTAAAGTGATATTTAAAAAAAAAAATAATGTGAGATTCACTTGATTAAATAATACTAGTATACCCGAGTGAGAGAACTCTTAGATATCTTATCTTTATTCTCAATAATACATTCAAAGTGTAAGCGCTATTAGGGAAACATGTTTATTCGAAAATAAAATATTGTATTAGGTACCAAGAAAGTTTATTTAACACAAATAGTTTATAATTACTATGTTAAACTAACAATTTATACTTAATAAGTAATTAGCTTGCACCACTGGAAAAATTCCCTTCAGTTAAACATTTAAGCAATAGTACTCAACTATACCATTTTCTATGTGCGGTGTTCGTATTTAACAGTGCTTTAGGATTAGACATGGCAAAGATAATATAATCTCCTCTTTCATTCATAGAAACCTAAAACAACATTTTATTTACTAAATAACCTTTTTACAAAAGTATTACTGTTATTAAAAAGTATTTGGTGATCTTGATGCCCGCGTCGGAATCTTTAAAACCCGACCCATCCCGTCTCGATTCGCCGACTCCCAATCGTCGGAGCTTCGAAACTTCCCAGTTTTTCCATCACTTTTATTTAAGCCTTAGGAAGAATTTGAGAATGGAAATTAAGATTCGTCGCTTCTCCATAAAATTCCCTTTCTTCTGATACCTCATTTATCAAAATCCATCGCTCCTGAGAGTCGGAAAAGGGATCTATAGTACCGTAATAATATACAGTAGTGATAGTGATATCCAATTACTGACAGAAAAAGTAAAGGTTTAATAAAAACAAGGTTAGTCAAATAATATATAGTTGCCCCATCTTACTACAAAGCGTCACCGCCATGTTTGCGCCACTATAGGGCGCAAACAAAAATAACAAAAATTCTATTATTTTTGTATAAACCCAATATTTAGCAAAATACGATGGTGCTTACACTGGGCCGCATATACACCTGAATTTAGCACACTAATCATTTAGCATGCTTAATAAGATTGTAAGTACCCCTAGAATCTAAACATATTCATTGCCTCTGTATCTCAAGCGTTGTACTAATGTTATCTGTTATATTACTAATTTTTGAATTTTATTATATTTTTAAACATTATTATTTTCAAATTTCGTGTTTCTTCTTTCCTTAGTATTATTAGATTACTGTTTTTATAATTATATTTCACATATATTATGTCCATGACATGCTAATTAAACTGGCTTATATAACATTATTATAAATAACGGTATATAAGTGAGATTATATTACTGTTAAGGAGTGGAGTGCTCAATGGGCTAGGCACTGGAATCGACACCGCACAGTGGGACCAATAGCCGATCTAGGAGGACTAAATTCAATTACTATAATTTTCGATTCGAAATCACGTGTTCGTCTCAAATAAATAAAAATAAACCTTTTATGGTTTTTAATTTATTAATAAAATTATTTAATGGCGAAAAATTAAATTTTAAATTTATAATTCAAAGAATTTTAAAGGAATAGTATGAAACAACATTATTAAATAGAAAAATAATGTAGACGTATTTAAATTAATTTAATCCATTTCCTCATCCTGAGGATCGACATCCATAGAAAAGTTATTCTCTGACTAAAGTTCGTCACAATCAGAAAGTGATGAACCAAGTGCCTCTGTAAACCGAATCCACAGGAACAGAATTTGAGGGGTGGGCAAAGGGGTGACAGAATTCAGATGGCGGCAAATTTCAAGCGAAATTTTATTTTTAGGTCAAGTAAAAAATTTTTGTTACTGCTTTTGATTAAATTGTTTTTGTTAATTTTGACCTTAGTTTTAAATAAACTAAATTCTGTTAATAAAATAAGTTAATGTTGTGGAATGATGATGTTTATTTCGAAAAATATTGCCTAAAATACTGTTAACTTTTATTGATGTTTTTAAAGCTTACCTTACAATCAACAATTGCCGCAAAGCTTCTTCACAACTGTACTATCTCAGATTTTTTGATCTGTGATCATTTCATATTTTCATAATGTTAGTAGCTGTTAATCATGATTGTGGGCCCACCATAAGTTTAACTATTTTCGGTTCACGTGGACTGAAGTTATGAAATACTGAATGCAACCTGCGCTGCAACAGCTATTCCTTCGGAAGTTGACTGCTGTTTTTTGTTTGTCTTCCGCTTTTTAGTTTTTTTGGAGCATGCAAACATTTTTTTTTGTCTTCCTGGTCCCGCGAAACCTCGATAAGACTGATGGCTCCTTACCGGGAGTTCCAGAAAATTAACTTTAAGAAGCTGTATTATTATAAAATTTTATCTATCTTATAAGAACAGATTTCTTTCTCTGAGTATTTTTACGAACGCTCATTAATTTTTTATGTTAATACGGTATATGCCTTTCGAATCTGTTTAAGTATTATATTCTAATATGTAAACTTTTTGAGTATTAATAATTTCATTTAAAATTTTTGAGGTCTGTTCATGAGAAGACAAATTTTCCTGTAGTTCAAAAAATGTGAGTCCAGAATTTTAAAACAAACAGTGGTTAGCGCAAAACTGCGCAAAATTTGATGAAAATTTCTTGAAAAATATGTAAAATGAAAGGTATTTTACAGATTATAGAAGTTTTGTTTATCTATTTCAAAGCACTGATCATAGCCGTTTTCGAAAACCAGTTGTATTCAATATGAAATTGGTAAAAGCTATGTTAATCTGGTAAGAAAGAAACATAAATACCTGATTTAACAGAAGCCATGATGAGCGATAACACACATTATTTGAAACTATAAATGATTGAGAGCCTATTTGGTCATGCATGACTAATCCGTACCCTAAAAGGAGATCATAATCAAATTTTGTTACACTGGACCATTTTTTAAGTCACTAACAATTAATATAAAGGATGCTTTATTACATTTATCATATTTTGAAAGTTGTTTTTATTCTTCTAGATCGGTTATCGGCCTCACTGTATCCGGGTTCGAATCTGGCTGTGGCAGATAATTTATTTATTCTATTTTATTAGTCGTGGATCGACTCTGGGTTCTGGCACACTCAGTCTTTGCAAAGTTTCGTTAGGTTTGGTTTTGAACCTGGCGATTGAGCTTGGATACTGACTACTTTACATAACTGTTGGCCAAGAAAAATTTACGTACTTAAAAACTACTGAACCTGAGACGCTTTCTGTTATATTACAACAAATGACTAAATAGTTATTTTATTCGTGGTATGAATGTTATTGGTAAATATAGCTACGTCAACAATTAAGTGTAGTCACAAAAACGAAAAAGCTGTTCTAAAATGAAAGAATGCTATGCTAACTTAATTAGGAACAGGCCATCTCAAGGTTTTAAAACCCTTAGATATTTAGGTTGAACATGAAAAGAAAAGACTGTTATTTTTATGATTGTTATTTAACAGCTACTTTTATTTTTATGGTTCAGGGATATTTTCAGAATCATAATGTTTTTAAATATTGCCTACTAACTCCCCTTAATATTTTTTAAAGACCGATTTAAAAATCACTGATGTTTAATTAATAGACCAAGTTTATATTTACCTAATTGGGTTCTCTGTCTAAAGAAACAGACCAGTTTTCATTCAGCCCAGAAATATTCGTGAGGATAATTGAGTATTGTGTGATTATAAAAATAGTGAAGAACGTACTCTATTTTAACAGGTGTGATGAGGTATGTTGGCAGCGAATAATAGCTGTGTCGCCATCGAACATCCTGGTTCGCTAAAACTTATCATTATTCAGTTAAATATATTTAGTTTGTTTGAATGTCGGTTATAAGTATGAACTGAAGAGCAAATGAGATAAACAGAAAAGCAAACCTCCTACCGGATTATGTTGGTGATGTGATTCGATGTAACTCAGAAAGTTAAAACTTAGTTAAGACTGGAGTGTTAAGTCTGAAAGTTAAACTTACTTAACACCATCTAGGATATTAAATGATTTTGAAGGGTTAGTATGGCGTGCTAGTGTCATTTATCATGTTAGTGTCGTTTGCTATCCACACTGATGTAGAATGTCTCCTAAAGAATAAAAATATCTTTGTGAACGCAAGGTAGTATCCAGCATAAAAAAGATGGGAAAAGGAAGGGGGAAATTTTCTTAATTTAATTTGTTTCATTTAGAATGGGGTGTGTCCATGGTGCCAAGCAATAATTTACAATAACATTCAAAAGAACAAAATTTATTTTTAAAAAAATATATATTAAACGATAATTTGCGAGGATCAACTTCAAAATTTTTACCTTGTTCCACATTGAAAGGGGAGGGAGGGGAATGTATATCTCTTACGTTATCTATGTTTTAGAAATATATGAATGTACAGAACATATTTTTTTCTTTGTTTTCTTTTTATGTATGTAATGAATTATTTGCATGCCAACATTATTAAAGTTTCGTCGTCATTTTAATAATTTTACATCCTCCAACAGAAATTCTGATACTGTACTATTTGGCTTTGTAATTAAAAAACCCGAAATGGTGTTTCCTTGAATCTCATGTTATTTTACGAAAGGTAAGTTGGTTGAAGGTTTTCTTTTGAAAGGATACATTTCGATGTGGAGAGATCCACGAAGGTGTAATATATCAGTGAAAGCAACTCCAACATTTTCTGTTATATTCGGGTCCATCACTGTTTATCAACCATACAGTATTTTCTTTTTTTTATTACCTTCAAAAATGATAGATAATCGCAGAAACATATATTTTTGGATAAGGAAGAGTAATTTAGATGTTAGTGGCAGGGTATATAAGGAACTGGTTTGATTTGATTTGCGCCGATTAAGTTATAGCCATGGATTGTTTTAAAAAAATTGTTTTCCTTTTCACTCTTAAGTAAATGTTACTCATGTATACACTGAGCTGATCGGATAACATCAAATATTATGAAATTCTTGAAAAAAAAAAATTGGGAAAAACTGATGAGTTTTGTTTATGATGATAGAACTTCACAAAGAACTACTCCTATAAAAGATATGTATTCCAATTTTTATTTATTTTTTTTGAATTTTGTCCAAACCAATTTTTTTAATTATGTTCAATCAATGTATAGTATCAATTTAATCAAATTCCCTGTGTGTATATGCATGTACCTATATATAAATTAATAATATAAATCTATAATAAATATAAATCTATAAATAATATATAAATTAGTAAATGTTCGCATTATATTAAAAAATGGCCTCAAGAAATAATTGTTAAAAAAATAGTTAAAAAAAAAGATTGTTTATCATTAATTTATTTTGAGTTAAAATCTCGAAATGCTATTATATTCAGATATCATTTAACATACGATATTTAAGATATATCAGATATCATATCATATACGATGGGGTTTCTTGTATTTGACCAAAAAACAAACTTTCAATCCTCCATCTTCCCACAAAATCACAATATAGCTTTTCTTTAAGTTAGAAAACATTTTAGTTATTCTCTCCGGAATAGACATATCAACATTTGGCATACTACATCAGTGGTAAAAACTTTTAGCTGTTTATAATACAGTCAATTTTTCTGACACTTTGCTGGTCAATATTGATGTGCCCACAATATTGGTGGACTCTATTCCTCACAGATAAAGCTGGCTTTCAAAATGAATAAAAAATTAAGGTTTATCGATTGCGAGCTATTGAGGGCTGCTGCTCTTGAAATAGTCGATTATAGCTCGTCCTCTTAAAACTTTTCTTTTTGTTTCAGAAATATTTTTCTAACTTGTAAACCAAAGCATTAATCCTTTATATTGGCTAAAAGAATGCAGCGTTTCAGTGAATATTTACATGATAAAATTAAATTGCATACGGACAATTGATATTTTTTAAATATGTAGTTTATTTGATACATAGTCCATTACAAGAGATTTCGTATTTTAAAATTCTCTTTACAAGAATTTATCCTATATTGAATTTAAACAGCTCATTGAGAAGAATTTACTTGGACAGTTTTTGCTATTAATTCTTTAAAATAAAAAAAAAAAGAAGATTGATTTAGGTTACCAGTTATTATTAATTATAAAAGAGTAGGGTATTGGAGAGGCAATAAATTGAATGACTGCTTTTAAACTATAAAAATTTAGAATTTCACAAATTATAGTAGTGAAGTCGTGTGTTTAATCTGTTAATGTTAAATTGCACACTGATCAATAATAATTATTTTATATTAAAATAGAAAATGCTAAAAATTATAACACAATGATTAATTATTTCCAAATAATTATAAGTTTAAAAAGCAAATAAATATATTTAAAAAATCATTTACATTTTTTTTGTAATTGTTAGCGCACCACACACTGTGTATTTATTCCAATATTTTATGTTTATATTAGTGCATATTTTATATTTTTGCTCTATCTTTATAAATAGCCGAGATATGGGCGTGTGAAATCTTTCCTGAAATCGGCAGCCATTTTTAAACGAAATGGCGGATGGTAATGTCGAGTTCTCAAAGATAACCCTGAGGCTACCTGAGACTTATGTCAGAGACTTATCAAATAAAAAAAAAAATCGGTCCTGTAATCTAGGAGAAAAGCAGCATTCGGCGTGGGTGGAGTTGTCTTTATTCGATTTTTGGAATCTGAATTGAAAAATGGGATAGTAAAACCTCAAATTTTGATAAGGGTTCAAATTATTCTTTTCTCGATTGATTACAAGGATTCGTAATTGAATATAATAGACCTCAAAATATGTTCAAGTACATAATAAAGACAATTCAACACATATAGAATATGTCGAATACGAATTTATATTAAAATTCGATATTGCATTCCATGTTGTTGCTGATACCAGGCTAATTTTTATTCTTATCGATGAAAATGTATGCCCTTTTGATACAAATCATTTGTCCGATAGTTCAGGCGAATCCTTTCCTTTTCCAAGCTCTAAATTCTCTCCTAAATATGTCACATTAAAATTTTGTAAATTACTTGATGCTTCATCTAGAGTCTTTTCCTAGTAGGGCTTCTTATTGTGAAGCTCGATATTTATTAGTCAAATTTTTGTAAGCCGATACCCTGACTATTACAGTTCTGTTCCTCTCTCCATCTCCGAAAGAAAATTCTGAATATATCGGTATCCATGGAGGACCAGCACATAGCCTTAAGCACTCAACAATGGAGAAACGTGTTATTTTTTAAATTACAACTCGTTATTCTAATGATCGGCCAAATTACCGTTCTACCCTATAAAAAGATGTAGTTTTGCTTAGAGATAAAGATCTATTTTGTCATTTGCAAATTGCATGTCCCCCTTCTTACCGCTGTTTATTCCTTTAGTATTTTCCCGTGAGCTAGACATGCTGTTGAGATGTCTCGGTAATTTGCAGAGGAAGTAATGTACATTAGTCTGTAATTATTGGCCGGGATGACTTCCCTGAATTCCAGACGGCTAAAGGGTGGGAACTCTCCCACTATCTGTCAACCTAATGGGCTTATCATGCTTCCCATTGTGTCAGCCGAGAAGGCTTCCTGTATTTTTGCTCCCCTTCGCTACTCCCCTCGTCAACAAGCCATTTGGTCCGGAACATTTCATCTCGAGGGTTCTTTTTCTATTTTTTCCTTTTATATGGTTCATATTTTTATAAATAAAACTGTACTTCGGTAAGTCTGTTGAACTATCTTATTCACATAAGATCTCTTTTGATTGCTAAGTCGAGACATCTAGAATTTCTTTGTATGTATTTCAGACTTACTACAATCACTAATGGTATACCAGTGATCGATTATCTATTTAATTCTGATGTCTTGAGTACGCAGTAGCATAAAGACAATGCTTTCCTGACAACTAACTAACTACCCAGATGAACACATGTAATGGTGCTTCAGAATCTCGGCACATCTACTGGATTTCACACACGCGTCTCTCAGAGGTGCGTAATTAATCTTAGTTTTAGCTCGTTGCACCATTCCGATCTCGAAAGTGCTTCTAATATATTAATCTGTTGACTATCGGTGTTTCTCTTAAATGCGAGACAGCTACTGTCGTAGAGCTCTCAAGTTTAGGTGGCTCTGATCATCCTGAACAACCAGTTTTTCATCAAATTCAGGAATTGGCTCGAGCATAATCAAAACTTCGAGCAAGCAAGAGATCTCTAAGGTATCAAGGTTGTGATTCAGTTTTGTCACTTATTCTTCACTAAATACCAGGACTCCCGAGAATGTGCTTGGAATGTGGGTTGAACATTAAACCTTGTTAGTGCGTACGAAAAAAGCAACAACGGTTTTCTGGCCGGGTGACACACCTTTTAACAAACCCCGCTTCCAGTAAGCCGACCGTGGATCGTGAGTGATGATGATATCGACGTCGTTATTTGAAAAAGGCTTAGGCGTCAAAAATTCGAAATTTAAGTTTCGATTTATCATGGGACGTATTCGATTCCCATCTCTATCGATTCCCGCTCACGAAATATCGAGATAAAAAAATTGGATATGGTCTAAAAATCTCATATTGATGACGTAAGCACCAAATACTGACTCCCAGTCGTCAATCTGGGCTTGACCATAGCTAGAAGCCTTAAAAATATATTATTATTATAACAGTTTTGCCAACCTAATAAACTTCCACTGTACATAATAAAGAATAAAAAAAATATATATTGTAATTTGGGGAAAAAACGTTTCAGGCATTTTCTGTAAAGTTTGCTGAATGGCGCTTATGCTTTTTTCAAAAAAACGTCGTCGATAATGATCATGCGTTAGGATTTTTATGTGGCCGAAAATCTAAAATATGCCCATAAATATGAGGTTATTATTTCAAAAGTATTAAAAAATTTATCTAAACAAATATTTATTAAAAATATTATAAATAAACTTTATTGCATGTAGAATTGACCTTATAGACCTCATTGACCTTGTAGTTGACCTTAGATATAATTAAGGAAGAAGTTGGTCGGGGGGGAGGGAGGAAGGTGCAGTCAAAGACTAAGACACTAATAAGTATGACTTATTTATTTTGTGCCAACGTTTTGGTCTAAGTTTTAGGCCATCATTAGGGCAGAGAGACGTACATCTGAGTGCCAACTACGAGTTGCCGAATTGGCGCTGGGCTGACGCCTCTCTGCCCTGATGATGGCCTAAAACTTAGGTCGAAACGTTGGCACAAAATAAATAAGCCACATTTGCCTGTGTCTTATTCTTTGACCGCACTCCCGATCAACTTCTTCCTTATTTATTACATGTAAAATAGATTTCAAGAAACGTGTAGGTTCACCTCAGTCAGGAAGTGAATTTAAGTCTTTAAAAATATTTACGCGACTGAGAACCTTCAAAAATATCTTCTTTACACCAGCTGGTCAACATTAGAAAACTGAGTGTTCACTGTTTCAGCAACGAGATGGAACGCATGTGCCATGCAAGTCCTATGCGCTAGTTTAAGATTATAATCTTTCAAAGCTTTCCCGGAGATTATTGATCTTATAAGGAGTTGCATCGGTTAAAAGCTATAGATCATTGAGATAAAAAATCCTAACGGACCAAAGGGATTGGTTTACAAAGTGAGCGACCGTTTTATGATTGCACTTTCCTAAAACTTCACTATTCATTAGATATGATTTTAAAGGAGTCCCAACTTCATACTCAATGTAAAACATAAAAATCCTAGGTCTAACTTAGTCTAATTGTTAAAAGCACTGTTGGCGTCAAGAAACATCGCGCAATATTTTTTTTTTACTTACGGTAAGATACCATTACAAGATTGTGTCGATAATTCATGCACTGACACGCGTTTTCGGAAGGCCTTAGATGATATCTTTTTATTTTTGAGGGTATTGGTCTATTTTCTTGGTTCAAGGTCCTGGAGCTTTTCATAAGCATGATCTCCAAAATTCCTTAGTCACACCACTCTGATTCTAAAATGAGACCCTCACGAAGTTGATAATGGACTGAATTCTCCTTGAGCGATTAATTTCACAAACCTAATCGTAAATTAACGGCGAAGGGTATTGATAACTATTGCTACCCACCTTCATGTCTAAATTACCACTTTCCTTATTATATTATATATTTCGTTGGAAAGCTATAAATTAAAAAAAAAATATATATATATAGTACATAGGAATTGTAATGAAGAAAATAATTTGTTCTAAATATCTGAAGGTCTTCTAGTTTCAAATAAAAATATGTAGAAATTACATTTTATTTTTTGTTTGTTATTTCAGTTACATCAAATAAAATCAGTTTTTTGTTCATCGTCAAAATTAATTAAAATTTGTTTCACTATTTATCCTTGTAGGAAGTCATATATATATATATTTTTTTTTCTTTTGGTCAATGTCCAAAGGCCAGATACTAAATCCCGCTGCACGAACAACGTGGCTATTCCCACAGAATAGAAGTGGTCTGACAAACTCTTGTTGGCGAACCGTTGTTCCCATGTGTGTAGCGGAATTTAATCTGGTATATAAATGGTAGTACCTTGCCTTGTAGGTTTGGCTTTTGACGAGATTCATCGGGGAAAGGTATGTAGGCATCGAACTTCTGGGTTCGCAAAACCATCTTATGATCATTGCGTAAAGCTTGTTCTGAAAGATAGCTGGATAATTCAATGTATTTTAGTATATTCGTTTTAGTTTGAATTAAATATAAATATTTTTTGGTTTTCTATGTAAAATTTTTTTTTAGTTTCCAGACACCGACATGAACGGATTTGAATCTTGAGATAACTTAGGAAACTGGTAACGTTTCATAATGCTTTTTTTTTTAATGACGCTGTTATCAAGATTTTATTAATTATGCCATAACAAAGTGATGGTTGTGCTTTCTCGGAACCGTGAATGAGGTAGTGATTATTTTAAGTGTTTTGGCTCAAGTATTAAGACTGTTCAAGGAATCGTTTTAGATTTCATTTCTCGCTAAATCTTATACTTTACTTGTAGTCGTCTACTTTAAAGAATAATAATTAATATAATATTGAACAACACTAATTGCTTTTGCTGAATTTATAGATAATACAGATGAATAACAAAAAAGAAACTTTTTCAACGTTTGCGTGGTTATTTATTCTGACTTGAATAATTTTTTTCTACTATTCCGATTTCAACAATTGGAATATTGAAACTTTCATATCAGGAATTAGATAATAAATGTAATGAATTCATTGATATGAAAAATTAAGCAGTTCTTAGCGTTGTTCATTGACTTAACATATAGATAGAATATTATAACTCTTATGGATAACGTTCAGAAATACTAGTATAAATGAGCTAAAAATCAAAAAGAGACATTTCAAATACTAATCAACAGAAAATACACCGCAGCTGATACTCGCAAACTATTGTTTAAGAATTATTATACATATAAAAAAATGTTCTTTTGAATATTGCCTCCACTCCGTTTATTTTGCGCTGAATATATTCTTGTTCATTTATGGCATAGTTATTTATATAGCCTCTGATTATTTCTCCAAACAATATAGTTGAAGCTGTATTTAATCGATTTAGGAAGAGAGGACATCAGGCATTATATTGTGACTTTCTCTACTGTTCAGCTCAGATTTTCGATTATCCCAGACAACAAGGAGAGATCTACTTGACTGCTCTAACGCCCGCCAGGGGTCCCATTGGTTCCTTGCTGAAGAATGGAGGGCAATGAATACCAAACTCCTCTCCAAGGATGAATTAAACATCAATGTTCTGTCAAGGAGGTCTTCGGGAAGACCTCATTTCGTCATCTCTAATAAGTTTAGGACCAACAGGTCATTGCTCAAGACTAGCGTCGATGCCTTCTTTTTATTTTTCGTGAAAAGACATTTTTAAAATTCTAAGCTAAATTAAATATTGGAACGAGAGATGCTTAGTTAGCCAATAGGTTTCTGCCTATACATTAGCGTCTTAAAGAGCCTTTAACAGTAGAGATTTATTTGGTGTAAATGGTCATTCCAACCCCAAATCAACCAATAAAAACATTATTTTAGACTAATGGTTACTTAAAATAAGTGAAACTTGGTATTTGTGTTCTATGCATAAATATAATCGAAAATTCAATGTTTCAGATTTTTCCCATTATTAGTTTTTGAGTCATTTTTACTAAATCGGCTGTTTTTTTTTACACATTTTGAATCATTAAAAAGCTTATTTCTCCAAGACTATTTACCCTAGAAAATAATAAATCAAAACAAGGATCTATTTCAACGACTCGCAGGTAGTTCGAAGACAAGGAATAATAACTTCTCGCTATCTCACAGCATAAGTGCTTCGACTGCTACCTTATCTGTCACCAAGTAACGTATGATCTTTCGAAATGGATTTCTTGAATGATAAAGATTGCAACAACTGATTCCTATCTTGGATACATTAATATTGAAAGTGGTGGACTTTTTGGAATCGACTGTGCTCGTAGCGTCAAAGTTAGTGTTGCCATAAAGTTGTTAGCAAGTCTTCCCCGAGTCCCAAAAGTTCTCGATAAAGGAAAAAAATATATATTCCGAAGAATTTTTTTTTTTCTCGGGGAACCAAAGTTTTTACAGTAAGTGCTTTGAAAGTTATGTCTCTTTAACATATAACATTTACTTTTCTAAGGATGCTTCAATTAATCATTAATTAACGTTTGTTATCAATTCTGGAGGGAATAAATGCTTCCTTTATTTTATATTTGTACGAATCTTGTATTTATATGAATTTTAATCTTGGTGGTTAACAGGCTCCTCGGGGACCCTGGGCTAGAGACTAATTTGGGACCCTCAACGAAGAGGGGAGTCCTCGGCATGAAAAGTATTAAACATTACATTCCTGAAAACCACATTTTCCGCTATTTTGGAATTTGGAAAGTACCAGAGAAGATCTTTATCAAAAGTTGAGCCTTTCTTTCGCAGTTTACTTATGTTTACAATACATTTTTATATGACTTTATTATATCTAAACTTGGTACACACTTGAAAAAATAGTTATCAATAACATGTGGCTTATTACTGGAAAATGAGAGTGATAAATATCTTTAGATTGAGGAAACTTAATATTTTAGTAAACATAACCATCTAAAACCTACGGGAATACCTAAAAAAAAAAATTATTATGGAAAACAGTGATGAGTAAGCTAAACATGTGTAAAGAAAAAAATTGTCTTTTACTGCGAGTATGGTTAAAGAATCATAAATAATCAAAAATAAAAAAATGGTTCAAATGAATAATTCACTATTTAAATCAAGTAGAAAACTAACCTGGAAACAATGTAATTATGTAATTATATTTACTCTCAAAACATGTCTTTTTCGGGAAGACCATACTTCCACAACATACTACTGTTTGGTAAATCAGATGCCAATTCTAGATCGATACCAAAAGAAACCTCAACTTCATTTATATAGAATAATAGGAGAAGTTTTCCTGAAAGTGGGATATCTGTAGCGCAGCAAGAGGCCGAGAAAAACATTCACAAGTAAAGTGCGATTTTAAATATAAAATAAAACTTTTCGCCATCGGTCCCTCCGAAAGACCCCGTAGAATTGATTTAGTTAAGCCTAACTATATTTTTAAAGAAAATTTTGTCTACTTTACGATGGTGCAATCGGAACTTAAGTACCTTGAATAGTTTTGAGTGATCGCTTCCTATTCAACAAAAATTGCCAATTGCCTAAAATTACACAAAACTCAAATTTTCTGCTTTTTTGTCGGGAATCGGACCCTGGTTTGTATGAATTTATTTGTTGCTCTTGAGGTTCAGAATCTGTCACTGAAGTTTCCTGGTTCTCATGCTGTGTAACTCTGTGGTAAGAACCTTTGGACATAATTTTCGACCTAGCTCTACACAAATCTAAAAGTGAGAATTTAAAAAACTATTGTACTTCTATTGATCACGGATTAGTAAAGTTGCCGCTAACGTAAAGGAAAGAACATGTTGTTGGAATATGAAGTTTTGCGTAAATATTTAGACGGAAGAAGGATGAGAATTTAGGCGCTTCATGACCAGAATCCGGCAAATATATTTGTTGTACGTTATCTGGAATATAAAAGAATCACAAAAAATACAGTCAGCGTTGAACCAACGGATAAACGTTCGATTAATATAGCGAGACGTTCCACAGTGCGGCGCTCTTACGGTCGAAGTGGACAAAAGTCATTCTTGACGGGTTTTTAAAGAAAACTTCGAGCTGATCACTAAAATACCATCTATTAAGGATCTTTGAAAATAAATTAAGTTTTTTTAGAGTTAACAAACTAATAATTAATATCACAAACAATTTTTTTACAATATATGAATTGATTAAATTACATCAGAAAAATTATAATGCGTGTCTGCTCATTGAAGTACTCTCTTCAAGTATAAGTAGATGGGGATAAGTTCTCCAGTTCAAATTGGAGTGAATTCAGAGAAGAGTCGTCATCGCCCAAAAGATATTTTTTAATGTCCTCTAAATAAACCTTCGAATTTGAGTTGCTCGCTTTCCTGCTTGCAGGAGTGTCCGAAGATATTAAAAGTTGATTTAAAAGATCAGCATTGGAACTGGCACTACTGTTCTTCCACGTGTGATTCAATCTATTTTTTGTGATGACTTTATGGGAAGCCTTCAAATGAAATAAAACATTATGTATACTAGACGGCATATAACACCAATCATAGTTTTCTGAAACAAACAAACACAGAACCATTCAAAGCAGATTAAAGCAGGAAAGATTAGTATATTTATGATGTATAATTGTTACTAAATCAAAATATTTCAGAAACTAAGAATGTTTTGGATCGAAATTGAAAAATGTTTACTTGAAGTTTTTTTTTAAATGTTATTTAAAGATATTAACCAAAAACTGTTATTCAAAAGTATTAACAAAAAAAATGGTTATTACTTATCTTCCTCGATGCCTTCCAGTCTAAAAATTCATTTGAAGTTGATGTGCCCTTAGCATGAAAGAAGGATCAACTAAATTGAAATTGTTTCGTTGAGACAGATATACGATCTGCCACTTGTTCAAACATGATTTCTATCTTTCGTTTTTATAATATTGGATTAAAAGTTCCTATTTCATACCACAGAGGTCACTATGAAAGTATTACTAAAGCAAAACAAGTTGGAAAAAATATTCGTATTTTCGACTTTTGTCCACAAGCTGCCGCAATGTGCGTTGATAGGACAAACGTCCTATAACACATTCGTGTTAGTTTTGATCTTGTACATCATAGGCTCTGTAGATAGAGGTATACAGGCAGAGATTATAATTGGTCATATGTCTGGAATCTCCGGATTCTTTTGGCCTTATTATTATTAAAAATTCTTCTAATAAATATTTAATGATAAGTCATAACGGTTTTTTGAAACTTCGTCCTTAATGAAAATTTTTATTGCGAAGTAGGAAATTTTTAATGTCTATCTGTTTTATTTCATCTATTTGATTTGATGAATAATGTGGATTTTTTTTCTTCTTTATAGGAGGAACTTTATTCTTGAAAATTTAATCTTCATAATTGAATGAGAATATTCACTCAAACCCTTAAGAACTTTAACAATTATTAAAATGTAAAGATATAAATAGTATTATAGATTCCACACACGTCTCTAAAATGCCGAAAAACAATTAAACAGTCGACACAGTATTTGTTTGTATGTCTTCGAATGATTTATGCCTCTAGTTGATGTGAGATGGGCTGCGTTTTGTCTATAGACACTTGTACATCAGAGGTGAACTGTCGTAAATCTGTTGTTGATTTTTATTTTATAGAGAAATTTTATAATAATTTTCTTATTACTTCAGATTGCACTGTAGTTTCGTGTTTATTTTATTTTAATTACATCTCAGATATTGTTGTGAAAATATCCCATCGTCATTGTTTCCAGAACGGAAGATAAATCAAAATATTTCGATTTTCAAAAGTGAGAGGGTGAAAGGTTGAAAGTGTGTGTGAGGGTGTGAGCGTAGTAGAGTGGGGGAGTCAGGATGAGGAAATATTACAAGGAAATAATAAAAACAAAATATAGTTTTAGTGGATTACCTTTTGTTTCAATAATTTTTAGTTGTTATTCCATTATTATTATTATAATTAATTATTACGAAGCGTATGAGATAAAATAATTTTGGCCTGTTAATAAAGCACTTGAATTAGAGTCATATTGAATGAAATACAAATTTTATAATTCATAATAAACGAGGCAGTAAGGTATTTGTGCTTATTCATTGTTTACTAATCAGGTCTTAAATTTATACTGCGCCAAATTCCATAAAATCTGAAGAAGTACAATAGGAATTTATCAAATATTTAACTTACTTTCTCTATTCTATGACCAGGTGAGGTTTACGTTAAGATTATGTAAACCGATACTAATAACACTAACACCGAACGGGCCAGACTACATGGCTAAAGCGATGTATGTATTAGCAAATAAACCATCTATCTATGTATCTCATTTGTTATTTACATACTTACTTACTGCGTAGCTCTACAGCCCTGGGTGGGCCTTGGCTTCCTGAACAATAGTCCTCCAGATATTCCCATCCTTAGCCTTTACCTTCCAGTTTGTTACTCCCAATCATTTGAGGTCATCCTGCACATCATCCATCCATCTTTTCCTAGTCCCATAAATTCTGCTGTGGAGCCTATTTTTTGGCATTCTATCAGCCGACATTCTTAGAACATGCCCTAACCATTCGATTCGGCGGGATTTTATAAAGGCCACAATATCGATATTGTTGTATAACTCGCAGAGCTCATTATTTGTTCTTATTCTCCATTCTTGAATTACTTGAATTAGTTATTTACATACATTACCTTTATTTTGTAATTGTTGTTAATTACAGTATTGTATTTTGTACAAGATAGTTGGTTTTCATCTAGGAGATCATAATTCGGAGTGCGACTTAAAGTAAGGCTTTAAGCAAAAAATCGACGACTGTATCGAAAACCCACTTCCAAAAATTAAAATAAAATAAAAAATTTCAATCAGTTTTTATTTATTTTCAGTATGATTTTAATTGTATTCAATGTTATGCGGTGTCGCACCTCTGTTAGTAATACACAGAAAACGTTTTGTTAAGAAGTCTTGGTCTTAATATTTATTATGGTGTCATGTTCCATTTGGTAAACAGTAAACAGTGCGTTCTCTTGTTTCATGGATAAGGTTACTTTCTTTACCCTGGTAATTAACCTCTCATTTGTTAATAATAGAATAATTTTAAAATATTAATTGATTTGCCTGGTAATTCCGTGGTTTTCCTTTCGTTATTACTTTCCCATACCGATATACGCAGTATATAGTAAGGGGAAGTATTGCGATCGTGAAAATTTTCGAATTCGAGTTTTCGACGGAAATACACGTTTTAAGCTCCCCCGAGTCCAAATGACTAAGTCTCGCAAAATGGTCTGTGTGTCTGTATGTGTGGGTGTGAACAGTCTAGCTCAAAAACATGTGATGTTACAGCAACATTTTTGTCACAATCGACTAACCGGAAATGCCACTTTATATAATCGATTTTACACTTTTTTTACAATTTTCTCGAAAACGGCTTTAGCGATTTTGATGAAACTTGCCTAAATTATTCTACATGAAGATCTTTAACTTTTAATTTATATAGTAAATCACCAAGGAATTGCAGGAAAAAAAGTTACGATGAAAAGAATATTTTATTCGCGCATAGCTTAAAAAGTATGCATTTTATGGTAAATTATGTATAGAATTGTATGAAAGTTTATTAAATTATCTATAAAACAAAAAAACAATCATCAAAATCGAACCAGTATTAGCAAAGATACAGCGTATTTTATGAGGAGCACAAGGCTCTAGATGGATAATCGAGCGCATTTGAAAGCAGACGGATGCGACCGAACCTTCTCCCACCAATCTGTTATAAACAATATACTCTGTAGTAATGTAATGTAAGAATACAAAAGCAGGCATCAACTTAATAATTTCTACCTTTATATTATTTGATGGAAAGAAAATATTTCCATGAAAACTAAACCGAAACTTTTAAAATACATTTGCAACTTGACAAAGTTAAAATACATAGGTAGTGTACAGAATTGTTGTACTAAAATTGTTTAAAAAACTGTTTTATTGTACTGCAGTGGGAGAAGATGTGAAGAAGTGAATGCTGCTGAGTTTATTTCAAGTATTGTTTATGTGAACTTTTTAAAATTATATTAAAAAGGTAATTATTATAGGACGGTAAGAGAAAGTTGTGTGATGCGCGCACCGCATCAGGTTTTTTTAAGCATTGTTAAATGGATTTTGTTTTTAATTCATCAAATTAAACTTATTTATAATCCTATGAATTAATCTATACCATCATACTATACTTTCTACACCATCATGCGGATGCCAACTGATTAATTATAATAAACTCATCTCAGTCCGGCGATCTACAAAAAAAATCTATTGTATGAATAGAAATGATATTATAGAGCATCTTTGAATTATCCAAAGCTGTTCGTTGATTGCATTTATTTCTTGTAATAAGTGGTATTGATGTTAAAAAAAGTCATTGATGATTGACGGTATGGGTATAAGAAGATCCCTTATTTATAATATTTTTAACGATCTTTGTTTTCATTCATAAATAAGGCGCCGGAATTTTTGGACTTTTATTTGTTTTGTTTTTTATTGTGCTTATAATACCTAATAATACCTAATAATATATATATATATATATATATATATATATATATATATATATATATATATATATATATATTCTTATATGAATATATATTCATATAAGATATATAAAATTCATCGCTTATAGTAATACTATGTTAAATAGAATGCTAAAATTGTATTAGTATTTTTATAAATTGTATTTCTAGTTGTCATGTCAATTAGGTTGGAAGTTTATGATTTTTTGGTGGGCCTGATCTAAAGCAAACCATTTGATTAAAATGCGCATATTTTAAAATTTGTATTGCTAATAATGGGTTGCTAATAATCCTTTCTCTACATTTTATAGTTCTTCTATCAATGAATTTGATATATGATTTTATTTTCCGTGCATAAATATTCAATCGTTCTGTTATTTTAATTCATAAATAACAAAAAAGTAAATGCTTGGAATAGACTCTTTTCAGGGAAGCTGTTTGATTTATTCTCTTATTCTTTTATTTGCGGAAGCTGATTCATTTTCAAACAATTCTTGCATTAATTTCCATTTTTATTAAGGCCAGAGCGGATGTCATTTTCTTTTCAGCTAATTGGAAAAATGACCATTTTCATCATTGCGTTTAATTAGAAAACTTTTTTCCTTAAGCAACTTATACGTCAATTAAGTAATAAATTTAGAAGGTTTTTTTCTTTTTTTTTTCATTTTCTATCTTGTTCACACAACCAACGGAAAAGTCCGAATCGAGTCCAAAATGCCAACAAGTATAAAGTTGAGTCCCGCCATATTTTTTATAGTGTCCGAATTGAGTTCCGAACCTTTTCTCAGGTATTGGATCCGGCTTATCAGCGTTACCCAGAGACACTATGTGGTCCACTGGGTCATTTCCCATATATTGGGTGCGTTCGAGCATAAGTCCAGTTAGTGAATTTTGTGTAATGAATGATTTTAATCTGGTGGAAAAACGACATACAAGGAATGAAATTGCAGTCAAATAAAGCAATGAATGACTTAGTCTTGTTGTTAGGTGAAAATAAATGGTTTGCTAAGAGAACAATTGAATGGTAATGGAAAATATTTCTTTGTGATATTTTCAAAGGAAATGCAGACAATTGGTAAAGGTCTATTCTATACCTTGCACTGCTTATGGTACAGATTATGGGAACTTGAATTACGCCGGGTGGTTGCATTTACCACAACGAAGATTGACTCACCTGATTATGATCCCAATGGTCGGATATGCCAATTCTCGCCAATATGCCGTCGAATCCGGGAAATTGAATACACAAATAAATTTGTATGGATAGATATCGTCCTGATTCGGATACGATTGGTTCCTAGTATGCAACATGGAAGCCTCCATAAGTTTGGAAGTACCCTATCTACAAATATTTTATCACAATATTTTATTAGGGATACATCTTTAAAAATGTATATAGTAGGGCATTGTCGCATGTCTTTGTTACCATCTTGCCCCTATTCGATCTATTTTGCTAAAATTCGATATTGTGTAGAATATCTTTTATTTGATTTATTTGTTGCCTTACTTTGGCATTAAGCCGGGAAATTCCATATGACCGTCTAGAAAAAATTCAAACCCACCCTATTAGGAGTAGTGGTTTGGGGAATTAGTCTTCGAAGGTGGTCTCTATATTTCACCTTTTTATTTTTATAGTAAATTTTAATCAGAAATTACGCAAAAGGTGGAGGTTACCGATGTAGAAATGAGCTATCCGCTCATAAGTCAAAGAGATACATCTTTTTACTGAGTGTGTAATCAGTAATTCGGAGATAGAAATAACGGTAGCTCTTGAGAGTGGATAAACTTCAAAACACCAGTGGATCACTTTGTGATGTAGTTCTTTTGTCAGTACGGGATTATATTATGGCGATCTTTATCGGAGTTTTCAGTAAATCGTGACTTCTTCTCCTCTGGTCTTCACTCTTTGTGCTCTGGGAATGCTTCTGTTCCGTCTGCTAAGGGTGGGTAAGACTCCACGTTCTGGCGGAGAGAGAGCTCTCTCAGCTAATGGCCTAAGAGAACTATCCATATTACAAGGCTTTTGTGTAGAGGCAGAAAGAAATTCTTGGTCCATACCACTCCTCTGGGAGGGGAGAAGGTGCTGCTCTTGGGAGGTGTTGAAGAGAACGGCGGCAATCCTATACGAACTCCATACTAGCCGAAAGATGGATAAGAAGAATTAAAAAAAGAAGATTAAGGACTAAATGTATTGTTTGTAATAACGACACGCCCACCCCTGCGTAATGCCATACTGAACCCCTGATAACTAAAAATCAGGCAGAGAAATACAAAATAAATAATATAAATAAAGGATAATATTTTGGTCTTCTGGATACATTTGGAGCTTGTACCCAAACTGAGTGATGCCATTTTTTTTTATGGATGTCACAATAGTAATTTGACCATATTCACGATGGGGATTAGAGGCATGATCTTTAATCAAATAATGAATTTTATAAAGTAGATTTCAATAACCGCGTGTTTTTTATTATTTAGAAATTCGCTAAAAAAATTTTCGTGTATACTTCAAAAATTTCCAAACAAGATTGAGGAAAGCTTGGTAACAATGATGAGGTTAAGATTTTGCGATTTTTATTGGTCATTGTGAATGAATTTAAGAGCTAATATTTTTATGATATGCATTTTTCAATCGCCTCTTTCGTCTTCAAAGGAACCAAGCACGGATTTTTCCATGAATTGTAATTTTCGTCATCCTTCTCCAACAACAGATGGCGAATGGATTGGGGTAAGATGAAGGATAAAACCTTTGATTTTAAAACATTATAACAAGTATCTTAAACAAGAACTTCTATCAAACTTTATTAAAAAATGACTTAAAAAAGAACTCCTATAATACTATGAAAAGATTTATTATTAATTTATTATTAAATCTCACATCCAGGGGCTGCTACAATATTTTTGTTGCATGTTAACGCTTGAAGTGCCATCTCAGGTCTTGAAATAAAAACAACCAAATAAAATAAATTTATTAAACACCTATATACGGACAATAGACCTTAAAACATTATATGAAATTGAAAGAAATTAAAATTTTGTTGAATTAATATATTATATATTAAAATAAGCATGTGGGTTAAGATGAAGAATTGAGAAAATTATTCGTCATCTTTCCCCCTCACGTCATTTTTGCCAAACTAACATTTATCAGTAACCACAACTATTGTAAATGATACGGGTCTTTTTATAAGTTTGAAGGTGTCAAGTTGTATTATCAGAGTATTTTAATGGTAAAGTTGAAAAACTTAGAAAGCCGATTGGGATTCAAAAATTACTTCTAGATGCGGCGTATCGGAACTTTTAGTCAAAACTTGCACACACGCTTGTTTATACAAGTGTGTTACATTGTCCACCACTATCTTATACTGGCGAGGACATGTTGCTATCTGTGATTGATTGTGAGAAATAATGAATTATTTATTTTTCCCATTCTTCGTCTTACCCCCTTTCCTCTTAACTACATCTTTACTGACCATGCAAAAGGTGACAAGCCCAGTAAAGTTATGTGAACACTATGACAGTGAATATCATATGACTGACCCGGATAGTCTCTGATATTTTTTCCGACTTGCTTTGCTTCACAACAATGTTCAAGAAAATCCAATCTTGAAAGTAATACCTTGGTAGAGCTAAGGCACTCGATCTTTTGAGGCAATTAATTTAACCCGAATCTCGAGTTAATGGTGATCAGAGACCATAGCAGATTATCCTCGTGACAAGGATTTATTTAGTGCAATCTGGAGCAAGTTAATGGTTTCTTCGGTCGTGTTAATTAAAGACTAATTGAGTGACCAATGAGATTTAAGGGCGCGGTCTCCACTTGTTGCTCACTCGACTATCTAGCCTGAGCTCTTCATTATATCAATTTTACCCTATTTGTTTTTGTAAAACCTGCTTTAAGGCCGCTACAGGGGACACGAATCTTAAAATCGATGGTATCTTCATAAAAAGCGCATTCGGTAATACAATAATGGACCAAATATCGAGGATATTCGAATAATTTTTATATTCATACTAATTATTATGAATTGAAAAAATAAAAATTTATCATTGACTTTTTTGTAATACTCAAGGATGAATGAGCATTTCGTAATTATTAAAAAAATAACAGGAGTTAATTTTCAGATTATTGTCATTTTTATATTAATATTTTTCTAAACCTATTTGTTACTAATTACTATCTTCGTACTAAAAATAGTACCAATTCCATGTTCTCCATTCAGATTAATGGATAACTGAGATCTTTTAGATGAATTTTGTAGTATTAGCTTAAATAAATTGAGCTAATAAGAAAATATATATTTTATGCTGGACATGAGATAGGATGAGGTAAGTGAAATCCATTTGTCCTGAATTGTGTAAGTATACTAAGGTGAACTGGGCTGAATATCTGATTGGTATTCATGGAAACGGTTTTCTCCTCTGGTTCCTAACTGAGCTTTAGTTGTTTTTTTAGTCCATTATCAATTCTTTCCGGCCGTTTCGCATTTTTATCTCTGGGGAAATAACGTTTCGGTTCAGTTAAAACCAATGTATTTTAGAGAATTAAATTGAATTCCGTAGGACAATAGAAGAACCATAAGCTATATTTTTAAGTTAAACTGAAATCTACTACGTCTTATGTTATATTATCTCATTAATTCTGTATTTTTAGTAACTACTAAAATTAATGAAGCTCTTCCACAAACTATTGACACGTAAATGTTAAAACAGTTTCATTAATTATTAAATATAAATAAATTAAACAACGAATAAATAATGAATAATATGAAATTTCTCCGAAATACCAAAGTTTTACAAAGATCCCAAAATCAATCCATCGTTCATATTGATATTATTGAATCAGTACCTATTGCAACTATGTAACTGCTAAATTGGAAAAATCTCATAAATACGTAGAAAAGTTTCATTGGTACAAGTTCTGGTCAATGTTGGGGGGAGGGGGGAAGGGAGGAGGAAGGGAGGGAATGGTCCGGCAAGCGGGTCTTTGGTCCTTTTTGCCAACCCCCAAAAGCTACGTGTAGAGGATGCCGTCCCGTTCGAAACAAAAAGGGGGCATGAAGTGCCATGATTCATTTCTCGTAACCCTTGTAAAATAAATATTAACTGACCTAGGTTGTGAATCGAACCCTCATCGTTCTCTCTTGTGACTCTTGGTCCCAACGTGTTCCATTGGCCTATCAACTATAAGACAAGTTGATCATTGAAAGTGTGTTCTATTATTTTACGAGACAAGTTGATTATTCTTGTTGTTTTACATCAATAAGGACACCAATAGTTCGAATCACATAAATTAAGACATTAATGTTTAATACATTTAAAATTCAAAAATAAATTATAAACTTTGTTATAATAAAAGAAGAAGTGCGTGCATCTACTGCTGATTAACTTTATTTTTTTGTTTTCGGTTCTTAAATTTTTATATCTGACCTCGTCCTAACTAGACGTTTTATTATTTAAAGAATTTGTAATTTCACTGATTATCTAACAGCATCCATAATCGATTCAAAGTAGAAATCAATGTATTGTTTCATGTAGGCTAACTTATTATAATTATAAAATAATTAATTTCTTCTAATTTTTTTATCTTGTTATAACTTTTAAATTATTCTTAACTGCCGAGATAATTCCTTCAGTTGCTATGATTTCTCCGAATTAATATTAGAGATAAAATTCGTCCGGCAATTACATTGCAAATGATTTTATTAAAATAAATTGGTAGTTTTGTTCCTTCTGGTTATCAGTTGGTGAGCTGGTATCCACACAGTTAGAGCCAAACCTGAAATGGTAGTACCCGGTTTATTGGCTAGTTTACGACCCGGAAAACTGGTGGTGGTATAAAATGAGATAAACAGATTACGATTTCAGGAAAGTTGACGTATGTCCATTGCTGCTAGCCTGTGAACTGATATTCTTTGGTTCGTGATTAGCAAAGATCATTTATCATGCTTTTTCGCGCTCTCACGAATCGATTTAAATTAACGTTTCGGATTTACTCAACATTGAGGTCCATAATTAGGTGATGGAAGGTAATGATTATCAAAATTCTATCGATTCTAAGATCGCACGCTCGCGTTGATTTTAGTTATTTGTTACCATTATTAAAACTAATTATAATTACTAATTTAAATCATTTATCAGGTTAGTAATGGATAATTATCCATTACTAACCTGATAAACGATATCTGCAACGAAGAATTCTGTATAAGTAATAATTAATCGAAGGGTTAGAAAATTCAATTATTTATTAGCAAATTAATTAATGCACGCTCACAACATCGATGAAACTGCACCTCCGATAAACCAATAACCAGACTCAACATCGAGGAAATCTAGAAAGCTAAAAGAAATCGATATGTGAGCGCGCGATTTTAATATGGATATTTTTTTCATAATCAGAAAATTCCATAATCTAATTATGGACCACAATATCAAGTAAATCAGAAATGTTAAAATAATTCGATACGTGAGCGCGCAATTTTAAAATGGATATTTTTTTCATAATCAGCACCTTCCTTAACTGAACAATGGACCTTAGTATCAATCTGAAAAGTTTAAATAAATCAAACCATGGCTCATTTTTCTAGGTCAAAAATAAATTTCATAATATGACTTTTTCTTTCAGATGCTAAGTATGAAAATTATCTTGACTTTTATTCACTAGAAGAGAAAAATGATAGTTGCTTTTAAACCTTATTTTTATAAGTAGTATTTTTTATTAGTGATTTTTTTATTTTTATAAGCAACTTTAATAACCCACTAAATGGATCTCAATATCGAAAAACTTTTATATTCATAATTAACATTAAACGAACTCATATGTATGAATACGAGTGTGAATATGTTCGTATTTGCATTTATATGTGTGAATACGAATATGCCCATATTAACAGCTGTAAATACGAATATATATGTATGAATACGAGTGTGAATATATTTATATCTTCATTTATAATTATGAATATTTGACTGAATACAAATATATTCATGTTCAAATCTGTAAATACGAACTCATATATATATATATTAGTATATGTTATATGTATATATAATATATAGTATATATATAATATATAGTATGATATATAATATATAGTATATTATTAATAGTATATATATTAGTATATATATACGAACTCGTATATATATATTAGATTACATTCGTATTCATATTCAAAGAAAATTTATTTTGTGAATATATTCGTTTTCATATTTGTGATTAAGAATACGTCCATCCCTGTTCACAACACACTTTATTACATTAGCTTTAGGTTAAAGTTTATTAAATGCAGTGCTGCCGATAACCCAAACAGAATTTACCGGCATATCAACTTAAAAATACCCGTTTTAGAGTAATATACTTTTTAGAATGCAATATCATTATTTGGTAGTCATTTCGCGTTAATGCATCATTTTTTTTAATAAATGAAAATATCATGTAATGTATGAATTTGTAATATTAACAAAATATTGATATCCTTTATTCAAGGATAAATAAAAGATATTAAATATTTATATCTATAATATTTTATGTTTGTTATAAAGTATCTAAAATTATGATTTTTAACTTAAATTCCATTTATTTCCAATTTATACTAAAGTTATTTAGGAAAGATTTTGTTATTATAAATAATGTATTTAGTCTCAGGTACATGATATACAAATGTATGGAATGCACCAACAAATAAACGACCCTTTAATTAACAGATTACTTTGAAAGGGTGGGGGGAATGGGTATCCTATTAAAAATATTTATATAAATTACAAAAATGTTTATGATGAGTTATTTCAAGATTTATTTATTTCAAAACGATTCGATTTTTTTTCTAAAAATTTTGTAAAATATTTAAAAGGAATGTATCAATAGATCTGCAGAAGGGTATATTTATCAATAAACATTCTTGAGAACTATAATTGATTGAACGCGCACGATTTTCCATCTGAAAATTCCACGTTTTTGGCACCGTATGCTCCTTTTTCTCAGAAATGGAAATAGTTACAGATTTAAAATTTTCACAACTTAATTTTAATGATATTTAAACGAAATATACACAAGGATAACCAATTTGACCGAATCGAAACCAACAAGAAAAATAAAATGGTGTAAATTTCAAGATTCAAAATTTGCTTTCTTTAGTTCTGTTTCTTTCTCTTTCTTAAACTCTTGCTGATAGTTTAAAAAAAAAATCGTGCTTGCTAATTGAGGAGCATCGATATATATGTATATATATATTTTTTATGATTTTTATGATTTTTTATGATATATATATTCAAACAAAACCTTATATATATATTCAAACAAAACCTTGCATTACAAATGATTAAAAACTATTGGTTCGCTTGTATTTACGAACATTTTTAACTTTATTCTAGTTGTCATAGACATATGAAACATGTATAAAAATGTTCAGTAAGATTTGTACCTAGTTTCAGGTAAAAATACTTATTTTTTTTCATCATTTTTGTGTGCTAGTCCTCTCTTAAACAAATGCCACAGCATCGGTACAAAGGCTAATCAATAATTGTACCAATTTTTGGTATAATATAAATTAAACATCAAAGTCCCATGTCGCTCCACAGATAACATAATTAAGCCATCTTACCCGAAATTACCCGATAACCGAAAATTACCGACTGGGACAAAAATTATCCGAAATCGGATGATAATACCCGCATCGGCAGTACTGATTAAATGAGCGTTATAAAATAAGCATAAGAAAAGAAGATAAGAAGAGATTGAAGAAAAAAAAAGTTGTTTATTAATTCTTGCTACTTATTTCTTTTTTTTGGGGGGGGGAGAGAGAGAGGGGTGGGCAGGGGTTGTTAATGACGGGGTAAAATAAACGAAATTTTATAAATTCGTTTATTATTTATTTTGTTTTTAGAAGGTTAATAACCTTGAAATGACCTTTTGCTATATTCATTGTCATTATATTTAATTATGTTTGTGCAGCTATTATTTGCTGCTATCTCTTTCCCGAGTTTTTCAGAGAAAAGAAGTGAAGAATATCGCGTTTTGTATTTTGTAAAACAGTTACTTGGACGGGGCCCTTCCAATCGTTACTACAATAAAAAAAATAAACCTGATTTGAGTTGTCTTTATTTCACACACGGCTACGTTAAAGTAACGGTTATAATTTATTACAGTTGTCGTATGCCAAGACGATTTGTCTGAAAATGAATTTTGAACTCGGCAACCGAAAAATTAGCTCCTCTAACTCAGAGTTAGGGGCGAAGCCGGGCCAGGAAGTTACCTAATTTACAATCTCGGCTGCAAATTACTCTTTAATGTTCTAGTTCTGAGCCAGCCCCACGTCCATTGTCGAAGGGATCATTACCAGTGTTCTCTGATTACTGCATCGAAGGTCGTTCGCCGTCTAACTGAATAACTATGTCTAGCAGATTTTCCTATTTATTATATTTATTCACGCTTTTCATCAATCCATTTATCACATGAGTTATTACTGACGATTTAAAGATTTATTTCACATAATTATGCTATTCTAATTCTTACCTTTTCTTTTTAATTAATTTCTTGTTTTAACTGTGTTATCTGTTCACCTATAGGTTTTGATAAAAAACAATTTGATCTAATAAAGACCTCATTATATTTAATCAATTATAGAAATGAGATGAATGTAATCTACTGTCGAATATCTTGTAGACAATAGATATATTTTAATTACCTCCGTATTTATTTCCTAAGATTGTGCTCGTTAATTATTTTTAGAAATATTAAGTTTAATAAAAATGCGTTATCAGGGCAAGCGCGTAATTGTCTCGATAAATCCAAACTCTGAATTTGTAAGAAGTGTTCTTTTGGGAGCATGAAGTTTTAACCATGATGTATCACAAATCAGCCACGAGAGTGAAGTGGAACGAGTTATCAATTCTAACCTCCTGATTAAGTTGGATCGTTCAACTTCGGCTGTACAGATCTGTTTGTCTACCACTAGACCTAATTTTTTTTTATATTTTAAATATTTGTGGTAAGTGGAATCTTGAGAAGCTGTTCTTCAAAATACTTTGTGATTTATATTTTTTCTTGACAGTTTTTTTAGTTATTAAGCGCTAGTGAGTGTTGTCCTAATAATAAATGACAGAGAGACAGTGTGTGTTTGTAGTGTAAACTTACTCTTACAATCATGTTTTGCCGGGCAACTGGAGGATAGCGCATTGAAATCCTTTTTTTCAATACTTTTATTCGATTACGTTTCACAACGCTTTTCATAACTATCAATGAAGATTTTAATATGTGATTCTACAACAAGTTTTAATTATTTTCGAGGATTTCATCAGTATAATTATCCTCCGGAAACGAACTATTTTGCACTTCACTCACAACCACTACTGCTTGAATAATGAGTATTCCGGATTTTATAGTTTCAAAAATTATGATTTTATAGTCGTGCAAAGCCGAACTTTATATGTATATTATATCCTAAGTATTTTCAAATTCAATGATTTCATTGAATTTAATGACTCTTCAGAAAGTATTTTCCAATCTAATACGTATTTTTTTTTGTTTCAGGTGAGTGCTTATTTATTTTCACTTATCGGCTCATTGTAAGTATTTTTTTATTTTCCTGTGGTTTTATTACATTTATAGATAATAAATGCTTCAGTAATAATAACAAACATCTTTTATTATTGTGTTGCGTATAAAATTTATTTATTAGTTATTTTTATATGTTTATGATTTATTATTAACTTTCAAGGTTATTTCAGAATTGTCATGTTTTATCGACGTAAAAACAATGGAGTGAATGGTATACGAGTTTAAAAATCCGATTTTTTAATTTTTTGTAAATTTAAATATTTTCTTTGAGTGTCTCCAACGCTTATACTTAGCAATTTGTTTATCTACATTTGCTTTGAACTTATCACATCCATGACTTTGATGTAATGTAATATAAAATAATATTTTATGACCACCAATTCTTTATGTACTAAATACATTGCATCGCTCTCTCCATCAAAAAAATAAATTAGTGATATGACGAAAATTTGTTAAATCCAAAACCAAAACTAATTAGGTTTTCTATTGCAGTATTAAACATTTCAAACAATAAAAATTGCAAAACTATTCCTTAATAATTTAGTAATCAAATTCAATTGTTTTTAAATTATTTTTGCTTTGATTATTTCTAATTCCATAGATTATCAAAGCTGTAAGTGACATTACATTTTCATTACTTATTTGCAATTTTTCATATTATTTGCAATATCGCATCACGCCTTATTTATTCATTCCTGATAGATTATTATTGATGATCTTATTTAGTTGTCTAACAGGTATTTATAGGTCTCTTTGACACCTTCATTTTTCCTACATCCGCAAGCTCATTTTAATTATTGTCATATTCATAGTCTTTTTAATTTTTATAATTAGACTTTTATAAGACCAGGTTCTCGATTTATTGAAACGAACCACTGTAACAAACTGCTATATTGATCTCAAGTCTCATTTTTATTAAAAATGTGCTATCAAAGGCAATGTGGTGATCGCTCAGTTAAACTGACACTTAGTTAAAAAGAAAACTAATTTGATTTTAAAATTTTCAAGCAAATTTTAACGGAGAATTTTAAACTTTCTTATTATATGAAATACGTGATGAAAATTTTAATAAATTTTATCAACCAAAAAAAATATTTATACTATTAATCAATTTAGATTAAAAAAAAAAGGAATCACTTATGATCCCACATTCAATTTATAAATTAAATAAAAAATTATGTTACATTTTTATTTGGATTTTATAGTTAAGTTTTGGCCTTCTATTTTGTCCATTTTCAAAGATGTAATAGGTATCTGTCAACATTATAATCTTCAAGAAGCACTAAACTACTAATGGAAGAATCTGCTAATTTAAAAAAAAAATTAAATATAATATAAAATAAATATAAAAATATTTATCCAAAACCAAAATGAAAACTTTATTTCAAATTAAATTGATATTAAAATATATCTAACAATATACAATTCAATATACCTTATTTAGGATGCATATTATTTCCACCAACACACTATTCATTTACAACATCCCGTTTTACCTAGTTTTTAGTGCAATGTATAACAATAATTGTTTTTAAATGCTGACAGATACTTCTTTCTGTAGTATAGTGCATTTTGAATATTATAGTGTTAACACACAATAAATGCTTGAAAAGGGCAAAAATAACAGGCCTAAACGTGATTAATTTGTATATAATATATTTTAAATGTATATAAACATTTTTATTATTAAATTGAATGTGAGATCTTTAGTGGTTTCTGTTTTTTTAATCGAAATTTATTAATATAATTAATAAATAAGGATTCCCACTTATTTATTTAGATTTTAATGAATATCCTGAATAATGTTGGTTATTTTAAATATTTTTATTTTCACGAATTAAAATTTGTAGTCTAAAATAAAGAAAAAAAAAGAGGACACAGAGTACTATGTAATTTGATGTTTTCAATATTTATAGATTAACGTTATTATTTATATCATTTTTCTCATGATACAGCTTTTGTCAGTTTTGTCAGAGATATAGCTCATGTGACTAGAAAATAATTCTGAAAAATCTCCAATTGCACATGATTTTTTTTTTTAGCCATCATGTAAAAATTTATATATTTACATTTATTAAATTTATATATATAAAATTTATTTATAATTCAATTATATTTTATAATTATTAACAGAGCTATATCATACCGGATTATTGCTAGTGATATACTTTTGAAATCTCCAATAAAATCTTATATCACAATATCCAATATCCTTATATCACAATCCATCAAGAGCTTACGCCGGTCTCAGATTATGCTGGTAATCTGGTTTGCGTGTAATGTGACAGATGACAATGGGATCTGGAGTTGGATGGGACGTGTCGGGGAGACATCGAAGCTCACAGTATAATTCTAAACTGTGATAGCTTGTTGACTGTGTGTTCTCTTGCTCAGTATGTAGTGTTTTTCTTTTATGACAGAAATGAAGTTTTATATTATGAAATTTATTTTATTTTATTAAAATTACAAATATTTTTTATTATTAAAACTACCTTATCGTTATGAACTAATGCGGTTTTTATAAGATCTTAACATTGTTTTTTTGTCTCCAAATATTAATTCGCACCTGTCAAGATTTAGTTCAAAGTCAGCAAATTGTTTAATCAGCTATAGAAAATAATAATAAATAAATAAAAAATAGATTATGTTTGCCTCATCAGATTAGTAATTTACTGTCGATGAATTATCGAAAATTCGACTTTAGTGAGAGAAAATTGAGTCCTTCGTACAAACACCGAATTATCGATCAACGAGTTTTTTAAAACTTTTTTCTGTATTATAAATGCCAACGTTTAAAAATATAGGATGATGTGGGGTAAGTGCGTAATTGTTTCGTTAAATTCAAACCCTCAACTGGTCTTGAACGGATCATGAAGTCTAAATACTGAAGCTCGCTAAGGTGAATTATAATTATAACAAGCTGTAAAATATTAGTTCCAACCTGTTGATAAAATTGTGTCTTTCAACTTTAGCAGTATGGCTGTATACCCTTATATACTTACGGCTTATATACCAGGTTTTTTTCTTGTCCTTTTTTTTTTTTTGCCGTGAGCGGAACCTACAGAAGCTGTTCTTCAAAGTATTTCGTGATTTATATTTCTCCTTGACTGTTTTCTATTTTTAAGCGCTTGCCCGCAGCAGCGGCAAATGCAGAACTCCGTTGTGTGACAAGTGTGCGTGGTTTTGTCGAGGCATCTACGGACTAGTGAATTAAAACAAAAATTATTTTTTTCAATACATTTATTTTGTACTTATACAATACATTTATTCTATTATTTTTCACATCCAACTTTCATTACTCAATGAAGATTGAAAAATGTGACTCCAGGCTGAGATATCGATGTAATTTTCATATATATATATATATATATATATATATATATATATATATATATATATATATATATATATATATCTCAGATGGGTAAGCGAATGAACTCAACGCGATCATTGTAGTAGAGTAGAAAATATTCTTTGAAGACTATCCCTTTTCTGAATTTCCTAGGTTTCTTTCTTAAGCTGTAATATAGAAGGATGTTAAAGTATGCAATTGTCGTATGACATTAAATTTTATAGACATAGACTGTACATGTATAAAGCAACTTAAGGTAAGTACAGTAGAGCGTCGATTATCCGAACTAATGTTGTCAGTGATGGTTCGGATAATCATAAGTTCGGATAATCGAAATTCACGCACTCAAAAACACACACACATATATAATTAATTAGAATCGAGTACATTAGAATTATTTTTTATTCCGGTTATCGTTGATTTACCAACACCGAACTCCATAGCTAATGTCTGACCTGATTCACCTTTTTTCAGCCGCGTAATAATTTACATTTTATCTTTTAATAAAAAAAACACTCCTTTTCTTTTTGTTGGCATGTTTTAATTTAAAAAACTGATCACAAATGCGGTATACAACTCACAAAGAACGGTTTAAAACAGAAAGTAAGCTATCTACAACCAGCCAAATGAACGAAATGATTTCACAGAAACAAATGCAATGAACTAATTAGGTATACAGTTCTGGGTATACAAATACTAGTTAACGAAGCAGTTTCTGAGAAATAATTATGGATGGCTTCCTTGATAGACGTTCTGGGAAAAATAATTTTATTTTTCGTTTAATTTTATTCAAAATAACAATAATTTTAACAATACCAATAAGTAATTTACATGATCAAATTAATTAAAATTACACACATAAAAAAAAAAACCGTTCCGATAATCGAACGTTCGGATAACTGACGTTCGGATAATCGACGCTCCACTGTATAACAAATGGAACTCTGGAAAGTATTAAAACTCCAATAGGCATGGCCTAAGGCGTGCAGAGGTTAGACCTTTAAAATAGTCTTTAAATTAAAGACTATAAAATTGAACACATTTATAATCTAAAATTTCTTGGTTATCAAAAGTAGATTTCGGTTATTTGAAATCCATATAAAAGGTTTAAAAGATCATCTAAATTCATTTAATTGGAAAAGACAATTAATTTCCGACTGAGCAATAAGCTATAAGATCCTGATAATTATTTCGTTCAAGCATCCTAAAGAGAATAACGGTCTTTATAGATAACAAAGTTAAGGCGATTAGTTGGTAATCTCCGCTGTTTTTTGTCCTCCGCCTTTGGCAGACTTTAATCTTGGTATTTCTCTCTCTATTCTTCTTATTATGAATCATTCTCTACTTCCTAAATACATTTATAATATAGAAAATTGTAGTTTTTTCTTTTTTGTTTGTTATGAAATATCTCTATGCGCAATAATAGCCGTGTGGCAGTTAATTGATTTGTGCCCTCCTAACCAATTTCACGTACATATTATAAATCCAGCTTCTACTAAAATCCATGGAGGGTATTGGTGAGGAAGTGCTGTACCTTGTCTAGCAGTTATGATTGGAGGTGATCTAGACAGGACCATGCTCAAGCGACTGGGCTATCTCCAACCCAATGACGAGTACCTTCTGTGAGTGGTTGTACTCCAGGAAAATTATCCGACCCCAGAGTCGGTCCACGGCTGATATAACAGAATAAGTAGATCATTTGTCACATATAAAAGTTATGACATACAATAATTTCCTCACTGGGCATGTGAACTTTTGTCCCAGGTTATACAGCCTAGGAATAGATGTCGAACCTCTATATACCAGTTTTGGTATTCCGGAAACTGCCCAACATGTGATACACGACCTGCACTGAACTTGAGATTTTCTCAAATTTGCACTGCACTGGATTTCTCTACTGTCGTCACTGAGAAGGAGTAGAAGAACTAGCCGTGCTATTAACGCTTCGTGAACGGATGGAAGAAAAGAGAGGCCGTAGCCCATTACAATTTAGGATCCAGAAATAGGAATAGAAATGAAGATGATTATGAACTTTCCGATATGATGGATTGAAGTAGGAAAGAGTTCATTTTATTGTTTCATACAATAAAATCGAATCCCATATTAACGCCTTAATCGTCAAATTTTGAAATTCAGGTTTCAATTTACCTCTTCTCTATCGATTTCCGTTTACGACATAACGAAAAAAAACCCGAAGAAGGTCTTCAAATCAAGTATTAATGACGTAAATATCAAATACTAACGGCTTTCAGTCGCCACTCTGGGCTTGACCAGTGCTAGAAACCTTAGCAATATATTGTAATTATAAAAGTTAAGCCACCTTAACAAATTTTTACTGCACACAATAAAGAATAAAATTTAAAAAAGTATATAATGTTATTTGGAGAAAAAACTTTTTTTTTTGTGTTTTCTATAAAGTTTGCTGATTGGCGCTTACGCCTTTTTAAAAAAACTGATAATAACCATTATAATTCTTCTGCAAAATTTAACCTAGTTACCTATTCCCTTTGTAAATGTACAACTGTTCATTGTGAACGAATGCGGGTGGAACACTGTGGGCTTAACCGTCACTAATTAAATTTTGTCCCTTCTTTAAATATTTTACACTATATTTTTTTTATTTGACTCTTTCTTTTTTTATTGTGGACTCATTATTCATTCTGCCTTTGTGGCCAGTTGATAAAAAAAGTGAAGGAACAGTTGACCGAATTAATTTCAAGTAAATATTTGATATTCATCAACTCGGCAAAAATAATAAAAAACCATGCTTTATTGATCTATTTTTCACTTTTTATTTGAGAATAATTAAATTTCAAAGAAGATTGAAAAATATTAAAGTTTATAATAACATACTGTGTTCGGGCGTTATATGCCGGTGCCTTATGGCTAGAGGGGGTTATTTATTGAAAAATATACGTGAATTTTATTGTTTTTAAAAAATCACTATAAATTTCCCTCTTTCTACCAGCCATATGTACTAAACGTTTAAGTACGTGACCCGCGCTCTATTCAGTTTGCGGAAAACGCAGTTGCAGACACAAGAAGTTAACAATTTATTTCTTATTCCGCATAGCTACATACTGAGGAAAATGAGTTTGTTTTATGAATTAATTGTCATTAATCTAAACTAAATTATAAAGGTCTCCCTTTAATTACGTTTTCCAATTCTGATGTAATTTATTCCATTTCAATTGTAGCCCAATCGGACTTGAATTAATCATATTTTATTTAAAAATAAACATTTTTATTTCAATAAGGACGATATATACTTCCAATTATTGTTTTTTCGTTTATTAGATAATTGATAATTAGTTAAGTGGTAATTTTACTTGTTTTATTGCAGTTGAATTGTAATAAAGGCAATGTTAAATTCTTATCATTTGTGTATAATTATTAAGGGTTTTCAAATATTTTCATTATTGAGGTCCATTATTGAGTTATCGAAGGTGCTGATTATGAAATTACTATACACTTTAAGATTTATCGTTCCCGTATCGATTTATTTTAACATTTCGGATTTTCTTGATATTAAGATCCATTATTAGATTATCGAAGGTGCTGTTTATGAAAATACTATCCATTTTAAGAATCACGCTCCCACATAACAATTTATTTTAACATTTCGGATGTACTCGATATTGAGATCCATTATTAGATTATCGAAGGTGCTGTTTATGAAAATACTATCGATTTTAAGATTGCGCGCTCACATATCGATTTATTTTAACTTTTCAAAATCTTCAATATTTAGATCCATAATTATAATTATTAACCTGATAAACGATCTCTAAAGCGAAGATTTCTGTAAAAGTAATAATTGATAGAAAAGCTAGAAAATTCCATAAATTATTATCTAACTAATGCACGCTCATTTCATCGACGAAACTACACCTCCGACACACTAATAATCAACCTCACCATCGAAGAAATCTATAAAGGTAAAATAAATCAAACTTGACCTCGCAAAACGGAAAAGAAAAATGAAAGACCGTAGTGCCAATGATTTTAGAATGAATTTGTATTAAAAGAAAGAACATGTCCTATATAAGGAAATAGTATAAAAAAAAAAAAAAAATACTTATGATTTGATTTGATGAATTTTGCTTGATTCTTCTCTATGGAAATTATGCATATGAGGTGAAGGAAGAGGAGTAAGGAGTAGAAGCAGGATATACAGAATTATAATAAAGTAGAGATTGTAAATCAATGAAGGCAATGAGACGCATAAACATAAGTAAACGAATAAGTAAGAAATGAATGCCGGCACTGAAAGAACTTGAAATAGACGGAATAATTGCATGTATATAGATAAATATACGATACTGACGGTACTTGGATGGACTGAATTGGCGCAGTCGAGTGCAAATGCCTCTTTAATCTAAGATCAATTTCTTGGCTGACTATGTATTAATAATATACGAATTAAGGCCATTATATATTTATCCCTTATCGACACAGATTTCAATTTTAATTACTCTTGTTTCAGCTTCTCCACTGAACTTAAATATACTTTATTTATTTTATGTTTGTTTATTTGTATTGAATATTTCGTATTTAATTAGAATTCCACAATTTTTATAAATTGTTTTTCTTTCTTTCCGTTGATCGCGACTTTATAACCCGACTATTTTCTGTCTTATGTGTTTCTGTCTTCTTTTAGGCTTTTAAACTTCTCACAGTGCCGCTTGTATTAAACATTGGAGCCAAGATATAAAACTGTAAAGAACCGAGAACAATGCTGCTACAGTACTATTGTCTTTCTTATTTTCCCTAATGAAAATAAAGTTTTACTCAGTAAAAATTTAATAAATTGAAAGAAGTAAAAACCTTGGTGTCTCTTGGTAGTTGCTTTATCAGACACTCTTATTAAATTCTGAGTAGAAGGAAGAACAGTCCCCTATTTTAGAAATGATTTTACTTTATTAATTTAATTAAAATATTCACTTTGTATTTTGCACCCGTTGTAGCTGTAATAAATTACTAATTTTTGTTTATTGCTAATAATTTTATTTGCGTTATTTTAATGCAGTTTTATGAATGTTAAAATGTAAAATGCTTTAGGTACCACATTCACAGGAGGTTTTCGAATGCGATGTTCAAAGATTTTTTCATTCGGTTTTACCTTTGTTCTTTTTTTAGCTAGCTCATTTCCGAAGGTAAATGTGTGGCATTTTACCTACTTTAATAAATTTCTTGTTTGTTGTTTTTTGCATGAGATCAACTCTTGCCGAATTTCTTCTCCAGAATTATCTTTATGTGAATATGTTTTAATTTTTTTTAATATTTTGTTTATGTTAGCATAAAATGCTCGACTATAGGCTTGAATTCTTTATGAACTGCGCAGTCTGCACCACGGCGAATGATTTGGCTCCTCCATGTTGTCACAGTAGTATTTATGCGAATAAAATCGGACGATAAAGACAATTTAAAAACGTAAAAGTTTATTGCCGTTCAGACAAATTTATTGTCGTTGTAACCCTTCTTGAAAATGTCTGTAAGAAATGAGATTGAACAACGTTTTATAGGTTATTATTTTAAAGGTTATTTTCTATTTTAGGGGATTAATAATCTTGAAAAATAAGGGTTATTATAATGTGTATTTTTTTATGTTTTTTACTAAATGAAGTGGAATAAGCATTATGTTTTGTATTTTAGCTCTGTTATTAAGGCCTTCATTGGAACCTACCCCTACCCCTCAGTTATTATTAAATTATTGAAATGTTGTTGAGCGAAAGTGCCATAAAATTTATAACTTTCAAACGTTATAAAAACTGGATCAAGGCAAGGAAGATTGGAAATAAATAATAAATAAATAAAGCTTGGAAATAAATAGTCTAAGAGAAAGACCCAATAGATAAAAGCTGTAGAGCATCGAATTATGCGTTAATTGAGCGTAAACAATTTGAAGTTGGGTCAACAGCTCTTGAAATTGAAAATCTCTCGATCTCCGGCAATCGGCATTTTAGCCCCTTAGAGGTATCATTTTGGTTTGCAAAGAATGGAGTAATTTTAATTTTCAGATATGTTGTATGGATTGCACCTCAGTTATTATTAAATTATTGAAATGTTGTTGAGCGAAAGTGCCATAAAATTTATAACTTTCAAACGTTATAAAAACTGGATCAAGGCAAGGAAGATTGGAAATAAATAATAAATAAATAAAGCTTGGAAATAAATAGTCTAAGAGAAAGACCCAATAGATAAAAGCTGTAGAGCATCGAATTATGCGTTAATTGAGCGTAAACAATTTGAAGTTGGGTCAACAGCTCTTGAAATTGAAAATCTCTCGATCTCCGGCAATCGGCATTTTAGCCCCTTAGAGGTATCATTTTGGTTTGCAAAGAATGGAGTAATTTTAATTTTCAGATATGTTGTATGGATTGCACCTATTTTGAAAAATCCAACTTTTCGAGCTCCTATTTTTTTTGGTGTTTGCACCATCTTGAAAAACTGCTAAGAAAAAGCTTGCATTTTTTCTCAGTTTTTCCTCAGTTTTAAAGAACGTTAAATTTCCAGCATATTTTGTATGTTATATTTTTGAAACTTCAGAATAGCTACTGTGATACGGAGTCTTGAAAATCTGCAAAAATGTCCAAAAAATTAAAAACTTTGGATATGTCAGTGGTTTCACATAAGATATGATTTATTTCAAGCTCGCATAGACGCCCCAGATGCTATATATATATATATATATGTATTTGGGAGGATTTTTTATTAATTTTAATTGCATCTCAGATACTGCTGTCAAAATATCCCATCGTAATTGTTTCTAAAACGGAAGATAAGTCAAAATATTCCAATTTTAAAAAGTGAGAGGGTGAGTGTGCGTGGGGATGTGAGCATGGAAAAGTGGGAGGAGTCAGGATAAGAGAATATTACAAGGAAATAATAAGAATAAATTAAAAAAAATTATAGTTTTGTTGAAATATCTTTATTTTCAATAATTTTAGTTAAGTTATTACATTATTATTATTATGATTGAATTATTACAAAGTGTATGAGATAAATTAATTTTAGCCTATCTATAAAGCAACTGTATACTGTAACTGTAACTGTAGCAACTGCAACATCATGAGGAATGAAATTTTTATAATGGGAGTAAGGTTTTTGTGCTTATTCATTATTTACTAATTAGGCCTTAACTTTAGAGCCTCCATATTTACACCACACCCAATCTTATAAAACGTGAAGAATTACAATAGAGATTCATCAAATCTTTAACTTATCTTGTCTGATCTATGAGCATGTGAGAGAGTGATGCTCATTGTGATGCCAAACATAAAACACATTTTTTAACATAACACCTCATAGTGTACTGTGAGTTCACTTGGTGCCCATTTTTTCAACATGTGAGGGATTAAGGTACCTAGCCAAGGGACAAACAATTAATTTAGCTAATTGTTAACGTAATTATTGTACGACGAATATATTTTTCTTTCCTGAAAATACTAAACTTTTTGCAATACTTAAGTTACAGCGTTAGGCTAGGTTTTACGGCATCAAATCCAAGTCAATGAAAAAAGTTCAAGCAATGTGAGGGAGTGAGGAATGAGGGAGTTAACATGTTTACATATGTAAAATTATTATTAAAATGAAAACTAACCCTGAAAAAATAATCTAAGATTATGTCTTATCATAACCAATGAAAAGATTTCTGTCAGATGCATCACAAAAGCCCGGTTTCTTCTGTGGGCCAGTGATTTTACTATTTTGGAAGAATTACCCATTTGCTTTATTCTGGCAATATTTTCTCTATATTACCCACATATGTGATTCAATATACAGAAGGTAGTTCCTGAACTCGTGACAGTTTAATTAAAAACACATGATCTGAATCCAGACCTCCTCAGTATTCCAATGAAAGGAATTCGGGCGAAAATTCTTAAACCGCGGTTAATAGGACATTCCATTGCGTGCACTCCAATCAACCGAATTCTTTCATTTATCCAGTTTAATATATCTTTTTTTACATTTTTTTAAAAATATTTAGTGCACTAATAAATTTATACAACCATCAATAGATTATTCCTCGTTAAATTTTATATATATATATATATATATATATATATATATATATATATATATTTATATATGTTGCATCGACTTATCCTTCAATTGAATAATCAATCATTTTTTTATCAATCCTGTCGATCACCAATCATTTCAGAAAACATTTTATAAGCAATGGATGTTTTGTGAGTTGATTAGTTTCCGTTCAATTTGTTTTGCTATAAAAATAAAACGCATCTGTTATGTTTTAGATATTAATTTAGTGTTTTTTATTTATGTAAGTAGCCCGAAGTAATTCTTCAGTAAGACTTCTCTGATCTTTTGATAACACAGGCCAACAAAAAAAAATTTTTTTTAAACTTTTTTAACTTTAATAGTTGATCATTATAGATTTTTATGTGCTGAATCTAAATCTGGCCCTAGTTTTTTTGTAACACCCATAGCTTTCCAGCAATATGCTTTTTATTATATAGTATAAACCCCTATCTAAACTCCTATACGGTATACGGGGGAATTAATGAAACACCGTGTTACATCATAAGTATGGTTTGTATTTACAGGATCTACGAGGTTTTTCTCACCTGGTTTTAAAGGCTTCCTCACAGGCCAGTTCTTTCTGCACTAATGTTGATCCCTAGCCCTGCTGTACCATTCACACAAGAAACATGGTAAAACCACCTTGCTGACCAAGGAGCATGCATGTTATTTTTAAATATGATATGTGGTGATCATCCAATCATGAGCAGAATAGCCTGTTCGATTTAACACTTTTTCTAGGTTTTCATAGTTTTCTTTATACTCACAATTCTTAAATTATTGGTGATACAGCTTTTTTAATATCATATTTGGATTCAGCACCCTAAAAACTATCGGAATAAGGTGTTTTCAGTACAAACGTTTTTTCATCGTTGGCCCGTGGAAAGGTTAAGCGAGCAAAGAACAACGGTTTAACGGTTGTACCACGGTTGAAAGAGTAAAACGGTTGAAATTTAACGATTAGAAAAAAAAAAAAAACACTGACCTTTAAATATATAATTATGGGATGGATGAGGGTTCCGTAATGAATTGTTATGTTGCGATCAGTCAGTACAGCAATGAATTTTTTATTCTAATTTGGCAGATAAAATCGGCGCTTTTGATTACATATTTTTTTCGAGTGAATTGCGTCGGCTGATAATCTTTCAGTGTATACATACTCTGAATGTGCACATTCCAGGATAACCAAATTGGGTGCTAAACAATCTGCATGCTTCGTGATAGTCTTTTACTATTCATTTGACGTGTTTTGTAAATTACGTTCGGTTAAGGATACGTGCTGTATCTCTGGCAACTTGTTTCCTTCATTGATTTATAAATTGCCACTGACTAGCGTTCGATGATGTAACTCTGATATCTGAAGCACCTTTGTTGCTATCTTGGTGAACACTCTTAAAACATGTTGTAATGCATCTTTCCTGTTGCCTTTCAACTCATAACAATTCAATTTTTTTTTTAGTTGTTTTTTATTTCAAAAAATGTAAATTATTTGATTTTTGTTCAACTACCTAGATGTATTTTTCCAACGTTTTACACCTAAACAGTATTCTCCTTTTGGTTACACTTCGTTTTTTTTTTTAAAACAGCTGGAAAGCTGTCGGTGTGAAATTCATGACGTTCTTGGAATGGACGCGATACTGATTGATACAGAAAGCTGCCAAAAAGATTACTGCCAGAAAAATACTGCTGATATTTATAAAAATTATGCTGAAACTATCTGCACAACTGTAATTTGGAGAGAAACGATATGAAATTATGAAGATGATAAATGTATTCGTTATTGTCAGGACTGGACTTAAACCAAGAGACGAAGCTATGAGAGTGTAGGATTAAAAGTGGTCTTTTTTTTTTTCGTCCTATACTTCCATTGTAGTCTTTTACAGCCCTGGTGGAATCTTAATACAACAAATTTCTTTTTAAATTACTACTCTTTGTCATTGTGGCATTGTATTTAAATGTTAACGCTATTAATGAATCTTCTTGTCTTCTCCTTTGTTGTTTTTTTTTTCAATCTTTTCCATATAATCTATTTTAATCTTCATTCCTTTAATTTTGTGTTGCAAACCGACTCCTTCAGAGATCATGCAATGGGTCAAGGGCGGCTGGGAGAGGTAAAGGGGAAGGGGAGTTGTTCTGGGATAACACCTTTTTTTTTTTTTTATTTCCAACAAAGTGCACCTTTGAGGAGTGTTTTCTGTTTTTTTACCCTTACTTTACGGCTTAAGGGATTAGAACTTACTCTGTACTTCCAGAGAGATGAGCTTTGAGTCTATTGTGTTCCGCCCGCATCCTGATTATAAGGATTTACCTTCTCCTAAATGCAAAGCCAAAGCTGCAATGATGATTGTCATTCTGATGATAGATAGAGAGGTTCTTCAGTAGAAGTACATAATTAACTACCCCTAATTAGAAAACAATTGAAAACAAATTGGTACCTCAACGGTTCAGCTTTGTGATTAAATACAACTGCTATCCAATTCACTTTCTAATTACACGTTCACGTTTCAATAGGGGCAGTTTTGAAGTTAGCAGGCAGTTTAAATATTGACAAAGGATATTGGATCGCGGTTCAGGAATTCATTTAGACATTTGCATATTGACTAATGGGAAATGCCTGGCGAAATGAATGGCCTTTTAGTTTTATATTTATTTTTCGTTGCTCGTTTTCCAAGCCGTTGTTATTTTAGGTTTCATTGGATGAAGCACGTAGGATGTAAATTTCGTGATTCTCTGCTAGCATTGAATTACCATATCCATTTTATTCAGGTATTTATCTTGCTGGATTGCATCGTATATTTACTTTTCTTTTAATTTTAAATAAAACCTGCTCTCTTTCCTCAATATATAGATATAATTTTCTATGTACTAGTACATCGATACTTTAGAGCACAAATGTATTAAGTCGTTCCTAACTATTTAGAGAAAACTCTAAGTAAAATTTTGATATGAGCATGAAGATGCAACAGGGATAAATCCGAATTTGAATTGAATCAGAATTATCTAAAATTAAATCTGAAATAGGTTTGTAAAATATTGTTTGACTTTTCAAATTACCGACTTTTAAAAAAAACTTAGATAAATTGGATTTATCTCATTCTAAGGGAAAATGGGGGGAAAAAAAATAGTCAATAAACTATGAAAAAACTTCATGGCTGTAATGACATTTTATTGTGCTAATTATTTAACATTAATATCAAGCAATAATGTGAAAAGGAAATAAAAAAAAAAACAAGATATTACTTATTTTAATTTTTTATAACAAGTGACGAAAAGAAATTCAACTGTTGTATAGGTATTTTATAATGAAAGCACCTTGCATGAGCTAAAAAGAAATTGCATATTTATGGAAACAAAATAACAAATAGTGAATGGGTCCAAACCCAATGTTTACATTCTAACATCCGGGCACAAGCTCCAGGAACAGTATATTGTTAATTATTATTAAAATTTATCAATTAGATTAGAATTGGTAAATGTAAAAAGGTAAAAAAAAAATGGTAAATAAAGATTGTACAATCCTCTGAGGATTTGCCAACTTCTGTTTCCAATTACTTTCATGCCGAAGCTTTTTTTTCGATCCTGTAGAATTTACTTTATATTTCTCCATGATCAAATAAGATAGATTAAACACAATAACTTAACATTAACTTTTCCCAAAGTTCATTCTTACTTTCTATGAAACTCAATGTATATATTGGAATATGTAATTGGAAAATACTTTATCTCGTTTGAACAATATCTCTGAGATCAAAGTTGGTAAGGTGATCGAAAGTGTTGTAATTATTTCCGATCAAATAAAATATCCAAAAATCTGTTGAAATTACATTGCTCCTTTCCGCGTGCGTATGAAATATTCTTTGGAACCAATTTCAAATATTTTTCTGTTATGTCATAAAAATGTAATCGACTATAAATATTGTTAAAACATTCTCCAGAAAATACGTGTTTTATCTGGTTAAAGCGTATAACCATATAATAATATTGAGCATCTTGGTAAACAGTTTAGGAGTTCGTGTTGCGAAATTTGATGCGGCCTCACCAGTTGATTTATGGCCCGCCTCCTTCATATTCGATATGAACATCATAATACTGCTCTTACGAAACACAGGGAGGATTGGGTCTGGAGAAATGCATATCTAAGAGAGTTCTATATGCTATTAATTATGGTATTATGGTAATTAATGTTCTTTTTATAATTGCTCTGGTTGATATCTGGATGCAATGAAAAAACAAAACAATTAAATATCATTAGTCCAGTGAATTGAAGCATGAAAATTGGAAAATTAAGAAACCCATTTATAATGGATGAATTTCATTTTTTTTATTGAGTTTATAACATCAAGAAGTAAAAACTTTAAACCTTAAAACTTCCACTTTTCTTTTATATATATGTATATATATATATATAATATATATATATATATAGATATATATATATATATATATATATATATATATATATATATATATATATATATATATATATATATATATATTCGTTTGCACATTTAGAAAATAATTAAATTTTTAACTAGACTATACAACAGGCACATTTTAGGTCTTTGAAAATAGGCATAGAAGTATTTCAAAAGCACGCCTCCAGAAGTTCAATTTATTCAAGAAAATAAAATTTTCGATCATTTTTCATGTAGTGTTCAGTATGCTCAAAACTACCAACCGCGGAAAAAAAACATTATGAATCTACTTTTTAAAGTGAAGTAAATTTGCTAAAATTTGAGCACTTTACGTTTAATAGTTATTGAGATAAAGATTAAAAAAAAATAGAACATTATTTTCCTTAACGACGAGAAACATTTGTGAATTTATTTTGACTAATATTATGGAAATCGCTCTTCCTACGAAGATAATCATTATAAACTACTTTATTGTGCATTTAACTAGCTGCAATTTGAATGGTAATGAACATATATTGGTCAAATAGTTTTCAAGATATTTTTTTTTTAATTCTCAATATAAGTTTTGAAAAATTGCTCCACTTTAAAAAGGTTATTCATGATGTTTTTTACGCAGTTGGTATTTTCCAAGATATTTAGCATTGAATGAAAAATGAGTTAAAATTTTAGGTTTATCCTTGAATTATTTCCGGAGGCTTGCTCTTGAACTAGGTCAACATATATTTTTCAGTTACCTTAGCTGTACCTTTTGGATAGTTTAGATGAATAATAAATTATTTTTTATGCAAAAAATAAATAAATAAATAATTCAACGTTGATGAAACACTAAAAATAATTCTATAAAATAAACAGTACGTTAATAACGGAATAGAACAATGAAATTATCTAGTAGAAAAATAAAAATATTGGCAAAAATGAAGAATACTAGAAGTATAATTCCTAAGTACTCCTATTATCAATAGAAGATGGTAAGTTTTGGACTTATATGGTCTTGATTGTTTTTCTTAATTGTCTACTCTATTCAATAAACGACTTATTGGATGAAGCGAATTATAGCAACTGCTTCCTGTGGTTTGTAAAAGGAAAACCTAACATCATCAGTAATATTAGACGCCCAAGAAATTATTCGCTGTATTAGTAAGCACTTTGTAGTTATTGAACTAGTGTTTCGTTCAGCTGCCTCCAATTTTTTAATGTGGAATTGTTGTTATAACGTTAGCATTTTGTTATTTATCAACTGCTATTTAGTTCATCTACTACCTGTCCAACCTTTGCGGCTGCTTAGCAATCTGTAATTTTTCAGATAATATTCATGAATCATACGGAACTATTTAAAAAAATTTCCAGTCTTTCAATTTAATTTTCATAATAATTTTTTCTTCAAGCTTACTAGTTTTTTTTTAAAATAGTATTTTTTTTCATTACAATATTATTTGTAATTTGTATCTATAACTTCAGAAAGTAAATTAGTAGAAACTGTTAATTAAAATCAGTTTCGTCCATCTATTCTTAGTTATCAGAACTTTGTTTTCGTTTGTTCATTTCAGTTATTAGGGTCGTGTAGTTCATTGAAGGATTTATGTACGTATGGGGTGCCAACTGCCGAGTAGGGAAATTCCAATACTGAGAAAAGCCTTTCAGATTCTGCAAGATAACGATCTCATTAACTGGGGGAAGCTGCTTGTTGACGTCTTTACTAATTGAAGTTGGTGGATTAAGCTGGCCCTCATTTTCCAAAATAAGGCTTGGAAAAGCTTGAAAACCTAAGGTTCGGCAACGACCGTCTGTGATAAAGCTTCATGAAGCTAATTACCAATTACGTGGATGCTCGGTACCTTAGGGTCGTTAGAGTTAATCGTCTCGAACATTTCCATCGTGCTGAGAGTCCGCCTTAAAAACTTATTTCGCTGCTTTATTTCCATCGATTCTATTGGTACTAATGTATTGATCACCTCTTATCTTTATTGTTAAAGATAATAAAATAAATTAATAATAAATTAATTTTTTTTAAATTTAATATTGTTTTAATACAGTATCCAATAAATGATTTATTTGAAAAGCTTCCAATAAAATAAAAATAATTGTCTTATGTAGCCATAAGCTTCAATCCGGTGTCCTCGTAAAAAATTAATGTTATTATTTCATAAATTGAATGTAGTGAAAATCAGGTCTTACGATTTTACTATGTCATAACAAAAAAAGTGAGAAATCTTGAATGCTCTTATTCCAATATTTTTTATATGATTTAACCAGAATTAGAAAAGTGTTAATGTAGGCAGCAACAATGGAATGTATTATCGAGTTGTTTACCTAAAAATTCGTATATATAGACAAAGATAACATTTGAGGTATGTATTTATGTAAATACGAAAATGTACACAAGAATATCGAAATTTTTGTTTGTATTTTCCATCAGAACGTTTTTAACCAAAAAACTCCGTAACCTTTGTGATGGAAAATATTAATAATAATTCAGATTCTATTGTATAAAAAACATAGCATATTACAAAAAATAATAGCGTAAATGCCTTATGCAGACAAGACCATCAGAAATATCACATCTTAAATTAACTGCTCCAATCGTTATCTGTAGTTCGTAGAAAACCTCCAAGTGATGAATAGCGAGTAAATTTAAAAAAAAAGACAAATAAATAAATAAAATAAAGCTTATATAAACTAGATGTTTTTTGTGTTTTTATCAGAAAAAATGATAAACGTATCTAGTTCATTTTGATTGTAAATAACATGCATCAGTAGTATTTTGAGAGTTATGAACGATGGAAGATATGAACGATCCGCAGTTTAGAACAAGAACTACTGGTACAGGTACTGGTATTAGAGGGAGGAACTTGTCCGGCAAATGATCGTTTTTGCCAGCCTTTGACGGTTGCTTTTAGGTCACCGCCGCGTACTAAACAGAGTGGGAATACCGAGATTCAGCTCTCGAGATCGCCGTGAAAAAAATATTAACTGACCCAGATGGGAATCGAACCCACAATGTTCTGAACCGAGCACTCTGGGACCCTCGCCCCAGCATGCTCTGCTATGAAAGAACATTTATTTTAGGCTATATCCGACATGAAGCCTTTATGAAGAGAGAACCTAATCCTTCAACGGGCTTGGGAAAAACCTGGCAGTTGAAGGTTATCTGGGCCATATCCCCTCCTTGTTGATAAATGTTGATCGAGAAACATTAATTTTTTTGTGTTGTCATTGTCGGATACTTGGCTAAAATTATATACTTACGTATTAATTATTATTTCCTCAAAAAAAAAAAAAAAAAAAAAAAACTAATAGCTTGAACTCACCTTTTAGCCTGGTGTAGGAAATAGTGACAAGCACTGAAGGACATGACGACCCTTAGAAGACAATGGCTACTGTAATCATTACCCTGAGCCTCCAGGCACTGGGCTGTTGCAGTTCTCCAGATTACACTTGGCTAAGAGCGACGCCTCCATTGAAGATAACCTTCTGGCTGAAGTGCTAGCGAATTACTGTTTCATTAATGTTTTATTCTTCTTTTCAAGATTTTAGATTTTCTTAAATGTATTCCGTCAATACTTGTTATAGCATTTTTTCGAGTAAGAACGGCTAATAAAACGTCGAAACACATTAAACAGTCCACATTTTTTTAACGTGTCGTTTGTTTACAAAATCATTGCTAATATTCTGTTAGCGTTCAAAATATAACACCTGTTATATATGATCCCAGGGTTCGTAAAGAATGAGTACTATCCAGGAAATTTATTCTTTTTTTTTTCATAACACAACACATTGTGAATATATAACAACACAATAGAATATATTAAAAAAAAGAAAACAAAAGTGGAGTTTAATAAGATAAATTATATATATATATATATATATATATATATATATATATATAAATTTTCAAAAATTATAATTGCCCTGAGTGTGCATGACGGCAATTGATGCCTAATCCAGATGCGGATTATGGTTCGATTCCGACTGTGAGGGTTGACAGTTAGTTCATTGTAGACCTCCGAAATAAATCTTTTCTTCCCGATTTGATAATGGGGGGGGGGAATGGAATTAAAAATTAAAGCACGGTGATTCAACACCAAACCAGTAAACCACAAGAATAATTTAGTTCTCTAGAAACAATTGTTTATTATAAAAATGTAGAGCCTGACGAAACAGATTTGACACAAAATTTCCTCTTTTGCATTCAATAGCTGTAGATCGTCGCCCATAACAAACGACAGGACATTTCCCTCCTTGATGTTTCCAGACCGAATGGAAATTTAATACGATCTTGGGCGGATAAGAACGTCCATCAAGAATGCTTATGAGCTTTTGATGGGCACTTGGTTATGACGAGTACTATTCTTTGCGGTTCTGAAGTCTACCTTAGGCCGTCAGGAAGAAACTTGTTTTTTGTTTTTTTAAATAACTGTTTAAAAAGTATGAAGAAGAAATATTTTGCATATATTTGATTTCCATATGTTTTAATTTTCTTTCATTGGCCAATTTGGTTTGTTTGATTTGAAATAAAATGGTTAACGTTTGAGAGAGAAAGGGATGAATTTTACCTGAAAAAGTTTTTTTTTTCACCTGATAATGAATCTCTACACGTTTTCTGCAAGTAAATTCTATCGTAAGTTGATAATTATTATGAATAATTATCTAATAAACCTCCAAAAACCTAAAAAAATTAAGTCAGCAATAAAATTTAGGTATGAAATAGAATAGAAATTATCGGATTTTTGGACGGATTACATTTGAGATGGAAAGGAAAAGGATTTCAATTGATTTGATAATGAAAAGGTCAAATGTTGCATAGAAATGTTACATTACAGGTTGGCATGCAGTTCTCAGAGAGTGTCATATTGCAAAGGGAACTAGAGAAACAGATATTTTCTAGAATGTTGTATTGAAATGATTTGAGAAATTGGGAAAGTACATCTTAATATGAAGTATTAAAGTATAATGAAAGATTCAAAAACTTGAAATTGAACTCTTTAGAATTATAGATGTGCAAACAAATTTGAAATAGAACCGTGAGACTTAAGTGCAAACGAAGGACACCATGGATTAAGAAAATGCTGGAAATAACCAGTAAAGCAACCAGTAACCAGTAAGCAAAATAACCAGTAACCAGTAAAGTAAAATAACCAGTAAGTAACAAGCTTTGTGTATTATATTAAACAAATTTAGTTCTAACAGAAATTACAAATTAAATTATTTTTTTTTTTAAATATAAAAAAGAAATTGGATGAGGCCATAGAATCGGAATCAATTGCGATCGCCATAAACAAGTTTAGTTTTGTGATAGTTTCTCCTTATCCATTTCTTGCAACAGAAATTCAATTTTTTATAACTGATTGCTACTTTGTAATTTTTCAACTACTCGTTTATTCCAACGAGGTATGTATGAAAAATTAAACTCTTTCCAGAGAAAAGATCTCTTAAATACAAATATGAAAATATCCTTAATGATAGATGATTTCGTGATGATTGGAAGGCATAGTTCGTGCTCGTATAATACAAAATTTTTTTTTATTAATTAGTAAAGAAAAAAGAATAATTATTTAATAAATCATTTAGAAACTCTTCTAAGGAAGACAATATATGATATAATATTCAATTCCTGCAAAAACCTTTTTAATACTTATCTACTCTAATTATAAGGAAAAATTGACTACCAAAAAAACATCTATATTCACTTTGCGAAGAATGAAGAATAATTATATTTTAAATAGATCCTAAGGCCAAGTAGTTTATTGTTATTAAAGCTGTTATTTAATTAATAATTAACAATTAATTATGTTCAATTAAAAGAAAATAAACTGAAATCTTATTAAAGCCATAATCTATACATTAATTTTTTGTTATTCTAATCTACTCTTAATGGTTTCATAATACCTGATATCAGTCGGCACTATGAATAAATGGCTCTCTTTAAGTAATTAATCCATTATTTCAGTTGAAAGGCAAATGAGAGTTAGATGTTTAATTGGACTGATTACTACCGGCTGATCATCCATTAGGTTTCCCTCAAGGGTTGAAGTTTTGTCCTATTCTGTGTTCATAATTAATCAAGCCTGAGTCGAGGAAGAATTTTTTAACTCAATGGATAGGGCTAATGAAATTAAAATATACGTTTATGTTTCTCACTTTTTGTTTTTCATTTTAAATTTTAATATCAGCTGTATGTTACCCTCCTGGTAATTCCCTTTCCTATAACCACCTTGACGCCTTATTCCGACCCCTTGGCCAGCGCTTCGTTGCTTGAGGAGATTACAATGCCAAAGACGGTGTTGATGCCGAACTTCCAATACTCGAGGCAGGATTCTTTCTTGTATCACGACCTCCAATAGCTATTCCATCCTCTCTCCCATGAACCCTACTTACTGGCCTACATCCCTTAAAAAACGTCCTGATATCCTCATATATTCGTTACTTCCCAGACACCCTCCTTCCAATCCACAATAAAATCCATAGATGACCTATCCTCAGATCACTGTCCGGTTCTGGTTCTCTTACATTCAAATCCTATTCCTACACCCTCTTCTCCTTCACTGATTACATGACAAGTAAACTGGGACAATTTTCGGTGCGATCTAGAAAACAAACTTAAAAATTCCGTTAAAAACTAAACAACAGATCGATTACGCTATTAAGGAATTAACAAGAGCAATAGGAACCACTATTTACAGCAACACATGACACCACAAAATTAGAAATACCCGAGAAACCAATTTACCACATCATCTCCGCATTTTATTAACTGAAAAGCGCCGAGCAAGAGGGAGGTGGCATAGAACAAGATACCCATGAGACAAAACTCGTTATACAAAACTGACCAACAAATTAAAAATAGAAATCAGAAAATTGAAAATTTCCAGAATTTTTCAGAGAACCTAACTTCTAACGATAAATCATTATGGATAACTACAGCAAAGATAATAAAATTCAAAATCTTTAACCATCCGCTTCTCACTGAATCTCAGACTTGGTCAAGATCAGATGAGGAAAAATCCCAAATATTCGGTGAACATTTATTCAAAACTTTTAATCCTCATCCTGAAATCCTTAACCCATCCCATCTTGAGGCAGAACTAACTATTCCACTTCAGATGTTCCATCCTCCTAAAACGTTTCGTCCTTCCGAAATAATTAATATCATTCAGAAATTGCCTTCCAAAAAAGCTCCTGGCAATGATCTCATCACACCACATATCCTAAAACAGCTCATAACATTATATATATATATATATATATATATATATATATATATATATATATATATATATATATATATAAGTTAAGCGTCGGCAGCTTCAAAAATCAAAAAAAAAGGAAAAAGGGTTAAGTAATGACACGCACCGTATCCGAAATAAGACTAACTTTATTCAGCTCTTAATTCGCCTTTTATACATTCTGACTGTTGTTTACAGCCGTATATGGTATTAAGGCTAATACTACTGCACTCCGGGCCTTAACTCCTCCCTGCCAGTTTACGAACATTTCGTAAACTTTACAAATACATAGGAACGAAGTGCATAGTATTCAGCCGTTAATACCTTGCAATCCAAACTTACTAACTATGACTATATTTACACTTCCCTGTTCTCTATAATCACTGCACTCACATTTTAACACTATGTCCATAAATAGTAAATGCAAAAGAATAACACACAAAACAAAAAAAAAAACAATAGCCATACACAAAAAAAAATTTAAAAAAATAACTATACAAACTAAAAATTTTTCCGTGCAACCTAAAGACCAAATAAAATATAACTCTTCTGGACTCCAAATTCGCTATTGTACATATTCCTGTGTACAATGGTTCTGTGCGCTGAGACGGGAGCACTCCAGCTCGTTACGGTTGCTCTGACTCTACTATTGGCAGCTTTAACTGCTCGATATGAACTGTCCTTCTCTTTTTAGGTTCACTGACACTTTCAATGGTGACAGTGTTATGTTCCCTAATTATAATCACCCTGAATGGCCCCTCGTATCGCAGCGGCTCCTTTCCCCTATTGGAAATTATCTTCCGATAAACGATGGACCCGATTCTTATCGCCCCCATCACGTCCTTTACACGAAGATTTTCCCGCGCTACCCTACCGCGCTTCTCCTTCTCAATTTTCGTTCGAACTTTCTCCCACCGTTTCCCTAATTCAATTCTGTTAATTAACAGGTCTTCCGCAATTTCCTCGTTACCCGTCGTCCCTCCGTAATCCCTGCGCCGTTCCCTTAACCCGAAAATTATCTCGAACGGCGAGAACCCTGTTACCGTGTGTATGGAGTGGTTGTATGCCACTATCGCTTTCCTCATCGCCGTATTCGGTTCTAGCCCTTGTTCTACCTGGTACACCCTCAAGTGGTCGCTCAGAGTGCTGTGCAGCCTTTCTATGCTCCCTCTACTTTTAGGGTGTCCTGGTGTATTAAGATGCCACACTACGTCGAGTTTTTTCATTTCTTCCCTAAGCTGAGCATTGTCGAACTCTCTCCCTCCGTCAGACGATATTCGCTCTGGGACCCCGTAAAATTGGAACCACGTCTGGAGAGCTCTCATTACCGCTTCCGCTGATCGTTCTTGGATCTCTTGCGCCATCGCTACTTTACTGAAGAGATCGATGATCGTGACCCACTTGTACCCTCTCCAGGTGAATGTATCCACTTGTAGGTCTCCTAACGGCGCATCTGCAGTCGGCGTCTCCTCCTGTCTACCTTTTGGGGGATGTCTATCGTATTTGGTGGTGAGACATATGGAACATGCTCCGATGGTCTCTGTGATGGACTTCTTCATTCCCCACCAAAAATACTTACGCCGTAATGCCTGCAACGTTTCGGTCACCCCGCGGTGATTTGTCTTTCCCTGGTGATACGCGTTCTTTGCTTTCTGGCGTTCTTCGTCTCTCACGGTCTCTACCATTAGCTTACAGCGGATGAAAGCCCGATCCATACCGATTTGTTCAGACCGCCATAATTTCTTAATCTTCTCCCAGATCGTGGCGTCTCCTGGGGATTCTTCCTCTTCGTCTAGTTCTCGCGAGCCCTGTTCTCCTTCTCTTTCAGGTGTCCATTCCGTCAAAATTGATGCACGTCCCTCGATGGTCCTCCACCCTCCTCCTCTATGGCATTTATCATGATGGCCCTAGACAGCCAGTCAGCGACTACATTATCTTTACCGGGCTTATACACGATTTCCATATTATATTGGGCCAGGAGCTCTTTCCATCGCGTAACCCTCGCCGAGGATTCCTTCAGCGTCCCCACCCATTGCAGAGGCCTGTGATCGGTATGTACGCGGAATCGCCGCCCGAATACGTAGGGTCTAAAGTGGTCCACGGCCCACACAATCCCTAGCAACTCCCGTTCCAAGGCGCTGTATCTAGTCTCCGCGTCCGTAAGGCGTCTGCTGGCGTATGCTACCGGGCGTTCACCACCGTCTGCTTCCTGGGATAACACAGCCCCTAACGCGTATTCGCTCGCGTCTGTAGTGACATTAAACGTTTTGCTAAAGTCCGGAAATGCCAATACCGGCTCCTCTTGTAACCGCTGCATACATTTACGGATGTTACTTTCCATTAGCGGCGTCACTATTATCTTTGCTCCCTTTTTCAGCACTCTATTGAGGGGAACGAGGTACTCTGCCATTTCCGGCACAAATCGTCTGTAGTAATTGAGTGTCCCCAGTAGCCTGCGAATTCCTTTTACATCCCGCGGAACCGCCATTTTCCGAATAGCCTCTACTTTGTCTGTGTCTGGTTTGACTCCTTCATTCGTAATCGTGTGGCCTAAAAATTTGATTTGGTCCTGCCCTAAAAGTGACTTTTCATTCGATAATTTTAGACCAAACTGGCGCACTCGTTCAAACACGCTACGAAGGTGCCTCGCGTGTTCGGCTTCCGATTTACTGAACACTAAGAAGTCGTCCATGTACACCTGGCATATTGTTTCGTCTATTCCCCTTAAGAATTCGTCCATAAGGCGTTGGAACGTTATCGGGGCGTTCTTCAATCCGAAGGGCATCCGCGTGAATTCGTAATGCCCCCTCTCAAAAGTAAATGCCGTTTTGTGTTGGTCCCTGGGGTGCATTCGTATTTGGTGGTATCCCGCCTTCAAATCTAGCGTACTAAATATCGTCGCCCCACTCAGTCTGTCCAGAATGTCTTCAAACCTGGGGATCGGATATTTCTCATCCACCGTATTTTCATTTAATTTCCGGTAGTCTATTACCACCCGATATTTTTCCCCATCTACTCCCGGTGCACTCTTTTTCTTCACCGCCCACAGCGGGCTATTATACGGCGATGTACTGTCAACAATTATCCCCTGCCTCTTTAGACTAGATAATTCTTCCCGAATATGTTGGCGTAGTGCTTGTGGGTACCGTCTTTCTTTTATGTAGGTCACCCTCTCCTGTTTCAACGGTATTTCGTGTATAGTTCGCCCCGTTACCCCGAGTGTATCTCCCTCCCTGAAGAAAATGTCCCTGAACTCCCTCCTAATCGCCTGCTTCCAACCCTCCTCATGACTAATTGCTCCTATCCGTGCTCTACCGTCTTTCATACTCTTCTGGCAATCGTAACTTCTCGTTCCTATCATCATGTACCATTTTCCCTTGCGGATCCTAACCCGCGCGCCTACTCTTCCCAGCAGATCACAACCAATAATCCCCTGGTATTCCCGGGGCATACTCCCTACTATATGCACCGCTAATGTGCCGCCTTTAACTCCCCATCTGTTTAGTCCCAACTCCGCTTCCCCTTCTACTTTACATGGGCCACCCAGGGTGATTAGTTTACAAGTACATACCTGCGTCTGGGGTGCCCTCTCTCCTCCACACAGCCTCTCCAGCGCTCTCCGGGTCATGATGGTGTTGGAGCTTCCCGTGTCCACTAGGCATCTTACTCCTTCGACTACTCGTATGATAGGCAACCAGCAAGCCTCCTTTGCAATATTCTGACTTACTAACAGACGGTCGCCTCTCTGCTGGCACTCCCCTCAGATCGCCTCCTCTGCTCTCCATCGTCTGCTTCGTTCGGTTCGTCGGCCTTCTGGTCCGCCCGACTCTTCTTCCGACTCGGATGAGCCCGATGCTTCAGACGGCTCTCGTGATGATGCGCTCCTTCTTAGCGAGTCGTCTCTCCTCCTTACTCTCTGAGCGTTCACCTCCATTGGTTCAACTCTTGGTGGCTCCTTTCTCTGGTAAAGGTACGGGCAATGTCTTGCGATATGTCCCTCAGTCCCGCATTCGAAACACCTGGTACGTGGGCACTGCGCTACCAAATGTCCGCTCTTTCCACATCCATGGCATTTCCTGTTGTCTCCTCCTCTCGTCTTGGTCTGGGGTCTGCTTTGACTCATCCTTTTCTCCGATCCTGCTACTCTCTCCGGGTTGCTATAAATCTGACCCTTTTTTCTCCAGGTCGTCGGCGTATTTCCTGGGCGCCCGTAGGTTACCCTGCTCCACCCCGCCTCTTCTACTTCCATTCGGATCTCCTCCTCTCTTGCGCTGCTGTCCACCATTTCTTGTGCACACTCCATGAATGAGCGGTCTCCTGGGAGGCCACCCTTAGTCCCGGTTTCTTTGGCTAACTGAACCTTTAGGATGGTGGACACAAATCCCATCCTTCCTTCTGTCTCGGCCGCACTCACCGTCTCCCTCATCTTCTCCGTAATCTGGTTAAATTTAGCCAACAGGGCTCCGGCGTACTGTGCCTTCGTCTGCTGGTGAGTTTTTACCTTCCTGAATAGTTGGAAGATATCTTCTTCCGGTGTCCACCTGCCGCCGCCGTATGCTTTCTTCAATCTGTCCTTCACTACCGGCCATGGTGTCTCCTCATCCGCTTGTATCTGGTTCAAGATACTGCGCTTGACCCTACACACCAGGGCCGCTTTCAGGGCTTCCGCGTCTCCGGGGTTTACCAGATCTTCTCTTAGCTTGGCCTCGATTCGTGCTATTAGGCGGTCACCTCCTTTTATAAAGTGATTTAGCTCACCTATGTCCCCCGAGAAGCGTTCCAGATCTGATACGGCGTTTCTCAGGTCCCGTGATGTCGCCACTCTAATCTTCATCCATTCCAGCGCATTTGCATGCGCCGCGGCTAGCGAGTCTTGGGGCAATGGCGGAACGTTCTGCACGTTCAGGACCGCCGGTCTCACCACTCCTTCGCTGGTCATTACTTAGTTCCTTTTTTTCATATCGTCTTTTAAAATAAAAATAAAAAAATCTTTTACGAACGCTCCGTCCCGGGTTTCGGCACCAGTTAAGCGTCGGCAGCTTCAAAAAAATCAAAAAAAAAGGAAAAAGGATTAAGTAATGACACGCACCGTATCCGAAATAAGACTAACTTTATTCAGCTCTTAATTCGCCTTTTATACATTCTGACTGTTGTTTACAGCCGTATATGGTATTAAGGCTAATACTACTGCACTCCGGGCCTTAACTTATATATATATCTATATATATATATATATATATATATATATATATATATATATATATATATATATAATGCTTCACTCCGATCCACCTATTTCCCTGACCCTTGGAAACTGTCGATTATAAAAATGATTCCGAAACCCAAAAAGCCTCCTGAATGCCCATCCTCCTATCCTCCTATTTCACTCTTGCCTACTATGGGCAAAATCCTAGAAAAACTCATATTAAAACGACTGTACCCAATCCTAGATTTAAATCAAGTGATTCCTGATCACCAGTTTGGATTTCGAACATCCCATTCTACAATACAGCAGTGTCATCGTGTGGTGGATGTGATATCCTCCACATTGGAGCGCGGAATGTACTGCACGGGAGTCTTTCTCGATGTAGAACAAGCTTTTGACCGAGTCTGGCAGATTTCGAACATCCCATTCTACTATACAGCAGTGTCATCGCGTGGTGGATGTGATATCCTCCACATTGGAGCGCGGAATGTACTGCACGGGAGTCTTTCTCAATATAGAACAAGCTTTTGACCGAGTCTGGCACCCGGGACTGCTTTACAAAGTCCGTCAGTTCCTTCCCTCAACATATTTTCTGTCAATCCGTTCCTATCTCACCGATAGAGCCTTCTAAGTAAATCATAATCTTGCCTACTCATCACTAATCCCTCAGTTCGCCGGCGTACCTCAAGGTAGTATCCTTGGCCCCATCCTATGCACGGTGTATGCAGCTGACATCCCAACCCATCATAGCACTATCCTCACTACTTACGCTGATGACACCTGTTATGATATGTGATGTTATCTGTGAACAATGGCCCATTTGCCACTGATGGGGAAACTACTACAACATTTACTTGACAAACGCTCCAAATTACCAATTTTCTATAAAAAGCTCATTTACATAACCTTTAACAGGCCTATTTGGACATACGGAATAGAACTTTGGGGCACCACTAAACCATCAAATTCCTCCCGCATCCCATTGTTTACAATCCAAAATCCTTAATGCTCCGTATTTCGTCACAAATAAAATTATCCATAAATACCTCAATATCCCATTTGATTAGCCCAAATAGATATACCTCCTTTAATTCCAAACTCCTTACGCACACCAACCCTCTTGTTCGTAGCCTTTCATCCCTATGCATTCCTGATAATCCTCTGAGGCGTCTGAAAAGAAGATGGCCACGGGACCTTCTAACTTAAAATTGCCATTGATGTGCTACTAATGGGTGGTTCCTTCACAAGTCATTATCATTTCTTTTATTCTAACTTCACATTTACTTATTGTATGATTGTAATACAGTTGTAAATTTCAATAAATAAAAAAAAAATAATAATAATATAACCCCATAATTCGAAATATAACCGATCATCCTTCCGAACCAAAATAATTATAAATGTACTAATTATTTTAAGTTAAAGATTATTACAATTAATGATTCTAAGTCTATGGTTATTACATACAAATTAATGAAAAACTTTAATCTTTAAATTTTTTAAATTATTATGATAGTTATGGTAAGTTTATTCGAGATTTTGACTAGTTAAAGATTAAAAAAAAAAATGGAAGAATCTATTCCAGAAAACTGACAAAACGTTTTGACAATATTTAAAATTCAAATTCATAAAAAATAAAAGTTACTGCACTTTTATTGTCCATTTAATAAGTTTTGAATAAACCACGTGTAAACTTTTATCCAATTTCGTCGTATACGAAGCTTATGTGATTACATTTTTCCATCTACTTAAAAAAAAAAAGGTATCAGATGCTAAAAAATGCATTTAATTAACAGAGGCGGTTGATTGGGCTCCACCGGCGTCATAGACTGTTAATTACTCGTTGAACAGAGAGTTTGAAAACTTTCTGCAATTATCCACACTCCGTTGTTTTATGCATGCGAAAGTTTTCTGATGAATATATTAATTAATAGTAACTATATTGTTAATTCAAATCTACAATATACTTTTATGTTATTCAAATATCTGTTGACTCGTTGACATTTTTCTTTTTTCCCTTACACTTTATTGTTAATTGTTGCAGTACCACAAGACTGCAAATGGGATACTGGCGATTGAACCACAATTTTAGTTTTCTGCCAATGACTCACTCTCTTTGAATTTTAAAATGTAATATCAGGAATAAATGAGTAGTAGTATCAGTTATATAGTCTAATTAAGTAAAAATAACTGCTTAATGATTTATGTTTTGATGGCTGACTGTAACAACCCCGTGATTATAATGTCGCAATAGGTTATATACCTTCAAATGTTACAAATAATGCTGATAAAAAATTAGAAATGATGTAATCTTACTACGCTATAATAACTATTATCTAATCCAAAAATTAGTTGAATAAAGAAATAATACCTATTTCTGTTCTCAATATGCTTCACAACCAAATATCATATCAGAAATTTATATGGAATGAAGATCCCAAAACTTTTGAGAAAGAAGGTTTTAGGAGAAAATTTACTTGTACTTTTACTCAACTTTTTAGAGCCTATTACAGCATTTTATAATAAAATGCATTCTGGCTAGAAAAGGTTGGTAACCTGTCGGATAAACCACCTTTTCTGCCCTAGTTGAGGTTTAAAATCCCACTTAACACAAAAATTAATGAAGTATACTTTAAACAATAAAATCTTTTATCTCATTCATGATTTACCATCTTTTCCATTGCATATATTACCACCATAAGCCTATGTTTGAAGATTGACTAATTTAAAAAGGCTTCTTCCGGTCATTAGATGAACAAATATTGACCACGATGAAACAATAGAATATCATCAAATATATATTATAAAAAAAAAATACTTATTATAGGTTGATGAATAATTATATATTAAAATATATGATGGGCCTCACACCAATTATTATTATTAGGATATAAACTATGAGTAATAAATATTTATACTAAATTTTAATATAACAATCTTAAATTTATGCATCATATAGTCTGAATGTATTTTTTTTTTTAAGTGAGAATAGAAAGAGGTAAGAAATTCGTAGGTAATAGTTCAGATCTAATCCTCAATCTATACACTTGATTATGCATCCTTAGACATCTATCTATTAACGGCCGTTTAGACGGACCATATTTTCAATCAATGTATGGCTGCAATATACGGCAATGTTGCCCAAATATCTACGTTTGGCCCGGCCATATTGCCGGCCACATTGCCTGGTTGCAGTATGCTGCTTGATATTGATGAGGTGTTGCCAGAGGTGCTGGCAGAATATTTCATATTGCCGGGCCAAATCCGCCTCTGTCTCTGTAAATCCTAAGCTCTTACTAACTTTTTTATAGTTAAAGATTATTTTTCAATTGGTTTTTAATATTATTTTATATAAATGGGTAATTAAAAAATTATTTTGATATAATACAAAAATTATTTTACTAGAGAATTATTATTCGCTCACATTATTTCAAATAAAGCATAGGTTCTTTAATCTTACTAAAAAGTAATTAATAATACTATGTACATGTAATTAATGTAATATAGTACATATTAATAGAGTACTAAAATTAATAATAATACATACTTAAAATAATTACCACCATCCTACCAACTTCTGTCATTTTCTTTATTTTAAATAATTATCTGATTTAATTCATAAAACAATTCTTCTGTTATTTTTGTTTAACGAAAAACGAACAAATTTATGATCGTCTTTTTTTATTTGCTTAAAAAAAAAATTCATATCTACTGAATTTCCTTATTGCCTCTTTTAATAAATATTAATGAAGCTCTTTAATACATATCAACTGTTTTTAAACAAATTTCTGTAATACATGTTACCTGTTTTAAAACACATTAATGAACCTCCCTTAATACATCTCTGCTCAATACACATTAATCCATATTAGCTCTTTCAAGACATGTTAATGAACCTCTTTTAGTACATATTAATCCATATTAACTGTTTTAGTGCATATCAATTTGTAAAACTTAAGGTAGCATATCAATGCAGATAAAAGTATTTCATCAGCAATTGCAGTCAAATATAGAAATATGAATTATTTTATCTTATTATTTTGTATATTATATAGAAATTTATATAATATATTATCCTGTCTTACTCAAATTATTTTATGGAGTAAATTGGTCCATATCATTCAGTTGTGGCTGTAGCTTCAATTAGCGCTTATAAGCCCATGTATCCTTTTTGCGGAAAATGCTTTAATGACTTCAATATGATATCAAAAATATCCCTACAACATCTCAATGGATTGTTGTAAATATGGACTAAATATTCACTACAAAGAATAAAGTCTGCATAGCACATTCATAGTTTTTATTTATTATTATTTTCATTAATGAACCTTTGTAATCGACCAAGAAAAAATTACGTTTCAAGATACTCAGAATCCAAAAATCGAATAGAAAAATTCGCTCGTCCTCCATCAGCCGTCCTCGGCTTTATTCCTAGACCACGGGGCCGATTTTTTAAAAAATTGGCTCTAAACTCCGCAGGTAACCTCAAGTTGTTCCTCGGATCTCGGCATTAGGATAAGCTATTTTGTTCCAAAATGATGGCCGATTAGAGATTTCATACGCCCATATTTTGGCTATTTATGAAGATAGAGGAACATATACAGTATGTCGGAATAATTATACCAAAGTCTGAATACAGAAAAAAGAAAAGAAAAACGTTGTTCGCGGTTTTCTCCGAACTTATGCCGTTCCAATTTTATCCATCTTGCCTAATAAAGATAGGCAACCCATATTTAGTCTCTGTATCATAAAACACAGTTGATTCGAATCCGGTTTTGATTAAAAAATGTGCAGAAAAATTAACAACGAATTCTAAATTATTTATTTCGCTATTTAAATTATTTACATTGCTATTTCAATTATTTATATCGCTATTTAAATTATTTACATCGCTATTTAAGTCATTTACATCGCTAAATTATTTACATTAGCAATCAGCGCTTGCGGTGTGTTTGTATTAATTAACTATCATCCCTTGATTGACTGAATCTATTTCAAGAATAAACATTTGCAATGATCAAATTTCTGTAGTTACTACGCCTCTTCAATCCCATATATTCCATACCGGTCGGGGGTAATTACAATTAAAACTTGAAAACTTGGTTTGCGTAACTTTGTCCTATAGAAGTTGAGGGACAAACAACTCGAATAATCAATCGGATAATTAACTATAGACCGACATTGGAGTTCTAAGAATAAATTTTATTTTACAAATAATATTACAGAAACTAGTTTTTACTTATGATTACATCATATTACTTTCGATTAGGTACGTATTAATTATCTACTAGGAAGAATAGCACGGAGATTGGTTTTTATTGGTTTTTTATTGGATTCTTTATATTGATTTTTATTGGTTTTTAGTACATCGAAAATATAGAAATAGTAATAGGAAAATGAAAAGGAAGTAAACGCGGGAAAAAGAGTAATGGAGACATTTAATTAAAAGTATGCATGGCTTCCCTCAGCTATAAAGTGGTTTTGAACTGAGTTATTGCTGTTAAAAGAAAAAATATGTATGCTTAGAATAAACTAAAATAAAATAAACACAAACAGCGACTGTATGATAACAGGTGGACAAATGAGGGTCCTGATATTTTTTAAAATAATAATTGTTAATACTAAACTAATATTACCAGTTATAAATAAGTTAATAAATAGTTAATAATCATGCAGCTGATTATTATTAATTTGGTAATTAATAGGTTATATGATAACAGTGTAATAGTTAACACCAAGTTGCTAATATTAATACAAACTAATTGGAACCGTTGAGGCCGGTATTCTTTGGTAAAAGGCACAATTAATTTGTTTCGGTGTTTATTAACTATATTTAGTTTAGTGAATATTAAAATTTAAATATTTCAGTTTATTACAATGGGTCTATATTAGTAATTATATATTCTTTAAAACCATAAAAATTGTCTCGTAAATGAATGAATACTTCGATGGAAATGGATGCCAATGCGCAATAAAAAATTTCGCATTATCGATTATGAATTTTCGTCCTTAAAAATGTGAAATTGTCCCTGTTCTAAATAATACTACAAAAGCAATAATAAATGGAAATGAAAGCAAATTCATTATTAGTTTCTCCAAAAATAATTGCGCGCTCACTTTATGCAGTTTGACGAAACTGCAATTCCGATTATCTAAAAATCGATTCCAACATCGAAAGATCCAAAAAGCTAAAATAAATAATACGTATGCGCGCAATAATAAAGTCGATAGTATTTTCATAAAAAGGGCCACTGATAAACCAATAATGAACCTCAATATCGAGGATATTGTATGTATATATTGTATGTATATGATACGATAACCTCTTTTTTGTTACTACATCATCGCCGGAAGCGGTACTTTACTTGAAGGTTATAATAAATTTTCATCAAAAATGATATTAAATTATATTGCTATACATCTCAAATTTTGTATATAAGACTTTTGTATCAACATAATTAATATTCTAGATTTCGGTTAAAATTGGATTGCCAAAAGTGGTACTTTACTTAAAGGTCATATTATACTTTCAACAAAAATTATATTACAATATAATGCAGAACATCTCAAATTTGGTATATAAGACTTTTGTATCAACAAAATAATATTCTAGATTTTGGTTAAAATTTGATTGCAGAAAGTGGTACTTTACTTAAAGGTCATATTATATATACTTCCATAAAAAATTATATTACAATTCAATGCAGAACATCTCAAATTTAGTATATGGACCTCAATGTCGAAGAAATCCGAGAAGTTTAAAGAAATCTATACGTGAGTGAGCGATTTCAAAATCGAAATTATTTTTGTAAATGTAGCCTCCGATAACCCCGTAATGAACCTCAATATCCAAGATATACGAGAAGTTAAAATAAATCGATATGTGAGCTCTCGATTTCAAAATCCATAGTATTTTTGTAATAGGGGCCTCCGATAACCCAGTAATGGATCTCAATATCGAGGTTGTCCGGGAAGTTTAAATAAATTGATACGTGAGTGCGCGATTTCAAAATCGATATTATTTTTCTAATAGGAGCCTCCGATAACCCAGTAATGGACCTCAATATCGAGAGTATGCTAGAATTTAAAATGAATAGATACAAATACCACATGAAAACAAGCCACGTTGTTTAAAAAACACAATAGATAATTTAAGTATCCATAAACAACGAAATTATGTAATCATGATTTATATTAATTTAACACAAAAAAGGTTGAGTTTTCTTGGAAACAGTTGAATATGACTTGGTAATGCTAATAATTATTTAATAATTATAATTACTAATTAATTATTCGTATCCAATCAATCATTAAGAGGCTTGTTCAATCATAATGCTTAAACAAAATTACTCCACACACGGTCAAGTATCCTTGAACAGAATGATTGATCATGCATACTTGTCAAGCAAGCATAGTTTTAAAAAATGTAATAGAAATAAAATAAGAAATACTACATTATCGTTATAATATGATTCAATATAATTAACACTCGAGTCTTAATTAATGAAATATTTATTTATCCTTCCTCTTATTTAATTTTTCTGATTCTATCATTAACATTAGGTGTTCGCGGATATCAAATATCGAACTAGAGTTAGTAGTCGCATTTTTTATAACAATGACTCATGCGAATTTTCATTTATTTATTATTTCTTGTATATGCATCATACAACGAGGAACAAAAGTAATAATAGATATATAAAATAGCACGATGATTTTGAATCTTAACACTGAACATTCTGCTGTCCGTCTCACCAAACAGTCAAAATTTAGGTGTATATTTCCACGGACTCCAGATCTATATTTGATATCCACGAAAGCGAAATGTTACTGAAAGGATCAGAAATATTAAGTAAAAGAAAGGATAAATAAATATTTCATTGATTAAGACTCGAGAGTTAATTACATTGAAACATATAACAATAAAGCTGTATTCCTTCTTTTATTTCTATCAATTTTTTAAAAGCTTTACCTCTGTTACGTTAATAGTCATCGAAGTGGCGCGTGAGACCATTTGGTTTGGGCAGGCCTTGTCTAGTATAACATATGATTAGAAATTATAACATATAACTAGTATAACAAATGATTAGAAATAGAAGACTATGGTAGTTCTTCATCTGTCTTTAGTTATAAAATAGAAGTAAAAGACCATGCAGATGTAAAATAGGTAATTCTCAGAAATGTTATGCTCTGGAAATTCATTTAAAAGAAAAAAAGACACCCAAAAAAAAAAAACAATTTGACTTAAATGAAACCCGCTGTGAAGCCATCACGCACGACAGCCCTAAGCAAGCAATGTTAAACCGGGCGGAAGTTGGGCTGTATCAAAAGAGACCTGAGCAAATGCAAATACCACTGAAGAGCTCAAGAGAGAGACAATTGTAGAGGCTGTGCATTCTGGAGAAAAATAAGACTCGACAGGAGATTTACTGGAACTCATCAAAATCCTCCAGCTATGTTTGGTAACATGTTCAGCTCTTCCTCTTCCGCCTCTTAACCGAACTCCATTATTTACTGTTCGTGCCTCCCTCCTTGTCCTGACAATATACAGTTGTGTCACCTCTATAGCACGCCGCATGACTCCTATACACCTTTATTTACTCGGTTCATACCGGTGAAAATATCTTATTCATTTATTATTATTAGGATGAAATTCAAAACTTGGCTAATGAATATCACACAAACAAAAAATTGTAAACTATTACTGGATACAATAAAACAAATAAAGCAGCATCTTCTGTACGTAAAATAATAAAATGTGCATTTTTAGACTGACAAACAAGTGAATATTAAATAAAATTAATTAATGAAAACGAAAACTGTAACTAGAGTAGATAACTCATTGAAATAGTCAAACAGGCTGTGGCCTGGTTCACGCATCGGGAACTGGCGTGCAGCGTTTTCAATTGTAAAATTGATATAAATGCACCTGTCCTGGGTCAGATAGACGGGGATAGTGCTGTTTACTGTCTATTATAGCAGGCAGCTTGTATATCAAGCTAATTTGTGTTCATTGTGCGTTTGTAGAGCATGTAAATTAAATTTAAAAGATTATTATCGAAATACACAGCAAAACATAACGTGTGTGACAGTGACGTGCCGGCTTGAACAAGCCTATGTTGTCGGATTGGGATTTTCTCCTACATTTAGAACTTTTTAACATTTTTTTTTTGGACCAGAAATTTTTTTGTTTTCTACCAAATTAATACATTCACCATTTTTAACCGGTTAGAAACAGAATGCTAGAATAATTATAGATAGATATTGTTTTTTATTGTGAGCCAACGTTTCGGCCTTACAATAAAAAACTTTGTAGGCCTTCACCAGGGTAGTTTGTAGTGTCTAGATCGGCAGCTATAATTATTATAATTATAATAGTTATCCTGTTCATAGTGCGTTTGTAGAGCATGTAAATTAAATTTAAAAGATTATTATCGAAATACAGAGCAAAACATAACGTGTGTGGCAGTGACGTGCCGGCTTGAACAAACCTATTTTGTCGGATTGGAGGTTTTCTCCTACATTTAGAACTTTTTAACATTTTTTTTTTGGACGAGAAATTGGCCTTGTCTAGGAAACTAGGAGGTGATTAGAAATATAAGACTATGACAATTCATCCTCTGTCTTTGAAGTATTTTGTTTGAATATTAATAAATAATTTCATTTTTTTATAATGTATTGATTTTAAAGCAAAATAATGATATAAAACCATTAGAGTTATAACTTAGATTTCTTTCTCTTGTTTGATTTTGAACGATTTGACAAAAGGCAATTTCAATGCTTTCCTGACAGTTGATGTATGGTCCACGTTAGTAGTGCCAAGCTCAATTTCTCCACAAGCTTTTTGATTTCGGTTGTAAGGACTTTTTCTTTTGGATTTCACATAAAAGAAACAGCCACCATATGGTCACTGGGCAATATTTCCTATTTCCTGAATTTTTCATGTAATGTTGCACGGTAACCGATTTTATTATTTCTACTGTTAGTTTTTTAATTTATTATTTGATTTTAACGTTCTATATAACGAAACCCTAAGTAAATATGCTAAGTATAATTAATATAACACTGGTTTTTCACTTATAATTTAAAAAGTATTTATGATAGGAAAAAACGTGTTCTTGCATGCTTTAAAGCAAACTAAATTTGCCACAATTCACTCAACCGCAGCTTTGTAGATCCAGTACTTCCCGAGATAAAATACCTCAAAAATTGGACATTTTTTCCAAAAAAGTAAAGTTTTAAATTATGGGTCTAAGTTTGAGCCAAATATTGGGGAAAATAATCATAATCTTACGAGGAAAATTGTAAGAAGAGAGGTCGAAGCAAATCAATATTTAGCTTTAATTTTTAATATTTAACTTTAATTCAAGTACAGAATGACACATGTAGACCTCATGAATGTAATATAGATTTGATAGAATCTAAATTGATTTACTACAACTTCACTCTTTTACAATTTTTCTCGTAGTATCATTATTTTTCGCTAGGTTCTGCTCAAACATAGACTCAAAACTTAATTTTTACTGAATTACCGATTAATAAATGGCCCTGAGTAAGTACGTAATTATTACGTATCGTTGGAAATAAAGTATTTTGAAAGCACGAAAACGAAGGCTAGATACATTTTATGTATGGCTCCTGGTTCCAGAGGAAAAGAGCTTTCTGAACCTTTAGATAGTTTGGAAATATTTTCCTATGACTGCGGTACCTGGGGTTAAAAACTACCAGTTTCCGGTCTTTTATGAATAACGTGTATCAGTTGAGTGATATTTTTCGGGTAAAGCTTTCAAAGGGTATTGTTGGATCCTAGTTACGCGTGCTAAAACAATGGGCGGGGATGGATGATTCTGTTCTTGAAAATTTAATTTTTCCTAAATATGTTAAAATGGTAGTTTTTACTCCGCGACATGGAGCAAAAACTACTACCGAATTTTCGTGTTAGTTTTTGTCGCTCATCACAAACGGTTCGTCTAAGATATTTTTTTGAACGAAAATCAGTCGTAAATAATAGTTTATTACCATTCAAAAATAAATCGACTCTTCTTAGTTTGAGAGCTAAATCATATAATGGATTTTTTATTCTTGATCGTAAATAATCTGCAAGTAAAAATAATTACGACGATTAAATATATTTACACTAGAATATACTTACTACTAGAATATATTTACTACTAAATATACTAAACAAGAATTTCTTTTGGAAGGAATGAGATGAACTAAAATATTTTCAGTGACTTTGGACTGTAATAGACAAAAAAGTCGGAGAGTTGCCTTTTCCTCCACATATCCTATATTATGAAAAATATTTTAAAACCCACCAACGAAGAAATACTACTCCAGAAACTTAATTACAAGCTATTACAACACGAGCCTCAGGGATACATGAAAAGAAAAATTAAAAGGATTTTTAGACGATTTTATTTTAATCTGTTAACTGTATCTTATTTCTATACATGTATGACTTAGATAAATATTACATTACATTATCTTGTTAATTTTTTATTTATCTATTTTGACATTTAAAATAATTTAATTTTATTTGTAACTTCTGCTTTTTTATTCTGATGCTCACAATTAATATATCTCTTTATTGTATAAACCGAATTTCGTAAAAAATAAGTTGTGTTCAATAATTAATATTCTGTCATACAAACCAACAAAATCCTATATAATTGATCGTAAAACACGTTCAAAGGACATTTAAGCTAAATAATACTTAATTTCAACTATGTAAAAACAGATTTTTTTTTACGTATTGTTGGAAAAAAATCGGTATTGGGGGACGTTGGTAGTCTTGGGTTAATCCTGAATCGGTTATGAATATTTGATATGTTTGCAACTTGTTATTGGGAAAATTTGGTTCGTTCTCCTACGTTGCGTGAATTCAAAAGCTAAAGATTGCTATTAAATGTTTCCCTGTGCTGTTGCAGTAGTATTTTGGTTGGCAGGCAGGATGCGGGACCACTTTCTATGTTAATGAATGCCTATGGGTAAACAACTTCTGAAACTAGCGAATTAGTCTCTTCATATACGATATCATACGAGCACTGGATTAGTATATGGTTTAGGATAGCTATTAATTAAAATATTTCAACCGAATGAGTGAAGAGAGACAGGTAAAAAATGTATACAAAGGAAAGATCTTCGCTACTAGAGCAAAGGACCGACCAAAAGCACGATGGAAGGATAAGGTGGAAGTGGACAAACGACAGGCGGGCTTTCGTTTTGTGGAGGACAGAGCCCTGTGGCAGAAGGTTTTGAAACAGACCAAGGACAACTTCGGTCTGTAGCACCAGGAGAAGAAGAAGATTAATTAGAATTGATTATTTATTGATTTAATAAATTAAATACTTTGTATTGAATTAGATACAAAGGTCTTGTTATTGGCTATACTTAGAAAGTAGAGTAGATAACTTAAACATTTAACCCTTCAATCACTGACATATTTTTTTAGTCATGAGTACTAAAATATGTCCCAGGATCCACTCGAATTAAATGTTCAATAAATACAGCAAAGTAAAATCTTTTGAATAACAATTAGTTTGTATTATTTACATTGACTCTCTTGCATTGTTCAACAACAATAATTTTTTTAAATATTTTCAATTTAATTTCTAAAATAATCAAATAGAATACAGAAGGTTTTGAAAAAAAAATATATAAAAAAATTGCCTATTTACTAAAAATTATAAAATAATAAAAATAATAAATAATAAAATTTTTATAAAAAAATAATTAAAAACTATAAGTTAAAAGAAAAAAATGTATTTGAACATTTTTTTTCCACTTTATAATTAACACGTACTTTCTTACCGCACTCTAAACAAATGCACTTTAATAAGATTTTAAATTTTTTTTATTTTTATTTTTATTTTTTGGTTGGGTCCGCACTGAGATTCATCAAACTTTGAAATGCAACTATTGAATGATAGATCAAAATCATATATAATTTATATATAATAAATTTTATATATATATATATATATATATATATATATATATATATATATATATATATATATATATAATAAAATAAAAAATAATTAATTTATAAATCATTATAAACAAAGAAAAGCTTTAATTTTTAATTTTATTACAGATATATGACTTTGTTATTAGTTATAGATATTTACTAATTAAAATGCTGAATTAAAACTTATCTTTGAACAAATTTCTATAATTTCACCAAATCTGATGATTGGTTTCCGGAACCAATGGACACTGAAATTTTTCAAGACAATTAAAACAAATAACTACATTCTATCACTTTCAATAGGCTATTTAATGGGATGAAGCTGCTGAGTCGTAGAAGAAATTTCCATAATTGGTAATTCGGTAAATACCCCAAAAAGATCCAACAGACGACACGCCAGTAGTTAAGGATTAAAATACTACTCATCTTAAAATTTCTTTCGGAACACATTAAGACATATTTTAGTTTAATAGTCGTAGAACAAAACAAACGTATGCTTTGTGACATTTTTTGCTACAAAACATCAAAAACTATCAATAAAAATATGCTTTCGGTATTTTTAGACAGTTTTAACTTAAGATAATTTTATTGGTAGAAAACCTGGAAATATTCTCTCGAAAAGTGAAATGCTTTAATTTGAATGAGAATACAAGTATGTGGTCAGATGAAAATTGGCGTAAATATGCTTAACAGGTCAAAGAAAAATATTGTTAAAGTAAATTAGTCTCCAAACATACATTCTAGTAGAGGGGGATATTCTGTTTAGAAGGAATTTGATGAAACTTTGTACTCATGATTATTACATGCTTAATCAAATTGGCTCTTTGTTGAAATTCCGAGTCATACGCAGTGCCATTGTTTTGTTCCACCAGAAGCTATCGATCTGACGTTGAATGGTAATTCCGACCCATTCGAGGGTTATTACCCATGTTTACCCTCACTCTGGAAGTTTCTATTGACTTCATCCTTTGTTCCTGTCCGGTTGTTATTGCATTTATAATACACGCTGTGTACCGTAGGTTCTCTATCAAGGGCATGTTGAATACTGTAAGATATACGAAAACTTTATGTCCCTGGTTACGTACTTGATTTGTGTACAACGTTAATAGTAAGGATGTGAATTGTGCCATTAATTATTGGTGTATATTATTGTTAATTTATTAATTTATATGTTCAACTAATTAATTTATATTTTCAATAATTGCTGCATTTCAAAAGATTTTATAGAACGAACCTCATAAATTGATGAATTCAAGAAACCAGAGAAAAATACATCATCAGGTTTATCATGTGAGCTTCACCGCAGTAGTACATATTTCACTTAAGTAAAATGTAAATAATTTAATATAAATAAATAATGCAGCAATCGAATTAAAAAAAAAAAATGTAAGAAGCTGAGCTCCGTCACTAAGATGGTATTTTAATTTATCTTTTATGGTAACTAAAATACAAAATTGAAAATTTCAAATTGGCGAGGGTGGAAGAAAAAAGTTGAGACCCAATTTTTTCAGGGAAACACGACTAAAAAACGTCGATATAACAAAAATTCATTTTTTATGTTTCAAGGACAATCCCATGCACAGTTATGGTTTTCCATGAATTCACATTCAATTTTCATAAACCAAACCTTATTCCTACAAAGATATACAAACCGAATAAGGAACGGAACAGTTCTGTTGCTGTCACTTAATACCCTGTTCCATGCGGAAAACAACCCCTTTTGTATATTTACACGTTCAATATGTCCGCCACTTGAGGGAATAAAAACGTTTCAGCGTCATAATCCTTTCCTCAGAACATGTAAGAATAATTTTTTATCGCACCGCAAAACACACAAACACACACACACACACACACATATATATATATATATATATACACATACATTATATGTATATATACATATAAAGTATACATATACATATATACTTATAAAATAAAAAATGATCATTATTAAACAATAACATTTTTCAAAAATCAGTTATTTTTATTGAATATATATAATTACAATTATCTTAAAATTATTCTTTCTTATTTATATAAAATAAGTTCTCTTGCACTATAAAACATAAAATGATATTTCAAGGTATATAGTTACAAAAATTAATTTAAAACTACCTTAAATTTCCAAAAAGATCGTGAGCAACAAAGCTCACGGAGATCGTATTTTCACTAAAATACAAAATTGGAAATATCAAAGTGGTTGGTGTGGGGAAATAAAGTTAGGTTCCCCAAAAGGCACTGCTTTAACACTAACTTCAATTTGGAGGGGCTATCGAAGGTGTGCGAAATCTTAGAAATCCGTGGGGATGGAAGAAAAATGTTGAAAACCCCGAAAGACACCAACTCAATTCTCATATAAATTTTTATTCCTCTATTCAATTTGGAGGTGCTGTCGAGGTTCGTAAAACCTTACAAACCGTGAAAAAACATTTAACGTCGTGATAGTTGCCGAAATTTTGGCTAAAATTTATTCCCACTTCGATGTTACTATTCTGCCTAGAAAACAACCACATATACCGAATTTCACCTCATTTGATCCAAAGGGGGCTGGTGGAAGTTAAAATTTAGCGGTGAAAAAATATATAGAGAGAGTAGGCCACAAGTTCCTTTTAATCATGGTTTAAATGCACTAATAGTTGAGGAGAAACGTACGCAATACGTACCCGACGGTTTCTAAACTCATTTATTGGACATTTGTACTCTGTATTCAAACCATTTTGGGAAGGTTTTAATTACGGAGGCGATGGCCCCAAAGGATATCTGAAGTTGTATGGCATGCAACAGTATTTGTTGGAGGATAATTGAGTAACTCTTTTAGTAAGAAAGTAGAAAACCTGCCTCCAAAGCCAAAATTGCTGACGTAATTAGAACGTTAATCGTAATATTGTCTATGCCTGACATGGCTACCCTTTGGGCTTGTTTCTTAATAAGTTTGGATCACAGGTATCTATTACAAAGTTGAAATTCCAACTTGATTACTTCCTACTTATTTTAAAGGACTATAGTTATCCTTATTAGTCGATTCTAAGTGGATTTAAGAATTACAGTTGCATGAATAATGAGATTATGCAGTAAAAGGGCTATTTCCATTGAAGAGACACAAGGAAGTTACAGTTCCTGTGAATTATATTATTAGAGCGGTAACTATTTGAACACAAGTGGACCTATATTGAACAAAGTTCACGAGTAGACAAAAGAGGGTTTTAGTTCACCGAACCGTGCTTCGATTAATAATTAATTGGAGTTTAAGTGACTAAAGACTATAGGGTCTATTGCAAACATTTATTTAGTTATAATACGTCAGACTTATTATTAGTGACCGGATTTATATGTTAAATTTTTTTGTGTGTCTTACTGTTCTATATATACTCTTACGTTATACTCTTCTTCGACGTTTTATTTTACGTTTCAAATTATTTAAAAGCAAATAAAGTTTTTTTTTCATATTTGGATTATATTTATATATATATATATATATATATATATATATATATATATATATATATATATATATATATATATATATATATATATATTGAGAAAGGTTGGAAAAAACAAAATAAAAGGTTATTTTTATATTGATAATATTTCAACGTGAAAACAAGAAATTATTATACTATCAATTTTGATTTAATAGTCTAATTTACCAAATTTGAGATGTTTTGCATTATATTTTAATATAATTTTTGATGATAGTCTAATATGACCTTCATGTAAAGTACCAAATCCGGTTTGCCAATTTTAACCAACATTTATTTTTTTGTTTATATTCATCTGTAACACTTATATACCAACTTTGAGAAGTTTTGCATGCATTATATTTTAATATAATTTTTATGAAAATCAATAATGACCTTCAAGTAAAGTACCGCTTCCGGTTTTTCAATTTTAACCAACATTTATTTTGTTGTTTATATTCATCTGTAACACTTATATACCAACTTTGAGAAGTTTTGCATTATATTTTAATATCATTTTTATGAAAATCAATAATGACCTTTAAGTAAAGTATTACTTCCGGTAATCATGCAGTGACCAAAAACGGAGGTTCACAACTAGATTTTACAGTTATCCTAAATACAAAATTTTAACTATCCACGGCTAACCGTTTTTGAGTTATGCGAGATATGTACGAACGAATTTGCGAACGTACATACAGACATCACGACGAATTGTCAAAATGGATTCAGGGATGGTCAAAATGGATATTTCTGTTGAAATCTGAAAGCCGAAAATTTTCGCGATTACAATACTTCCTTTACTGCGTACAAGTAAGTAAAAATCAAATAAAATTAATGTAAAAAAAAAAAAAATCTATATAATTCAATTATAGACCTTTGTAGACCAAAATTTTTTTTTTAGACCCTTTGTCTCTCAAAATTTGAGGCTTTGCCTTTTAAGATACGCAGAATCAAAATATCGAATAAAAAAAATCTGTCCATTTGTTATGATCAATCGAAAGGTGATGAAATTCCCTACAAAAAAAAAAAAAAAAAAAAAAAAAAAAATCATTTAAATCAGACCAGTATTAGCTAAGATATAGCGTAATGAACTTCGTAAACTAATTCTCCGGCGCTGCAGGTCATCGTGGCCCTAGGCCTTCTGACTTATCAATTGGGCTTCTGACTTCCTCGCATCTCTCTACTTCATCTCTATTTCTGCACTTCCTTTAGCTTCCAGGACGTAAAGTAGTCGTCCGGAGGTATGGTCCATAGTCAGTCTGCTTCGGGAAAAGAAATATAGGTCCTCGTGCGCCTGCTGACCCCGAGCAGCCTTAATCCGTGGATCTTGACCGGTTGGTCCACTGTCTTAGAACCCGAGTGAGTCGGTGGGAAGGACACTGCCGAATAGGTCCCAAAGGGACTGGTTATGGAGCTATGGATAATCTGCCGCTGCACCATGGATACCATGGTTCGTAGCCACGTGAGGTTGGGTGACCTCCTCCAGTCTGTCTGTGCTCCTGCAAGCAATAAATGTTTGTAAGAATACCACATCGCGCGGCCAATGATCTCCGTGGTCTATAGTGCCAACAGAATAAAAAAAAAAATGTATTATTTTCATTATTGTAGGATTGTTGTAAAAATCGTATAAGAACATATCATTGCGGTTGTTTATCACTATTATTCCAATCACCAAAACAAAACCTTTAGTGAAATATGATTATCAAAATTATAAAATGTTTGAAGATAAAAAGATTAAGAACAAATAATAATTAAATTGTAAATGTGCACATAATGTAAAGGATTAATTTATCAGAATCAATTAGTATTACTGGTCATTAAAATATATTGCTTAAATTTTTTTTTAATAAATCATATTTAATTATTATAAATAATTCACGTTGCTAGGGTAATTTAATGGGAGGAAGAGGGGAACAAAATGTTAAATTTCCCAACAATTTTTGAACGAATTTCTAAACGATTTTAATTTCCCTAACTCTTTGATATGTATTTTTACTTATCTGTTGGGAATGTTGATATTTGACAATAATAATTTTCTTTTCTAATCAAACACGACTTTGTATCGATAACATCCCAATTTCTTAACTTATTGGTTAATTAATTGGTATTGGTTTTAAATTTTAATAACTTTTTGAGTAAAATGTTTTAGCAGTTTTAAAGAGGTTCTCAAATCTCAAATTTCTCTTTCTTTTTGTGTTTTAAAATAATTGAGGGAGGGATGACACCCTCACTACCTCTCCATGACTTCGTTCCAGTTTATTATTGGAGTCAAAAAGTTGTTTTAATATGTAATTAAAGTTTTAAAATACACTAAATGCTTAAAATTAAGCAAAATGCTATATTTTAATTGTACATTAGACATCCCTTAGCACTTCTCATCAGTTAATCTTTTGGAAGAGTCAATGAAATTCAATAACAAAATTATAAACATTTGAAGTTGTTTTTCCTTAAAAAAAAAAAATCTAACATGCACATCTAGGGCTTGGAAAGATTTAAAGAACAAGTGGAAGATGTGTACTTGCTTTTGGTCATTAAAATGGATGTAAGTAAGAGCTGACGAAACCACTAGCGAAATTGCTCATCTTCTTAACGTATAGTTCAAAGAATGTTCCAGTTTTAATTCATTCCAAGTCTATTTCATCAGCAAAAGATAGCTCCTGGAAAGAGTAAATTTTTCTAAAAAGATTTTTTTTTTTCATGATCAAAAAAAGGAGTACTCGCGTGTTACTCGTACTACAACTCGATGTTGTCAAGTGATGCCAATCAAAAGGCTATATGGGATAGGAAAGCAGCACTCAAGCCTGAAATGCAAATTAAAAGGTCCGCGACAAAGCTGGAATGAGAGATGACTGCGCTCAAAGCAAGGCTCTTAAATTTAACCTCAGCGAGCGAAGGAGGTTCTCAAAAGAGGTCTTCAGAGTTACTCTTCAGCAGGATGTGAATAGCTGTATGATAAATATTCAAAAGATTCATTCTTAAAAAATATGAATATATAGTTTTGCATTACAATTATGGCTATAGTGTAGAAAAATCGACTTATTATTAACAATCTTAATTAATTTTTGGAAATTTTCATGATAAAAGCCATAGAAGAATGGACTGTATAGGTACTCCGGTAATAAGCGATAAGTTACTACGATATGACGTCTATTTATTTGAGCCTTAAAACCGGGCAAAGTTATTTGAAGCTTTTTTACTTTCAAACAGCAGGAGCATTTGAACCTTAGATCCGAAAAAAGGCCGAATCAGGAAGTTCGTGTAAAACTCTTCTAAACTCATCATTATTCAAGCTTGATAACCTATTTGCTTCTCTCTGAATACCTTAAGGTTGTCATGTAATTCTCTGCTGTTGAAATTCTGGACGGTTTTAATAGAATCTAGGAGAAGATACCAACAAAAATTACTACATTTTGTGGGGAAATAGGTAGGGAACCTTCGGTAATACAGGAAGGCGGAGGAAGATTTTTTGCATAGTATAGTTAATAATATTGGCCTATATTTTATGTTTTTAATAAAAAATTAACCAGACAAGACACAACACACGAACAAAACCACATTTATCCGATAAAATTAAGTAAAAAAGCAGAATTATCCAATTATTCTTCATAAAAACGAGCTATGCAAACAGTAAATCGATAAAATGATAATTTTAAAATAAAGTACGTAAATAAACACACCATTTAGTATGGAAAATAACTACCGCATATAAAACCACTGATAACTATGATACTTGAAATTCTGTCAGTGAGCTCTGACTGACATTACAAGAATTGACAAGATTTGAGGAAAGCTATTCGATTATAGTTTGATGATTTAATTATCAAGCTTCAAGAATGATGGGAGTTTTTTTCACAAACTTCCTGATTCGGACTTGTGTCCAGCTTTATGTGCTTCGGACAGGCGTTTTACTCCACTTTATTTGTAGAACACTGTTTTTTCTTAAAAGAGCTTCACTTTCTTTGTGAACGCCAAAACTTAGATTGGCATTAATTATTCAATCATTTATATCACAGAACGCAATTTCAAGTATTTAATTATTCCTAATTATATAATTATTTCTTAAAGATAGACTTGAGAAAAAACAGGTAGACATCAATTAATTCTATTATATTTTTAAAAGTGCAGATTCAATAAACTTTTAGACCCTTAGTTCTGGCTTAGAAATGTGACTTATAACCAATTGAGAAGTTTGCGAAGCGACAGAAAAAAAAAATTAATTTTCTACTATTCGGATAGGTCAAATTTTGCTTTAAAAAACAACCTTTTCCATTCTCTTTTTAACTAGGACGAACTTTTTTTTGACAGAATTTGTGATATTTACTTTTGGTAGCAAGTTCCTAATGACTTGCTACTATGGAATTCTACAAGTCGACTTTATATCCACCTCAACTCCCGGACTAATTGAGGAGCGTTCTATCAAAAGTTGACATATCCACTTTCGACCATAATAAATTTCGATGAGTTCTGATAGTAGATCTACTTCGGTAAAATGTTCCATTCCTCATAGAAAAAAATAATGGAAAGTTTGTTTTTTCAAGCAAAAATGAAGCTCAGAATAGTGGGAAAATATCTATTTACCATTTCGTATTTAAATATTAGTGTGTAAATATTTTTATTATAAAAAACGCACAATAATGTGCCAGTGAGGGAAGGTCAATTCTATGTAAATCAATAACTGCATCTATTTTTTCGTTGATGTATAATACGTAATAAGTGTATAATAATATTAAAATTGAGTACTGGCATCATTAAGAGAAGGTACTCGCTTGATGTTTGCTACATAATACTTAAGAGCCGTTTACACGGTGAAAGTTGCTGTTATGACACGGTGGCACTACTGTGGCGCTATCAGGATTGACTTTATGGAATCCGTCACGGCAGTGATTTATCTATGAATCTAACCTGACCTTAACCTCAACTTTAGGTTTTGATTATTACTGAACTTGAAATTGATTGTATCCAATGTTTTTTTTAATTGTTGAAGGAGGTATAAAAACTAATTTATGGTGACCTATTAATTGATAGTGCACAGTCAGCTGTCCTACATCCGCCATTTTTTTAACTGTCGCAATGATTGCTTTATGCGTCTTGAGGACATTACTGTGCAGTCACCTTATCCAACTGCCGGAACAGTAATACCACGACAGAAATCTGACATTGAGTAAACGAGGCGTTATTTCTTAATTAGCGTGTGCGTGGGAAAAACAAAACTAAAAAAAAAACTAACATAATTGAAATATTTGATTGGAAAATTGTCAAAAGTTCCGCTATTCACGTTCCAGCTTGTAGTTGAACATTCTGCTCCGACTAAGTTCATCTTCATACAATCACAGCTTTGAAAATTTTGTCTTAGGGACCACGAGGTAGCTACCGTGTTTCTCTTAACGTCTAGTTCCGCAGACCGTATTTTCTTAGTTTATATATATCCCAGACAATTAAACCTTGTTGTAACTATAACATCCTTCCCTCAATTCATTCGAAGTAAACAATATCCTGCCATTTTGACCTTTATATCCCATTCCACAGGACTCCAGCATTCGAACATTATTTTCTTGCCCGTTTCACCATCCTTTGGAATTCTCTTCCTCCTAATATTCGGCTGGAATACGTGGGGAGGCAGAAGTACGCTGCTTCTCCAACAGCTCTAAAATTAGATCTTCACGAACAGGAAGTCGGCGGGGGAAAATTGCTTATTTTCCTTGACAATTATTTACATGGTCAAAAATAAATTAGACCTGATGCTAAAATAAATAGAATAATTTTCAAAATTCTCTGCGCATCTAAAGAATGCCTTTTTAGCATAGACTATTTGTGGACGAAGGTTTTAAAGAATGTTGGATTTAATGTATAACAGAGTGCTCATCACATTACTTGATGCGAATATTGTTAATTGACTTTTTTACTATTCTAAATTATATAATTAAATGATTAAAGATGATATATGAAATTTAACGCAAGAAAGTAGTGATGCATTCTTAGAAAGCATCGAGGATGTGAATCACCTAGGTACCTCAAAATGAAGAAACTCCCATAACTTTTCGAGATTTCGCCTATTTTGACGAAGATTTAGATGATGTAGGTTTAGATCCTAACTGACGAGGAAATTTTGACTCCGTATGAAAAGGAGATGAAAGAGAAATTGATGTGCCGACGAGTAGATCTAAAATGGCGAAATAAATCATCTACAATGTATTTTGATTTATTAATAAAATCGGATGCTTGTGTAAACGTATTTTCTGCTCTGAAGGTGCCTAACGAAGCCATTCATAATACCCGTCTTCAAGGATTGCACCATAAGAAAATAACCGAATTTTTTCAAATGTGATATTTTAACGTTTTGTTTATCTAACTATGTCGTTTGTATGCCCATTCATATTAATACAATTTTGTATTCATTTTGTTATTTCCTATTTTTTATTACCGATTACTGGAAATCTCGAATATTCATATTTAACTTTCGAGCCCTTGACCGTACGAATTATCGAGATTCTACTATATTTTATTTTAAGTAACAATCTCCTTTATTCGGTAAAACTTCATAACCCCAACATGGCGGAGTTCTACATTTTTAAGATCAGTCAGGTCATATACAGACGTCTACCATGTTGGAAATATGATTCTTGTTGTTTTAACAGTAAATATAAGAATACACAATATTTAGTTATCTATACCATACAATAAAGAGATAAGATTTTATATACAAATAATGTTAATTAATCCCAAGCAAAGACAAATTGATAATTATATAAATGATGATTGTACTGAGATGTTTATCAAATAAATTATATGCTTTTAGATGAATATTTTGAGAATGCACAATATATTCGGAAGCGTTATAAGATAAATAAATTTTTTAGAAGTTTGAAGGTTTTTTTATTATTAAAAAACTCCTAGAAGACTAAAATATTTGAAATATGGCTAAAAGTCTTCAAAATAAAAATATTTTATAACTTTTTTTTTAAGTAAAATTGTTTCCTATCTTTTTTATAATGATTCATGGCTAATATCGTTTAATAAATAATAATAATTATATTATTTTTTAACCTTCTTCACAGTTTAACATTATATTCATGTCACTTTTCTTTGCTTTTTCATTCATTTTCTTGCGATATATCAATATTTTTAGAGCGACTATCGGTGGATATCGATACTTGGTTTTGCGATATCTCAAAATATCGAATATCGATATTTTACTTTCGATGTTCCAACCCTAACTAGTATTCTTCTTCCCATTATTAATATTAAATACATGCAAAAAATAGATTTTAGTTTTAGTTTATTGTTATTACGTAATCTCAGCATAAAAATACCTGATGTGGGCAACACATGACTTTCTTGTACGCCTATTAAATTATAAATATTACAAAAAGTGATACTGAATTTGGTTACTAGTTTCCGAAGATTGCAGTAAAAACGACACTCGGCGTCCCGACATCCATCTATTTACACATACACACACACAAAAACACACACTCTTGTTACTGGAGGTCTCATTCCGTTATTGTATGCCGTTTTCCTTCAGTAGGTAACTAGTTTCCAAGATATTCCTTCATGTTCCGTGACAGAATAAAACTGTCACTGGATAAAGCATTAGAAATCGACAGTTTCGACATTTTAAGCGGAAAAACCCACATAACTAATATCTTATTCTCATGGTGCAGACTTGTTGATCTCAAAAATGGGGAGAAAAACTAGTATTTTACACACAATTTTAACACTTAAAACCAGTAATAAAAATGTTTAATTGTATTGATAAAACAAATTGCGTTTGTAACCTTTATTACCGAAATATATGATTTCTCTTTTAATTTAAATATAATTTTTGATGTAAGCTTATTATGACCTTCAAGTGAAGTACCCTTTTCGGCTCACGAATCTTAACCAAAATCTATTAAATACATTTATATCGATATAAAAGTCCTATTTACCAAATTTGAGATGTTTTACATTATATTTTAATATAATTTTTGATGAAAGTCTAATATGACCTTCAAGTAAAGTACCGCTTCCGGTTTTCTAATTTAGACCAAAACCTAGAATGTTATTTAAATCAATATATAAATTATAAATTCTAAATTTGAGAAGTTTTGTATAATATTTTAATATAATTTTTGATGGAAATCTATTATGACCTTCAAGTAAAGTACCACTTCCGGTGATCAAGCAGTGACCAAAAACGGAGGTCCAGAACTAGATTTTTGGACAATCCTAAATACAAAATTTCAACTTTCTAAGGCTAACTGTTTTTGAGTTATGCGAGATACGAACGTACGAACGTAATAACAGACGCCACGACGAAACTAGTCAAAATGGATTCAGGGATGGTCAAAATGGATATTTCCGTCAAAATCTGAAAACCGAAAATTTTCGCGATTACAATACTTCCTTTACTTCGTACAAGGAAGTAAAAAGAGGTGACTCCCGTCAGCTAATTATTAATTATAAATATGGAAAAATTAATATCGATAATAATGATGATGATTATGCAATATAGACCTTAAAATTTAAATCTGAAGAAAAATGAGAATTTTCAGAATAGTAAATAAGGAATTATAAAAAAAAAAATCTATATAAGGAAAGAAAATGTGTCCACAATTTGATTTCCATCAGTTGTATAGCATTCCATCAATAATATATGGCGTTTTAAGTACAAGTAACCTATACACTCTTATCCTCCTTTCCTGTAATTGTTTTATTTTTCTTGAAGTTTGAATTATGCATTATTTCATATATAATTTATATATATATATATATATATATATATATATATATATATATATATATATATAGATATATATTAACTAATGAAAATGAAAATTAATGAAATTATCCTGGTTCTCATCAAGACGGAACCCATCCATCATCAGGTTTTGGAAATTCGATACTACTTCCGAGAATGGTTTTGATTTTCATTTTTCTCTGTAACTAAGAACGATACTCCAGCTCGGAAAATGACTTTCCATTGGAGGAGAGGTCATTTATCTTAAAAGCACTCGATCTTCGTTTTCATTGGATGGGTTCTTGTAATCGCTTTACCTCAGATCTGTCTTTCGATTGAAATGATTCATCCTCTTTTCCTTAACTACCTTTTTATTGTTATTAATTGATTTTGGTATGCTCTTACTTGTCTTCCTCAATCCTTTTTTCTATGTTTAATATATTATTTTATTATTATATTATCTTTTGGACACTGCTTTAATGTATATTTTAAAAAATTATATAAATTTAATTAGAGTCATAAAATACAACTGACGAATAGTTGAATATCGAAGAAAATGGCGCCGACTTAATGTTAATTGTAATGTTAAATTCGCCTTTTTTGCCCTCAGTCAAAATTCTTCAATTATGGATATTTTAATGAGTTAAAAAAAACGCATGACAAAATGGCTTAGAAAAATCTTAAATATTCTAGTCATTAAAGAGTAAATTATTAAATAATGCAATTACGAGCGCAACGGTTTTTTAAAGTTTTTTAAAAAAAAAATTATATTGGTTATTAAGTTAGCTATTAAATGAGAAAAATTACTTTTTTAAATAATTATTGTTATCTCTTCAAATTGATTTCAATAACTCTCAATTAAACAAGCGACAATCTGTAGATCCTATGACACTAAAAATGTCTTGTACGAAGAAAAATAGCTCTCAACGAGACCTCTTTCCTTGCTTAATTTTCGCCTTTCAAGTCAGCATGTCCCGCAATCATTTTTTTTTGTAGTCTCTTCCTTGTGTTTTCCAGCATGAGAGGTGGGACAATTCGTTCTATTAATGCGCTTTGCTGTTTGGTATTTCGGTAATTTTTATTTTTTTCCTGTTTAAAATAAAGTTTAATTTAAGAGTAAATCTGAGTAGAATAAATTATAATTTTTAAATAGGAAGTATACCTAGAAAATTTATGAAAATTATTTAAAAGTTTTTAATAGAAGGAAAAAATATCAAAACTTCTAAAAAAAGACTTATTTGCTGCTTTAGTTGAATTCGTAACTTTAGTTTGAACCATTCCTTTTACTTTTCATATACCTATTTTTTATTATATATATATATATATTTATATTTATGAATGCAATAATATATTAATTGTATTAAGCGAGTAAGTTTTATTCAATACACGTCATTGTTTTTAGCACTTTTATCGTAATATATTGACAATACATAAAAAACTATCTATTATGTTATATTATATTATAATAGCTATTATATTATATTTTTAAATACTTTTTATTGCAAATTTTATGGTTTATTAGAATTGTTTTTACGGTCTTAAAATCCGAATTCTGTTTGTAGTACCTACACAACTCTTTTTCATTCCGTCTATTGACATTTCTTCTCAAGTAGATCTTGAGTCCGTTCTCAGCAGAATTTAATTTGTCCAATAATCCTCTGTATCTTAATAATTAATTATATTTTATTGTAAATTGTGGGTATTCTTCTATTTTACTTTCTTTTCTTATATTTTAAATGAAGTCTTGAGAGTAGCTCAATTGCTTATTTATACAATGCATTGTATCATAAATGGTGTTATAGTAGCTATAAACATAAATTCGTCGTTGTCAAAAGAAAATATTCTAGGTGCTATAACCTTACTTTTCAGTTTAATTATTGATGATTTCCTAGTTTTACAATAATTTTAAATAAGTAATAATATAATAACAATAACAATAATTACATATAACAATAATTATTTTTCTGAGTGGTAAATATGTTTTAATTTTCTGAGTGGTAAATATGTTTTAGTTTTCTGAGTGGTAAATATGTTTTAGTTTTCTGAGTGGTAAATATGTTTTAGTTTTCTGAGTGGTAAATATGTTTTAGTTTTCTGAGTGGTAAGTATGTTTTAGTTCATTCGCAATGAATATTATTTCAAATTAATTTAGTCACTAAAAAATTAAACTGCTTTTGATGAATAAATACGTATTCTAATTTTGTATTTTGTTCATACGGGATATTTTAAATACAGATTTTCTTTCTTTTACTTCGATAGTTACTCCAAGTCTTTTTTTTCTACTTAGTTTACTACTTACTAATTCAAATTAATATAGAAATTTAAAAAAAGGATATAGAAATAAATATTAGCAAAAGTTTAACACCAAAATTTATAATAAAGAATGCAAGTATTTTTGTACAAGTTTTAATAAAAAACAAACCAAAAATCAATCTCAAGAATTTTGTATTTAAAAAACTTAAAAAAAAGAGATGCTAAAGTAAAACATTATTATGAAATTAGGTACTCTTAATTGAAAAAAAAAAATGAAATTCCTCACAGCTAGATTCCTAAAACGTTTGTTGGAGTGGGAAAGTTTGTAAACGATTTCTTTTTCAGCTCATTTGGCCCAGATTTTAATGTTTTTAATTATTGCTTCGATCTTATCTGAAGGTGGATACCCAAATTTAGCTCATTTCAATGCCAAAAAATATCTGTTAAGTTAGCTGCTTTACAAAGCCAATCAAAATCGTTGAGTGGATTTGAAAATTTTGCTTCTGAAAAAAATACCTGCACTTCATCTCAGAGCTCGAAAAATCTCTCAACAATTTCTCCTCGGGAGGGCGAGCTATTCTCAGAACGCAACAAGAGCTGAATACGATCACTCCGTGTGTCCTTACATAAGGCTTGAAACAGATTTTAACAACTTCATTAAAATATTTTAAACTTTACTGACATATTTTTTTGCTGCCTGAGCCTCCTTGTTTATGCAACGATGAATCCACTTTGTGTGTGGTTCGACAGCACTCTACGTACCTAATAATCCCGTTTTATAGCCGGGAATGGCCCCAGCACTTGCAACTCCAATACATTTATCTCATTTGATATTAGGTTCTGATACACGGAACTAAGATCCCCCTTCCCTCTCCCCTGCTCCCTCCCACAATAAAAGACAAAAACTGTATTTTAGGCAATATATTTCTATATAAATATCATCATCTCATAACACTCATTTTATTGACTGAATTAATTCAACAGCAGAAGCAAATAATTATAACTTAACTTAAAAATAAAGTTTGCCGGCATCTAAATTGTGCCACCCGAAGCAAGTGCCTCATTGCCCCTTCCCCTAGATCCGGCTCTGTTCTGAAAGAAATTGATCAATAGCATTGAAAATATTTTCACCTTTCCACCAGCTCATATTTCACCAGTTCTCAAGAAAATAAAAAATCTTCATAAAACTGGTACTCCCAAATAAATCTAAAAAAATCACAGTAGCTTTCTTGGATGTGTCTGTGCTTTTGTCTATTTGTAAAGCATACCTGACACTCACATGTAATTTCAAAAACAAATTTTCTTTTATATTTATACTGCGGTGGAATATGGACAAACAAGCTATTTTCCCATAGGAACGTAGGATATTTTTCTTGGCATATCTTAATGCCCTGTTTATTGCGAATTAAATTGAGCCTAGTGATTTGAATCGATTTTAATATATGACAGTCCAATGAACAATAAAGAGCCAAAATGTAAAAATCACCAAAATGGCACTATGATATTTTCTCATGACAACGACGTAAACTTGGAATAGCGGAGTATTTTATACCGAAGGCACTTGCTACTGAAGCGAGAATCACGGCTCGAGCAGGTAGTGCAATCAGTCATCCCGCTCTATTATTCCCTCATGAATGCAAATGTGCCGCTTCGGCTACTGCGGAGTCAAGTGTTCAAGTGCCATGGACCGTTAAATAATTCAGTAATGAGCAAACCACGCGGCTTTAATATGTAAATCTTTCTTTGAAAATGTTTTCTTGCTTTCAAAGCCCCTGGCTTAAAAATTATCAACATCCCTGCCAAAGATTTTTTTTTCCTAGATCCTTATGAACATTTAATATCTGTAAGTATACTGTTACAACTTATACTGTTAATGTAACAACTGTTACATTCTAAGGAATTTATGGTGTAGTATTTAACTACATAATTCCTAGATGCAGAAAAACCTGCAAAAAGATTAAATGGGAAGAAGATTAAAAAATACTAGAGTATTTAAATTTCCATGTAATTGCACCGAGCTTTTAATTCTGAAGAAAATTTTATAGTAGAAACAAAGAATTTATAATTAACACCTATTGAGCACTTTGCATTCAGCTTTTAATTGCTCCCTCAACCGGGATGTAAATATTAGAGTTCAAATAAATAAAACAGCTCGGCTACACGGTTTTACACGTGACATCTCTTGGTATGTAATACGGTTCTACACGTAACACCAACTGGGGTGTAGATGATTAGAAATAAAATAAAATAAAATATAAAGAGCAGTGACACTACTTAACGACAAAAATAAAATATGTTTTTTGAAAATATATCGGCATGGCACTCTAACGCAAACTTTCCTTTGTTAGTATTTAGTTTATATTACATTTCCAACAAATTTATTTGTGCATTTCTCTTATGTAAAATTATTTATGTATTTATATTTCTTATTTTCTAGTTATGCATATTCATTAATTTTTATTTCTTGTTTAGTATTATTACTATATCTTACATTCTATGTTATTTATTTTATTCTATGTTTTTTAAATTTTCTTTATTATATTAATTATACAGTATTATTTTTCTTTTTTATTTATCTTATTCCATAGTGTATTAATTATTATTATTATTATTTCTCTATATTGCTTGAAATTTCTTATTTTTAAATTTACCATGTAAATTTTTGTGTATAATTTTTATTAATAGTAATTTATATTTCATTCTCTTCCTTTGTTTAATCTTTCGACTTCAAGTTTTAGTTTGTATGTACCTTATTAACTTCAGCAGTCTCTACAACACTCGAATAAATAAGTTTGCAAAAAATTACTATATTTTATTTTTGTAATTGTATTTGTGGTAATTCTTGTTATAGATCGGTAGATGTCTGGTCCATCAGCCTTCTGGTCGGACATAATTGTCAGTTTTACTGTTCAGAAACTGTTTTCCAATCTATTCTATAGGTGTCAATGTGAAGTTCCTTGAACTTTAATGTACATACCAAACTAATATAATTGATTTGAATACAAAAGACAGGACTTTGACTGGCAGCAATTCCGCGTTAGGTAATTTATCAGGAAAATCTTAGTTTTCCCTGACCTAAACCTTTTGAAGTTTGTATTCTGCACTTTCAAAATAGAGAACGATGACAATGACGGAACGATACTTTTACAAACTAATCTTAGGACTTAGGAGGCCCCATTTTACGATCATATTTAACTTAAGTGATAAATTAAGTGATTTAGAAAAAAAAAATTGTTTTGTTTTGTAGAGAATTTAAGTGCCTTGTTGAGTTCCGAGGATCATCCTGGAGAGACCTACGACTTTGGTGCCAAATTTCAAAACAATCGGTCCTTTAATCTCAGAGAAAAGCCGCGAGTGGCATGCGTTGTACGACGGAGAGCGGACGGATGTACTTTTTTTTAATTCGATTTTTGGATTCTACACGTATCTTGAAGCGTTGCATCTCAAATTTTGAGGAAGAAGGGTTATTTTTTATCTCATTCGATTACAAAGGCTCATTGTTGGAAATAATAAACCTAAAAAACTCCGATAAATGGGATTTTTAAAAATTTATTGATCCTGACAAATTTATAATAATTTAATCTTATTGTTTCTTTGGTTACAGCATATTATTTTCGAGGAATTCGAAATTAATTAATTAGTTACTGCAATTCAAATGCCTCCATAAACGATGCCGTTCGGCAGTAGCTTCCATCCGTGCATACCTGCCTTGCATTCTCAGGAGTTTGATTGTTTAATGGAATTCAAGTTTACCTAATTTCGGGCACCATTCATAACTTTAACATACCTGACCTGAAATATCTCAGTTATGAGATATTTTTGCCCACTATTATTACTTTAATAATACATATGTTATGTTACAACATTTTTCGAAAGTTAATTTCGAATTAAGTTTCTATGTCGTGAAGTTTAAATAGCTGAAACTATTTTTCAATCTGATTTTTGGAAATGGTTAGTTATATAGTCATGTTAAACATTGAACCACCTTGTTATATACCGTGTTATATTGTTAACTATTGTGGTGAAAGATGATTAGCATTTTATTACGTTGAATTTACATTTATTATTCTACCATAATGTCCTTATAAATTGTAATAATAATAAGTATTATCAAATAGTATATAAAATGGCATGCGGAAGGTATAATCATTATAAATAAATTACAATTTATAAGGATTTCATGCTAATATTTTACTAGTAAAAAAAAGAATAATATAACTTTTGACTTAAGATATTGAAAACAAATTATAAGCATTAAAAGCAGCAAATAAATTACTATGAATAAATAATTACCCTTTTAAAATATTTATTACCCTATTAATTATTAGTTTTAATCATTACATAAAATTTTGGACAACTGTTAATCTGATAAAAAGCTAAAAAAATAAATAAATAATAAACTTTAGTTAGTTACTTAAATGAAAATTTACTAATGCCCCAGGGCGCGTATGGAGAACCTAATGGTGCTTTGATTCTCTAAATAAACCAATTTTTATGTAAATTTGAAATTATTTTTTTTTTCTACTTTATTAAATTAATCTACAACTTTAAAGAAAGTGTAATTATAACCAGTGAATGTGCTGCACAATGAAAATAATTTCATAAAAGTATGAAGGTTAGGGTATCCAATGATGTCTCTCCACAAAGAGTAAAATTTGAAAATTAATTTAGGAGAGCCTTATTCCATCTCCTTCGTAAATGTAGTCGTTTATCAGGCATTAAAAATATTATAAATAAATAAATAAACAACAACAAATTTAATTACGTAGGACGTTTCTGGGCCACATATATTTATAATACGTTTTGAAATTTCTAGATTACTTAGATTGTGCAAATGGATTGGAATGATGGATACAGTTATATTACCGTATAAAGTTATATTAATATTTATGTTTTTTTAAACGAATAGTCTTTATAAATGATTGCACATTGTGGAATTTAAGATGCATAGTTTAGGTCTTTGAATATGAGAAACTTTCGCAGAGGTCTTTTGGTCCAAATTAATTTCATTAGTGGGCTGTGTGATAATTATTCGATTTATAATATTCTATAAATTATTATATTATTTTATAAATTTATTATATATTAGTAGACAAGTTATGGAATGCTAATTTCTATTGCATTTATAACTAGGTGCTTGGGTTAACTTGTGGCCAAGAGTTTGACTAATAAAGGGCACATAAAAATAATAATAATATTTTAAACCTCCTTAACGGCCTATACATATATAGTTTCAGCCTTATAAAAAAAATACTATTTGCGAATAACTGCCTATGTAGTATATATGTGCTTGTGAAACTGGGTACTTATTAACTTATTTGAGAAGTATGCATATTTATAAATCGACTGTAAACCAATAAAAAGTGCTACTGAAATAATAGGGATTTTCGAAATTTTGGAGGCACACTGTCAATATTTGATGTATGATTTTACCTCAATATTTCATAAACAGGGTCGTTCTTTTTAACGTGGTTTCTGAGTTCGGTCAAACACTTTTCCTTTTAATTCGAAATATTTAAACGACGTAGTCCTAATAAATAAATACATCTATTTATTATGAGTATAATGAATATTCGACTCTCCATTGACCTTTATAATCGTATGATTTGAATATCATCCATATTGCATCAGCTTAAATATCAGTCCATTACTATTCCTTGCCTTGCGGATATAGGAAAAGAAGATCCCGACTTCATAGTCTTGGATCTTATCTTGGCTGTCAGAGATCTTAGTCTAGATGTCTGTCAGCCTTCTCGGTTCCCACACCCAAAGCGTTTTCTTAAAAAAGTTCCTAACCCCATTTACGAGGACGGGCTTAGATCAGAATATCTACCATCCGGAACTGTTCGTAGGATTTATTCACCTGGGTTATTCTCAAATACTGAATTATATATTCCGATTTCTCTGTTTATTATAATGGAAGAAATAGTTATATATTATAAAGTGATTTTTTTTAAATATTCATCGGCTATGACCAGCTAATAATTGTTTACGACCCATTATTAGATACAAGATAGACTATATTATTATTTATATTTATTTACTTCCAGACCAGCTTGGTGGGCCTTACATGTGTGTTTCAAAAATTCATAATATTTTTAACAGTTGTCAAATTGGGGGTATAGTCTCATACACGACACATAATGTGCACAATTATTGAATAATTGAATATTTCTAAATTAAGTAATTAATAAAGTTATAACAAATTAAATAAAACAAAATAATAGTGAACATATAAAATAAAAAATTAATAAATTAAAAAAGAATAAACAATAATAAGTAATAAAATAGGACGGAATGAAATGAATAAAAAATAAAATGGAATATACTAAATAATTAAAAAGAAGACAAGCAAATAAAAAAAAAAGAAATAAACAAAGATAAATAATATTTATAGAAATAGTAAAATTAAATCAATATCAGAATGCATTGCGTCGGTCTGGGTTTCAGTCTGCGAGATGAGGGAGCCAATATGTTGTAAGCTAACAATTGGTAGCAGAAGAAAAATAAAGGTGAACATATTTTGGAAAAATGAACAAGCACGAAATGAAGAATTATCTACAAAAGTTCCAAACAAATGATGCTCTTAAATTTTTTCTTTCACACTGTTGAGTTATCTCAAGAATTAGTCTAATTTTGCTTACTTATTTGAAAAAATATAAATATTATTTATTTTTTAAATGTAGTTTTCGTATTATTTATTTTTTCTAATATAATTTTATTTGTTGTTTTACTACTTTTTATTTCTATGTATGTACACATTTATCCACTGTAACCTGTTGCCCTAAATTGTGCCATATTGTGGTATTTGTCAATAAATAAGTTTTAATCAAATCGAAAAAAAAAGGTATCTGACAGTGTTTTGTCGAGGAATATAATGTACTTTATGCTTGCTATGCGTGTTCTGTCTTCACAGCAATCATGTTCCGAGGATACTTTTAGTATTTCTGTGTTCAGGTTCTAATTAATTATCTAAATTTAAAAATAAAAACTGTGCATACGGTTGGTATACGTATGAAATTATTTAATACGCCTTTGGTATACTTAAGTTCCGAAAAAAAATATTCTTTCAAGGTATACTCACTGCGAAATAAAAATCCTTAAATGGGCTAGCAAATTATTTATTTCAGAAATTTTAGACTGCTTAAAAATCATCTTGATCATGTACAACCTAAGCCAGTGAAAGTGACAGTTGCCATTGAGTGTCCTTGTGGCTAAAAAGCAATAATGAAAGGCCTACGATAATTATGGAAATTAACATTGTCTTTTGGTCGATTCACTCCAGTGAAAAAACGGTCATACTTTTGTGGGTACATTCCCATTCTGGGATCTTGGGCTGTGATAGGCAAAAGCTGATCTAGGTGATGCCAATGCCAGAGACGACAATGATCCAAAAAGTCGCTGACTCGAAGTTCTTGCTGCAGAAGATTGGATCAGTGATACCAATCGAGAATTTTTAAAGGAATGAGAAAATGAATGGAAAGGAAATGGTTCAAAGATGAATGAAATTAGATCAGAGCTCCGCGAATAGAAAACGAGCCATAGGAAATCAAGAGAAGAAATTGCTTTAAACTGTCTACGCATTGGCAACAGCAAATTTTCATATGAACACCATCTACGGTAGTCAGAGCCATTAGTTTTCAGTCATTGCTCGGGGAATATAACCGTGTTACACATGCTAATTGATTACATTAAATACCAAACCATACGGCCCGATATGAACTTGCCAAGAAATCTCAAAGAACTCCACTAAGACAGCGAAAATATTCTTGAAACACTCATTAGCTTCTTGAGAAAGAATGGTTTGTACTCTTATAAAGAGATTTGAATGAATAGCAAACACAACGTCAACGATCCTCTCGAGACGTTAAAAAAATAAAAATATATCATTACATGTCTATTGTTTATGTATTTCTGAATATGCGTTCAAGAATTGTATTTAATGGCATCATTTCACAGAGCAAATAGAAGCTTTTTAGATTTCCCGTAGTTGCTAAACGCTGATAGCTTTGTGATTTACTTCGCCCAAAGTAAGTTGGGCTGTTTTAGAATTTTTTTCAAAAATTACCTGATCATGAAAAATTCTATCAATAGATTAAAATCAGAAAGTTGGTCATAATCATAATGAAACATAATAATTGGTAAAAACATAGTAATGAAGCTGAGATGTTATGGAATGAGTGCTAACCAATGGAATCTAAATTCAAAATTACAATTAAATAATTTTTTTTTTAAATTATTCAGTTAAAGTTTTTTGTATACTTTTATTTTGGAATTTTCCTTTTGCATCATGCTTTCGTTGGTGCCTCTCTCATTCTCTTAAATATATACATATACTTTTTTTACTTCCATGTACGAAGTAAAGGAAGTATTTTTTACCACAATAGGGTATGAAGAGAATTGGATACTTTCTTTAGCTGGGCCAAGAAGAAAAAACTCCACCTGTTCTTACAAACTGTTAGACCTGCGTTTTCTTTTGCAAGTATAAATTGTTTTTATCTCCTAGTGATTATGGTCCTTCCTAAACTTGAATGTTCTTCATTGCAGAACAGATATCATTAAACGAACCGGAATTGAAATTCAGTTACTGCAGAAGAGCCCTAATAAGGATTAAATACATCATTATTTTTTATTTTATGTTAATCTAAAGTTTCACCTTAATGACCTATATCACTCCAGTAATTAAGCAAAGTTTCAACAATTTGTTATTTCCTGCATTGCTATTTGAAACTAAATTAATTTGAAATGTTGTCCGATTTAAGGCTATCTATTTTATGTTCTAAGTAAGGTTATGATTTGGCAAAATGTCATAACATGACATGTGTAGTTTCAACTCAATTGGCTAACCCCCATGGGATCAATGAATCACTCCCTTCACAGTAATAAACAGTTTAAGAACTCCTGAAGCCATTCCTTAATTTAAAATTTTACGTATTTACCATCTTTGCCTTTTTAAAGTTTTGATTAATTTTTGTTTTAAAAGACCCACAGGATTGTGGTTTTATTTATTTATTTTTTTAGCATGAATAACTTTTGCGAAAGGATGTTTAATATACTTTTACGACTTTGATGATTATATTCTAATGACAGAGTGGGGCAGCTCAATGGGAAAGGCACTGGTTTCTACTTTTCAGGCCTGGGTTCAAGTCTGTCTGTTGGCAGAATATTTATTAATGAGAAAATATTCATAACAAGCACCATTACTACTTGAGTTTACTACTGGACAGTAGGAGATTACCTTCCGGACCCACCAAAAAAAGGTTTTAAATTACACCAAGTAATCGCATTATGAAAATATAGGCAAAATTCACAATCTCTTCAACAGGGAGCAGCACAAGTGCTAGATCATGAGGCATTTAGCTCGTTCCCGCTATTTTTTACTTCCTGGTACAAATAAAGGAAGTATTGTAATCGCGAAAATTTTCGATTTTCAGATTTCGACGGAAATATCCATTTTGACCATCCCTGAATCCATTTTGACTAGTTTCGTCGTGGCGTCTGTACGTACGTTCCTATCCCGCATAACTCAAAAACGGTTTGCTATCGAAAGTTGTAATTTTGTATTTAGGATTGTTTTAAAATGTAGTTGTGAACCTCCCTTTTTGGTCACTACTTGATTACCGGAAGTGGTACTTTGCTTGAAGGTCATAATTTATTTCCATAAAAAATGATATTAAAATACTGTACAAAACTTCTCAAATTTAGTATTTATAATTTATATATTGATTTAAATAACATATTAGATTTTGGTCTAAATTGAAAAACCGGAAGTGGTACTTTACTTAAATATATTATATACACATATATATATATATATATATATATATATATATATATATATATATATATATATATATATATATATATATATATATATATATGGGGCCGGGGTGGCCGAGCGGGCTAAGGCGCTTGCAATGGGTAATCAAAGTTAAGCAACGTCGAGCGTGTTTAGTACTTGGATGGGTGACCGCCCAGATTTGGGTGACCGCCTACCAGGAAAAATCCACGTAGCCTGCCACTATCTCCCTCCCCCGGGTATGTGAGGCCCGTCAGCCTACTGGAGGCCACTCACACAGACCGGGCGTAGGAGTGATGACCCTACCCCGCGTATCTTAATTGTGAATCGCGTTGTGGTTTTCCAGGACATAAAATAGCCGCCCGGAGGTTTGGTCCATGGGCGGTCTGTCTCGGAGAAAGAAATATAGGTCCTCGTGCGCCTGCTGACTCCGAACAGCTATAATCCGTGGATCTAGACCGATTTGTCACTGTCCTTGAACCCGAGTGAGTCGGTGGGAAGGACACTGCCGAATTGGCCCCAAAGGGACCGGTTGTGGAGCAATGGCCAGCCTGCCGCTGCACCATGGAAACCATGGTTCGCAGCAACGTGAGGTTGGGTGACCCCCTCCAGGCTGTCTGTGCTCCCGCAAGCAATAAATGTCTGTAAGAACACCACATCGCGCGGCCAAAGATCTACAAGGTCTATAGAGCCAACAGAAAAAAAAAAAAAAAAAAAAAAAAAAAAATATATATATATATATATATATATATATATATATATATATTTATATATATATATATATATATATATATATATATATACATTAGAATTTCATCAAAAATTATATTAAAATATAATGTAAAACATCTAAAATTTGGTAAATAGGACTTTTATATCGATATAAATGTATTTACTAGATTTTGGTTAAAATTAGTGAGCCGAAAAGGTTACTTTAATTTGTGGGATCAACAAGTCTGCAGCATGAGAATAAGATATTAGTTAAATGGTTTTTTCCGCTTAAAATGTCGAAACTGTCGATTTTCAATGCTTTATCCAGTGATATTGACAGTTTTATTGTTGTCACGGAACATGGAGAAATCTCTTGGAAACTATTTACCTACTGAAGGAAAACGACATATAATAACGAAATGAGACCTCCAGTTACAAGAGTGTGTGTCAATAGATGGATGACGGGACCCCGAGTGTCAATCTTCGGAAACTAGTAACCAAATTCAGTATCACTTTATGAACCACGGATTAATAGTTTAATTGGCGTACAAGGAAGTCATGTGTTGTCCACATCAGATATTTTTGGTTTGGGTCCAAGTAACTAAAGTTAAGGTACCTAATTTCACCAAACTTTATATAGTGACTCTCAAACTAGGCGATTTTATTAGTAAGTATTTCCGAGAGGTGGCATTTAACCCACAAAATTTGTGTTATTATTCTGCAAAATCTTTTATTTGTTATTAAGAAACGTGCAATTGAGACATGGTTGTGAAATTATGCGTGGTTATACGTCATGGGTGCATTTTCGATGCCTTAATATTTAAGAGATAAGGATGTATTACAATGCAATGGAATAAGTATGTATGGATGTATTGCAATATAATCAATAATTCATTGTCTCAATTTCTTTTTATTTATTTAGTTTTAAGCCCTCTGACATTAAGGCGAGAGATGTTAGGCAGAAACAGAGCTATTAAACTGCGCGGACACGTTGCTGGATTCGATGTCGTGCACTGGAATAATAATTTGAAATGAGAGATACCCATTTAAGAAACAAAATTAATTAGTTAAAATTAACTCCTATCCAAATTTATATTAACTTAAAAAAGCTCTGTAAATTAAGGATTACACTAAGCAAGAGGAAATCTGTATTTATGAGGAATATCGCATATTATCGAGGAAAATTCCTCTTGGATGGAAGAAAACCGTGCCACTTTTCGTGAAAGCGGTCCCCCTTTGTAAACAGCCTTCGTTTTAGTAAACAAGCTTTTCCACAGCTTTTCTAGATTACTTCCAAAATTCTTTCATATAAGACCTGAGACAAATATTCATGCTTTATAAGCAAGTTTATAAAAAAGAACAGGATAAAAATATAGTCTTTAAAAAAATAAAGGTTTCTATAATTCAATCCTTTATGATATTTATTTTTGCTGTAGTTGATGCGATAAATGAAAGAAAACTGTATGTTTGTAATATTGGCGAGTAAGAGGAATTTACAATTGAGAAAAAATATTACTATAGTGTTTTCCAACTGAAACAAAAAAATAATTCTAAAATAAAAAATAAAATAAATGAATAAATTTCCGATAAATATTTTGAAACTATTTAATCAAAGCATGTCTATATGATAGTAACTGTTACCATGGTTTCTATTGATTGCTGTCTTGTTTACATCTATTGAACACGCTGTATTAATTAATGTTTGACATGTTTGTTATTAATAGATAATATGTTTAAATTTCCATCATCAGATTACTACTTCCATGCAGCACCATTTCTTAAGTATATATATATATATATATATATATATATATATATATATATATATATATATATATATATATATATATATATATACATATATATTTAAATATCGTCATTGTCACAATAAAATATCCGATGTGCCATTTTGGTGATTTTTATATTTTGGCTCCATAACGTTCATTTACACTACCGGAATTTATTAATATCGATTCAAATCATTAGTCTCAATTTAATTTGTCGCCAGCTTCATTCGGTGAGTTGTTCCTTGCAGTCAAGGCTCGAGAGAATGAAAATATTCATATTTGAAATAAATTGCTTTGGGACTTTATCAAGGTGATAATTAGGAAAACAAATAGTAGAAAGAAATTGTATATGTTTTAGATAAAACCAGCAGGTTGGAACATGGTGAAAATAATTCATAAAGAACCGAAAAGTTTTTTTTTCAGTATCATGATGTGAAAAAAATTTGTTTAGGAAAAATATAACGTAATAGCGTTTAAAAATATGAAAAAATGAGCTTCGTGATTCCCAACATGGCGGAAGTCTAGATTTTTTAGACCTTTAAAAATGACATCCATTTCGTTTAACGTTGGTTTTTTTGAGACTTTTCTCTCTAAAATCTAATGTTTTTGTCTTCTGAATTCAGTACTGTGGAATACTTTAAATACTTTCGCATGGTTTATACATTAACATTATCGTATGATCGAAATAGTTTGTCATATAAATAAACAGAAATTAGAGAAGAAACTATGGTAAAACTCTCGGATCGTGATCCCCAACATGGCGGAAATCTAGATTTTTTAGACCTTTCTGTACTTCGAGCTGCGCATGTGCACAACCAAACTCAAACCAACGGATCCTTAAGAGTTGAGGTCGGGACCTATTTATATAAATTATTACTGATTTAATTAGATCATAACAGCCGATTTCCGCTTGCTCATGGGATAAATAAATCCCTATGAGTCCTTTTCAGTAGAGATCGGGCCCTTAACGTGATTCAAATGCAGTTATTTATGTCTTCTCCTTGCGCTCGAGAGAGTGAAGATATTCATTTTATGAAATAATTTGCTTTGGGACTTTCTCAAGGTGATAATTAGGGAAAAAAAATAGTAGAAAGAAATTGTATATGTTTTAGATAAAATCGGTAGGTTGGAACATGGTGAAAATAATTCATAAATAACCGATAAGTTTTTTTTTTTCAGTATTATGATGTGAAAACAATTTGCTTAGGAAAAATATAACGTAATAGCGTTTAAAAATATGAAAAAATGAGCTTCGTGATTCCCAACATGGCGGAAGTCTAGATTTTTTAGACCTTTCTGTACTTCAAACTGCGCATGCGCACAACAAAAACTCCAACCAACGGATCCTTTTGAGTTGAGGTCGGGACCTATTTAATTTAAATTATTACTGATTTAATTAGATCATAGCTGTCGACTTTCCCTCGCTCAAGGAATAAATAAACCCCGACGAGTCCTTTTCAGTTGAGGTCGGGGCCTTAACGTGATTCAAATGCAGTTATTTATGTCTTCTTCTCCTTGCGCTGAAGACCGAAGTGGTCCTTGGCCTGCTTCGACATTTCCTGCCACAGGGCTCTGTCCTCCACCGAACGGATACCCGCCTGTCGCATGTCCTCTTCCACCTTCTCCTTCCAGCATGCTCTTGGTCGGCCCTTTGCTCTAGTGGCGAAAATCTTTCCTTTATACACCTTCTTCACCCGCCTCTCTTCAGTCATTCGGTTTACATGACCATACTATTTCAGCCTACTTATTCGAATAAAATTAGACAGGGACAGAACGTTGTAAATATCATATACTCGTACTTCTTTATTATTTCTGCTTCGCCACACTCCATTCTCAAACACTCCACCAAACATTCCTCGCAGCACCCTCCTTTCGGACCGGTCAAGCCTGCCAAAGGTTATCTTGTTCAGTTATTCATGTAATTGTAACAAACATTTTTCAAAATCTTCGCAAATTTATTGGTCGACGTGGTAATTTCCACGATCACGGTTGGTTGATTTGTGTTATTATGGAAATTGTTTTTTTATAATTCAGTATGGCTGTAATTATAGTTGGTTATATTTTTTTAAATTCTGTTAGTATTTGTGAATATACTTTCATTATCTTTCATTTTATTCCTCTTACTTTTTTTTATTATTAAAGTTTGATAATTTTTAATTCTAGGCAAAGGCCCCAAATTATATATTTATCCCAATCGAAATCCCTGTATGAAGATCTCATTTTAGAATAAATAAATTCCTTATCATAAATTATATTAGTTCTAAAACTAGGTATAAATCATATACAACCTATAAATTAAGTAAAATAATTATAATAAACACAAAAAGTATTTGATACAAAAAGTATCATGAATTCTTAGTATAGATAAACTATAACCCAGTTAAGCTCCTAATATATAATATAAGTGAAGTGGCTAACCTTACTTCGGATAAACTCGGGTGCGTTCGGAACATTCGATGCACAGTCAGGTCTTAAAACTGTAGACCTCTGCCATTTTGGATTAACGATTCTAGAGTAGTACCAAACCTGTGATCTAGTCTCTAAATAAATATTGTAGTATATCAGTTAGATTTGCGGATAAAAAATATTTATTGAAGTTGGTCTATATAAATACTTAGGTAAGAGCAACATACATCTCCAGATTTTTTCTAATGAGACAATCAAGAGCTGAGAAGCAGGCACACAATAATCTTGACGTTGATGAAGCACCATACTCCAATGATAAATGGTTGGATCCCAAGAATTTTCCTCACAATGCTCACAAACTGACAGTCATTTCTTTTCCATTATTTATAAAAGATTGTAGAGGAAATAAACTCTAGTTACTTAACCTGTATTACTTACTGATTTGGCTGAAATAGGAGATTAGTATATAATATAATATATATTCTAGCAAAATGTGCTACCGCTAAGTCAGCCATTCGTCATGCACTCAGAAAATTTCATTAGCATGTTTTAGTCTGAAATCGTTTTACCATTTTTAGTACATACAGATTATATTGATCAGGGAGTAAAGTCTGGATTAATGAATTTATATTATTCAGAAATTGTTAATATATAAATTTACAATTACAACCAAAAAATAACATGGCTACAGTGATTTTAAGAAAAAATAAACTTTTAATGTCGGATATATCTTTCGAATTGCAGGAGCATATTAAGTCATCCAGGTATCACTCTAATAAAGCTCATAAAATATCGTGACTTAGTCAATATCTCAGTTATTATTCCCTCTCAAAGTTCCCTCTCAAGAAATGAAATATAAAAAAAAGATTAGAGTAAATCACGATGCTATTAACGTAACTCTACTGAATCACTGATATCGTAGAAAGTACAAAATAAGATTTTTAAAAAGAGCACAAGTTCATTGATAATCCTCTGAAGGTATTTTCAAATAGCGTTTTATTTCATCGAATCTTCTTCCTGTAGACATTGTAATTTAAACAGTTTATATAAAACTTTCACTGGTTGGCATTAGACTAATTAAACACTGAAAGAGATTTTAATTATTATTTTTTTGGATTTTTCCAGAATTATATTTTGATTTAACTACAAAATTTGTTGGCATCTCATTTTATTGCTGATAATAGGTGAAGTGAATGAAACTGAGCACGTGTTCATTCCTAAGAGAACTTAGCGGATACTCCGATTAGATGTGAATGAAGAGAAGTATCACAAGATAGAAGAGAAGTATATCTGCTAAGTGTATGGAGCATGTGCTCCAAATATGGAATGATTACTGTTTCGCAGTATCTGCTCACCTTTCTAATTTAATAAAACTGAGAACATGCTCCATTATGTAATTAGGCACTCGGTGAAATCCGATCTACTTTTTCGTTGACTCGGCATTTTACTGAGTACTTACTCACATAGTGGATCACGTTCTCAGTTATATTAACTTAAAACTTGTTGAGCAGTTACTCCGATTCAATAATCAACCCAAATATGGAGCAAGTACTCCATACACTTAGCAAGTGTCCATTGTAGAACTTCTCTTTATTCATATCTAATCGGAGTATCTGCTCAATTTGTTTAGGTATGAGCACCTGCTGTTTTATTCACTTCACCTAACTATCTTGAACACAGGAGATTCGGTTATTTGTAATAATTATATTAAGAATTAAATGATACAGTTGAAATAGTTTAGAGGTTCATATACATATAAACATCTAAACTATTTCAACTGTATCATGTGTAGAGTGAACTATCGCATGTATAGCGTGAACTTTCTTCGATCACTAGATTCTTTCAAAACTGCGGTATGTTTTTTTTTTTTAACCTCTATTGATGAAACTATACACATTTATTTATATCATCAGTAGTTATAATTATGTATCATTTTTCTCCAGCAGAGCTACATTTTAAGGATTCGTTGATACTATTAAATAGTTAGTTCTGCTTTTGATTTATGTTAGCTGTTTAAGTGCTGCGGCTCATTTTATTACGGGTATCTTGAAAAGTCAAACTAAAACTTATCCTAAAACAGTATTTACACATTCTGCACTAGTTATACCGTTCGCTGCCAATGTCCTGAGGCTTCAATACCTTGGACAGGATATACTCAAATAACTGTATGTGCCTTCGCAGTATGAACTCTGGCACCTTAGCAACTTCTTGGAGCTTATGGAGTTGGTCCTCTTTCATCTGTGAAGCTCTTGCCATCTTCACAGTATTTTGAAACCGCTGAAGATGGAGTTGTGTTACGTTTCTGAGGCAAGTGAAAACTAAATATTTTCATTACACCTATGAAGCTGCTGTGTCTTGGAAAAGCCTCTAATACTGTGTCTGAAAGAGACAAGCAGGACTTCGATTCAAAATGTGATGGAATGGATGTATAACACAAGCTGAATCAGAAACTACTTATCCGGTCGACCACGTATTCTGTTATCCTTTTTAACCTGACACTGATAACGTCCACCTTTTTGTTCATAATTATACCCAAATATGCATTAAAAAAATAAATTTTAATTACATATCTTGAATATCTTCAAACGTCAGCTGAAACATTATTATACAATTAAATGATTTATCAATCACCCCAAGGTCTTTTTCGAGATGAGGCTGGATCCAGAAACAGATCCGAGTATTATCCTGGAGCGACTGAGACGCCAGTCTGGAAGGTCTCATTGTGGCTGGATTAGGAAGCTTTGTCCACGATTCTGAGAGCTCTGTCAGCGGAGTAAGCTTTCCGGAGATTTATCACACCTATCTGGCATCCTGCCATAGCCCACAGAGGGAAGGGAAAAATATATCTATTAATTCTGGAACCTTCGGTAGCTTAGGAAGGCAGTGTCGTAATTTTTTAATTCAATTTGTTCTTACATGATCAAACCGCACTTACCTTCCTTCCTCTTGCAAGAAAAAAGTTGTTAAGAAGCATACGCGCACATGTTTATGCATATGTTTACGCATACATGTGCATTTGTGCAGTATTTGCTTCAGTGTAGTGCAATACATCAGTATTTTTGCAGTGTATTTTGAACTGTTGAGCGACTTATTATCTCTATTTTTTTTTTGTGGACTGTTGAAGTGAGGAGTACTATCACTGGTGTACATGAATGCGATTTCATATTTTTCAATGCTTATGTTCCTATGTATTGGCGAAACATTGATTGGTCTTTGAGAGGCTCTAGGATTAGTTTCGGATTCTTTAAATATGTAATAAGTACTCACAAGCATACACCACCAATATAAGAAAGAAAATTATCAAACAACATGGAAAAACGTAATGTACCGAACAAAAGAAATATGAATTAAAGTATATTTAATATTTTGATGAACATTTGGCCCAGTTTGTAAGTGTTTAAAGAAATTTTGACATGTAAATGCGGTTATAAAAAATCATAATAAGAGCAAATAATAGGATAAGAGGAAATATATGGATTTTTGTAACATTTTTTTTTTTTAATATCATACAATAATACTTTCTACTATTTGCAGTCTGTCATAGGTTCCTTGCACAATGTACAGTTTGGTCTAAGTGTTCCAGTCAGCGAATATATAGGGGTGAACTCATGACTATGTGTGTCCGATTCGGACTTCTAGTCGCCTGCTACTACTGAACTGATGATTTACAAGGAATTACTATATGTTCTAGCTCTCTATGTATGTTCTGATGCCATTGGTTCATTACTTGTGATGTTGGAAGTGTATATAGATCATTGTGAGCGATATCTGTCACATGGAGGAATGAAGTGAATGAGTATCCATGAAGTCTCCAATTAAGTCTGCGGATCCAACATTAGGAAAGCGTCGGCAAAGATTGAACAATGATATTTATGATCTGTTCAATAACAACAATCACGGATGCCGAACAATGGGTAGAACTAGATTAAGGTGACCAGAGTTTGTTGAAAATTTGGGAAGAGCAATGGGATGGTGACAGAATTGCATAACTATCGATGTTAAGAAGCTAGAGGCCTTGCCTACTTTGGAAATTTTAAAGTAAAATACGGTGTTTTAGAAAAAAATCATTATGAATAAAAAAATTCAATGATATTAGTTGCCATTTTGAATAATAAAAATGATGGTATTTTATCTACTTAATAAAAAAATTTTTTTTTTATCAAATTAGGAAAACTTTAAAGTATAATACGGTTTTTACATTATTGTAAACCAAAGGCGGCAATGACTTAAAGATTATAGTAGTTTTAATGGTATTAGTTATTACATTTTTGGTATCAAATTAGGAAAACAAAATGTTTTCATGGAAACAAAACTGAAACTTTTAAAATATATTTTCAACTTGATAAACTTTAAATATATAGGTAGTGTACAGAATTGTTGTACTAAAATTGTTTAAAAAACTGTTTTATTGTACTTAAGTGGGAGAAGATGTGAAGAAGTGAATGCTGCTGGTATTTCAAGTATTGTTTATGTGAACTCTTTATAATTATCTTTTTAATATAATTTTAATATGATATAACATAATATAATTTAATATAATATAATTTTAATATAATTATATATTTACGTCCTTTCTTTCTTCTTTCTCGGTCGATAACAAAGGTTTATTATTGAACTTAATAGCATTAGAACTAAAAAAAATATACTTAAAAAAAATTAATATTCCGTTTTGTATAAATTAATATACCGGTTAATAATAATGTTTAGGCAAAATAAATAACACAAATAAAATAAAACAAAACTTTTCCTAATGTTATATAAATTTTGTTTTTGTATTAAGCAGGTGAATTATTTTTATTATTTTATATGCTAGCGAATATAATAAGAACCACTAAAAAATTGTATTTCTTTGATTAACATTAGGGTTGGAACATCGAAAGTAAAATACCGATATTCGATATTTTGCAATATCGCGAAACCAAATATCGATATCCCCCAATAATCGCTAGAAAAATATGATCGATATATATAAAGGAAATGGATAAAAAAAAAAATGCAATAAATCAGTTTTATAATTTTGATTTTATTGAAAACTAAACTCGAATATTATACATTCATCTTCAGTTCTAAAAACACACAAAAATTCAAAAATAATTTGTGTGTTTTTAGAACTGAAGACGAATGTAAAACATTCGAAAACTAGTTTTCAATAAAATCAAAATTGTAAAAGTAGCAAATAATTTATCAATCCCTGATTAGATTGATCCTTCTATTACATCATGCGGATGTCAACTAATATAATTATTATTCTTTATAAAACATTATTTTTATTTGTCATGAATCATTGTAAGAAATGATAGAAAAGAGTTATAAAAAAAAAGTTATAATATATTTTTATTTTGAAGACTTTTAGCCATATTTCATGCATTATAGTCTTCTAGAAGTTTTTCAATAATAAAACCTAAAAACTTCTAACAAATTTATTTATCTTATGACGATTCCGATCATGCATTCTCAAAACATTCATCTAAAAGCATGTAATTCATTTGATATACATCTCAGTACAATCATCTTTTATATAATTATCAATTTATCTATGTGTGTCATCGATATATCGTTGTAAAATATCGATATATCGCCTTTCGACATTCCAACCCGGCTTTGATTCATAATAATTTTTTTGCAAAACACTGTATTTTACTTTAAAATTTTCACTACTTGATACATAATATTTTTTGTAAATTTTTGGTGTATCATACATTAGTTGTTGATTTTTTTCTGAAATAAGCAATTTTTTTAAAAATGTAATCTGAAAGTTTATTTTATTTGGTTAGCCAATAGTTACATCACTCAATTCTTCCTTTGGTCTTCCTCGCGACAAAACCCTGGGAATAAAGAGGAAGGAGATTTCTCATTGAAAATAACTTCATCATCTCCTCTAGTGATTTCAGAAACCAACTCTTAGATCTAGAATTGTTTTATTTTATTTTATGTACATTATCTTATTTAGTTTTAACTGTTTTATTATTAATTCTGAGCACCTTATAAAGTCAGGTAGTTAAAAATTAAATGAATTTTTTTTTTACATTTTGATAATTATTGAAGATGTTTCCTATGTTTTATGAATAGTTGTAAGCTAATTTTTAAAAATAAAATTTTTCTCAAAAAATTATAAATCGTTGAATCGATACGCTTCGACATCTCATTTTATCATCGCCATCTCGTTTATGAACCGCAGATGCTATATTTCAGGAGACCGTCAAATTGAGACTCTCATTAAGAATAAAAATATCTGATGTGGACAACACATGACTTCCTTGTACGCCTATTAAACTATAAATCGGTGGCTCAAAAAGTGATCCTGAATTTGGTTACTAGTTTCCGAAGATCGCAGTATCTCAAAAACAACACTCGGCGTCGCGACATCCATCTATATTTATCTTGGTCAACGGTTATACATGGAGGTTATGGGGTCAGCATCCATGCTCAACATCCAGGCTTTTCACTCAACCCATTGAAGGGTAACATCTCCACTTTATAAAGGTTGAGCGTCAACCCTAGGACAGTCTTCCGAATCCAGAGTCGATCCAGGGTTTGAATGCTTGAAAATAAATATCCACACACACACACACAAATAGGGAGTAAACCAGTATTTTACACTAAATTTTAACACTTAAAACAAGTAATAAAAATGTTTAATTGGATTGGAAACCAGATTGCGTTTGTAAACTTTATTACCGAAACATATGATTTCTCTTTTAATTTAAATATAATTGTTGATATAAGCTTATTATGACCTTCAAGTAAAGTACCGTTTTCGGCTCACCAATTTTAACCAAAATATAATAAACATTCACATCAATATAATAGTCCTATTTACCAAATTTGAGATGTTTTACATTATATTTTAATACAATTTTTGATGAAAGTCTAATATGACCTTCAAGTAAAGTACCGTTTTCGGCTCAGCAATTTTAACCAAAATATAATAAACATTCACATCAATATAAAAGTCCTATTTACCAAATTTGAGATGTTTTACATTATATTTTAATAAAATTTTTGATGAAAGTCTAATATGACCTTCAAGTAAAGTACCGTTTTCGGCTCACCAATTTTAACCAAAATATAATAAACATTCACATCAATATAAAAGTCCTATTTACCAAATTTGAGATGTTTTACATTATATTTTAATATAATTTTTGATGGAAATCAATTATGACCTTCAAGTAAAGTACCACTTCGGGTGATTTAGCAGTGACCAAAAAGGGAGGTTCACGACTAGATTTTACAAAAATTTTAAATACAAAATTTCAACTTTCTACGGCTAACCGTTTTTGAGTTATGCGAAATACGAAAGAACGTAAGTACATACTGACGCCACGACGAAACTAGTCAAAATGAATTCAGAGATGGTCAAAATAGATATTTCTGTTGAAATCTGAAAACCGAAAAAATTTGCGATTCAAAATCGAAAAAAATTTTCGATTAGAAAATTAGAAATTTTCTGCAAAAAGTTTCTAGATTTTTAATTTTTGTTTTGATGAAAAAAAAATATAGAAAAGACGATGAATCTTTGTATCTTTTGCTGATATATTGCTTTCTCAATTACCTAATATTAGTAACTGAAGGCAATCCGTTAAAAATTATTTTGGGAGATCTTACAAATAATGAATATGAATAGAGGAGTGGAATAGCTCCGTGAGTATGGCGCCGCAGTTCTAGCTTCCGTTCCGGGTTTAACTTCGGGTATGGCAGTATATTTATTTTCAAGCATTCAAACCGTGGATGAACTCTGGATTCGGAGGACTGTCCTAGGGTTGACGCTCAACCTTTCTAATGTGGATATATGACACTTCAATGGGTTTCGTGAAAATTGGAAAGCCTGGATGTTGAACATGGATAACCTCAATGTATAACCGTTGATCAAGATAAAGTACGTCCTTAGTAAGTATTAAATCGAAGACTACCCATTGGCTGTAGTGTTAAAGGTCTTTTTACTTTTCGTACCACCCAGGTAATATATTGATGCATACATACATTGATAGGTTACCTACTAAAGGCAGGATGGAAATATATACAAATGCTCTTATGTTTGTTGGCATAATATATTATATCTTTGACTTATATCTTAGAGCTTATAATGTATTAATACTGTCCGAAATAGTTACAAGGTTATTTTATACCGGTTATTGCACGACTTTTATTTTATTTTTAAAATTTTCTTTTTTTTATTTATTATTTTTAAATATAAAACCATTCCTAATATGAGGTGAAATCAGGACTAGTTTCTAGGCTAGTATAAAAATGAGGGGTTCTCTGACAAGATGGCATAGAGACATCACTGTAGAAACATCTGTTGTTGACCTATCTTCCCATACAAACAGCCTGGTAATCAATCCAGGCTGATGGTTTCTCTTAGTCGACTCCTGAGCAAATATCGAAGAGAAAGCAAAGAGAATGGGGTAAATCAATGGCTGAGAGCCTAGCCAAACAATTTTTAAAAAAAGTTACATTAAAATAAAATATAAATTTTTTTTAATGAGAACGGTAGGATTTTAGTTCTTCTATTAAAAAAAAAAAAAAAAAAGTTAATTTGCTTTTTTGTTAAGAAGTAATCGGGACTATCAAAATTATTTTTTTATTATACGTTCATCATAGTCAGCGTTAGACAACTTTTAAATTGCCTGTTTGCCTGTGTTCCTCTTTTGTTTAGATATTGTTGTAGTATAAATGTTATATATCTTTATTAAGATGTGGAAATGATACCTAGATTAGGATATTGTTTTTAAATAAAAATAAAAATATTTTGCGTACTGCAAGAATACTATAATATAATTTATTAGTCAATTTTGAATATCGACGGTAATACCTACGAGAAAAACTTGTAAGGCTATTTCACCAGATTTCCCAGGAGCTACAAAAACTGAGCTACTGATAACCTTCCTTGTACAGACTTAGGAGTCATTTCCGCGGCCGCTAGAAGAAAAACGAGAAGACCAAATGACGTTAAGCATACAACCATAGGAGTCCGCTGTTTCGATTATTATTATTAACTTATGAGTTTTTCGAATTTACGACGTTTTCTAGTTAAATTGTCGATATGAACAAATATGGTCCAAACATCGATAAATAAATATGTGTGAATTTATATGTATTCTATTTCAAACCTGGAGACATTAAGGCATATTAATTCAGATAAATTAATATTCTTTATTTACAATAGCTCCATATCAATGGGGTTATGTTTTAAAAAATTAATTTTCCCAACATATCTCAAGTATAGTAAAAAAAAAAAAAAAAAAAACTAAATGAAAAAAAAATATCCCTTAAGGTTTAACACTCTCTAACAAGTGAATACAAAACGGGTGGATGAATGATGGAGAATTTATTTGAGATAGGATAGTAATGTCAAAATTAGGTGTAAATAATTTATAAATTACATTTAACTGTTCCAATACTACTTTAACTGTACTAATACTTCCAACAGCCTCCCAGAAAGAAAAATCATAACTTCTTTCTATTCCATCATGTAATCTCTTAATCAAAAGTGAGCAGTTCGCCAACATTCTTCGAAAGTGGACTACCAATTCTGTTTTCATCTATACTATAAAATTAATGGTAAATTAATTACCATTAAAATGGCTTAATTAAACTATACAAATTAAATATTTTAGATCAGATAGTTTGCAAAATGAATTAAACAAGATGAAGATGACGCAAGCTGTATGTTTAGGAAAGTATAGGACCAATACAAACAATAAGGCTTATGCGTAAATTACAAAAAAAAAAAAAAAAAAAAAAACTAAATGTGCACAGGGTTGGACGAAGTGAACGATCCAATTATTGCACATCTCGACCGAGTGGAACATATTTGCTACCTTGGCTCAATATTAGAAAGCAACGGGAGCACAAATATTGAGGTGATTAAAAGAATCAGCAGTGGTTGGCTTGCTAAATTATCTATTCTGGAGCGGCAATATCCTTAGTAAGACGAAGAAGTTAATATATAATGCACTTGTCGAAAGTATAATAATGTATGGCTTTGAGACTAGGACCCTCAATAGAGTACTGGAAAAACGACTTTTGACAGTAGAGATGAATTTCTGGAGGAAGTATTTTGTACTATTTGAATGGAGTATAATTTAATTTTTGACCGAATAGGAATTCTTCATCTATTTTTACCCTCATATAACTTAATTTAAAAAAAAAAATATGAACGTCTGTTTTTCCCCTGTGATCTTTATTTAATGTATTATTTAGAGCATTGTTCAAAATCGATTAATGTTGTGTTGTAGTTTCGTCTATCGCTTTCGAAATGAAAAATTTGTTCGATATCTTCAAGTACTTTTTTTTCAGATAATTGAGTAGCTAGTTAAGTAAAGAAGTGATGCCTCGATTATCAATACCTAAAATCTTTTATTATCAACTATTCAGGTATAAATTTAATATTTTTCGTTATATTATTTAAATTAAATTATCCTTACGAAAGTTAAAATATAAAGGGTTATTTTACTGTTCATAACTTTAAAATTTATCGGGGTTACCTTTTCTCATTTGAAAAACTTGTACTCAAGGAAAATTGCTACAGCTTTATCACTCTATATATTACCATGAGGCGAGGGAATGTAATGCACTATACCATGATGAAAATATTCCATCGCTTCCTGTTTTCAAGAGCATATTTTTTAATGGAGTTTTTGAAAAAATATAACTGCGAGAATATCCTTAAGAAAAAATTAGTCAGCTCTCTTAATTCTTTAAACAAAAATTGTTTTATATACACACACACAGATTTTTTTTCCTAATGTTCTTTTTATTGCAATTTTGATATAATTTTTCACATTTCTTCATATTTTATCACTTCTTCTGTATCCCTGATACGTTTTAAGATATTCAGTTTTAACAATTTTATTGATAATTTTCATAGTATGTAAAATTCTGATACTAATGACGGGCTGAACCATTTAGTACCTAATAATGAATGACTATTGCCTGTCAAAAATGTGGTGTGGTGCTGATTGACCCACAAGTGTGAGGTTAATCAAAATAATCTTTTAATCAATCTTAATTAATCTTTTAAAGTTCAATCAAAGTATCAAGTATATAAACTGTAGTATCGATGGTATGGTAATGAAAAAGGGATGCTTACAACTATATCATGGTTCAGAGAAGAACATTGAATACAGTTTCTTTTCCCATAAACTATATATTGTTAATGCATGTATTAATGTTTATACGTATTCCATCCTAAATTAATCTGGACTGATAAAAGACAACGAGTGAGTACCATCGCTAGAAACTGACTCCTAATTTCTTAAATCCAAAAAACATTTTCTACTCCTCATGTCCCTCTTAAAATGTATCCACTGGAGTAGAAGAGTTCCCATCCAACCCACTGCCTTTATTCCCTGAATATGAACCCCATATTCCTCCGGGGCTTTGAAATTAAAAAAAAAAAACCTAAATTAATCTCTATACTAAAACTTAATTTATTGAACATAAAAATATGAAATTCATATCATTCTAAAAACAGGGTACTCCAATTTGCAATACCTTTTTTACTCAGACTCAATGTTTCCCGGAATGATTTTTTCTGATGCTCCAAATCCACGGTTATCCTCATCAATTGCTGTTGAAAGCTCAATCAGGAAACGCTTTAATTAAAACAGAAATAAATTTATGAACCAACTGCTTTTCATCAACGGTTAGTTACATATAATGAATCTATGAGGATTATCCGTAATGTTGTATATTAATCTTAAAACATCGGAGATTCACTATTTTAAGAAAATATATTTTTTAATTGAGCATTGGGAATGTATCTTTTAAAATAAAAGAATAATTGTAAACTCTATTTTTTAAAAAAAAAATTATTTCTTGGTTTGAGATATAAGTTTCTTTTTGGTTTATTACTATTACTACTTTTATTACAGTTTAATACACAACGCGCAGTGTGACCTGCGTACAGTTCCATTGAGAATTGAGAGAAAAAACGAAAGTTAAAATTTGGAAGTTTGATAATAGTGACAAACTAATATTGTTTCTCCGTCATGCCCAGAAATTTTCAAAAGTATTGTCGCGTTAATAATACCAATATATCACATAATAGTTAAGAGAAGGAAAACAATACATTTTTTTTATTTAGAGCTCGTTTACCGATTAGGTAATTATATTCTGAGCAGAAATAGTCACTACTAATGAATCCTAAGACAGCTGAAATATTGGTTTTTAAAAATATAAAGAATTATTCCGACGCTACAATCAACTGGAATCAACAATTTGATTCCATTTCCCCAAAATGCCCGAAAAACTACTCAGTCCCTGTTTTTAATAAAGATTTGAACTTCTAACAACAGTTTTCAGATCTTGCCTCCACCTGCCATCTTGCTTGTAATTGAGGATTCAACGCGCACGAAATTTGAACTTAGTGTGACTATGATTATGTTTTATTTATTTAATTTTTTTTATTAGCGTATTCGGGTTTTCATCGACACACTTTTTTTTTCTACAAAGTAACATATATTGCACAATATTGAACAAATTACAAACATATAATTAACAAATCACGAGTTGCAAGAGTATAGTATTAAACAATCAAAAACATATTTTTTCATAAATATATTGTTAAATTATCTTATTGTGTAGTTATTAACTGCACATGAAAAAAAAAAAAAAATGTACCACTACTACCGTGAAGGGTCTGGGGTTCAATACTTATTAAGGACCGTACTGCATCTAGGCCAACGGTTGTGCAAGGATGTGATTTGGCCGAGATCACGCTCAACCGCCAATTAAGGTTTTTCCCCCAATTAAGGGTACCCACTTTATAGAGGTTGGGTGGTCCCCAGGAGGATCTCCGGATCCCACAGGGTCGATTCATGGCCGATAACAGAATAAATAATTATCTGCCACAGCCGGTCTCCTTACTTTCCGGTCTACTCACTTCCCCTGTAACCTTACTTTTTTGTATGTCCAAACCAATTTAAGCATTTTTTCTTGATCTCTTGTTATTTCATTTTTGACTAATTCCATTCTACCGCTCGTCACCTATAGTCTATTTTCGTAGCCAGAAGTTTCTATGGTTTCTATGCTCTTTATGGTCCAGGTTTCTGCTCCATACCTCATAATGCTCAATATTTTAGTTTATGTAGGTAAGGCATTTAAAGTGTTGTGCTTTGCGCCTCTCTTGGATTTAGTTCATTATCGTCATTACATACATTCCGTTTTCTGTGCTTTTATAACCAAATCCCTTTGCTTATATTCATTTTTCAAATTTCTCAGCATGTAAACAGCATCTTTTGTATCCTGGGCAATGATAACTTGAATCCACGATAAGATATATGTAAAGAGATATGGCTTCTTCCAAGTGAATCCATTGGGTTTTCATTTTTCATCCATCCTTTCAAACATATGAGAAAAATATCTTAAAGAGAGAAGGGATTGCACACCGGAGGAGCCCTTTACTTGAGTTAACTATAAAAATTCAAACTTTCATTCATAACTTTATTAACTAATTAGCTGGCCCATATTGTATTAATGTAATAAATTACCATAAATTAAAAAATAGTTCGATATTATATTTATATGCTATATTTTGGACATATATGCTAGTGTTTTACATCAATCTTTCTCTGAAATCGTATCTTTATTATTTGAAGAAGTGAAGCTCAAAGCAATCTTTTTATAGACAAATTTTTAAACTTATGCTGATTGTTTTATTCACCAATTCTGGTTGCTACAAGGCATGAAACATTTTCTATTCCTTGCTGAAGAAATATTGTGCCTGCATTAATATATTTATCAATTATTAATCAACTTTAAAATTATAGAGGCCAATTGGACACAGATATTTATTTTTTATTCAAATATAGACAACGCTTCGGCCACCCTGAGCCATTTTCAAGCCATTAAACATTAAAACATGTCTCGTAATGTTCTAAATATTTTTTCTTTCTTTGTATTATTCATTTTCCAAAACCTTATTGTGATTCCGTCCATCCTTTTTGGCTATTGAATCGTGACTTGAAACACTGCCTATATTCGAATAAAAAATATAAATCGGTGTCCAATTGGCCTATTTAATTTTAAACTTGATTATTTATTATGTCATTGTATTCTAGAAACACTACTAAAATATTTATCAATTATTGTGGTATTGAGTTTCTTATGTAGGTGGCTGTTCCTGATAAACAACATTGCGTTGGTAGCTATTCTCAGAATGTTAATTGGGAGTTTCCAGTAAATCCAGTAAATTAATTATATAAAACTTCTATATTTATTGTTGTTTATGAAATGAAATTCTGAATTTATTTTTTTCAATTAGATTTATTAATTAAATTTTCTTTTGTTTTAGGTAAGCCCTTTTGTCCGCCCACAAACGGCCCAGTAAGTTTTTTTACTCTCTTCAATATTAATTTTTTTAATATTGTTAGCTATTTAATATTGCGTTATCTTCTCGATCACCTCTTGTCTACATATCTTTAGTTATTTTATATGTTTTATTTATTTATTAATTTTTTTTTTACTTTTTTTTGCTTAAGACTTCCATTGAAGTCCTATACAGCCCGTAGTATTATCATGTAAGATTATAGAGGGTAATGTAGTTGGCTTTTAGGATTCTATTCCACTTTCTAAATATTTAAAATTATTATAATAATTTATAAATTATTAAATAAATAAATATTTAAAAATATTTATTTATTTAACATCAATTAAAAAAAAATCGTATAACTAGTTCAAATTTGAAGTTATTATCAATTACTTAATCAACGAAAAAAATATTGGAAGAAATGTCGAACTTATTTCACAAGCTATTATCGAACTTACAATAATTGTTTTTAAATAAAGTAAATGAATAAATTAGAATATTTCTGAATTAATTATAGTCCAATTACTTTAATTTGAATGGCTATGGGGGATTTGATGAAATTGATACTGGATCATTTGCTCACTAGTCCCCAACTTTCCTCCAACATTGGACAAAATCGGATGAGATATTTTTGAATTATAGGCGTGTCAAGGAAAATACGATTGCGTATGCGTAAAGGAAAGCACTAGATGGAATTTAATAATACTCCAGCAAAACTAACTAATGTATCGCGTGGTTGTGTTCAGACCAATTCAAAGAGCGAGGGTGGAAATGCCTCCGAACTAGATTTCATAATGGTCCGAAACGGAAATTAATCAAACCAGAACAACCCGTGAGACCTGAAAGTTACAATAGAGATAATGAAATGGATAATGAAATGGCATGACCATGTTTGACGGGATGGAGACTTTGGAAAGACATCGTGTTGCAGACCACAAATAGTGTATTCTAACTAAATCCTACGCAGTAAGAAAATTGGATATTCTGAGAAAGAGTTGACTTTCCAATAACAAGCTTGGAAAAAGCTGGTCCCCAGAGGGAGGACTAGGTCCTGCAAGTGATATGTAATTACTTTTTATTATTTTTGAGTTAGGATATTTGTTTAAGAAAGAAATTATATAACCTTCGATATTCGATTATATTTCACTCTCAGAAATTTTTTTTTGTCTGAAGATTTTTCTTTTTCACATTGCTTCCTTTTCACCATTACTTTCTTTACTTTTGTACTTCTTCAAACCCAAAAAATTATAAACATTATTATAAACGGTAAAGTATTTGGTGGAGGTAGTAGTGGAGGGGTAGTTATAATCTTGATTGGGGGATTGTTACAGTCAAAAGGAATAGTTTCACGAACGAGAACTGTTGGTGTGATTCTGGTTATCGGACCCTTTTGTTCGTGCAGTAATTAATGATCGTGAAGACTTCGCACTCTCAGCATGTTCATCTGCATTATGGTTTGTAAGGCTACTAAAGATTGTAAGCGGACTGTGGTGCAATACAAGGCGTGAGCGAAACGTCACTTTTGTCTTTCTTTTGTCGAAGGTATTCTAAGGTTGGTTTTTTAGGTGTGGTTTATGAAGCCGTGGTATCATCAGTAATATAAGTAATACAAATAAATTCTAAACAAACTTTTATCAAATATAAAAGTATAATTTTCATTTCGGATTGAGTGGGAGTCAAGAAAAAAATCATGACCTTTAAAGCCACCAGATGCCTTTTTGAAATAATAATTTCATTTTAATGAAAAAATTAATCATACAAAATTTAAAACTTGAATTTTTTTATGACAAAATATTTTCAATAAAATCAAGGTAGTTTATTTTTTACGATAGTCACTTTTTTGCCTTATTTTATATTATAAAAAAATGTAACTCAATTCCAATTTCATATAAAATTCACCAAAAATGTATGACCTTGATTTAATTTTGCCAATTTAATAATATTTATTATTATTATTTTAGGCTTGGAACATGCGACTAATAAAGAATCATGAAAATAAAAAATAATCAATCATGTGATTAATTTATTTATTTTATTCATGTATACTCAGCTCCGTAGTACACAGTTTATTTTTAATTCATATTCTCTGACAACCGTAGGTGAAGTATTGATATTGTTATAATCAAACGGAAGAAATATTATTCATTTCTTTCTTCCGATAAAATTGGCCGATCCTGTCGATCGTATCCAATGTCCTCGAAGAAAACTATTTTAATGAAATATTGATCCAGATCGATAGCTGAAACAACAAAAAGTGATGATTCCATGTTTTATTTATGAATGCATAGCAAAAGTGGGACATTGTACAGTGAACTTTGATGGAACTTTTTATTGACAAACGTTGACGTTGAAACATTGAAAAACAACAAAGCGTGAGCAGCTGAGTTACGTCCCTAAGGTCGTATTTTCACTTAACTATATAAAATTGAAAATATCAAAATGGTGGGGATGGGAGAAAAATGTTGAGAACCCCAAAAGGCACTTACTTTCCTAACACCAACTCAATACACATACAAATGAACTCAATTTGGAGTGCCCAAAACCTTAAAAAACACTAATAATAGGTAACATATCAAAACTTGACTGAAATTCACCCCCACTGGGGTTCTGCCTAGAAAACAACAATACATACTTAATTTCAGCTCATTTGATCCAAAGGAGGCCACTGGAAGTGTCCAAATAAAGCGGGATAAACAAATTAAAAAAAATAATTATATTTATATATATATATATATGTATATATATATATATATATATATATATATATATATATATATATATATATATATATATATATATATATATATATATATGGGGGTCGGGGTGGCCAAGCGGGTTAGCGCGCTTGCAAAAGTGCACCTACTCACTGACCCAAAGGTTGTGAGTTCGAATCCCGGTACCGAATCCGGTTTAATTTAATTAAAGTAATAATTCAAGAAACTTATCTCCCCTCCCTCCGGGTATGTGAGGCCCGTCAGTCTACTGGATGCTACTCACACAGACCGGGCGTAGGAGTGATGACCCTACCCCGTGTACCTTAATTGTGAATCGCGTTGTGGTTTTCCAGGACATAAAATAGCCGCCCGGAGGTTTGGTCCATGGACGGTCTGTCTCGGGGAAAGAAATATAGGTCCTCGTGCGCCTGTTTACTCCGAACAGCCATAATCCGTGGATCTTTACCGGTTTGTCACTATCCTTGAACCCGAGTGAATCGGTGGGAAGGGCACTGCCGAATTAGACCGGTTATGGAGCAATGGGCAGCCTGCCACAGCACCATGGAAACCATGGTTCGCAGCAACGTGAGGTTGGGTGACCCCCTCCAGGCTGTCTGTGCTCCCGCAAGCAATAAATGTCTGTAAGAACACCACATCGCGCGGCTAAAGATCTACAAGGTCTATAGAGCCAACCGAAAAAAAAATATATATATATATACTTACCATACATCCCCGAAACCCATCGGGTTATAGAATCGTATTCTAGAGATCATGAAACGGATATACAATGCATTTATACCCCACTCCGATGACCTTCGATACAATGCAATAGTCTATTATTTTCGGGCAAAATACGAATGAAAAGAAAACAAGAGAGCTTGTTGATGATTCAGTTTCAGTTTCAAATTCTTTTAGCAACTTTTTGCTTTTGTGTATTTTTATTTTTAGAATATGATATATTTTTATCAAACGAATTATAGATCTTCGTTTAACTTAGTATAGGCATTGTTAATGGAAGGAGGGAGAAAAATTAAATTCTAACTATTATTTGATTTTTTTACATTGTTATTATTATTAAATTAGGAAATAAACTAATGCTGTACAAAATTTCTAAAAATATACAAAATATCTGCCTATTGAGAAATGATTGAATTAAATTGCACATCCCTGGGCCATTGAAACAGATTTCAGATGCGTTCTTTCAGATTTCTCCTGCCCATATCCAGGTAATTCCTTAAATAGTGAAATATTAACATACGGAGGGAGATAAAAATTGAAAGCTCCGTCTTTGGTCTCCGTCTGGTTTCCAGTCCATTGCGGAGTTGGACAATGAAAAAGCGGGCCAAACAGCCCATTTTATCAGAAAATGAGTAAATAAACTAAAAGATGGCACATTAGAAGACTAGTTGCATAAATAAATGAAAACCCTACTAGAAAATTGGGAACATGGTTGGAATTGAAAGCAATCCAGTCAGAAATTAAACCAGAGTGCAACAAATACGATATGGTTCAAACAGTAAAACAAAAATTGCAAGATTGCCCCTAATACGAATCAGTTCGATAGAATTTAGCACTTTTTTAAAAATACTTTGAAAGCAATGTTGCATGATAATTAAGAGGAAATTTCCACTCTGTTTAAATTTTTTACGAGAACAGACTTATACAATAGAATATAAAGACGGTTTGTTAACGCCCAACACTTTTTGCGGTAGAGCAAAAAAAAAACAAAAAAAATTTTTTTTTAAAGATGAACACTTAAAAGGACTAACAATCTTTCATGCCGAAAAACAAAAATACATATACATCTTGGTTTTATAATTTGGGGAAAATTTAACACGATTAAACACATTTTCTGGAGAAATTTCAAACCAAAATATATTTTACACTTCATTAACCATTAAATTAGAAGACAGTTATTTGTTAATTTGTTTTTGGTGAAAGCCCTGATACAAATAGAGTTGGCCTTAATTCAACCTGATAGTGAATAATTTACAAATATACCTATTTAAAAAAAAAATAAAATTTGACAAAGAATACAAAATTGAAATATAGTTCATAAGAAAAAAGTTTCTGTAATGTAAAAATTTATACATATACATTACAAAAAATAAATTTACATTTACATTATAAAAAATAATTTATTTTTTATTTTCAGTACAATTTTTGAACATAGCTCAGGTAGTCAGTTAAATTCTATTTACTAAACATTTCATTTATGTGGTCACCTAAAACTAAAGTAGTAGCATTCAATTTTAATTTTTTGAAAGGGTTTTATTGATTAGTGATAAACTTTACCTAAATATTTGCCTTCAGAATTCAATTCAATTAATGCAACATTAGTAATTTTTTCTAATGAGTATACAATGAATAATAAAATATTATATTTAAATTGTAGGTATATATTTATTAAAGTATACTTAAAATGGTTGACAGGTGATAAGTATTCTAAAGTAATGTGTTGCCATGGTACAGCACATGTACATGGACGCGTTAACGGCTCCCCTTGGGGTTGTCCAATTTACTCCAGAACTCTCAATTTCCTGAAGCGGTTGTAACAGTCGCTGCTGGAGGATTATGGTATGGCCTGTACCTGCTGTAGGCTCTCTGGTCCAATTGTTCATTGCTTCCTAGTCTTATATTTCATTCGGAAGTGTTTAAACATTTCAAACTAACAAATGAGACATATATTCCGTATTTATGTAAACTATTTTATGGCTACCGGTGATCTAATTTAAAGAGCGGACAGAATAGAGGGGTGCGGAATACAGAAGTTCAAAACCATTTTATTCCTGATTAATGCTAACATCCTTAAGCTACATAATTAGGGACAGGTGTGCAGTGGATAGGAACCGAATGAATTAGTCCATCGTGGATAATCGCTACATACTTAGGCTAGAAAATAAAATTGAAATATTGCCGCAAAAGTCAAGCAAGATGATGTACGGTACTTGTTCTTAATGTTTAGAATTAGCCCCGGTGGTACCAAGTATAAAATAAGAAATAGATGAGCTTCGTATTAACTAGAGATAAAGGAATTGGTACAAGCCTGGTGAGGAATCCAAGAAATCAGCTGTATGAAGAGATACAGAAGATATAGAACAACTTTGAACATCGAATCATTAGTTAAAGAATTCGTAGACTGGGTGTTTTGAATGTAATTTTCTTTTTCCCCGACGAGGCCTACTATGGACCACATAACTATTTCAATTTATTCTTCCGAGATAATTTACTTCATTTATTTATAATCTAGTATAATAATAACTTTTAAATAGTTATATCGGTTCCAGAAGATCAATCAACTCGATTATTTAGCTACGCTAACTTAAAAGGCTAGAGACCACAGAGCCCCCTGCTACGGTCACTAGGTTGTGATATTATAAATACCATTAAAGTTCCTTTCCAAGGGTGAAACGTTTACCAATTCACTTAACTAAACTATATGATGGCATGTCATAATAATGGATTTTGATAGAAGGTATTACTTTATTTTAGAGGATTTATTAATTAAACTGTTGGTTTAATAATTCAGAACCTAAATTACTCTTGTTATAATAACCTATTGACTTTAACATCTGTATTTAAGAATAGTGTGTCTAACTTTCTTATTAAAATTTAATTATAATATTACACTTAATATTAAACAGTAATATAAAATGAAGGGACTATGACTTATCTTATTGTTGCCTTCATCGTATCGGGTACCTTTCGCTTTGCCGCTTGTTGGTCTGGTTGTCTCCTCACCGCGGTCTTCCTTCTGCTCTGCCTGCCAGTTAACGCTGACTCCGTCTCGGATGGACTGCTCACCAGCACCTGGACCACCTGACCAGTCACCTTATCAGTGCTGATCACTTCTACGCTCATAACTTCACTGTTTCACATTCCAGCTCTAACTCAATCAACTTCCGTGTCGGTTACTCGTTCTCTCTCTTTCCCCTTCTCCTTCTTGAAAAATCTGTTTTTCATGCATTTGACCCTCTCCTTTTGGACCTTCCTGTTAATGGGTCCTTTTAGAATTTAGGCTAGGAAGAGTGCCCCTTCCCTCGGCATCGAGCCTTTTGATTTTCTATTGTCCCTATACCTTGTCGGCAGGCTTTACTGTACCTTATCCAGGAGAGCACCTACCTTTTTTTTACCATTCGTTATCTTGATGGTTATTTAAGCTCGCAAGCAAGAGTTTCTTTATTCGAAATGGAAACCTATATATGTCAATATTGAATAAATTACGTGGAAACTATTTAAATTATCCATTATTTAATTACTATTATTTAACCGGAAATATTTTCTTCCACCTCTATATTCTCAATACATAGCAGGATATATGAAGTAAATCTCCATGTATGCACTTGCCCCGGTTATGTCTATAACCGGTTATGCCTATAACCCGATTTACCTAATATGAACACTGAAATTTAATTATTCCAATAATCCGAGGAGGACCGGTCCTATCTAACTCGGAGAGATGTGGAGAGCATTAGGCTCTGGGATATATAGGATTGTTAGACTGAGGATAGACTGGGAACGTGATAAATATATAAAAGGGTATATTAGTGTGTTATTGACATCTTCACAGCAACGAGAGGTCGCAGCCTGTTTTTGGGATTTGTTAAAACTACTATATTGGAACTTGATAAGGACAATGAAGAGTTTATTGTAAGGTTAATTAAAGTTGCAAGAGGTCGCAGCCTGTTTTCGGAACTTTCCTTTGTTAAAAGACAAATATTTAAATTATTTATATTCCAACATGTAATTTAAATTTATATTTATCGTATAAATATATCTTTCCATCAACATACCTCAAAATGCCATAAGTGTGTAGGTGCTAGTGTTTAGTGCAAGTAGAGATCTCCGAAAGGTTTAAATTAAAGGGCATCATGTCGTTCAACCGTAGTACAGCATACTATAGCAATAAGGAAAGTCCTTTGAGGGAATTGTTTCCCTAATAAAATTAAAAAATGTTTGTACTAGAAATAAAGGATACAAAGGAGTTTTGCGAGAATCTGATGTTGAGAGCAGAAATTGAAAAATGTCGAGACTCACTTCAAACATATCCGGAATTTCTTTCGCAGTGCTATTCGAGGAATGTATGATAGGTTGATGAAGCCTTAAATGAAATTGAGGAAAAGATGATATACAGTATAAGCAAGAAGGTAATGATATTATTAATAATAATAAATCCTTTATTTATTCCGGGACAAGCCTCTTTGGAATAACCTTACAGGAAACGAAATGTGGGCTTTATTGCCTTAAAGTAAATTAACTAGAACAAAAGCATTAGCAGATAAAAATGATAAATAATAATCATGAGGCAATTTCTAATATGAATAATATGAAAAAAATATAGTAACAATGAAACATAAAGAAAGGAAGAAATAATAAATTTGTACATATTTACAAATTTTGGTGAAAAGAGTAAAATTCATTTAAAATACTTTTAAGTGTGTGATAAACAGATACAACAGTTTTTACTGAATTTGTAAGAAACAGAAGTAAAAAAAATAAAATAAACGTTTCTATCTATCAATCTATTTACATTTGTTATTGTTAATCAGAACCTCTTTTTTACAATTCTATTGACGGAAAATGATTGAATAGGCAGGATTTCAGGATGAATAGGGATTGGAGCTACTAACGGAAGAAGGAATTGAATTCCAGAAGGACAAAGATCGGATAAGGATGGATCTGTGAAAAACAGCTGTTCGATGGGCCGTTATACATAGATCTGAAAGCCGAGCATGGGTGTTACGGGAATGAACAGAGGATTTGAATTGAAGGAGCTCAGAGATGTATGGTAGATTTTGAAGATGGTGGGATTGGATAACTTGGTAGTGAAAGATACCAGGAAGCACTTAGGATGGTAGGAAAGGTGAAGCCACTTCAACTTTACGTAAAATCGGGTGACAGAGGCGTCTTTCGGGATTCCAAGGTTTTTGACGGAATTAAATCGTATTATTATTTAGAAATAGGGTTGGAATATAACTAATGTTTTTAAGGAAGTGATTTGAACCTATTACAATTGCCTCAGTCTTCTCCGCATTCAACATTAGCTTATTATCTACTGCCCAGTGACCGATTCGATTCAAATCATCTTGGAGTTTTTCGGTGGCTAATAATAGGTCGGAAACTAAGAAGGACAAGTAAATTTGGAAATCGTCAGCGTAGATATGTTATCGGGAATGATGGGTGGGAAGTGGAAGGTCATTAATGTAAATAGCGAATAGGATGAGGGATAGTGACGAACCCAGACGGACACGACAAGAGAGGGGCAGGGTCATGGATGGAGGTTGACCACTACGTATTGTGAACGATCACAGAGAAAGAACTTAAACCAGCGCATAGCACCGTTGTATGAAGGAATATAAGGTTGTAAAAGGATATTATGGTCAACTGTGTCAAATGTTTTGGAGAAATCTAAAGGATGGGGATTGTTTGTTTTCGGTGTTCAACAGAGGTTTAGAGGTTTCGAGGAGGACGGATTGAGTTGAATGATCTGGTCGAAAGCCAGATTGGAGAGGATTAATGAGGGTACGTTCTTCTTGGAAGTTTGAAAGTGTTCGTACGAGTCGTTCCAGCGGTTTTGAAAGGTTTGAGAGGAGAGAAATAGGACGGAAGTCATGCGGTGAGGAAGGATTTGAAATTCGGATTAGTGGTCGAAGTAAAGCGGTTTTCCAAGAAGTAGGAAATTGTGGATTTTGCAAAGAAAAATTGTAGATATGATAGATTACAGACATAATGACCGGGCGACAGGATGTTATTAATATTATATAGATATTGTCAGGTTCCTAGTGATTGGTGTGAGATTTTAGGATGGTTATAATTCGACGAATGGTAAGTAATTCGTCATATGAAATATTGGAAACAATGTTCTGGTTTTAAGCTGTGAGGATATTATGAATTTATCTAATAGAAAATGGCTTCAAAGTTACCAAAGTAAGGGAGAACTTAAATATTTTACAACCAATAAAAAATAATATAATCCTAGGAGGTGGATCCAATAACGCAAAAAAATATTTCTTCAGATCGAGGTTCTTACCATTCTCAATTATTTTTGTGCATCATAGACTTCTGATTTCTAAGTACTAGGGACAAAACACAGTATTCAGGAAAATGTACTTATTTTCAAAATAATCTATGCTTTTAGTTTATGAAACTGAGTAAAAGAGTAAAAGATACCTCGATTGGAGCATTAATACTATATATAGGCCAAGGTATTTAACATTGGAGGAATAGACTGAACAATTATAAAAGAATGACTAAATATAAGTCCTTGTTTCGTTGTAACTAAACTGGAATATAGGTATTGGAAGATTTTAAAATTCTTCAATTTCGAGTTAAAAACATATAATAGTATTAAAAAAAAGAGCCCCTGAGTTCTGTTTTATTCCCTCGAGGTGGTAATTTGAGTTTTAGCGGAGACTTAAATTATTATATGAGCACTAAATGACGGTCATATTTCTCGATGCTTGCAAGTTAAGGACCCTGCATGCATGACCTCACGTGTTAATTGCGGTCCAGAGGTCCTACCTATATTCATTCATTCTGAGGCGGCTCCGTATTTTTATTTTGGTTCATTCCCTCAATCTAATTAAAAAGGTCAGCGATTTTTTTTTTTAATTTTCTTTATCGGTATAAAATATTCATTTTTGAGACAGCTACAGATCTGTACCTTATAATTTTTGATTCGTGCAAAATTTATGAATTTATTTTTTAAAAACTAGAGTTTTTTCATTCCCTTACCTCTTAAGCGCGAACCACCCCAGATGCGCATTGATAGAGGGAGTTCGAAAGGGCGTAATCCATTTTTTTTTTAAGAGGACGACATCTCACGGTGCTACCTAGGGAAAAAAGACTGCATGGCTAAAAAAGATGAGATTAAGCAAAAACCAATGTTATTTGCTGATGTTGAAAAGTGGCTATTTCCATATTCCTTAATCATACGCGGTGTCGATTATACAATGAATTTAAGAAATGTTCAATGCATTTTTTGGGGAATATGCAGGGCGGTTCAATTTATTTAATTTTTTTTTTCTTAACTATACCCCCATATTCTACTTTTCGAATCCAGACAATTATTTTTTATCCGGTAGAAACAATTTTCAGGGTTCATATTTTAGGTTTAATATCTAAATTTTACTTGGTTTCTGATTTTTTAAAATTTAATTATTTAATCCTAATTCTTGGATCTTTATTGTATTTTCATTTTTATATTTACTACACCTGACCGTTAATGTTCACCGTAATATCACGTTTATGCTATACATATGTTATATCTCACATATATTCTATGCTGCATTAGAACCGTGTTACTACTAAGCATATTAAAATTATATTGTAATTTCATTAGTAGATTTGAAAAAAATAGCAACTTTATTGATGCTCATTAATGTATATGATCATTGATGTATATTAAAATAAAATTTGGCTCGACCAATCATAAGAACGAGGAGCTTACTTTCTAAAATAATTTGGATTTTTTTTTTTTAAACAATGTAAAAAAATAATTATTTTATTAATTATTAATTTAAACAATAATAAAAATAGTAAGAGTTCTACTTAAATAATTACCCTAACTTAAGCCTTGCAAGATAAAGGGATTTATTTGTTCAGTTTTGATAGGAAATGATTAGAGGGCTCGACTCAGTTCATCCAAATTAAATTAAATCAGTGAAAAAACTCTTCATTTATTTAATGGATATGTGCCCTTCTGACAGTAAGATCCTTAATGTTATTCGTTTGGGCATTTTTTTGTAATCCAATTATTTTAGCTTCTTTTTTTTATAGTACGATTTAACAACTTCAAAGGTTTGGCTATGTTTTGTAAGTACCTTATAGGAAATCCGTTTAGTAATTTTCCACAAAAAATATTAAATGTTGGGCTGTTCGATTGGTAATAATAGGCTGTTGTAACTAGGATTTAAAAAAAAAATATAGTTTGTATACTAACAAATAGCTATATATAGATTACAATAGAATAGAAAGCTAACTTTATTCTGGGATGAAGTCCCTTAAGAATAACTATGGGGCACAAACAAAAAATCAAAATTCTAGCATACATATTAAAATAAACAAATAAGAATCATAAATAATAGAAAACTACTCAAAGAAAAAAGAATTCTTGTGAAGCAATATAACCGAATACTGCTAAAAAAGAACAAAGAGAATGAGAAAGAAAATAACATTCACCCGCTTAACAAAAACTCTATCGTTAAAATAATTATTTACATTTTATAGTGAAAAAATAAAAATAAAATAAGCACATAGAAACAATAAATAAAAAAAGAGAATTTCTTAACTATCAATTGTAAATGTCTTAGTAGAGAAAATAATTCATAAATAAAAAGAATCCTTGAGTTTCACAAAGCAAACAACAAACTAAATGAACAATGAAATGAAATGTAGGCAATGAAAACTGATGTATTGCCGCATAATGCTATAGTTAGCATTAGTATTAGCTATGGTTACGTCCGACCGGGTTGTGAGCAGGAATTGGAAAAGGAGGTTTTAAATGTGGCTAAGGAAGGATGCCGGCTTTTTGGAGGGAGAGAATACCGGAAAGTAGCTGAACGGACAATAAAGCAGTGTTGGAACGGTGTAAATCTATAGAAAGGTGTATAAAGGTCAGAAGGCCGAAATCATGTGGACTTGGTGTGGATAGAGAACTTAAATTGAAGGAGATTGCAGACATAGGAAGGTTGATTAATTAAAGAAAAAACGATTTAATTAACAAAAGTTAAATTAAAGAATTAGTTAATAAAAGAAAAAATAATAAAAGTTGTTAATTAATTTGTGCCTATGTGAGTTGCCTCCAGTAGGCTGACGGGGCTCACATCCCCGGGGGAGAGGGGTGATAAATTGCTTGAATTATTGATTCAATTAAATTAAACTAATGCCGGTACCGGGATTCGAACTCACAACCTTTGGGTTTGTGAGTAGGTGCATGATAGGTGCATGGTTCCCAGAAGGAAGACGTTTGCGGATGTGCTGGAGAGGCCCTAAAGTCGGTTCCCAAACCCCAAGAGGAGATAGTCACCTACATCACGGTGAATGGGAAGGGGACCGATGGTAACTGGTCCCCCAGCAAGATCTATGGACAGTTGCCGACAAAGGAGGAGCTCGAGGCCTGAGGGGCCACAGCAAAAATTGAAAAAGTTACCAGGTCTGGTGCCGCCCTGGTACGGACGGAAGGAGCCGTCCAGGTCAGAAAAATCTTAACCTGGAGCAAAATGGCGGAAAAGGGGCTGGAGGTAAGCCTTGCCAAGACCAGGTGGCCCCGAATAGAGGTCATAAAGGTCCCTAAACATTGGGAGGAAGGGATCCTGGAGAGATACCTGTGGGGAAAGATCCCACAGGTTAAGTGTGAGGAGAAGGAAAGGAGGGGGTGGATGAGACCCTGCTTCTCCACCCCAGTGAGAAGTGGACTCAAGAGGAGTTGGCTGATGGAGACCCACCCATCCATTAGGCTGGCATTAATGGAGCTGACAGAGAAGGACGTCAGCGGAGGATGGTGGAGCCTCTCCATGAGAGAGGCCCGCTCTGCCTAAAGTGTCAAGACTATGGCCACCCTGCGAAGTCCTGCAGCAAGGAGATTGCGTGCAGATGGCCGTGCACCAAGGCCGTGCACCAAGTACCGGGCACAAGGCAAGTGAGTGCCCGGGGAGGGCCAGAGGAGCCGCCTCTTGCTGCAGAAAGTGCAAAGCGAAGGGCAGAGAGGGGAAGGACCTCCAGCTTTGTGCGGGCAGCAGGGAGTGCCCGTACGCCTGGAGATGAAGGAGGGGCTGGCGAAGAGGACTAGGTATGCGTAGGCTGCAGATCCTGCAGGTCAACATGGGCCGATGACGAATGGTAGCGGATGAGTTACGTACTCTCGCCCGGAACGTTAACATCATGGCGATCCAAGAGCCATGTTGTCGGAAGAATGTGGTCGTTGGATTTGGTGTAGCGTCGAGGGTGGTTGCTATGAGCAGTGGAGAGAGGAGGCCCAGAGCAGATATAGTGATTGTCAATCCTGACGTGATGGAACTGAAGAACTTCACCACGGCAGATCAGGCGGCATGCTATGTAAGATGGGGCGGCATCACGTTGGCCCTCGTGTCCACGTACATGTCGCCGAGACCGGCTAACGCCGAGGATAGACTAGCTGCCGTGAAGGCTGTCGCGCAAAAGTATAGAAACGCGATAGTCTGTTCCGACACCAATTTGTGGAGCACAGCCTGGGGTTCAGTGCGCACAGACGCCAGAGGAGAGCAGTAGAAGAGAGCCTGGCGAGGTGTCAGCTCGTGATCGTTAATGAGCCCTCTGGTTCCACATTTTTTGGAGCAAGGGGTCACAGCTGGATAGACGTGACACTCGCCACGGCTACAATGGTGCGGCGCATTGCGGACTGGACCCTACGGTCTGACACGAGCTCGGACCACCGGGTCATTGCCTTCAGTGTGGTGCAGAAGGAAGGCGAGAACGCCCTAGAAGTGGATAAGGGCTTCGTGACCCGATCGGCGGACTGGAGGACCTTCTCCAGTGAACTGGAGGGTGTACTAGCGGGTAGAGACTGGGAGGAGATGACGCCTATGGAGGTGGAGTTAGGTATTGACCACAGGGTGGCAATGCTTACGGGCGCCATCACGGAAGCTGCGAGTGCATCCCTCCGACGCCGAAGGGCGTGAGTACGTCTGGTTCCATGGTGGACGCCGGCTCTGACCCAACTGAAGAGGGAGTATTACCGGGCAAGGCGTATGTACCAGGAGTGCAGAGACGACGAGTCGAGACCTGCACTTCGCGAAGAGAGTAGGTATAGAGTGTACCGAAACGGCGTGCGTCACCAGAAGAAAAGGTCCTGGGACGAATTCATCGTTGAAGAGACGGAGAAGAACCCCTGGGGAATACCGTATAGGGTGGCACTGGACAAGGTGAAGCCTCTCACGATGATGGCTTCCCTTAGAGTAGGATGAGCCCAGGCAACCACCCTGGAGGAAGCGGCTTCGATGTACGTAGATTTAACATACCCCAGGGATGACCCATTCCAGGACAGCGAGATAGACGCCATGCTGAGACGCACCACAGTATACCCACCAGGTACCGAACAATGCCCACCATGGTACATATGGGACCTTCGTCTGGCCGCGGAGAAGCAGAGGATCGGGAGAGCTCCGGGACTGGACGGAATACACGCTGCGGTCCTCAGGAATAGTGCCCCGTACGTTGAGGAGGAGCTCCTTCAGATATTCAATGATTGTTTGGAGAGGGGTCACTTTCCAAGTAAGTGGAGGACGGCAGACTTGAGACTGCTCTACAAGAGAGGAGGGAAGGACAAAGAATCGCCTAAGGCGTACAGGCCGATATGACTCCTCCTGTCGTCAGCAAAGTCCTGGAGCATCAGATCGTCACGCGTCTTCGCCCGATCCTCAGTGCAGCTAGTCATCCACGGCAATTCGGCTCGACCCGTGGCAAGGAAACCACAGATGCGCTGCTGAGAGTGCGTAGTGACGTGGAGGAGAGGGCGGAGAATTTTATTATGTTGGTGCTCTTTCATATACATACATACATGTGTGCGTGTGTGTGATTATTTACAAAACTGAAAACGGGACTCCAAAACACACACACACAGATATATATATATATATATATATATATATATATATATATATATATATATATATATATATATATATATACCTCCATCCAAGACACGATCCCTCTCTTCTGGTGTCCCTCAGGGCTCCTCATTGTCTCCTACTCTGTTTGCTATTTATATTAATGACCTACCCCTTCTTATCCGTCACTCCCAATACCATATCTATGCAGACGATTTCCAAATATACCTGTCCTTCCCGCCTTCCGAACTATTATTAGCCACCAAAATACTTCAAGAGGACTTGAATCGAATAAGTCACTGGGCTATTGCCAACAAGCTGAAGTTGAATACAGAGAAGACAAAGGCAATTGTAATAGGTTCCCATCACCTCCTTAAAACTGTTCCTCATATCCCAAACTTGTTCCTAAATAATAATCCCATTAAATTCTATCCAACCATAAAAAACCTTGGAATCACCTTTGACCAAACTCTTTCCTGGAAAATCATGTTTCCGATATTTTCCGTCGTACCTTTTACACTTTAAAGCGACTAAATTACCTCCGTCACCTATTTCCACTTGAGACCCGTAGACTCCTAGTTACTTCCTTAATATTCCCCGCCTTTGATTACTGTTGTGCGGTGTACGGAGGCGTCTCTGGGGACCTCGAGGCAAAAATAAAACGTTTGATAAATTGCTTTGTACGATTCATCTTCGGGATCCCGAGGGACGCCTCTGTCTCCCGATATTACGAAGAGTTGAAGTGGCTTTATCCTTCCTACCGTCGTAAGTATATCCTTGCATCTTTCCTCTACCAAGTTATCCAATCCCGCCATCCATCCTATATTTTCGATCTCCTCCAATTCAAATCCTCTGTTCATTCTCGTCATACCCGTTCTCGGCCTTCAGATTTATATACAGCGGCCCACCGATCCGCAGCTTTAGACAGATCTTTTCTTGTCCGATCCTCATCCTTACGGAATTCCATTCCTCCTTCCATTCGTCGCTCCAATACTCTTATCACCTTCAAATCCCGCTTTTTCAATCACTTATTTTCTATCCAGTTCCAAAAAACATTGTAAATAGATTTTCTATTATGTCAATCAACATTTGTGAATATGTTCCTTCATTTATAATTTTGTCATATCTTATTAACATACGAATTTCGTGTGGTTTTTGTTTTAAGACATAATCAATTAGAGTATTAATACCTATTTCATATGCTAGTAGTTATTGCATTATAACTTGTTATAATTTTCATTTGTATTTATTTATTGACTATTCTTTATTTTTATTTTTTTTTTATTTTTAATTATTTGTTAACGCATATGTTCCTATATCAACAACTCTAAGGCTCTGAAGCCCACCTATCATTGGCTGTAATTGTTATTCTAAAGGGACTTGTCCCAGAATAAATAAAGAGTTTATTATTATTATTATTATTATATATATACGTATATATGAAACCATGGTTCGTAGCAACGTAAGATTGGGTAACCACTTCCAGGCTGTCTGTTCTCCCGCAAGCAATACATGCCTATGAATACAACATCGCGAGGCCAAAGATCTCTTTGGTCTATAGTACCAAAAAAAAAAAAAAAAAGAAATATATATATATATTTCTTTTATATATATATATATATATATATATATATATATATATATATATGTTTATTATTATTATTTATTTAGTTTTAATAAATCTGTGTCAGTAAGAAAGCTATCACAGTGATTAAAACAGTTCTCTCAGTAATGGGAAAATCAGGGGTTCAAAGTGTCTTCTTTATCAGAAGCAAGATAAAAGGGGCACGTGTTTCAGACATTTCATTGTCAATAAAACAGGTATAATTCCTTTGAATCCTTCATTTCTTTGAAGATACATCATGCGGAACATAAGACCTTCTCTTGATCCTTTCCACCCAACGATTTGTTACTGATATTTATAAAAAAAATTGCTGATAGAACACGTAAATAAAAGGATCTAAAGAAATGCAGTTAGTCCTTGGAGAAACATGAAAGGAAAATTGTGTTCTTTCATACCTAAGGGATGCTTTGAAGTCACTCTTCACATCACACAAATCTTATTGGAACTTTCCCCATAAATGTTCTTTGCCTGTATTCATAATCAGAATTGATGGGATTTTTGTTTTCAAGAGGAGATTTATCAGAGCCACTCATGTTTGAGCCATTTAAGGACTTATATATCATACCTTCTCCATTAGAGAAGGTGTGAAATATAATTATGATATCTAATGATAAATAATAGTATGAACCATGATTGAGAACATAAAAAGCTTTAGGAGTTCAGAACCAATAATTTTTCATTATTAATTTTTTTTTTTTAATGTTACAGATTTTCTTTATGTTTTAATTACCTCCAATTTATTTGGGAAGCTCTAGATCAAAATGCATTTTTTTCCGTTTTCTGACAAAATTCATTTTGCATTGGAATTGTAAATTATTTTTGGCAAGAAATCAAAATTTGAAATGCTTTAGATCATATTGCTTCTTGTCGCTGAGTTATAGAACTTTGAAGTTTTTTATTTCGTCCATAATTTTATCTGGGCCAAAATGAATTTTGTGAATGAAAATGGAAATGGACAAAATGCATTTTGATCAAATGCAAAAAAAAAAAACATTTCTTTTTTTCTTTTCTGACAGATTTTTTGTTGACCTTGTCTTAGATTTTTTTCACCATTAGATCCTTATTACTAGATCCTTATGAATAAGCTTCAGGAGTCATCACAGTCTTCATTATTGCATTACAAATTATCAGGACATACAAAAAAGATGAGACATGGCCTACTGCCCTCATGCCAGACAACCTGCTTATTACGTTTCCTGCTTATCGCTTCTATCAAAAGGATGCTGACAATTTTATTTACTTTATTCTAAATAATCGAATATTTTCCTTATTACTATTCTGATCTTTAATATTTGACTTTATAAATTAGTATCATTTACGCATTTAATTGATATTTGTCAATTAAGATGAGCCAGGTCATTATTATTTTTCAAAATCTTTTATTTTTGTCCACTTCCGAGAAGACTGCCTTCTGTCATTCTAAGCCTCCATTTACAAATTTAACTATTTTTATCGTGTAATATTATATTCTGTCTCATTAGTACAATTGCAATATTGATTAAAGAGTTCATTCACATCATATTTACAGAAAATTAAAAAAAAATATATGAAATAATAGCAAAATAATAAATATTAACAAAAAAACAAAATTAAACTTGAATAAAATAAAATATGCATAACAACTTAAAGGCAGGCATGATTATATACAGTATTTCCAATCAGCCTGGGAAACCCCTAGCCAACCTTGTTCCTCCACTTATGGATGGAAAAGCATTACTATAAGATATCTCAGTACTTCTCACTCAACCACGTTACTGGCATTGAAAGCCAGCGGAGATTGAGTGAGGGCGATATAGCCGCAGACTCCCAGAATTTGCGTGGAGAATGTGTAATGTTGTAACTCCAATATACATGCTTACAAAAGATCTGGGATTTCAGCCTTTTTCAGAAGGTTTCAGCCTTCGAGGAGAATCGTCGAGATGGATGGAGCTAATTCAGATTGTGCTAAATTATTAGGATGATGAGTAATGTTCTGGTGAATTTTGGGAAATTTGGATAGACAAATGGGATATTAAGGTCATGGTGTAGTACTATACTATGATATGTACTGTTGGTTACATAGTACGGAGCATTGATTATTGTTCGTAGGACTTTGGACTGTGGGTTCCGATGTATCTGGGTTCCGAATCGCCAAGTTATAAGCGGTGTGGGCAAGATTCTAACTTGAGCCACTTAATATTTATTTCATTACGTTCCCGCGAAATTGAATCTTACATCTCACAGTCTGGCTAGGACAAGGCGGCAATCTGTAGGTGTTAAGAAAAATAACCAATAGTTCTACTTGCCAGACTCTCCACCAATTGTAGTGCTCCATTTTATCCAGATTTTTTTTTTTTTTATTACACCATATCCTTTCAAAATTAAATGCTATATAACGTACAACCAAAATTTAATTGATCTTTCATTTTCAGTTGACATCCGCATGATGGTATAGAAGGATCAATCTAATTAGGGATTGATAAATTATTTGCCACTTCTATAAATTTGTTTTATTGAAAACTAGTTTCGAATGTTTTGCATTCATCCTCAGTTCAAGGTTTAAATGGATTATATCAAACAGAAAAGTTTGTACTGGTTTCTTCACTGCTTTCTTTTATTAGTTCAATGCGAGAAGAAACCATTACAAACTTTTCTGATTGATATAATCCATTTAAACCTTGAACTGAGGATGAATGTATAACATTCGAAACTAGTATTCAATAAAATAAATTTATAGAAATGGCAAATAATTTATCAATCCCTAATTAGATCTTTCATTTGCCTTAAGCTCAAAGTTCATTATAATCTCAAGTGCTTTTCCAGGGTCGATTTTCTCGTTATCATATCTAACGCCAATTAATTGCAGATGATACTCATAAACTTTGAATGTTATTACGTGTGACCATTCCTTTTATTCTGTTAAATTCAATTATAAGAAAAAATAAGCTTTCTATAATGTGATTTAAGTTAAAATATATTTATGATACAATTTATTATAAATATATCTTTTTTTTTTTTTTAACAAACATTAATAAAGCTTTGTTTTTTACACAAATAAATAGTTAGTGTGTGTGTGTGTGTGTGTGTGTGTGTGTGTGTGTGTGTGTGTGTGTGTGTGTGTGTGTGTGTGTGTGTGTGTGTGTGTGTGTGTGTGTATATGTATATGTATATGTATATATATATATATATATATATATATATATATATATATATATATATATATATATATATGTATATATATATATGTATATATATATATATATATATATATATATATATATATATATATATATATATATATATATATATATATATATATATATATACAGTTTAGTTCATTCATTGCATGTAATTTACTATATTATCCTATCCTGTATGAAGCCGGGACGGGACGAATAGTGTATATGTTTATATATATGCACACTTATATGTTTATATGTGTATATATATATATATATATATATATATTATATTTCTTATATATAATTATATTATATATAAATATAATTATATATTATATAATTATATATATATATATATACACACACACATACATATATATATATATATATATATATATATATATATATATAATTATATAATACATAATTATATTTATATATAATATAATTATATATAATAAATATAATATATATATATATATACACATATAAACATATAAGTGTGCATATATATAAACATATACACTATTCGTCCCGTTCCGGCTTCTTACAGGATAGGATAATATAGTAAATTACATGCAATGAATGAACTTAACTTGCATTTTTTTGCCTTTATAATTTTTAGGCAAATGAATTTTATATTTCAATAGATGTTTGAATCATCGTAATCATTGAAACCATAAATCTAAATTTTCCATTTGTCATTCCTATCCCCGTCGCTCAGACCTATGGCTTCCGATAAGCTATATGATTTTTGATATCGGTGTATTCGGTGGAGTTATTTACATAAATATTTTTTTTTAGGGCTTCATCTCTTATTTCATATTATATCTATTTATAACGTTACTTGGAATTTCTTTTTTCAATTTATTTTTTGTCGAGAATTTTTTGGTATCCGATATCATTTTTTTCTCTTTATATTGCCTTCGTTCCACAGTGACGAATTCTTGGGTTTGTCCTTACAAAAAGAATGATTTTTTTTAATTAACATCTGAAAAAAAAAATTTTGTTGTTATATGAAAATATTTTTAATTTCGACTTTATATGACTTCCATTGCTATCAATTAAAACAAGAAAAAGCATACAGAGTTGTCTTGAGGGGTCTTCATACCACCACCCCCACTACCGCTATTAAGAAGGATATAGAAGAGTTAGGGCACAATGTTAGAAGCATTTCCAACGTTTTCCACCCTACTGAAAGATATCCATTGCCACTATTTTTCGTCGACCTTGAGCCAGGACCAAATAATACAGAAATATTTTTAGTAAATAGACTAGTATACTCGTGTATACGTTTCGAAGAACCGAGGCAGAGACCAGAAATTGTCCAGTGCACTAAATGCCAAAGTCTAGGCCATACCAAAGCCTACTGTCATCATCAGGCCAGGTGTGTTAAATGTGCAGGCCCTCATGCGTCTGACACTTGCCAGAAGCCTCGGGATACTCCAGCTAAATGTGTTCTATGCAGTGAAAGCCATCCTGCAAATTACAAAGGTTGCATTGTTTATAAAAACATGCAACGACAAAAAGTTCTAGTTGCAAGAAATTTGCCAAGGAACGAAGTTCATGAAGACCAAATGCCTGGCCCTTCAACGAGGAATGATCCTATGAACCTGGGAACTCCGGTAAACAATGCAGAACGAAGACAGATGAGCTCCAGGAGTAGAATAACGTATTCCAACGTCACCACAAGACATCTGGTTCGACCACAGGCGCCTCAAGTCTCCTTACTTCAGCCTCAGACCTCCCATTCTCAACCCCAGATCCCACACCCTCAGACTTCCAGTTCTCAACCCCAGAACTCTCATCCTCAGCCTCGCCCCTCCCATTCTCAGTCGCAGTCTTCATATCCTCAACCTCAGACCTCCCATCCTCAGCCTAAAATAACTAGAAATGAAATTTCTTCCAAAAGCGCATCCCTAAGGGTGAAGTTATCGCCACAGATTCCACCTCCTTACTATCCCAAACATCCTGAACTATCCCAGTTCCCCTATCCTTCACAAGAAGCTCCATTAAATGTGGAATCCACACAACGATCCCACACGAGGGTTCAACCTCCACCAAGACAGAATAACCCTCCACCTCACGACTCTTCCTTCTACTCCTATCCTAGCCAAAATCCTTCCGATATAACATCAATCCTTTCATCCTTCCTTCGTGATCTTCAAGATACAATAAGACCTCTCATCACAATACTTACCAGAGTCCTAACTGAAATCCCGCTCAATATCTCACGATGAACAAAAATACCCTAACTATCCTTTTGTGGAATGCAAATGGCCTACAGAATCACAGAGACGAACTTGACATATTCCTCCACGAAAATTTCATTGACATTGCCCTAGTTACTGAAACTCACTTCACGACGCGTTCTTTCTTTTACATACGAGACTACATTACACACAGATCAGATCATCCAGATAACTCATCCCACGCAGGTTCTTGCATCCTTATTCACAAATCCCTACCTCACTCCCTAATTCCTTCCACTCCAACTGACACCATTCAATCAACCTCAATAACCTTATCCTCCCGTCCTTTAAACACTACATTCTCAGCTGTATACTGCCCTCCTGGAAATTCCCTTTCCTGTAACCACCTTGATTCCTTATTCCGATCCCTTGGTCCGCGTTTCGTTGCTGGAGGGGATTACAACGCCAAAGACCAACGATGGGGATGTCGAACTTCCAATACTCGTGGCAGAATTCTTTCTCGTATCACAACCTCCAACAGTTATTCCATCCTCTCTCCCATGAACCCTACTTATTGGCCTACATCCCTTAAAAAACATCCTGATATCCTTGATATATTCATTACTTCCCAGATACCCTCCTTCCAATGTACAATAAAATCCATAGATGACCTATCTTCAGATCATAGTCCGGTTCTGCTTTTCTTGCATTCAAATCCTGTTCCGAAGCCCTCCCCTCCTTCCCTGATTAAAGGACAAGTAAACTGGAACAATTTTCGGTACGATCTAGAAAACAAACTTGACTTAAAAATTCCGTTAAAAACTAAACATCAGATTGATTCTGCTATAGAGGAATTCACAAGAGCAATAGGTACCACTATCTACAGCAACACATCACACCACAAAATTAGAAATATGCAAGAAACCAACTTGCCACATCATATTCGCATTTTATTAACTGAAAAACGCCGAGCAAGAGCGAGGTGGCATAGAACAAGATATCCATCAGACAAAATTCATTATTCAAAACTGACCAACAAATTAAAAGTAGAAATCAGAAAATACAAAATTCAAAATTTCCAGAAAATAACAGAGAACCTAACTTCTAACGATAAATCATTATGGATAACTACAGCAAAGCTATTAAAATTCAAAACCTTTAATCATCCGCTTCTCACTGAATCTCAGACCTGGTCTAGATCAGATGAGGAAAAATCCCAAATATTCGGTGAACACCTTTTCAAAACTTTTAATCCTCATCCTGATATCCTTAACCCAGCCCATCTTGAGCATGTTGAGGCAGAACTAACTATTCCACTTCAGATGTCCCTTCCTCCTAAAGCGTTTCATCCTTCCGAAATAACTAACATCATTCAGAAATTACCTTCCAAAAAAGCTCCTGGTCATGATCTCATCACATCGCACATCCTAAAACACCTCCCTCGAAAAGCTGTCCTATTCCTAACCTATATATACAATGCATCACTCAGAACCACCTATTTCCCTGATCCTTGGAAACTGTCTATTATAAAAATGATACCAAAACCAAAAAAACCATCTGAAAATCCATCCTCCTATCGTCCTATTTCCCTCTTGCCCACTATGGGCAAAATCCTAGAAAAACTCATATTAAAGAGACTGTACCCAATCCTAGAATTAAATCAAGTGATTCCTGACCATCAGTTTGGATTTCGAACATCTCATTCTACTATTCAGCAGTGTCATCGTGTGGTGGATGTGATATCCTCCACATTGGAGCGCGGAATGTACTGCACGGGAGCCTTTCTCGATGTGGAACAAGGTTTTGACCGAGTCTGGCACCCGGGACTGCTTTACAAACTCCGTCAATTCCTTCCCCCGACATATTTTCTATTAATCCGTTCCTACCTCACCGATAGAACCTTCAAAGTAAACCATAATCTTGCCTACTCATCACTATTCTCTCAGTCCGCCGGTGTACCTCAAGGTAGTATCCTTGGCCCCATCCTTTACACGGTGTATACAGCTGATATCCCAACCCATCCTAGCACCATCCTCACTACTTACGCTGATGACACATGTGTGTTATCTGTGAACAATGACCCATTTGCCGCATCTCAAACCCTGCAGTCACACATCACAGCCATTGAAGAATGGTGTCAAAACTGGAGAATCAAAATAAATCCTAACAAATCCCATCAAATCACCTTTACCCTACGTCGTAAACCCACTACATCCTGTCCTACAGTATCCTTTAATAATATACCATTTATCCCAGTCGAACAAATCCGCTACCTAGGACTCCATCTTGATAAACGCCTTACATGGAATCCTCACACAAGACTGAAACGACAAGAAACTGCTCGAAGATTCCGATTACTGCAACACTTACTTGACAAACGCTCCAAATTACCGATTTTCTACAAAAAGCTCATTTACATCACCATTATCAGGCCTATTTGGACATACGGGATAGAGCTTTGGGGTACCACTAAACCATCAAATTCCTCCCGCATCCAATCCTTGCAATCCAAAATCCTTCGAAAAATCCTTAATGCTCCTTATTTTGTCACAAATAAAATTATCCATAAAGACCTCAATATCCCATTTGTTGCAGATTTAGCCCGAAATAGATATACCTCCTTTAATTCCAAACTCCTTGCCCATACCAACCCTCTTATTCGTAGCCTTTCATCCCCATGTATTCCTGATAATCCTCTGAGGCGTCTGAAAAGAAGATGGCCACGGGACCTTCTAAGTTAAAATAGACATTGAAGTGCTACCAATGGGTGGCTCCTTCACAAGTAATTCTCATGTCTTGTACTTCAAATTCCCATTTACTTGTTGTATTATGTAATACAGTTGTAAATTTCAATAAATAAAAAAAAAAAAAAAAAAAAAAAAAAAAAAAAAAAAAAAAAAAAAATTTCGACTTTAGGCAGACTGTTATTTAATTTATTTCCAAATGATCATTGCAAAAATACTATACACTGTCTCTAATCCATTTATATTTTATTTCATTGAGAAGCTTTCGGTGTCCAGCCAGTACCATATTCATTTCTATTAAAAAAAAAAAACATTAAGATTAAAAACAAGCTTAATTATTCATTATATATATATATATATATATATATATATATATATATATATATATATATATTATATATATATATATTATAAATGTAATGTTTATATATATACAATGTAATGTTTATATTATATATATATATATATATATATATATATATATATATATATATATAATATACAATATATATAATATATATATATATTTTTTTTTTCCTGTTGGCTCTATAGACCGTGGAGATCCTTGGCCGCGCTATGTGGTATTCATACCACATCGCGATTCTCAATTTAGGTACACGGGGTAGGGGCATCACTCCTACGCCCGGCCTTTTTTGTGAGTTGCCTCCAAGTAGGCTGACGGGGCCACACATACCCGGGGGGCGGAATAAATTGCTTGGAAGTATTTAATTTAATTAAATTAAATTCATGCCGGTGCCGGGATTCGAACTCACAACCTTCGGGTTTGTGAGTAAGTGCGTTAACCCGCTCGGCCATCTCGACCCCTTATATATATACATATATATATATATATATATATATATATATATATATATATATATATATATATATATATGTATATATATACAACTGGGGCGGAGTCGCTCAATGGTGCGAGGCCGGCTGTGGCAGATAATTATTTATTCTGTTATCAGCCGTGGATCGATCCAGTAGGATCAGGAGACCCTCCTGGGGCTCACCCAGCCTCTATAAAGTTGGTACTCTTAATTAGGGAAAAACCTGGCGGTTGAGCGTGATCTCGGCCAAATCACCTCCTTGCTCAACCGTTGGCTTAGAATCAGTGCTGTCCTTACCAATTATTGAACCCAAGATCTTTCATGGGTTGCAGTAGTACAGTTATTTTTTAATATATATTTATATTAATTATATTAAGCATATTATATATATGCTATATATATATATATATATATATATATATATATATATATATATATATATATATATATATATACAGAATTTTATACAATAATAATTCTAATTATAAATTATTATCGTGTAAACAATGACTATTTCCCTAACTTTCGAATCACTACTCCGTCAAAAGGGGGGGGGGGGTGCTATTTTGAATATTTGTCTTTCGTCTAAAATATTTTGTATATTATTTTTCCAGACCTGTTTGAATAAAATTCATTAGTGCAAAACAACGTCAAAAAAAAAAAAAAAATACGATTTCATAAATAATTTATAATTAGAGTTATTATTGTAATAGACATGAATATGGTGCTGGAAACCGAAAGCTTCTCAATGAAATAAATTTTAAATGAATTTGAAACTGTGTACGGTATTTTTGCCTTGATCATTTAGAAATAATTTTAATTTAAATATATGTTCAAAAAAATATTTTAGCAAAAGGTATTGTTCGAGACACTTTCATGAGTGAAATGTAAAAACGAAGTTCTTTTTTCTTAAAACCCTGAATAATTCGTGACTTTTTTATCAGCCTTCTACTGAACTCCAGATTCCCCACTTTTAGAATTAAAGTCTGATACAGAATATGCTGAAATTCGTCTCCAGGTTTGTAAAAAAACCATGATATGTGAAATTCTCAACCTTTGTTTTCAGCAAAAATAATTACAATAAATTAATATAAAACTTTTATTTTATTTTTTCTTAGTCCTGGAATAGATAATAAATTGTATTTTAGTAATTAATTAATTACTCAAAAAAGAGAGTAAAATATAATATTTAATGGGGTGTAACAAATGAAATTCTTCTTTAATAATATTACTTAATAATCCTGGTAATAATAATATAAAATGTATTTTATGAAAATATGTCCTGGGCATCGTTAATTTCTCCTAGACCGAGATAGCCAGAAGTGTGAAGTTCTGATTTCCTCCCAATATGTCTATCCTCAAAATATCAGATAAGCCACGAACGATAGTTTTTTTTTTTTTGAAAAGGAGCATTCATTCCAAAGAATGAATAATTAAAAAATGCAACGAAATGAGAATTGACTAGGCAGAAATCCTTGAAACAACCGGTGCTGTGTTGGAAAGGACGAGGAAGTCCATGCCCAAGATGGAGTGCATATTGAAAATTTCAATAAAATACATTTTGTATTATCATTACCAGTAATATAAAGTAATATTATTAAATGTTATTAAAAGAGAATTTAATTGTTTTCGTATTTTTTATAAATAAAATTGAATATTAGTAAATGATTTATTACTAAATATTTCAAGTGACAGAACAAAACGAAATAAAAGATTTGTATTAATTTATTGTAATTATTTTTGCTCTTGAAGACCCAGAATTTCACACCTCATGATTTTTTACAAAACTGGAGGCGAATTTCAGCGTATTCTGCACTAGACCTTAACTCTAAAAGTAGAACATATAAAGACTGTAGGAGGCTGATAAAAAAAAATAGCGAATAATCCATAGTACTACGAATAAAAGAAATCAGCATACTTTTGCCGCTCGAAAGCCCCCTTCAAATGGGTTTACACGTGAAACAAATTCCACTTATTTTTAAATTTTATAAACATTTTATCTACTTTACTGCAGTTGGGAATTACATAACATAAATAGTTCCTTAGTTATCGCTTCATATTAAAAAAACATAACATAAAACCTTTATATAATACAAAATTTAAATTGCCTCCTTCCCTATTCAAAATTTGGCCGTAGTCCAAATGAACTTTTTAGTTGTAAATAAATTGCAGGATCTCTTTCTGGCCTACGGTCGGCCAAAGCTGTATTACAATTACAAAATTACAATCTGTATATATAATGGTTTGCTAGATTTGAACAAAACGAAAAAACTGTTCACTAACTTATTATAGAGAAAAGTTATATATTGTTGTAGCTAATCTTTAAACATTACTTATGCGTTAAGCAAGTGAAATTTATTGTGAAAATTTCGAACATGCTTGGATTGAATCCAATTGCTATTCTAGAATAAAAAAAGAAAAAGAAATCCTGAGTCGAAGTAAGTGAGTAACTGGAAAACAAAGTATTAAGTTGGGTTTCGAGAGCTTAGTGGATTTAAAGCCGGCTTTGAAATAGCAGAGGTTTAGTTTCCGGTTAAAATATTCCTAATTACCTGGAAAATTAACAGGCCCCGAGGCAGCGCCTTATTCTGCTCTCTGTGCCCGAAAATTGATTAGAAATTCCAGAAGGATTTCAAACTTTACTGAACATTATCGAGCTTGTATTGATAAAATTCCAGGAATGGAAATTAAACTTTAGAATTTTAAAAATTGATTTTTTGGTTATTTTTATTTATTAAACTATTTAGGATAGAGGAGGTATTGTGAATGCTTGAGTTTTTTCGTTTATTCCAGGTGATACGGCCTAGGTACAGTACAAATAGTACAGCTTAAAAAAATAGTCCGTGATTTAATTGAAATATACCACCATTGTTTACTATGCTCTTCTTTATATATTGTTTTTCTATTAATAAGGAGAATGAGAACTGAGTGTAGAAGCATAAATCTGTTATAGTTATGATTAGTCTGTTGTTATCCGTTCTTGGTAAACTAATCACCAAGAAACTACCAACTAATTTGTAACAAGGATTAACTAGTTATCGGCTACTAATGCCCGAGATACAGAACTGCTCTTAATATTGTAGACTGTCCTTGATATAGCGGAAAATACTGCTTTCCTAATGACTGGATTACGGTGCCATACTTTTTTGCAAGTCTCTTGGAATAAACTCTTCATTGATCCTTGAACAAAAGCGATCGAGTTTTACAACTAAACCAGTCCTAGTCTGAGTGAGTTTACCAGCGGTGTAAGAGATAAGGTTGATGAATAAATAGGAAAGAAGGTCCAACAATATTTTAAAATATTTTTCGACCAAAATAAAGTTTTATTTTTTTAATTTATCAACTGTAAAGATATATTTAGAACCAGCGAATGTCCTCTTAAATAACAAAAAAAAAAGCATGGAAACATGAGGGCTAGGATTCCACTCCGTAGCAAATTAAAATTTACAGCCCCTTTATAACCATTTTGTTTCAATAGTTCTTGAATCGTTTGATTTGAAAGTGCAAAAAGTTTGTCTTGAAATCGTTTATATAACGATTTAATCGTTGTTTGTACGTATGAATTCAACCAGAATACTACAAGAAGTTTTAATATAAGTAACAAAGTTTATTACATTGAAAATTTAAAAGAAAAATCTTTTTTTTGTACATAAAAAAATGAAAAGTGGATTTGATCTAAGTTTATGAAATGTCTGAACCCCAAAACTAATATCGAAAACATATGAACATAGTGCAACAAAAAAAAATTGATTAAAAAATTGAAATGTTAACTGGTTTTTGAAATACTTTTTTACATGTTTTCTTTCTGCAGCTCCATCCTGCATTGTCTGTTATTCTTCTAAATATTCATTGTGTGGAAGAAAATCACAATGGTAAAGTAAAACATATACTATGAACTCCTAGGTCTTAACCCGATGACTGTCCTAATGAGAATGGCTCTTCTTCTTATTATCATTACGCTAATTCTGAAGGACACTAATTGAATTAATTTTGTAAAAGTAGCAGGTTATTATCTATTATTTTCTCACTCCTTGAGTTTTGATTTATTCTTTTGCATAATTCATTTATACTTGTTAAACCCAACAAATTTTAATTTATGTTGGATTCATCATTTAGTAATGAATTTCAAATTAGTATGTAAATGTAGTTCACTTTTGTATCACTTCCGATACAAAACACAGGTATTGATTCATTGCTTGTTTGACTCTGTTAATTAATCTCAAACAGAATATGAAATTGCTTTCCTCAAAATAAAATTAAAATATACATTTTTATACCTTAAAATAATACATTTGTTCGCAAAAAAAATATCAAATGAATGTTTTAAACACATTTCCATTAACAAAACCAAGTAGATCAACTTCCACTCTAAACTCCTATTTTAGATTTTTAATACTATAAAATTCCAATAATAAATTCCAATTTATCTTTACAATGTATATGTATAACGTTTGCAAAAATATATATATACTTCTTTTCTTATCCCTTCAGTCTATATAGAGAGGTAGGGTGGTTTCTTAACATTTTTCCTCACAATTCCTTTTTCAGAACATCTCATTGTCAACATCTGTTACCGATGTCGTTACTCGTTATCCCTTCCTTCCTTACCTTTCCAGAATGTTCTCTCAATGTTACTATAAATTGTGGGAAGATCCCTTCATATATAGCATGAAATCAAGCTATCTATACTTTAGCATTCCTTTAGATCTGGGCTGGCCAAACATGGCACATTGTATGATTTCAAGTGGCGCATTGCATCTTTGCGCTTCTATATATATATATATATATATATATATATATATATATATATATATATATATATATATATATATATATATATGTATGTATGTATATTTTACAATGGATTTAGAGTCGTTTCTATTCTCTGTGGATGTCATGTCTATAAGTTGTTTATGTCTATGAGCACACTTCGATTGAACAGGTTATTAAATATATTGCATGTCCAGGACTCCTTGCATGCAGAGTGGTCCTGATTTATCTTCACCAAACGAGATTCTCTGGCTGCTGTTGCACCATCGGAAAGCGATCATCGGATCGCACAAGAGATCATTTCTAATTATTGTAGATTGGCTCTTTTTTAAACTGGCCTAAATTAATTAAATAATTTGCGTGATTGTTACTCATTTTCTCTCCTTAGCTGAGCGGATCCCCCTCCTTAACCATGAAGTTAAGAATGCATAAGATCTGGCGTATCTGAGATCCTCAGTAAAAACATTGGTGAGAGGAATGCAAAAGTTTGGCCCCCCTGCTTCAGATACTCAGCAAGAATTAAAATTTTTCCGGATTTAGCGCAAAAATGTATGCATCATTCCCTTAAGAAACAGTCCTTCTGTCTGACCGCTTTGGTAACTTTTTCATCCTTAACCTTCTTCTCTAGTGGGTTGCTCCGGAAGATAATAAATCCAATCGACCTCAGGAAAACTTTGTTAGAGGATCTCTTATCTCAAAGTGTTCGATAAGTCCCGCACACAGGCTCTTCAGCCTAAGTCTTAACTAAGTCTTACAGCAATATATTATCTCTTCATCGCCACAACTTTGCGAAGCCATTGAATAACTCAAGAGGTTGTTGGAAATTTTCATGCTTGAAGGTTTTAAGTACTCCTTGACATTAACCTTTCTTCAATAAAGGCTTGGTGACAGCATAATCTCATGCATCAAGTAATTGCGTTTGAAGTTTTTTTTAATGATAAAATGTTCACGTTTACTTTTTTTTAAATGTTTTTGGATGCATATGGTATTTATTAATATTTTATGCCTATTATTAATACATTCAAGTAAACATTTATATTTTATTATATTGAGATCCATAGATAAGTGATAAAGTGATAATATTTATTATTTATTACGTACATCTTGTTATTTCTTTAAATAACATTTATACGGTCAGTTCGATAAATCAAACCTCATTCCCATGACATATAAATCATTTTTTAAATGCATAAAGATCCTTTTTTTTTTTAATATTATAATACAATGTTCATACTATCGTTTAGCATTAAATCACTTTTATTTAATTACGAGGAATTTGTTTTGTTTATATGAAGAAAATGTTGTAGTAATTAATTAAATTTCTTATCTGAGAGAAAAAGCCAATTAATACGAAAAAATATTTATGAAAATTATAAAATTAAAATTAGCGTATCTCTGAACATAATTTGTTTATCCAAATGTTCATACTTAAATGTTATAACCGATTCGCGGTAAAGAGAAAACGTTTATGTTTTCTGAGTTTGATCTTATCAGCTTTATCCACTGGAGGACAGTCATGCAGTTTCATTAATTATCTTTGTAATCTTGGTTCCAAGCCAACTATTTATTTTATGTTGAAGATTATACACCATACCCACAGGAGAGGATTTGTTGTACTGCCACCCCACGCATGACAGATAATGCCGCCTCTTCCAGACGCAACTATGTCCCATCATTTATACCAATAATAATATAATTGCACTCAAATTTTGCCGCTCCCCGAAAATTGCCGTCCCAGGCAGGGGCCTAGTCTGCCTTTGCATAAATCCGCCACTGCATACCCATCCTTCATTAGTGTACCAGTAAGAAACGATATATATATCTCTTATCTCGGATTTTACCTGAACAAGCTACTCAAATGGAACCGCTCAGATTTAAGATTGAAAAGACTAGAAGCTGCTCGTCCTTTCCGACTACTCTAACATTAACTGGTAAAACGCTCTAATCCCAAATTATACTGCAAAAACCGTATCTGTATGCCTAGTTAAGACCTATTTAGACTTAAGGCACTGAACTTTAACTTACCGAAACTTAGACCCTACTAATGACACAAATGGATATTTTAAAGCACCAAGTTTACAAATAAAAACCATGTCATACAACGTTCATTAGATTCATATTTTTTGTCGATATTTTTTTAATTAATTATAATACATAGCAATTGATATGGGCTTATATTTGATTTGCGATTTATTTCTGTACAATATTAATTTAATAAAGAATTTTTGCATACAATAAATAATATTAGGAAAAATCCAAAAAATAAACGTAGGAAAAATCCAATTTTATTTTAGAAAGAATTGCATAAACAGATAAATTCAAATTCGACCACTTTCTTGTGGGTTTTGCTATTATTTTTCTATTAGGGGATAAGAAATTATTTTTTGTTATAAGATACACAAAACATTGGTGAACACTACACCTTTGTCGTTTATTAAACTGAAGACCTCACAATGTTCATATAAACTTCATAAATACATTAGAATGTAACACTGTTAGAGTAAAAGGAATTTAATCAAAAATAAGATTTAAATCAGTTGGTTATTAAATTTTCTAACGGGGATGAAAAATAGAAAAAACAACCCTGTTAAATAGGTCAGTATAATTTCCTCAATATTTATATGCACGACATAAGGGAATGCAAATGTGTAAGGAAAAACTAATTTAATGTACTGGTACTGGTGGGGGGAACTAATCCGGCAAGTGGGCCTTGTGGTCCTTTTTGCCAACCCCTGACGCCTACTTTTACGTCACGGCCGCCTACTAACCAGAGTGGGATTGTCAAGATTCATTTCGCGGGATCCCCACGAAATAAATATTAACCGACCCAGGTGGGAATCGAACCCACAACGTTCCGAACCGGCACTCTGGGACCCTCGCCCCAACGTACTCGTCCGTCACGTCCTCAATTTAATGTATTTATTGTCTAGCTTTCCTAATTTCGGAAAATTACACACACAAAAAAGAAGATCAAAATGTACAAAAGCCTTCAAACATCTGATTAAAAAAAAAAGGAATCAAAAAAGCTCGATTAACTAATAAACGATCTCCATATCGAAGAAAACTTAAAAATAACAGTAAACCGAAATGCGTCTATACAGTCTCGATTCCTATATCAACGAAAACTTCAGCACTAACATTAAATCGAAATGCTCGCGCATGCGCGATGATAAATCCTATATCAAATTCGGATTTAAGGTCTTTAAAGCCTACTTTCTCTAATTTTGGGCGATATCTTAACTAATAAAATACTTGATTTACGTTATAAAATTGAACGCGAATTAGACAACCGAATTATTTTTTAAATAATAAAAATACAGTAATTATTAATTAAGTTCATTTTCTATAGTTTACTTTACTTTCTCAATTAATTACGTAATATATATAATTTAATGAAGAAAAATATTCAGGTAAACTGTGCCCACTATGCCCTTCAAGTGATATATTCTAAGGGTCAGTCCTGTCTCGTCATTCAGTCATTAAGTCATTCAGTCCCATGATGTATTTTATATTTCATTTCATTTAATTTGTATTGCTTTGAAACGTTTTGTGTCAAAACCTGTCGTCGCCTTAATGAATCGCCTTGTTTCCTTTTCCATTAAACTTAAATGTTATCCCTAGTGTGTGGCTCAGTCCTCGCCATAGATCTCGTACCTGGGGCTCGTTGGTAGGAGATAAATCTCGGCTGGAAACATTTGTAACTTCCCCTCTCTCCGGTTTATGAGTGATGTCCTGCCCTCTGGTGTTGCTTGTGTGAACTAATGGCCGTACTTTGTGGCCCAGGTGCCTTCCTCGGGTCAAGGTTGTTATTTGTTCAACTAAACTCGCAGAATCTGATTATTTACCATCGAAAATCTTTCTACCTTTAAAATATCAGAAAATATTTTAAAGCATTAACATGTTTTATTTTAACAATAAACACAAGCTAGTTACTGTGCTGATTAGTGGTTTGCATCCTTTATTCCATTTCTGAAATGGGATTATTTTTGGTGTTATCATAAATTTCTTTGAATATTATTCCGTCTTTTAAACATATGTCCGAGAGGAATGAACTAAAATCTACCAAAAATTATGCACCTAATCTTCATAAAAATATAACTGAGATAATCAGATAATAACATGACAATGGATTGGAAATTGATTCTCTATAATTCTGTCACGGAATTTTTTTTTTATTGATTCCCATACTCGACTTAGGAAAGTTGACGGACTTCATCGAGAGGATTCATATAAAATTATTATTTAGGTTCCATTACACGGCAGACAATTATGGAAATTAATTCCAAATGAAAACCCACAGAAGTGGTAAAATTACGTTAATACCCTTACGGCCGACTTGAGAAAACATATCGCTCATCCAGAAATATCTAGTGAAAGAGTTGCTAACATCAGAAATTTTAATCAGTTGACATCCGCATGATGGTATAGAAGGATCAATCTAATTAGGAATTGATAAATTATTTGCCACTTCTATAAATTTGTTTTATTGAAAACTAGTTTTGAATGTATAACATTCGAAATTAGTTTTCAATAAAACAAATTTATAGAAGTGGCAAATAATTTATCAATCCCTGATTAGAAATTTCAATAGTTGGACCCCTATCATTCCAAAAAGCAGGCAGCCCTCAAATAACTGGCTAAACCAATACTCGTAGACGCAATAGATATCTATCAATAACATATGCTATAGGAAAATGGCGAAGGGAGCATTTAAGGTCTGGAACAAAAAGATAGCCCACTCTGATTTTTTTTTTCGTTTATTAAGCTTTAATCATTGTTATTATTTTTTTTTCACCATACATAGCTCCTATTACTTAAATTTAGTTGTACTTTGCCCAATAGATGAACAATGAAAATGATTTGTATGAATAAACAAATAATATTGTATTTTAGGTGGGACAAAATGATAGCACAGTTATAATTATTAAATAAATATATCAAGTTGTAATACAATAATAGCTTTTATAATGGTATTTATCAAGCAATTAGTATCCCCTGAATGGACCACCTTTCTCCAATGCAGCAATCATGCAGGGAAGTGATTTGAAATGGCGGCGAATCAGTTCTTGAGGAATTTCGGCCCATTCCTTCTGAATTGTTTTTTACATTACTTGACCCATGAAAACTGACGGCTACCACTGTACACATTTCTGGCAAGGTGCTCCCAGATATTTTCAATAATATTGAAGTCTGGGGATCTTGGAGGCCGATCCATAACCTGTATGGTTTTCTTCTTAGAAAACTCTTTTTCTAATTTCGATGTGTGTACAGGGGCGTTATCGTGTTGAAAAAGAACGTTATCTTTGGGTTCTGTTTCAAAATAATTTTTTTACTTTTCTCGATTTATTCCAGATAATCTTTGCTTTTCATTTGGCCTGAAATAATCACGATATCTGTTCTTTGATCATACCCGATGCCTCCCCATATCATCACACTCCCTCCTCCATTGGATTTTTCCCAGAAACAAAAAAAAAAAAATGCTATAAAGCTCAAAAAATAAATTTCCATATTCCATCTCACAATTTTATTGTCATGAAACTACAAAACTTTCTGTACAACATGGTAAAACATGCCTAATAATATCTACAAGATTCATCTGGATGGTAACACTATCTAAGCCACTATTTAACCTATTGGGATACTCACGGAAAAAAAAAAAATAGAAACCTTGGAAAACTAATATTGAGAGCATTGTAACAGGGCATTCCCGAAATTTCAGCAGGGTCACTACCAATGAGGATGTCATCAACATGCTTCAAGTGACATCTGCTGCTTTTGTTTATAAATTAAAGACGAACCAAAAATACGAATTCTCGATCTCCGAGGTGCAATTAATATAATTGCACAATATTTATTTTGTACTACGTTTTATATTTAATATAAATATATCAAAATATCAAAAATATATCAAAAAATATATCAAATATCAAAAGATATATTAATAATACGTTAAAAGTTTTTAAATGATTATTTTTTAGTAAAGCTATATTATATTAATGTTCGTCTAAGTTTTTTCAACTATCACTTTTATCTAGTCAATTATTTTCCACATCTTTTGAATTATATCTTGAAATGTTCAACTGCTATTGAATCGAGGTTTGATGAATTCGATTCAGCGTTAAAAAAGACATTAAAAAAAACCTCTTGTAGTGTTATTCAAATAAAGACAAGATGTGAGGCTAGTTTTTCGCAAAAAGTCTAGTTTTTGACCATTATGCGTTCTATGTTCAAGTAACGTTAGTGAATATAGATAGATAGATAGATAGATAAAAGAACTTTATTCTGGGGCTAGGTCCCTTAAGAATAACATATAGATACTTTTCAGGAGACCAAATAGGTATTTACATTTTACTTTTAACTACCCTATTGAGTATTTTTTTTATCTTTGGATCTTTTTACTTCTCTTAGATCTAGGCTTGTGTTTATAAGACATTATTTTGCAAATATGCGATTTTTCAGATTCGTTACATAAAAGAGGTAGCGACGATGTGTATAATTGATATGCCGTTATTTATAATAGACGTTTTATAACATTAAAATTTTGAAGCAAAATATCATTAAAAATGTTACTAAATTACTCAATGTGGTGATACTATTAAATCTTCTCCGTTCTCATAAAGCGTAAGCTTAAAAAATGATTTCGTGTTGAGCAACAAATTCTTCCGAGCCATTAAATCTTAGAATATTTATTGCCTTTCAGTGAGAATATGTTCGGAAGAAGTGAACTTTTCTGGATTAATAGCGGCTCTATCTAGGTGTTGGATTAATCTCCGGGGCCTTAGTAGAAGATAAAGTAGTGATCGTCCCGAACATCCAGGAGTTCCAGGACAATGCACACCGCGGCACTTCCAACTTCTGTCTCCTCCCCTCTCTTTTTCTTCGATTTGGTTAATTTAGTCATCGCTCAGGTTAAATAATTCGATGATCGTAGCGTATTTTTATTATTAGCAACAAAAATATTTTCATTGATTTATTTCAAATGGAAAAAACATCTGGGGTTTTGCGTTGCCTAACGGGATTTGCTTCAAATAGAGTGTTTTCCCCTTTTTCCATGAGTTTCTTCAAAAGGATCCTTCATTGAGCAATTGGTTGCCCTTTCAATGAACCTTTCAAAGAGGAGGTTGTGGAGAGGAAGGAGTTGCGGAGGCGCACGGACGATGGAGGAAGCCGATCGGAGTTGGGATAGGGACCCTACACTGATTCTGGATAAGATAAAGAATCTTCAGGAAGCTGTTTTCAACAATGCCTTCGTTATTGAACGGATTTGTACCGTTCCCTATTGGAGTTATTTCCTTTTCATAATATATATTTAATTTGATTACATTTAAGGCATAAATTATATTTAAACCATAGGCATATATAAACTTTTTTGTTTTTGAACTGTCACAATTAACTTTTGGTAAGTTCCTTACTATCTAGTCATAAGATATTTTTCATAATATTAAGAGCTCATTTCCGTTCGCAATAATATGCTTATCGATATTTGAATCGTTGATTTGAGAAACACCATAATTTTTTTAAACCAAATCTTTGAAAAACCACAAAAGACATTCCAGGCCAAAGCGTTATAGTTTAAGACAGTCCAAAATCACTTCTCAACTCAACCATTCATATAATCTTCAACCCTTCAGACGTTCCATATATGCGAGGAGTTAATTATATTATTATTTTTTTCATTTCCTTTTTTCGATAATTATTTTCATTCTCTTGGGTATCTTTGGTTATACGAATATCTTATATATATATCTATTGAATATATATCTTATACGAATGTTGAATTGTGGCTAATAAGAATGATACATGTAATTAGACTCCGGGATCAAATAATTAGTTATTTTATGAACATTAAAATATAAGCTGTTTTCCTCATCTTATAAATAACTCTGCTTCAAATTTAATGTCCTGAAAAAGAAATAATACTTTTAACATTGACTCTAAATAATCGAGACACTGTAATAAGGATGGAGCGACGGTTAGGTGAGTTTTCCCCTCTTAGTCTATCTTCAATTCAAGTTAAAATAAAATGGATTTTAACGTGTATTTTAACTCCATATTTAACTTGAACGGTTTGATTTCTCAGTTCCATGGATGCATCCGATCTCGTTTTCTAAATATTTTCCAGTTATATATTTGTTTAGACGAATTTTGTTCTATTTCATCGATTCTCATTATTTTAATATCAACCCAGAATTATTAGTATGTAGTGTCAAGAGTTTTGTACTTCGAAAAAATCTCAGTCCCATGGGTGAAACAGAAGCCCCTCGGGTTCCTGTATGTGGATGGATAATTTTTGCGGAGAAGGTTTTGCAGTTAAGTGGTAGTGACTAAAGTTGCCGTAGAGTCAGAATGAAGTGAACAATAAAACTCATTAACGTAGAACTCACTCCCGTACCGCTATTATTTTTAGGTTTAACTTTGTCCTAAATTTTGTTTAAACTTGAAATGATCTTGTTTTCAATTTTATGTTTACAGTTATTTTTAGATAGAGATTGAAAATCTAATTTCTCAGTTTCGTGTAACCATTCATCTCAGTTCCATTTATGAATTGTAAATTTAACTAAACCATGGGACTGAGAATTCTTGGAATTATTATTACGAGAAATATTGGGAGTTACATTTTGAACGAATTCTTGTTAGCGCCAGATTTAATGATGTATTTGTGCATATATTGTAAATAGTTTTAGTAGTTAATTGCATTACATTTATTTTAATTTGATTTATTTTTCTTGAGATCATTTATCTATTAAAAAAAATATATATATTACGAAGTTTTCTATGAAAAATTAATATATTTACTTCTCAAAAACAAAGATTTGTTGACGAATTAATATTCTAACCCTAAAAATTATTCAGTTTATTTAAAATCTTAAATCCTATCGAATAGGTATTTTAAATCTATATCTATATAGTAAAATTCAGCCTTCTTATGTTTGTGCTCGCAAAACTCGAAAAGTAGTTGGCCGATTTTCACCATCATTTAGAGAATTTCTTCCGGAAGGTTTATATGCATTAAATTTAAGAGGAGAAATTGGGAAAAGCTGTTAAAGAAAAGAACTTAATTTTGTTACCGTTGTCATGACAACTTCACACATGTGGAAGCAAGTTCTCTACAAAAACATTTTAACAAGAATGAAATTATTGTGTGAAAGCGTCATTCGTTATTAAAATCGGAGATTAAGGGACAAAAAGTTTCACCCTTTTTGCCTTGGAATATTTACGGTCAAAATTTTTTTGGTGACTGGCTGTTTCGTTGAAGTTCTTATTATTTTTTGTAATTATTTTTTTTAGCATTTGTTTTCTTCCTTCCCTATCATTATACATAGCCATGGCAAAGCAAGTATTGAATTGAATGATGTATTTCCTCGGTGAATAACTATATTTACTTTCTCATTCATTTCATACAACAATAAGTATGATGAAATGTGAAATATATAATTAATGTGTTAAAAATAAAATCAAAATCAAAGTTAAACTTAAATATTTTCTGTATTTAAAAAGTTGTTTGTAAAAGTTGTGTACAAACTTTACAGTATGATGATGAATGATTATTAGGAATGATAAGAACAATAGTTCTTCTTCTGTTAGTCACATCTTTTAAAAGTTAAACACAAAAAAAATTGAAATTTGGAAGAGTATTTAACTCGCAATTCTTTTACCGAGCAATGCCGTGCCGGTACAGCTAGTTTCTATTAAAAATGACACAACGTGAATAAAATTCTGAGGCCATTTGTAACTGTGCAATATCTCTATACTCCTATTGATTTTAATTTTTATTTTATTGTATGAAAATATTTTAAATGCATTTTTTTTTAAAGATAAAATAATATTGTGTTATACAACGAGACATTATAGGAGTAAATTGTTATATTCCTGAAGATAGGCCCTTTTCCCGGAAATTTTGATACTATATATGTGAAGAAAAATGGTATAAATAATAAAATAAAAGAAGTTCAAAATAAAAATTCACTATTTTAATCACAAGTTGATCATAAAAGCTTTCCGATATATAGAACTATTTTATATTTGTTCGATATTTTGAGAAATGATGTTTTTCCGTGACGGCTAATAATTTTTCAAAAAAATAGTTGTCAGCAACAGAATATCATTCTAAATAACACGTTTTACGAAAAATTCTCTAAGGCAACCGAGAATTCACCCTGATTTCAAAGACAATGCAGGAAGTAATAGCTGTCAAGGCTTTAGATCAGTTCTGTTGCGCCAAAGTATCAGGCCCTCTGATTGGATTACCTCGTGAACCAATTAGGTTCAACGTTTACCAAAAGAAAAAAGAATGTTTAGTTACTGATTGAAAAGACCTCTGGTTGGAAAGGATGTTTTTTCCAACTGCTATGTTTTATTGCAGCAATTCGGTTCTGTTTATCTTAATATTGATTCTCTTTCAATTTTACTTAACAAAAAGGAAATTCTTGTATTTGAGATGTAACGGCTTGGTGGAAGATCAAAACCTGAGTTATTTTTGAAAAATATATGCCAATAATGTCATAACTATCTCTGGACGGGTATACATTTTTTAAGTAATTTAGCAATTTAGTAATTTTTTTCAACTAAATTTATGAAAATTAATACATTTATAAAAAGGGTGCTTTAAATGTTGTAAATAATTACAGAGGAATATCATTTTCGGACTGCATAGCTAAACTATTTACTGGTTTGTTGTTATTAAGATTGGAACAATGGACAGAAGAAAATAAAATATTGCACGAATGTCAGGTAGGGTTCCTCTACTATCTGAAAGGGATATTCTACGGTTGACAATATTTTTAATTTGTTGAATATGATTAATATTCAGATCTGTAAAAAACGTCTCAAGTTGTATTGTCTGTTCATTGATTTTAAGGCAGCTTTTGATTCACCGGATAGAAATTCGCTTTTTTATAAATTGTATATGTTGGGGATATCCAGTAAATTCATTAAGGCCCTTCATGCACAAATGTACTGAATCTTCTGTTTGGCGGCGGCATTGCGGAAGCTTTTAAAACATCTGTAGGGATGAGACAGGGTTGTTTGCTCTCACCCGCTTTATTTTCACTCTTTGTGAATGATTTTTTTGATTTCGTTGGAGGAGTAAATATTCGCTGTCTAATGAACGCAGATGACATCGTTTTGCTCGCGCCGGAGCCTAAGGTTCTTCACATGATGATAAATAGGGTTGCGGAATATTGTGGATTGTGGAATTTGTCAGTTAATTTGGAAAAAATAAAATTATGGTATTTCACAATGGAGGAAAATTAGGGAAGAACGAGAAATGGAATATAGAATAAACAAAATTGGAAATTATTATAATTATCTGGGAATAGTTATAATAATCTCATAATTATCTAATTATAATTATCTCAAAATTTGCTGTAAATACAACCTATAATTGTTTGCTGAACAAATATGAAATATCATTATCAAAAAATGTGGATATTTATTATGCTGCCGTTCGATCAATAATTTGTTACTCTTGCCTGGTTTGGGGATACCGTAGTTTAGAAGAAGTAGAAAAACTTAATATATTTTTTTATAAAAAAAACTGTTCTCCCTTCCTGTTAATTCACCACGCTACATTTTATATCTGGAATCCAATTTAAATAAAATATTCTTTCATTGTTTATATTTACATTTACAATATGTACTATGAGTTCTTTCTTTGCCAGATACAAGGCTGCCTAAAATTCTAGATAAGGAAATAATTAAAAAGAAAATATTTTGGCATAAAGAAAATTCTGAACTTTGTAACAGGATAAATATTCCATTAGAATATGCAATCAATGAAATAATTTCACTTATTTTTGCTAAATTAAAAAATAATTTTAAGGCGGATATGATGGAGAAAGCCAAAATATTTAATTTCCATGATCTTTAAAAGGATTTACACAGTGACTTTGGTGGACAAGCATTACATGTTAGATGGGAATAAAATGAATTTTATTACGGCTATTTTTAGATTCCGAGGACAATTAGTTCATCTTAACAATAGTGAGGAGTGAACAACTAAGATTGTGTACTCTTTGTAATTTAAATGTAATTGAAGATTTATACCACTACGTGGCTGTTTGCCCTATATTACAAGAATATAGGGCCAAGTACTTTAGAAAAAAATTGCTATTTCGTCATGTACTAATAGACTTATTAAAGGGTAAGGATTGGAACAGTTTGTACCAGTACTACACATCAGCTTATGGCTACAGAATGTTATTGATTCGGCAATACAACACATAATATTCTTCTCCTATATGTAAATAAAAATCACAAAACCAAGTGTATTAAATAAAAATTATTAATAAATTATTTATAAATTGAATGTTTTTTGTTACTAAATTGATATGTAATGTATTAACAAAAGGATGTATGTGAGCTATGTTGTTTTTTGTTTTTGTTTTTTTTCTTACTCTTGGCAGACGGTATTATACCATGTCAACAAAGGCTTGTCAGAAAATTTGTTTGTTGGGATGTAAATTAATTTTCAATAAAGCTTTTTATCTATCTATCTATCTTCAAATTTTACTTAACGAAATGGAAATTCTTGTATTTGAGATATAACGGCTTAATGGAAGATCAAAACCTGAATTATTTTTGAAAAATATATGCCAATAATGTTATAACTATCTCAAGTATTTATGGAGAAATACTTTTTAAGTAATTTAGCTTTAAAAATTTATTTTGATGGAGTGCGATTTCTGTAACGATATTTAGTCAGATTATCTTATACTGCTTCATGTTTGATCGCATTTATACAATTTTAATTTTTTTTTAATAGTTTACGCTTTGGCCTTCCCGGTCAGTGGACAACAAATGGAATATTTTTGCATTATACATTTGCTAAGTTTTTTGCCCCTCTCGTTCTCATAATGTGGTCTAGACATTTCAGTCTCTTAATTGTTTTTATTTTGTGAAAATGTTGAGTTCTTGTAAAGCTGAAAGTGTTCATTGTTCTTTCTTTGACACCATTGATCATTATTTCATGCGACCTCAAAATTATTCTTTTCAATCTATCTAATTGAGCTTTTATTGTCGAGGGACCATCTTAGTACAGCTGTGACTACTGGTCTTATCTTATATATGTCTTGTATGGTGGAACGAAGTTACTTGTTGCTGTCTTGAACTTCGTGGAACAACAGCCTGCTTTAAAATGATTCTTACCTCTCCTTCCTCATTAAGGTCAACATTGATTGTTACCAAGTTACAGAAAACTTCTAACTACTTCTGCCTTTGAGCCTTGTACTTGGTCTTATTCTTGGCCAATTATCTTCGCCATTACATCCAGCTCTTCAAAGGCCTTCTCCTGCTCTCATTGGGTCTCCCGTTTATGACTGAATCGCCTGCATAAGGACTTGAGTCATCTTAATTACTATCGCTCCTTGCTAAAAAAAATCCTATCATAATAAATTTGCATGATTACAATATTTAATTAACAATTTATTTGAATCGCTTCATGCTAAAAAGGGTTTAGTGACTATGAAAATAGCTAGACAAAATCCCTTTTAACATGAAGCGATTCATTTATTCCTGAAATGATTTTTAAAGCTGTAGCCGATTTTTCCATATAGGGTTTTCCGCATACATTCAATTATGTTCAAAATTATAAAGAAAAAGAACATTTTATCTATGGTTATCCATTTGCATAATTACCCCGAAGTATGGTCGATGTTTACACCTGAAACTGTGGGTTATTGTTAAACAGTGAGTATAATCGCTTGAAGATCCGATATTACCCTGATGACTAATTAGAGATTCAATATGGATTTGAATTGTTAATTAGTCAGCTTCTCGCTTCGATTCAGTTATCATCAGCTTCATTCCAAATACCCATTAGTTTGTTGAATTGAAAGTAATTGTTTCATTATCTACTGAAAGATTTTTTTTGTTATTATTAAAAAAGCCATTGTTTCTCATCAGATTTCAATAATTTTCTTTTTTATTGTCATTACAAAGTACTCTAACGCAATTAATATTATTTATATTTTACTTGTAATTAAGTTCAAAGATTTCTAAAATACTATTAGAGATATAAATAAATACATGTTCATAAATTAGAAACGTTTATTTATTTGAAAAATATCTGATGTGGGCAACACATGACTTCCTTGTACGCCTATTAAATTTCAAATCCGTGGCTCAAAAAGTGATCTGAATTTGGTTACTAGTTTTCGAAGATTACAGTAAAAACGACACTCGGCGTCCCGACATCCATTTATTGACACATACACAAAAAACACACACGCTTGTTACTGGAGGTCACATTCCGTTATTAAATGTCGTTTTCCTTCAGTAGGTAACTAGTTTCCAAGATATTTCTTCATGTTCTGTGACAACAATAAAACTATCAATATCACTGGATAAAGCATTGGAAAGCAACAGTCTCGACATTTTAAGCGGAAAAACCCACTTAACTAATATCTTATTCTCATGCTACAGACTTGTCGATCTCACAAATGGGGAAGAAAACCAGTATTTTACTTTCAATTTTAACACTTAAAATAAGCAATAACAATTTTTAATTGGATTGGAAACCAAATTGCGTTTGCAACCTTTATTACTGAAACATATGATTTATGTATTTAATTTAAATAGACTTTTTGATGTAAGCTTATTATGACCTTCAAGTAAAGTATCCTTTTCGGCTCACCAATTTTAACCAAAATATAATAAATACAATCATATCGATATAAAAGTTCTATTTACCAAATTTTTAGATAACTTACATTATATTTTAATATAATTTTTGATGAAAGTCTAATATGACCTTCAAGTAAAGTACCGCTTCCGGTTTTCCAATTTAGACCAAAATCTAGTATATTATTTATATCAATATATAAATTATAAATACTAAATTTGAGAAATTTTGTATAGTATTTTAATATAATTTTTTATGGAAATCAATTATGACCTCCAATTAAAGTACAACCTCCGGTAATCAAGCAGTGACCAAAAAGGGAGATTCACAACTAGATTTTAAAACAATCCTAAATACAAAATTATAACTTTCTACAGCTAACAGTTTCTGATTTATGCGAGATACGAACGTACGAACGTACGTATAGACGCCGCGACGAAATTAGTCAAGATGGATTCAGGAATGGTCAAAATGGATATTTCCGTCGAAATCTGAAAACCGAAAATTTTCGCGATTACAATACTTCCTTTACTTCGTACAGTTGCGGTACACCAAATGCATCAATTTCCTCGTAAGATAACGCTTCTGCAAACGGGCATTGGAAGATATGTTGTATTATTTCCTTTTTATCATTTTTATTTTTTTTTATAAAGAAATGCTAGAACTAAATATTAGATGTCTAAAAGAATAAATATATCGATAAAAATAATGTTTTACTAGAGCATTGTAAAACATTATTTAAATTTGTCCTCTAAAGGTTTAAGAATATTCACATGGAGTTTGAAACAAAATAATCTCTCATTTTGAAAATAGCGGCCTAACATCCACTCACATTACATTACGACGTTTCTGATATTCATGAAAAAAAGAAAAATTTTAGGAAATGGGTTGCTGGTTATAATGTTAGAATATATATTGTCAATATATAGAAAAAATAAAATTGAAATTCTTGAAAATATAATTTGATTGATAAATTATAATAAAACAAAATAGAGAATTGCTAAAATATTTGAAGGACACTAATGCCCTAGGTTGTTGATTGTCCATAAGAAGCATAGCCTAACCGTTTAAGAAGTAAGAACTTAACCGAATGAGACATTAAAATTTCCATAAATTGCAATCTTAATGTTTTCCTACATTCGATCCTAAGGAGTTTTAGTATGAGCGGTGATTTTATTTGCTTTTTTTTATATTTGAATTTAATTTAATTTACTTTTCGTTACGATTATATATTCTTTTTAGTTTATATAATTTATCTTATTTATTTATTCTGTTTTATATGTTGGATATTTTTACATTTATTACTCATTTAATCATCCCATTTTTCTTATTTCTTACTTTTACTCTTCTTTTTTATTCCTTATCTTTACATATTTACTTTAATTTGTTGTTTTTACGCTTTTAAGTTTCGCTATATTTCTTTATTGTGTGATTTTATTTTTGATTATCATTTTTAACCTTTCGAGTGTATGCTCTTGACTTCTATTTTATTAACTTAACACCCACTCTAGCTTTTTGTTGATTACCGTTTTTTTTGCTTTTATGATGTCCCTTGTAATGTTCTGCTCTTTTCATAATTGTTTTCCATAGAAGGATACATTTCTTTAATTTCATTTAAATTAGTCCACATTTAATTTTAATTATTTTTTTTTAATAAGAGTTTCATTATTTTACTTTATTTTATTTTTTATAAGAATAGGTGAAGTACTAGATTTCTTGTTCCTTGGCCCATTATTTTACCCGGGGATATAGACTCTGGGTTCGGAAGATTCTCCTGGAGCCCACCCAGACTCAATAAAGTAGGATTTTGGCCCTTCATTGGGTTCAGGAATAACCTGTTAAACTTCGTTTTTTTTTCTCTAATATTTGTACAGACATATTGACATTTCGTATGAGCACTATTATTTAATGTCCCCTAGTTAAAGATAGTCATATATTGCAATAATATGATTTAAAAAAAAAATAATAATACCAAAGGCTGAACGAGACTGAGACACAATATATAGCATATATAACAATATTCATCTGCTCCATGCGAGACCTATTCACGCCTAGGTTATGAACAATAAATTTAGCCTATATTCAACTACGATACCAGAGTGAATCACTAAGAGCTCTATTTACTATGCTCTATATCTACCAAACCAAAAAAAATCTAACCTTTCTAAAAAGGGGAGAGAAAAAAAAATTAAATAAGTAAAAATGTATTTCAATGGAAAAAAGTATTTTATTATATGAAACGTGATTTTATACCTCTTATACTCATATTGAAGGATGCTACAACATCGTTAGAACCTTGCGGGTGTGAAATCCTGTAGCTGCTATTTTTTGTTGTAATCTGGGCTTAGCTCGGAAACGAACAAAAGTTACATATGACATTACATTTCTGCTTTTTGTTTGACCTGAAGTGCTTTAAAACATTTCTAATCTCCGAATAGATCTTCACCAACTCTTCATATCCCAGATGAGCAAATGAAATAGCGATAACAAAAGGGCTAGTCATTTGAGCCGGGATTCCGCTTCAAGTAATAATTTTAACTATATTTCCTCTGACTAATGATCTCGGAACCCTTTTCTTCTCTTGTGCTTTTTCCTTTTTCTTTCTTCTATTTTCACCCTTTAATTGGAGAGTCGAAAATACGAGAATCAGCAATTTTTATAAGAATCCCTTTCAAAAGTTTACTTTTTTTTTCTTCTTTTGTTTTGTTCTCGATAAGGTCAAGGATTATGAAATACGGCTTGATTGAATTATTTTCTACCCCTCCTCATTATTTACAAACGATTTTCCTAACCACTCATTTGTAGATAGATAAATAAAATGATAGATTTAATTGTACAATTGAATATTATAGAGCATAAAACATATTTAATTATTACACATATTTCATATTGAACAAGATTAGTCTGGTCGGAGCCTAAATGATTTGTTGGATTATGCATTAATTTTGTCATGTGTAATTAGGTGCATATTTAAAATTACCGTATTGATAATGGAATTATTATAAATTTGTAAGTAAACAATACGTTAATTGTAACAAAAATTATTATTTGTTTTAATAAAATAAAATTCCCTACTGCTTAATACACGGGTCTTGTGAATTTCATAATGTAATTGTATGTAAAATCATTTTACATACTTTGTTGAATTTTGGAAATATAAAATTAATTGAAATAAATAGATAAAATGACCAAAACTTAATGAGGGGTCCTTAAGACTCCCTCTTGAACACTTATTTTTCTAATTATTGTTTAGTTGTGTAAATAACCAGTTAAGTAACAACAAATACAAAAAGTTAACATTGCAGAATTTTTATTAAATGAATTATTTGAATAAAAGCGAAAAGTTTGGGGATAAGTAGCTGGACATTTGCACAGAGTGCTAGATTATGAGGAACGAGAGAATTTGCGGTGTGAAAAAACTACGACAAATAATTTTGAAGAATGGGAAAAAATAAGTTTTTTAATAGTACGAAAACGACTTGATTTTCAAAAATACATGCCAAATAATATAATTTAAATCACCATAGGAAGACAAATAATATCCGGCGTTCGATCCATATTATATAAACAATATCTTTATTATATCGGCACAAAAATATCAAGAATATAAAAACAATTTATTACTTATATCGGTACAGAAATATCGATACTATAAAAACAATATTTTCATTATAACGATACAGGAATATCGATATTATGAAAAACATTATGTTATATATATCTATTGAGTTTTTTAATTGATCTCAAGGAAAATTGAAAAAAAAACATACAATATGGAAGATCAATAATTGAAAATAACTAAATATTGTTATAAAAGTGCGTGATTACAAATTGTCCGCATTTTAAATAAATACATTTTTTTTTTAATATTTAATATATCCAATGTTTTTTTTCTGTTCAAAGTAGGGTTTATTGAAATATAAAGTTCCAAAGTCCTACAAAATTTGAAAAATATTTAATGAGATGGTAAATCTTCTTCTTTCTCAGGTTACATAATTCACAGATTATCCCATATCTATTTTTAATAGAATTGTAATTATAAATTATAAATCTATTCCATGTATGAATTCCTAAAATATCGCGTGGTATATCAAGGTATTGAACTTGATTATATTCTTTTACCATTGGTGTTTGTAATAAATTACCTTTATCGTGTTGTTTAATCTAAAGTAATAGTAGTCTTCATGATGGTTTCCTCTTTGAATTGTGACGCGCGTTTTTCTCCTATTTTTCATATGGATGAGTACCATGACAATTTTCTCTCTATAACTGTTTAGGTCAGAAAAAATTATAGAATTTTACTTTGAAGTTTTAAAATTTTAGTCCGATTTCCACTCCGCACTAGGTTTCCTGCCAAATAATTGTATACACCGCCGAGTTTAAGTTGATTGCCATCATTGGTCAGAAATAGTAATGAAATCAACTTTAGTATTAAAAATTTGAATTAAAATGAAATGCAACCTTTATTGTGAGAAAATTATCTCCCATGAGCAGTGAAAATTAACATTATAATGCACATATATCCATCCTATCTGACAATGTTTCATCAAACTATGAGCAATAAATTTATGACGATTCGAGCTTTAAGGGCCGTTTAGACGGGCCATATTTTCCGGCTATGTGTGGCTGCAATAGTGTTGTCGGCAGAGTTGCTGCAATACACTGCAATTTTGCCCAAATATCTACGTATGGCTCGGCCATATTAACGGCCACATTTCCTAGTTGCAGATTGTTGCAAGGTATGGCCGAGGTGTTGCAGATGTTGTCCAGAGGGGTTGGAGAATATTTCATATTGCAGGGCCATACCCGACTCTATCTCTGTAATTCCTAACCTCTCACTCAATTTTTGTGTCTCCCTTTTGTATTTGGTGGCGATTATTTATTATCAAAGATTATTTTTCAATTGATTTTTATTATTATTTTATATAAATGGCTATTTTAAAGATTATCTTGTTATTATTTATACTGCAAAAATAATTTCACGAGTGAATTATTATTCACTCGCATTATTTGAAATAAAGCATACAATACGTTAGTATTAATAGTATTATATAGTATTATTATCCACTTGATAGTATTATTAACCAAACATTTGAAATCATAACATTTGAATCACATATTGACTCTGTTAATACATATCAATGAACCTCTATTAATACATATCAATCCATATTACCTCTTTTGGTGCATATTTATTATATATTATTACAAATTTAAATTTTGGCTCCTCAAATTATCCTATTAGCTATAATAAGTTAACGCTTCATGAAGCTCTTTTAATAATGCAAGTCTCTTATATATATATATTAATCCGTATTACCTCTTTCAATACATATTAATGAACCTCTTTTAATACATATTAATCGCTTTTAGTGCATATTTACTAACTTAAACGTATAAATACAGGTAACATCAGCAGTAAGTATAATAATCTAGTTGAGGTGAGAGGGATAGGAGATAAGTTTTGAAAAGGTTCTGAAAATTTGCTCATTTGTGTTTTTAAGAGTGCTGATTACAAATTTAAATTTTGGCTCCTCAAATTATCCTATTAGCTAAATATCTCTAAAACATTGGAAAACAAACAGTCCAGGCTGCATAACCTAGTATAGAGCTCAGAAAAGGAAGGCTACGCTCACTTCAGCCAATAGAAACGAAAATCGTCACTGTCTGTAAATTTGGCCCGTCTAAACACTATTTTCCGACAATCTATTGCCATAAACATTGCAGAGAAATGTTTTCAGAAATATTTCCAGCAATGTTGCATAACTTATGGCTGGGCTATGTATGGCCGAAAATATAGCCGGGCTATATCGCTGAAAATATTGTCGGAAAATATGGCCCGTCTAAACGGCCCTTTACACATGGATACGAATAAAAAATTCGAAAAGAAGGTAGCAAAGAATAAATAAAAGAAATGCTAAAGGAAGCGGGTCTTTGAGGAGGTTGGTTGTGGAATGGTATTCAATGAATAGATTAAGGATGCTCAGGCAATTTATTGGAAAGTTCCGGTACAGAATGGAACCGGAAAATTTTTCAGCCGAAGGTAAGGATAAATCTATCTTATCTCCGCATAGCAGCCCGTGATTCTTGAACTTCCTAGGGTATAAAAAATCTTTTCAAACAATTTATCAATCGCTATAATGTCATCCCTACTTCTATATATAGTTCCTCCTTATTATAAATTACTGAAATGAAGAAATAGTAAAATAAGGTAAGATAAATAGTATGTCGAGTATTAGGTCCTTAAACACGAAGTCCTTCAGGAATCTTTAGAGGTAGCCATGGATTTATTGTGATTTTTAGAGGTAGCTTTGATCAAAGGTGTCTCTTATTGAATTTTAAAATGAACTTCTAATGAATATAAAAAAATAAATATTATTTCGTCTACGAACTTCAATTTCAATAGTGATTCTTTATAATAAATTTCATACAAGATAGAAATGAATGAAATGTGAAGATATTTACAATGACTAAACATCTAAAAAACTAGAAAATAGACTTACACAGCACTTATTAAATTGCAAAAATATAAATGCAACAACTCTTGACTTTCACAGCATTAAGTTGCAACATAAGTTTAATTGTGAAAAACTTACAATATTAGATAGTATAGCAAAAAATAGAAAATTATAAGATAACTTTTTCTTTTTGAACAGATACGAAAACTCTGTTCTATAAGAAAAAGGAACCCAGTATAGGTACATCACAAATTAACATAATTATAATCTTAAAAGTAAGTAAACGGTTCTGCAATAAGTAAAGATTGGTTACAACAGATAAATTAATTTTAATATAATGAAGTTTATATTCATAATGAAATATTTGTGCTTAAGAGTGAGTATTTAAACTACATCGTAAATAATTTAAAGACGACATCAGTATTAGTCTTGAATTGGATGAACTCCGCAAATAGATGGATGACCCTCATCATCTCCCTCATCAGCATTATGCATTAACTAATGTGGGTAGAGGTTTTAGGATTAAAATATTACTTCTTTTAGACATTTTTTATTCACTCTCAAAATGCTATACATAATTTTATAAGGTGATAGCGTCACTATTACTTGAAAAAACACTGCTCCAATGATGATAGACTAACTGGTACTGGTTGTTTTTTTGTGGTGCATGAATATGGAACAGACCCGATGGAACATTAATCTACAGAGAGATTGATACTGTGTTTGAGATTTGTAGGATCTACCAAATAACTTCGCTCTTATCGAATGTGCCCTGTGTTTCTGCCAACTTTTGACGTTTATCAGTTTGGACCCTCACGAACTACCTCATAAATCTATGTTCACCTCATAAACCAGCGGCTTAACACAGGTCGAACGAAAACTTTGTCGGAGGTTGTAGGCTTGTTATTAATCTTTGCGATAAGGTGTAAACAAGATACGGTATAAACATTTATAAAGCTTACTATTCCATCACCCATATTATATATGTGTATGTAATGTATATCTTTCTTTTCTTTTTTTTTTTTGTTTTGATTTGCAGTGGCCGAAAGGTCAAAAAATAAATTGTTAAGGAACAAAACATCTAGATTTTTAACATTTTAAGACCTAGTTTCCAAATAAAGTGAAAAGACAAAATTGTAATTGCCGCTAATAGGCGTTTTCTTGGTATGTTGAGTAATCAGCCTTCAAATCAATTTGACTTAATTATCATAATGCTTAATTCATTGATATCTTCTTTATTTTTTTATTTTTATTTTTATTATTTCACATTTTTCTTCTGGATGTAATCGATTTTGTTCAAAGTCAAATTTCATATTATTATAAAATAATATAATATTTCTTCATTTCTCCGTTCTTCATTTTCCTTCATTCTGGTTGTTAAGTCAGATCTCATTTCTTCCGTCTTCTCTTCTAATATTTTAAATTATTCATACACTAATTGTTTCATCTGCTTCTTAAGGTTTTCTTTGAACTCTTCCGATAGATTTAACATGGTAGAGGGGATCATTTCCATCCATAGTTCTTTCTTCTTGAATCGTGTCTCTCCTTGTTCCTTCTCTTCATGGCATCTATCTTTAGTACTGTTTATCGTCGTTTATCGTTCTTGGATCTTAAATTATAGTTTTCTGCCACTACTGGAATACTCGTACCTTCTCAAGTCTTCTCACTAATCTCCTTTTTCTCGTGTTTTCCTTGGTTTCCTCTAGGTTTCAAATTTCCATTCATTTTAGGGTGACTTCTTGATTTTTAGAAAAGGGTCAGTTATTTTAATCGTTCCTTTCAAGGGATGCTAATTTTGTTATCCACGCAGATAGGCCGCATCTTGGTATATTGAGGAATCAACCTTAAAATTATATATGGCTCACTGTTGAAATGTTAGACGAGTGGGAGGATCTATTCTCAGACTCATGTAGGTTTAGATGATAGTTTCGAGATCAAATATGATGATCACCAAGATTCAGTATCTAGGATCTACCCGACCATAGGAAAGGCTATCTGGATACCGGAGATGAAGTCGGCCACCTTAGGGGGCAAAGGTATAAGTAATCCTAGAGACTGTGGAAAAGCCAGCCATCTTTGGTAGAAAGATAAAATGATGGGAACTAAGGTACTTGAGGTGAAGCCAGTCACTTCAGGAAGAAAAAGGAAAAGGTAAGACCAGAGAAGCCCGACATGAGGCAGGCCACCTCAGGGAGGGTGAGGAAAAGGAAGACAGAGGAATAAATATGAAGATAATTGGCCGCGCGATGTGGACTTCTTACATGTTATCGCTTTCTGGAGTCAGCCTGAAGGGGGCCACCCAGTCTCAACTTGCTGCGAAGCATGGCTTCCAAGGTGCAGCTCAGGATAACCATTGTCTTTTCACTGAGAAATACATCGTGCTCACCTCTAACTGATGCTGAGCTTACGCTGTAACACTTAATTTACTTCCAATATTTGAAAATAATTGTTTATACAAACCGTTTCCAAAGTTTTGAAACGCCTGCTGGTGTTAGGCTGTTTAAATATGGGTTAGCTAACTGTTCCAAAGAATTGAAAAATTAATCCTGCCGACAGGCAATAAGCTCTTTGATTCTTGGCAGCTTTAAATTTTTTTTGCAATTATAATGTTATATTGTTTTCAGTGCGGCCCTTGTTACTGTTTTCATAATAATTCCATTTTGAAAAGATTATTTTCAGTTCCTGATGTTTTACTAATATTGTAAAGTCAGTCGGAAGTTTCTTTTTACATTTTCTGAAAAGGAATTTTTATTGTTACCTCTTTTTTACCTTTCGTCTTTAAAGGGTTCTCTTTACCATATATTTAATGATTTGACCTTGGGCGTATAAATATGTAATGCTCTCAGAATCACCAAAGATAGCTCCTTGAATTTCACAGCTTACAGCTCTGAGATCCTTGAATTATGCTCGAAATTGTTTAAGCTGTATCGTTGGGTACCATGTCATAGAAAAAATTTTATGTGTGCTGGCGCGCGTTTTCATTAAGCGAAACAAATTAAAAATATCCCAAGGGGCTCTGGGCGTTCGGTTTAAAATATATAAATACTTCAACGTTTCTCATGGGCAGATTTTTTTTTCTTATTATTCTTTAAAATAAGAATTTAAATATACGGTTTGGTTACCTTTTTTGGAAGTTTTGGAAAATGGCAAATTTTCAGCCTCTATACAATTGAACATTGAGGTCCACAGTTAGGCCTGTCGGCTGTCAACAGGTTGCCACACTCACTTATCCGGAGGGGCTGAAGATTTATTACCGTGGATTTTCCTGAAATATATTTCAAGGGACTCAGGCAAAATCCTATTCTGATTTTATTACCACAACTACCTAAAGATTGAGCTGAAATAATGATGGTCTAATATAAGATTTCCAAATCTCATAATTTTTATATTAAGCTCTTCTTTTCCACAAAATGTGCATTTTCAAATAATACTGTGTTTGTAGTGTCGTCACGCTCTCTTTTTTTTCTAAACTTTAGTACAGTAGTGTAAAGATAATTGATGAATTTTTAATTTATTTGTTTTTTTATTGTTTATTGGTGTAAAATTTACCGGACAGTTAGTAAAACAAATACAGAGGACTTTGTTGATGTTAAAACAAGATCCACCACCGGGTTCTAATTGCCATTCTCAGTTGGAAAAATGCTATATGTGACTTTACCTTTAAAAAAGGGATTTTCACATTCCGGAATCTCATTCGTTGATGTTTTGAAGGTGGCGAAATTCCGTGAGTTTTTCTCTTTTAGTTTATAAGAAAACAATGATGACAAATTGTAATAAGTCGAATGCTACAGAATCGCATGCTAAAAAAAAAATTTACAAGTCGGGTTATAACATTTTTTTATCTTATATGGTGTACGTGCATTCGCATCTTATAAGGTGACGTTACCTTACCATAGTAATGATACTGATATCGAAAAGGAATACATTTTTATTAAAACTAAAAATTATATATCGGTAAGCCATTTTATTAGATAAATAAATATTGCCACTTAAAAACATGGAACTGGTCTAAGAAAAAGCTGGGAAAACCTGTGATTCGTAAGAATTCTCGGCTGTTAAGGTTAGACGGCCCGTAATAAACCAGACTTTTGGTCTGAAGGCCGACGGGAACCGGCACCTTAAAATCAGGCTTCTCTGCCTCAGACATTTCACAAAAGGTAGTAGAAGAAAACAACAATTAAAAAAAGTCTATTCACAGACAACTAGAGAGGGTGCAGTTTCAGCACTCGCTGTAACCAACAAGTAGTTGCTGGTTGGAATAAAAAAATTAAAATTAAATAAAAAAAATTTTTTTTTTTCATTTTGTGACGCGGTGTGGTTATGTGGTAAATGCAAAATGGAGTGACAACATCGTTATTTTCTTTTACTGCATAAAATCAGAGATTGTTTACTAAATGGTGACACTGCAAATCATCAACTACCAGCCATCAATGATTTTGCCGTACAAGATGATGCTGGTGTATGTAAGATACCTCTCTGTATGAAACATGCAGCAGATAAACGGCCTAATTGCTGTTTGATAGGAATAAATAAAAAACAGATGTTTCAGGTGTTCATGATTAAGTAAGTACATGCAAATATTTGTATTTTGCATTGGTCTATAATAAATACAAAGTAATTTTTATTATTATCGCAAGCTCGATTGATTGATTGGCTGATCAATAATACACTCAGCTTATCAATGCTACCGTCTGTTACCCTTATTAAATATTATTTTACAATATGAAGCTAGACCAAAAATTAAAAAAAAAACAGAAGGTGACAAAATGTCGCAAGTCGGAAAACATCTAGAAAACTAGTGTTATTAATTAGATTACAGCAATATTTTCTGTGTGCAATGTATTTGAGTATCAAGAATAAAGTGGGCTAATAAACCACTGTATTGTTAATAATTTTCCAATACTTTTCGATATTAAATTTATTTAAGTTTAACTTTGTGCCACTTAAAAATGTTTTGGAAGTTAAATGAGATTTTTCATCGTCAATTGTAGTGATCGGAGCTTTTTTTATGCCCCCAAACCATTAAGGAATTATAAAACATTTAAGAAAAGTTTCTTTTATTTTCTCTAGCTCTTTATTCTATTCAAAACTTGTTTTCCCTTTAATAAAAATAATTTATGGTAATAAATAAATTAATGAAAATTTTTATATACTGCATACGATCAAAAGTTCATTATTTGAATAAATTGGAAAGAATTATGAAACGAAAGAAACAATAAACTAATAACAAAACCTAATAACAAAAACTGGCTATAGTTCTTGTATCACTGACAGTTTGTTACACCGCATGGTATACCTGAGCGCCTTATGTCGTCGCGGTTGTATTACGAACACGTTGCTACAGATTTGCCGTATTTACAAATACGTTTAACACCCAAATCGAAGTAAATGAGGTAAATAAACGACGTAGAACTTTTAATTTTCTAACAATAATTTTATATTATAATAAGTTTTTGTAATCTATGAACACATAATCTCAAGATATCGTAGTAGTAGATTTTCCTTTTTATTGTAATTTACAGGCGGAATAAAAAAATGGATGGTTAAGCATGCTGAAATAGATACATCTTGGATTATCACATTACATTTCTTTGTTTCTGTATGAAATGTTTTAACTCATATGTATTTTTTATAATAAATCTAAAAAAGTATTACTACACATTTTACATATTTTTCTGTATAATTTATGTTAATTAAAAGGGAAATAAATTAAAAGGCAGCTATATATTTGAAACGTAAGACCGGTTCAACCAAGTTGCCTGCTTGGTTAGCATAATTTATTCAAGAATTATTCAAAAATATTCGTAATTTAAATTCGAATGACCTTCATCCTTTTCTAGCTCAATTGGTGAAGAAAATATTTTATATTTTCGACGGTTTTGACATTTCTTAATATCGTATATCAATATATATATATATATATATATATATATATATATATATATATATATATATATATATATATATATATATAGATAGATAGATAGATAGATAAAAGAACTTTATTCTGGGACTAGGTCCCTTAAGAATAACAAGAAGGAGCCAATAAAACAGTAACATTATCTGGCCATAAGACTATAGAATATAGAACAATTAATTTTTACAATATCTTCTGTAAAATAAATAAGCAAATAAATAGGTTTTTTATCGAAAAAATATAATTGATTTGAGCAAAACAAAAAAAAAGAGAAAAAACAAGAAAAAAGTAAAAAAAAACAAACAGAGAAAATGAAAAATACAAAAATAATGAATTGATTAGCAAAGTTTGTACATTAAAATCCATTATCCACTTCTGATCCAGATGTTAATCCTAAACTGAAATTTCGCAATTAGAGATCATCATTTTGGAGAGAAAGAAGGTGTTGGAAAAGGAGGGATTTGAATGAGGATAGAGAAGAAGCATGGCGGATATTAGAAGGAAAGGAATTCCAAAGGGTAGAGGAGCGGGCGAGGAAGGAGCGTTCGAATGTTTTGGTTCTGTGGGAGGGAGTATGGAGGTCAGAAAGGCGAGATCTTGTTTCTAGTGCGTGGACCGAGGATTTGAATTGTAGGTTCTTAATATCGTATATCAATATATATATATATATATATATATATATATATATATATATATATATATATATATATACAGAAAAGGAGGAAAATAGAGACAATTAATTATTTATTTATTTTATTAAACTAAATATGCTGGAGCAAAATAACGGATATTTGCCGAAATTACTTATAAATACGATAATTTGTAAAATCATCTTAGCAATCACGTAATGGCGTAGCAGTATGTAACTATATTAATAATTTATTTAATATAGATTGCAGGTGTCATGTTTTAGAAAAGGAATCCAAAGATATAGCAACAAAATATATAAATATATATATATATATATATATATATATATATAAATTAAGTTATACATATTCTTAAAATATATTAAGTTATATTTATATTAATATAATAATAACATAATTATAACAATAATAATGTAATTTATTTTATTCCTTTTTTATCTATTTATGTATATATATATCTTTTTTTTTTTTGTTGCTATATCTTTGGATTCCTTTTCTAAAACATGACACCTGCAATCTATATTAAATAAATTATTAATATAGTTACATACTGCTACGCCATTGATTGCTACCATACGTGATTGCTACCATTATTTTACAAATTATCGTATTTATAAGTAATTTATGCAAATATCCGTTATTTTGCTCCAGCATATTTAGTTTAATAAAATAAATAAATAATTATTTGTCTCTATTTTCTCACCTGTATTCACTTATATAACAACCATATACTTCTATATTTATAATTGTTAAAAAACGTTTCGACAATTATTTCCTCTCGGATGATTGATTTTAGGGAACTGTGAGGACGATATGCATGTCTGAGAGGTTGTAACTAGAGCGTGAAGAGATACGAACATTTCCTGCAGATCTTCAGCTATAATTAACGGTGGATTGGCTTCTATCTTTGAAGAATCAATGGAGCTTTAGAAAGAAGCAACTCTTGAATGTAAAAAAAGTGATCACTCCCCCTTGAATCGTAAAATGAATTTTGTACCCTTCTTAAATAATATGTCCGTATTTCTTTAATTTGGAAATTACATTCATCGAAAGGAAATACATTTATTTGAAAATTAACACAATTATTTTAAGATGCAAGCAGAAATTATACTGAGCATTTATACTGAGGATATGTGAACAAGAGCGCATATTAATTAACCAGATTCTTATTGTACTAATTGTGAGTGCGATGTGCTGAGGCAATTAAAGCTGGTCCGAATGAACAAAGCAAATATCCAAACCAATCTCTGTTTCTCGCTTGCTTGGTTGTCAAATAATAATTTCTGCTGGAAATCTCTTACCGCATATTAATATTTTATCATAGAAGGAAGCATGTATATTAATATTAAGAATAAAAAAATTAATATTCGGCTTTTTGAAAATTGAATTTAAGCAATAAAAATATGTTTAGCATTGAAATTATGCCGTATATTCGTCACCATTACTTTCTTAACTTCATATAATAGAAAAATTAGGGTATTCGCTCAAAACAGTTTTTGCTGCATCTCCTAATCTTGTTGACCGATTTCGACAAAACTTTATTTAGAGGTAGAGAGCGGCCAATTTTGAATTTTCAAGAACGCCGGAATTTTCATGAATAAATCCCCCGGGATAGAAATATTTGCTGTCAAACTACATTCAATTCTAAAAACGATAACTTGATGGAAACTGTTTATCATAATTATTTTTGATAAACTACAAGCGCTTGGCCTAAAAAAGCTTTCACATCACGATGGTTAATATAACTATACCTAATACACACACACACACATATATATATATATATATATATATATATATATATATATATATATATATATACACATATACATATATACATATATTATTTGTATTTATGGGTTTGTTTTAGGAATCTTCCGATTATATACTAATAACTATACCTATTTATCTTACTATTTAAATATTATATATATATATATATATATATATATATATATATATATATTGTAAGATCCTAAAAAAGGGCCCTTTTCTTTTATTGTATAATACCTTTAAAAAAGGCCCTTCTGCTGTGTCATTAACAATTAATACGTGATATCTCTTAAAAGAACACGTTAGTTTAATTAGATACTAAAAATTATTGTAATTCAAATATTTATTGTAACACGCGGAACAGCTGTTAGTCAAGCCGGCAGAACCTCCTTGATCGAAGGCCGGTATAGAAATGACAAGGGCTGTGGACTGCGGGAGATGGTTGGCAGCGCGATCTACTGGCCGCCTGGTGAACTAAGGCCGCACTGTAAGCAGCTGACGAGGTACTTCTCGGTCAACAGCTGGCATAGAAATGACAAGGACTGTGTACTGCGAAAGTGGGTTGAGAGCGTCATCTACCCACCACCAAGTGAACTAACTCACTATACTTTTAGTAGGCTTTGTTTTTATCGACGATTAAATTATATGTAAGATAGTTAAAAACTTTAAATGTGTTTTAAAATGTACTGTAATGAATATTGTACTTATATTATTTGGTCTTATTTTTATTTAGGTGTGCTGATATGGCCAAGAAAACTATATATGTTAGACTTCTCAAAATAGAGATTACCCAGCAGTCATTGCATACTGGTATAAATAGAGCTCCGATTTAAAGGCCAAATCAGACCTCCGACACTAGACAAGATCTAGTGTGGCTGAACGCCAGTGTTCTCTTTCCCTTCCCTCTCTCACTCTCTCTCTCTCTCTCTCTCTCTCTCTCCCTCTCTCTCTCTCTCTCTCTCTCTCTCTCTCTCTCTCTCTCTCTCTCCCCCCTCTCTTACCTTGTCCCTTCCTATGCTTGATTAGTTAGCGCCTTCAGCTGTCGAGGTCCATGCTTATCCCTTGGAACTAACCCCGGCAGCCACCCAACTGGGTAAGGGCAGCGTCGCACTGGCAAGCTACCCCCTTTCCACCCCCTTATCTTTTCACCCTTCTAAATAAATACTTCAGGACAGAGGGGAGAGTAGTAGTAGGTAGGCGGATTATTAGACCGAGAGTGATCCCTCTCACAACTAAGGTAACCTTACGGTGTGTCTAAGGTAAAAGACAGCTAGAGAAGCGACCGACAACTAAGGGCACATCGGGGGACCGTTAAAAGTATTACAATTGGCATCCCTTGTGGGGACCGTTGTAAATATTACATTTGGCATCCCTTGTGGGGACCGTTGTAAATATTAGAATTGGCATCCCTTGTGGGAACGGTGAAAAATATTAACATATATATATATATATATATATATATATATATATATATATATATATATATATATATATATATATATATATATATAAATCAAAGTAGTTGTTAGGATATAATCAGAAGATTCCAAAAACAATGACTTAGGTTTCTAAAGTACTCATAAAATCATAAGGACAGTATATGTCTGTTAATGTGAGATGTGTTTTATTTTGTCTGCAATTATGTGATCTTTTTGCCTGTCCTGATGATGCCTGAATTGCCGAAAAGTTGACTGGTTAGTTATTTACTTGTATTTATGGGTTTGTTTTAGGAATCTTCAGATTATACCTAATAACTATACCTATTTATCTTAGTATTTAAATATCATATATATATATATATATATATATATATATATATATTTATATATATGTATATGTATATATATTTGAGTGTGTGTATACTATTTCACTTCACGCACGCCTGCAGCACACTTCGCTACAGTTATAATCTATTCGATTTCAGCCGAACACAAAGAAAAAAATGATATAGATTCCAGGGAAATGTTCGATAGGTAAATTTTAATGATAATTTACTAACTTTCAATTTAAATTTTCAAAATGTTCGCTACACTTTACAGCAACCAGATGTTCTGGGTTAAGACCACATTTACCTATTTTTTTTTTAATTAGGGATTGATAAATTATTTGCCACTTCTATAAATTGGTTTCATTGAAAACTAGTTTCGAATGTTATACATTCATCCTCAGTTCAAGGTTTAAATGGATTATATCAAACAGAAAAGTTTGTACTGGTTAGTATTGTTACTGCAATGCGAGAAGGAACCAGTACAAACTTTTCTGTTTGATATAATCCATAAACCTTGAACTGAGGATGAATGTATAACATTCGAAACTAATTTTCAATAAAACAAATTTATAGAAGTGGCAAATAATTTATCAATCCCTAATTAGATTGATCCTTTTATACCATCATGCGGATGTCAACTATTTTTACTATATCCAATATAGGTATATATACTATATACAACTATAGGTACTTCCAGATGTATGTTCTATGGGGGATCTAAATCTGCCACCGGCTTCCAAAATTTCATGTTTTAAATCCTTTTTAACATACATAGCATAGGCAAATAGCTAAACGGTTTTCGTAGACTGGAGCCACTTCAGGACTGCGGAATTTAAACATATAAATATTTATTGCAGCTTATCGTTATCGTCTTTCGTTCACTTTCCTATCGTAGTTTGTAACACCACTAGAGCTCATTATTGACTATTGTACCTCTTGACTCATTACTACTTTGTTGGCAATAGTTGATAAATTGGCTATTGTTCATAATTTATGAATTTACAAAACGTTTGTAAAGTCTTCTGTTATTATCAGACAAAATCATATAGTTAGTTAAACAATCACAATGACGTTATCATTTGATCTATTCCTATATTCAAACGTTTCGAAGACTAAACTAAAAAAAAATATATAAATTTCTGAGGTAGCATTGGGACAGCATTTAACAATTGCTCAGACGCATTTTTCGGCCAAACAGTTGGTCTGAGAGAAAAATGCTAGAGGAAAAAATTGTAGCGCGAAATGTTTTCTCCTAGAGTATGTCCATTATTATTTACTTTTACGCCCTCTACGAGTTTGGTACACTTTGAGGTTTATGACTCCTTTATTTCTTCATTTTAAAGGGTAATAAAAGTTAAAAAGAATGGTGCAAACCACATTTTCATATCTTTAATTTTTTTAATTAATTAATTTTCATTTATTAGGAAAGATACTGTCCCTATCGGTTTTGTTATAAGTAACCGTTACGCTCCATTAGCATTTTCTCTCAGATCAATCAGATCAACTGTTTACCTGTAAAATGCATTAGAGCCCTCTTAAAATGAATAGCCTGTGTTCACCCTAAGCCATCCATTTACGCCTCAGATGGTGGAGTAATATTTAGAAAAAATCTTCTCCCATTTAATGATATCTAACGAATCTAAGTATTGTAAGGTGACCAAAGGATATAACTTTCAATTCGTTTAGGTCTAAAATTAATAACTTTTCTGATCAGTGTGATACAAGAAAGTGTCTATAAAATATGTCCTTATTTTATCCTGGTTTACGGCATTTATATGTATTTGCAATATATCTTTTCAAAATCACCAGAAGACTAAGCACGTACTACGCAGTTTAAAAATGAACCACAATTATTTATAATTTTTTTTTATGCATTATTTGGTGAAAGTTAAAGCTGTACCAGTATAAATTAAGACAAGCTAATAAAATACATGATTAAAGCCGGCATTATTTTAAGAATAGAATTACTGATCTATTGTTGGAGCTCGATTACACCTTCGTCACCAGTTTTGCGCTCTCTGCAAAAGCTGAATGGGGAAATCGCCAATCAGGCTTACAGATGTCAGGGAGAGATATCCCTATTGGCTAACCATTGTGTTCAGAAACAGAATACAGCCAATCAGCTCCCTACCTCTTTCTGTGTCCATCCGACGAATATCAGGCTTAGAGCTTTCACGTATTCACTTTAGGTAAATTTAGTAGCCTGCGGGCGTGGATGAGCTCATTGTATGGGATACCTGCCCCGTCCTATTTGTGTGCTAGTGGTTTATCGCAATACGATCTCTTGAACTCTAGAACAGATATGACAGGTTTTTTTTTTTTTCTTTTTTTAATTATTAAGGTGATTCCGAGTTAGATGGGTCACAAAGGGAAATCGGCCTGTTATAAATTTCGGAATTGGTCACTAATAACGTCATGTTTTTATGACTATAGGGCGATTGTTGTTCATTTCGGATTTCATTTTACGAAGTTATCAAGCATCAATCAATCAAATTCTAATTTTGTTTTATTGCTTGATTATCAATTAATTATAAAGGCTTATCTCGTCATTAATATGAATTAGATGGTTCTCTGGCAGCGTTACCAACCAGAGTAACCCAATTGTCGGAAACTGAATCCGAAAAATGTCGGATATAGACGGAGATTAACCTTGATTGAAATCTGAACCTGAAATATGTACTACATATTTTAAAATTTAGTGCCTTTCTCTTTTATTTTTGTTGATATAAGTTTAAGTGTGGGCTCAATATACATTAATATTTGATATATTTTAACATAAGTGCTTAATATAGACATCATTTTACTGAAAAGTCGATTTATAATAGCGAACATAGATTCAGCGAGGAAACACACCATTCAATTCAATACTCTGGCTTGCTTTGCCGTGTCTATGTGGAATGAAAGGAAAGAAAGAAAAAAAAAATGATTTTTACTTAAAAAAATTGTAAAGCTAGATACAATACTATTATATATAATATTATAATATTATATATTATATAATATAATATTATATAATATAATATTAGATATAATACTATTATAAATGTGATTTTATTATTATTATTATTTCGAATGGGTCTCCTAAGGACCACGATGGTCAACTTTTCCGCTTGAAGAGGGACTTGATGCTTGCCCAGTACTCACGCATTCTTTGGCTGTGTTTCTCCCTTCTCTCCTTTGTCCAGAGGGCGCCTGTTTTCTTACGGGGTGGTCTATCCTGAAACCTCTTTTGTTTCATTATTCTGCTGAGAGGTGATCGGGTTCTGATGTCGTCATCCATTATGCCCATTTCCTGCAAGTCTTTCCTCATTTCTGTCAGCCATGGTGTTACTATCTTCCTGCTCTTCCAGTAGTTGAGAAGCCGATTGGGTTCATCCTCGTGATATGTCCAAAGAAAGGCAGACGCCTCTTCCTGGCCACGTCTGTGATTTTTTCAGTATAACTATATAGCTCCTGATTTGGTCGTCTCCTGTACTCTCCATCTACTTTGATTAGTCCTAGTATCTTTCTCAGGATTTTCCTCTCTTGGACCTCCAATTTGTCCATCAATCCTTTCCTATTCAATATCAGACACTCTGCAGCGTATAGGGCTTCTGGGTGGATAACTATCTGGTAGTGTCTCAGTTTGGTGTTACGAGAAAGACACTTCTTGCTATAAATGTTCTTGGTCAATCGATATGCCAGCTCTAATTTGTTAATCCGGTTGTTAGTGCTACCCTTTCTGACAGATTTGGTTCTAGTCATTCTCCTAGATATTTAAATGTATTGACTTTCTCAATTTGGCCCTATTCCAATTGTAATGTAAAATGTGATTTTATTAATTATACAACCGTAGGTTATCGGAAAATAAAATGTGTTTTTTTTTTTTTCAATCAAGATCTTTAATATTTTTCAGGTTGATACTTGAATTCTGAAAACATTTTCTAAAGGCACTTAGACTCTTTTGCATTTAGATTCTTTAATTATTAGAACTCTTAGGGAGGGCTACCAGAACTTTCAACGAAACATCCGATTACCAACAAAAATTTTGACTGAAAATATTCCAAGGCCAAAGAGATGAAAATTTTTCTCGGTAATTGACTGCATTGTTCAGAATTCGTCTCATTTCATTCGGATACATTTTAGGACCAGAATAAAAATGATAATAAATTTGTAAAAAACGGCAATAATGCAATGAAGCTTCATGTTTTTACACTTTTTCCTTAATCTCCGATTTTATTAATAAATGACGCTTTCACACAATAATTGCACTGTAGCTTAAATATTTTAGTAGTGAACTTGTTTTCATATGTTTGAAGTTGCCATGAAAACGATAACAAAATTATATTTTTTTTTTTATAGGTTTCCCCAATTCTTCTCTTCAGGGGACCATTTCAAAAATTTAATTTAAATTAATGTACTCAATTCAATTTAAAGTAAATAAACTTTCTTGAAGAAATTTTCTAAAGATAGTGAAAACCACATCAAAATCGACTGATTACTTTTCGAGTTTTGCGATCACAAACATACGCAGGCCAAATATATATATATATATATATATATATATATATATATATATATATATATATATATATATATATATATATATATATATAATATATATAGACGATATGACTTAACGTTAAGAAATAAAGAGGCGTTTTACATAATGATATAGCTAAATGCTGATAAATAATATAAAATCACAAAATTACTTTTTTTTACACGGTTTTTTTCACGTAAACAAGACAATTGGCAAACTCTCAAATATGAAAGACAATTCACAGGCTGTCTACTTCCGTCACCATCCCATCTGTGAATCTTTTTTTAACAATCGATTAAAATAATCGATTTCAAAGTAAGGTATTTTAAATTTTTAAGTTGTCTTCATAAGTTTTAACCTCAACAAAATGAACTTGGATGATTTTTCAAAATATTTTCAAATTGCCGGAGAAATGCTGGAGATCTGTGAACATCCTGAGTGCTTTGAAAATGTCAGAGATCTCCGGTAAATGCCGAAGAATAGACAATGCTGATGGAAATAGCTTGTAACAAACTTCTTAAACACCCATGCTATAATCGATTAATACACTTCTAAAGGATTTAAATGGAAAGAGCAATAATACTGCGGTAATCTAAACCTAACCATTTATAATTAGTTTATTAGTGCGTTAATCTTGTAAGTGGTCAAGAGAATTTCAAAATTTTATTTTAGTACTGAAAAACCTGATTCTATGTTGTGCAGGTATAGAAGGATGTTATGTTATGTTTTTATTCGTGAAATGTTTTTAAATATAAAACTTTTTTTTTTTTGCCATAAATTGTTTCTGTTCAGGTGCTTCTGTGATACGGTAAATATGAGATGAGAATTAAATTCATCATTAATGCTTGTTGATAAAATATAGCCTAGCTCCATCGGAGTTATTAGCAAATATACTCATTATAGTAATAAAATTTACGTGTACTTATTTACCCAAGCAACACAGAATAATCGTAAAAATAGTTAATGTGGTACAAACTTATTATTTCCTGAATCCTAGGCGTTAAGATGTTTAAGTGTTAATATATTTAGCCCACTGAATAATTAGTGTTCGAAGAATACTCTAGTAACCGAACTACAAAGACCAGGAGGCCGATTTAAACGATATTGTTAAGCAAGATTGATGTGGGCGGAGCGCTCTAAGAATATTACTTTGCTGTAAAACTTGTTTCAGACAATTTAAATTACTAATTAATTTTATACTTCCAGAACAATTAAAAATTCATTACTTGTCATTGTCTGTAATAGCTCGAGCCATAAAGGGTTGTCAATTTTAAAGAAGCTATAAAGAACAACACGCGAAGTGTGTATCCCTCCCCACCCAAAAAAAAGTTAAGCCATTTTTTGAAGTGAACCACTGCATTAAATTCATATAAAAAATATTATATATTTTGTTTTTGTTATTTTATTTTTGTTTATAAAAAACATAATGCTATTTTATATATGCTTATTCAAGGGCTCTTTTTCACTAGTTCATGATATTAAAATTATAATTTAAGAAATTCTTAACTTCATTTCATTTTAATGATTTATTCCTTACTCCCTCTCCTGAGATTTAATGCCTAAGAGATCAGAAACAGTCCCTATATTATTTCTAAAATTCATTCTGTTGACTCAATTAAAGTAAATTTCAACTGTCTGTCGTCTCGAAAGGAATTAACAATAAAATATTAAAATTACATAATTCCAATGCATTTTTGTAATCTCAAACTTCCAGTTTCTAATCATTTTTTCTCTTTCAGGTGAGTGATATTCTTCGATGTTTAAAATTCTGGTAAGGACTGTATTCTCTGAATTGTTTATTTTGAAATAATTTTTTTCAAATGCAATCATTGTTATTCACATATATAACGTAACATTGTAATTATAATTTTTTCGCAATACATACTTTTAATGATAATTAATTTTGTGTATCATACATTTTTATATGATTTATTATTTCTAAATGTTTTAATTGAAATATTTGAATTTCAATAAAAAAAATGTTTCCTTTTCCAGTTAAATAATCGTTGAAAATTAAAATACTCGTTTGTTAAAATATTACAGCGATTTAAAAAACATTAAAAAAACAAAAAAACAGAAATAAAAATTGTTCCTTGATAGAGAGCCCTTTCCAACTAAAGGTTATTCCAAATGTGTTTTAGATGCAAAACCATTAATTACTTAATCACAAATAAGTAAATATAATAACAAAGGAAACAGTCAAGGAACAAATAATTTTTTTGTGAAAACTCTATCTTTTTTATGTTTATAGTCAACAGGATATAATTAAAAAAAATTAAGCTTAGGACGGGTCATCATTGAAATAATAAACCATTTAGTTATCAATTGAGTTTCGTACCTTTAACGTGCGCGACAACGCACGTTTTGCTTGTTTAGTAAAAATTGCTTGCATGAAATTATAGTCACGTAATTATCTGATTCAATTGATTGCAATTTACCGACCTTTACACTTGAATTGTCGTCATTAATTATATTAAATACATTAATTACATTTTTTTAGTATTTAAACTTGTAATTAAAAAAAAAAAATCAGATGCTCCTAGCATATTCCAATGTATTTTTTTTTTTAATATTTAAGGGAAACCTGGGTTTATAGGTTCAGGGATTATTCATATCCATATTTGTGGTTATTATAATGTAATTTGGCTGACATAACAGAGAAAAAAAAAAGAATATGAAAGTGGGCACACAAAATTATATCCCACCAATGCGGAATTAATTCCCATAAATGCGGAATTAATTTCCACAAATGCGGATATAAATAATCCTCTGGGCCCAGAGAAAACTTTTTTTCTTTTTTCAAGAATAATGCCTTGGAATCCGATTTTATGTCAAAATTAAAATTATTGAATGGCTCCAACTTTGCAAAATGTAGTAAAGTTATTTTATTACTATATTATTATTGCTATTTTATTTTTTATGCACATTTTTAAAATCAAAGAGAATAAAGAGATTTTTAAAATTCTCTACTCCGTATTCTCACTCATTAGGGTATTTCGTCATTGATGCCGTGCAACCTCCTTTGTGACAAAAAATCAGTTATGTGATTTTAATATTATTAGAAACAAGATTTCATTTCCTATGCGCTAGTGGAAATCACTCGTTTTAAAAAATCGTAACATGATTTAAATTGATCAAAACGAATCCTCCAATGTGTAAAGTGTTTGTGGCATGTGAAATATTTAGCGCTAGAAATCACCTATGAGAACTTCCAAGACAGTCTTCAGATAAGAGGTTTAATGGTGGCAATAACGATATACATCAGACCTCGATGTGAAAACTGACTATTCAAGAGCTAACTAATTTACCAACACTTGAGTGTTAAAAATTTATTTTGTTTACTATTATTTTACCATGATTGATATATATAATGGCTATATCAGACTGTACTTCTTACAATCTACTAATAACTGCTGCTATGTTTCTGGCAATCTGCTTTGCTGAGGGAGGTGGGGGTTTCAGAAACCGCATCCATTTCAATTTATTTATTTATGTATTTGTATCGGTTCCAGAAGGGAGCTGATCGATCAAACTGAATTATTTAGTTACCTTAACTAAAAAGGCTAGAGAACTCGATTCGCGTTTACCAATTCACTTAACTGAACTATATGATGGCATACAGGGTAAATATAATAATAGATTTTGACATAAGATCTTATTTTATTTAAGAAAACTTATTAATTTTCTGTTGGTGTAATAATGAACAAATTAAATTACTCTCATCACGAAAAACACATGTACGAGTATTTGAGAATACTGGGTCTAGACTGCCTATCAAGATTTTACTAGTATATTAAACAATAATGTACACATGAATATAAGTTACTATTTATCTGCCTTATCTGCCTTCGTCGTCTAGGATACCATCCGCTTTTCCGCGCGATGGTCTGGTTGCGACCGCTCAGCTGCGGTCTCGAACTCTGCCTGCCTGACTCGCTGACTCCGTTTGAGAAGTACTGCTCAGCTGGTCTTCCTGTTTCTACTCTCACAACTTCTCTCTCTTACGCTCCAGCTCTGACTATTCTTCAGTGTCGCCTGCCAGTTCTCTCTCTTTTTCCCTAATCCTTCTTGAAATATTCATTTTTCATACATTTGGCCCTCACTCGCCTTTTGGGCCTTCGTATTGGTGAATCCTTTTAGAATTTTTGCCTGAGACGTGTTCCTTCCATCGTCATCGAATCTTTTGAAAGTTTTTCCATTGCCCCTGTCCTTTACGGGATATATATTATACCTTACCATCAATTTCTCTTTCTTACTTTTACAATTCTTTTACTTTGCCTTATCTTTATAACTATTAGAGCCAGTTGTCGGAATCTCAAGCCGGGGTATCTCAAAGCCGACCTTCTCAGGTACATTGGTACATTGGGAAAGACCCCTTATAGATGTTTCGTTGCTCGAAAGAGATACCTGCAGTACTTCTGTTGATATTAAATAAATTATGTGGCGGCTACTTAAATTAGCCATTGTCTAATTACTACCATTTAATTGGAAATATTTTCTTCCACCCCACACATACAAGCTTTAAGACTACCTACGTGTCTTCATGTTAATTCTTTACGTATAGGTTCTTAAAAAAGAAGTAAGGATCGAGAAGGAGGCGCGTGAAAGATACTATTTTGAAGGCTAGACAGTAATAAATGGTGCGGCAATAAATTAATAAACAGTGTATTTGTTAAAAGCACTAGGCGTGAGCCTAAGTACTTCATAGCTTTAGAAAAGTACATTATTATTCAAAGCAAACAAGTGTTAGGCACAGAGATAAGAATATATTGGAGGGTTATTTTTCCAAATCCCATTTTATGATCGGGACAAACTCTAGCCAAATGTTTTAATTTTAAATATTTTAATGTTTATAAATACATAGATTATCAAAAATACAATATTTAAGACGATAAGTACTGTCACATAACAGAGGAACATTTCGATTAATAGTCTGGCGCCTTTGATTGGCGTGGCTTTACATTTTTTTTAATTATCTGCCACAGTTTAGTTATTTATAACATGGGTTCCAGATCGTCGTACACGTACCACTATTGGTACGCAACGACGTTCCAGTTGGTACGCGAACAAGCAAACAAAAGTCATGGATAAAATCTCTTTAACACGTTCAGTGAAAAGTGACAATTTTTTAAAAATTATTATTGAATGTATCAATTATAATATGAATAAACACGATCTTCAATCAATAAAAATAATCTAGAGGGGTTGCCGAATTAAAGACGTAAGTGCTCAGTGCTAAGGAGGACTTATGAATCAAGTTGTGACTGAAAAATATTATAGAAAAAAGTACTATCCTGGACAAAAAAATATTGCCCCAATTTCTTAGTTTGGATGGATACACTTTTGTCTGCAGGAAAAATGTTGGTGTTATGTGAATCTTAATTTTGTTGATGTTCTGTGAAATTGAAAAAACTTTTGATTTTGGATTTTTGAACTTTGTTCTCAATCTATTATTTTTTACGCAAATTGATTGTAATATATTGTTTTTGTATGCTAAATAAGCTTTTATAAATCAGTTTTTATTTATATGAAGACGAATTTAATACTATCATAAGATCAGATAGTGGTACGGCCTATTATCTGAAAAGTGGAAATATAAAGTGGAAACGCTGATTTAAAAAATTGGCACTTTCAAATGAAATTCGTTATTTGTTCTCAGAATAGTTAGAAATAAATTCATAACGCAGAAGCAAAACGCATTATTGAAAAAGACAGCAACAGATGCTTTAGTCCTTTCCTTGCGGATCAGCCTTAAAAGGGCACCCAATCTGATAAAGGAAGTCGTCAAATGGAAGACGAAGAAAATTCAGTTAGAGTATAGGGAGAGAGGGACTGAGTGATAAGGAACTGAGATGGGACCAATAACTAAGTTGGCCGGGAAGATGGGTGCCGCCACATTCTAATAGCTGTTAGCTTGGGTTCTCGGTGGCTATAATAAAGATAGGGAGCTGATTCTCCAACTCTTAGTCAGGTAGTTATCCGCCATCGGAGATTAACCTTCTAACTTCACCCTATCTATTCTCTTAGTCAGTCAGGTTTAATTAGTTCACAACCTCACTATTTGAAGGTATCTCCTGTCGATGTTTTGTATTGTGTGGCATATGCTTATTATCAAGGACATAGCTGCAACAATTTATTTGGGAAGGAGGGCAAAATCTAAATTATCCCAACAATTTTTTGACCGGATTTCCCAACAATATTTAATAATTTGGAAAATATTTTGTCTTTTTCAATTGCTGGCACATTGATATATTGTAAGATTAGTTTTTCTGCTTTTAAAATGAGCGGTTTAAAGATCGATTTCGCCACGTTATGGTTATTTAAAAAAAAAAAAACTTTTTTCCGATTGGGAATATATAAAACAAATTAAGAAAGAAAAAAAAGTGAAAAGAGAAAAAAAGTTTTTTTTTTTAACAAAAAACATGAATCTGTGGTAAAAGTGGGTGATTGTTGGACTTAGTATTTTTATAAAATTAAATAAAACGAAAAATTGTAGCAAGCTTTTATACATTAAAAAATAATTTTTTATTATTGTACATCATACCGGACAATATTTGAAGCTCAGCGAGTATAATAAAATTCTGAGAAAAGTTACAATTACGTCTTTAATTTCATTTTTTTAAATGAACTGTCTAGGCCATGAAATAACAAAATTAATTTTTCTTTAAATGTTTGTTTATCTCAGATCCATGTTCAAACAAAAAGGAATGCTTTTTATTATTATTATTATTATTTTTTTTTTTTACAGATATATCCATAACTCGTAATAAATGATGGTATCGATCACTACACCCCTAATTTAAAAGATAAAGGGAATTCTTTCAAACACTATTAGTTTTAATATCTTATAATAACTGTATCTAAATCTGCCAGTAATTGAAGAAGAGCAAATATTTTTTTTAAGTTTTTTATCTTTTATTATCGGTTACAGCAAACAGCAATTTGAAATTTTACACTTCCTTGAAGTTTTTTAACTGCTCTTTCAGTTTGTTGATGTTTGAGCTATTTTGCTATTACTTAGCAAACCTAATATTCCACTAGGCGTTATCCACTAATTTTGCTACAATCAATCTTCATTAAAAGTGAAACATATTTACTCATTCTGAATACTACACGATTATCTGATGAATCTATTTATTGCAATAGAATGTTTTATAGAGAATTGACAGCAACTTTAACTATGGTTCGAAGACCACTGACCAAATACTTCTCTCTCTTTCACTTCGCTGAGGTTCAAAAGTTTCTGAAGAAAGGTATCCGAACCCTGACCAATTGTGCTGGGGAAGGCATGACCCATTGTTGGCTTAAACAATGGTTAATTGTTCGGCTTAATGAATTCCATGGCTGAGGGGACTCCAACCCGCCTTTTGCTAATTTGTGTTACAATCCTTTCATTAATTGTCGAGCCTTAATAAAAAATGTATATCTTTTTTTTTTATAAACCAAGCGACGTGTTATATGTTTTTTTTTCTCCATTTATAAGGATTCTTCATATGCCCTGTCCTTGTAAATTCCTACTCAATTTATTTCGTTTTTATAATTTTTATAATGAATGTACTTAATTTTCTTAATTATAAATTACAATGAATATCTTGAAAAAGAATACGAATATAACTATTATCCTAATTGATTTTCGGTACACTATTTTTTTCTTTCATACATTTAAAAAAAACATACATTTAAAAAAATTGGAAATAGTCTAAAACTCAACTATTCATGACATAAGCACTAAATACTGACGACTCTCAGTCGTCTCTCAGGCCTTGACCACTGGTAGAAGTCTTAACATATTGTTATTAAAGGTTTGCCACTTAAATATATTTCTACTGTACACATTAAAGAATAAATTTTTTTTAAATTTAAAGGTATATATTTTTCTCCCGCTACATTTGTGCATCTTCACCGGCTCTCTTTGAATCTGGAAATGAATTGAGGTTTGTATTTTTTTTTTTCTAGTCAGAACAATACCATAAAAGTGGGAGTGAATTTCAGTCCAAATTTAAGTAAAGGATTGAAAATTCGTATGTAAATTGAACTGGTATTGGCGAAGTGCCTTTTGGAGATCTCAGTTCTTTCTCCCACCCGCCACGATTTTGGTATTTTTAATTTTTTATTTTGTGAAAATACATTAGTGGCGGAATTCGGTTACTCACGTTTTTTTTTTCTGTTCTGCTCTTAAATACGTGTTCTCATTAAAACTGCCTTGAATGAACCGAAGGGATAGAGAAGATGAAATAAATATTATAATGGTCTGTATCAAAGTTTGGGTTAAATAAGAATTGTCCAACTATTCTTTCCATTTTCTGTTCTTAACTTTATTACTACTTATGAGCTCAGCCAAGTTGAAACGGACGAGTGGGGGCCTTGGAGCTGTCAGTAGGAGAAGAGGACAACTTTAATAGATTTAGAAACAAAGTTGGATTAGTTGTGACAAGTAGCGCTGATGGAAACCCCTACCGGAGTATTTTTAGCAGTTGATGTATTGTTGGCTTCATATATCGTCTGGATGTCGCTTCTGGCAGAGCCAACATCCTTATACGTTTTGATTGTTGTACTGATTATCGATCTAATATAATGCTTGTCAGACTTTGTGGGATTTATGAAAGGATTTGTTTATTTGGAGCGAGGAGAGGTACAAACATCTAACTTGGTTTTGCTGACTTCGGACTAATTAATCCTTACCATTTTCTTCATTATTAGAAGTTATACTGCAGAAAATTTAAAATCCAAGTTATTTCGAATGTTAAATTACATATGATTACATATAAATAGTCTAAAATCCAGACACACCTGCAATGAAAAAAATAAATTAACATAAATCATGGCCATAGATAGAGCATTTCACATCAGCAAATATAAAAAAACTGACCAAATAGGTATAGGACATTATTAGCACACGACCATATGTACACTGATGTAAAAGAGACCAGGTAACATTCAATATATTGTTAATAAAATTGTTTGTTACCGTTTTTTCACTGAGTGAAGACATTGTTGTTGTTTTTTGTAATCTCATTATTTAATAAATTCGATTAATTAAAGTTAAAAAGTAATGCCAAATATATTAAATATATAATTAAAAGAACACTATAAGCAAATCTTTGTTTTTTGTATTTAAAAATGGCCTATATATGACTGAAATACCATTTCAAATGAAAAACAAAAAATATATTGTTATGGGATAGTTTCAGAATACAAATGAATTACTAAGAAATGTGACTAATGACATAGGTAGTGATAATAATGAAATTAAGAAATAATTTATATAAGCAAAATTTTCAAGCTATGATAGAGTTAAATAGCGATGTCGAAAGCGAAAGTGCGTCGAAAATCGACCAGTGTGGACTTTAACGGTAGATGCGGTTAAAAATAAATAAATATATGCTGAGGCTTGATTGAAATATAATTTGTATATGTAATTATAATTTGTAGATATAATGACGAGTATATTGGGACAGAAATAGACTAACTTTAGTTCGGCTGTGGCAGAAAATGTATCTTCTGTTATATCAAGCTATAGATCGATTCTAGGCTCGGGCTTTCCTCTTTTGGCTCACCCTGCGGTTATAAAGTGGGCCTCTAGCCGTTGTTTCGGTGGAAGACAAACCGGCCATGATCACATCACCGCTTAGTACAACCGTTGGTCAAGGAACAATTTCGTTCCCTTTTTTGCTGTAAAGTAGAATTCAGTGTTAGTCGTGTACGCACGCACCAGACGCAGCAGTACGATGAGCTACCTCTATATTATGATATTCGCTTTCTCTCCCCAGTACCCTATTATTTATAAATTATTTGAATTCTATTGGTTGAACAATGTAGACGAGGAAATAATTTACAAATATAATAACTTCATGCTGTTTATTTATAGTTTTTGTTATAGTAAAGACAATTTCCTACAAAAAAATCGTCGAAACCGGAGCAGTAATAGCTGAGACATAGCGTATTGAACTTTTTAGACTAACTGCCCGCCTCTACAGTTCAGCGTAACCCTTGGCCTTATGAATTTTCAATTGCGGACTCTCAGTTTTCCAGGCACCTCTGTCCACTTTATTTTTCCTTGGATCCATTCTCCACTTTCATCAGCTTTTTGGTCTTCTCCTCCTTCTTTTTCCACTGATGTGCGCCTTCAACATTTTCCTCAGGATCATTCCACCCTCCATTCTGATACATGTCTTGCCCATCTTAGCCTTCTTACTTTGATACAGTTATTTTCGAACACTCTCAGTTTAAGGCAATCAACTTGGAAAAAACACTAAGTTATTTTTCGCTGCATTGGTCCATAGTTTTAATTTCGTTCCATCAGAAAACAATTGAGACTTGAGAAGTTTTAATTTTGCGGAGTAATCTTCCTACGCGAAACTAATACTGGTTATTTCTTTATTGATATCATTAAGATATTTTTTTTTATTATATCGATATTTCTGCACCGATATAATTATGATATTGTTTTTATAATAGCGATATTTCTGTGTCGATATTATTAAGATATTGTTTTTATTAAGTTGAGTAACATCCGGAGTTAAATATTAAGAAACAGGTTATATCGTAATCTCTTTCCTTTTCGTTTAGAATTTTTTTTTTTAGTTTAAAATAAAATTAATGATATTTTAAAATATTGATATTTCTGTGCGTATATAATTAAGATATTATTTTTATTTAGTTTATTCACAGCAGGATTTAAATATTAAGAAAGAGATCATCTTATAACCCTCTTCCAATCCGTTTAGAAATAATTGTTTATTTTATAAAAACACTAGCTATATTATGAAATATCGATATTTCAAATTTCGATATTATTGTATTGATAATAATGTGATATCGATACTGTTAACCGATATCGATATCAAAGTCTTTAAATATTTAAAAACACTAATGAATCTCTTTCTTTCATTTTAATTCATTTAAATATTGTGGACTGTGACGGAAGATATATATATATTTTTTTTACCTCCAAATCAGTATTATAATTTACGAAATAAAATATATTATGGTAAAATTAGACGTAGGTGTATTTCTGTCTCGCTCACTCTCTTTCGCTCTCTAGAATGTCAAGAAGTTTATTTATCAATATTTGCTTAAATTACATCTAAGAGGATTGATTGTATGAAATATAGTATAGTCTGATTTTAACTCTTTATCGGGATATTAATGCTCATATAAAGAGAATTAATTAGACTTTATAATTTGCATTTAATTTTCATACCTGGCGACTGTAACAGTCGAGATAGCAGTTTGAGAAAGACGGTAATTTCTGCTTTGTCTCCGCCGTTAGTTGAAGAGTTAATCTAAATTACGCAGGACGGCGTTGTGTGCTACTCAAACTCCCTACCTCTCAATTAAAAACTTTTTTAATTACTTCATTTAATGTTAGAAAACACTTGACGACACTGGCATTTTTTTTTTGTCAAGAAGCTAACAATTTATTTATTCTTAGAACCTTTCGTTCGGCGATAATTAGGAAGGTAGGTCATCAAAATAATAGTTTTAGAAAAAGGTCTTTAAGGTACTGTACGTATGTCTATTTATTTATTAGGTATATATATATATATATATATATATATATATATATATATATATATATATATATATATATATATATATATATTGAGTATATACTGATTAAATGAATACAATTGAAATTTTTTTTTTGCCACTTATTTACCACTTAGTTGTAATTAGATATTTACATACATATTATTATTTTCATTAACTAGTGGAAAAGGTAGTAAAAAAGAAATTCTTTCCAATTACCCAAAGATATCTGAATGTTTTTTAGACATGTATTATATTATAAGTTCGATCCTGATGATGGTGCAGAACACCATAAAAACCGGTTAATGTTGTAATAATGGTATTGCTTTGTCTAGAAAACGATCTACTAACCGAATTTCAGCTTATTTTATCCAAAGGGAGAAGAAATGTAGCTGGATAAAAATATATATCTTGGGGAGAGCGGGGTTGGTTGGTAGGACTTTTCCCTTTTGATTTTTCATACAAACTATAGTTGACGTTTTGTTGACATTTAAAAACATTTTTGTGGATTTAGTAAGTAATAAAATAGTTAGCAACAATAATATTATAAGCCATACGTTTTTTAACATACATCGCAATTCATTCATGAGTAGTTTTTATGGTATTACAGACAATAAAAATGTTTGGTGGTACGATGATTGTCTTCTCACAGACATTTATTGCTTTCGAGATAAGTATATAATATACCTTATATATATATATATATATATATATATATATATTATAATTAGAGTATCTGTTGATGGCTGATAGTTGATTTCATTATGTATAACAATGTTTTAAACCTTATGGAAACATTCTGTTTCTGTATAAAAGACCAATTTCATGTCAAGAGTTGGAAATTTTTCGTAAAATGTTTTCGGTTCCAATCAAGGTTTAAGTTTTCTTTAAAAAATAACATAGCTCCAAGTATACCATACACTAATTCTATTGAGGCCGATGAACCATATTTTGGATAATTATTATAGTTTATAATTAACTTTTTATCAATTTATTTTTTATTTACCACGATTATGCTTTTTCGTCTGAATCACTTATGCATGAAATCTAATCTATTCATGAATGACCGAAATGATTCAGAATAATCATATTTTTTTTTTTTTTTTTTAGTTACATACCTTTGCTGTAAATACACAAGTAAAGCCCTCCAAAGACATGTGCTGCTCTCTATGATTACCCTCGTTCAAGTGAGTGAAGGGCTGTGTACACCTCTTCTCTTTCCTTACTCGAGTAAACATTTGTACTAGGTTTATCTTCTGGTTAGGTTCCACTTCAGAAAATGTTACCGAAAGGAATCGGAAAGGAATTCAGCAGCTAATTGCCTGATCAAATAGATTTAAAGTTTATTCACCGAATATATAATCATTATATTTTATTTATTATGAAAAAAAAAATCTTATAATAACTTTCCGTACGCGATGTTGTCATTAAAACTTCATTACTTGAAAATGTCTGAAAAATTTGATTTTTTTTATGCGGGCTCATTGTCAACGTATTTTATTTAGTTTCAGATTTTAGTTTGTCTTTAACAGAAAAATTTGAAATAATGATTGTCTTAAAGTTACCCCGTCAGTTTTAAAGTTGCCCCAGTTTACGTTAGGCAATTATTTTAAAGGATATTTTATATTTTAAGGGGTTAATAACCTTTTGTATTTTTCCCAGTGATTAAAACCGACCTTGAGACAGACCCCCACTCCTCCAAACAAATTAAACATTGTAGAGCGAATATTCCATTAAGTTATTTTCAATAAAAATGGATCAAAATCAATAATCCAAACCAGTTGCATAGCCAAAATTTCGTTTCGGGGAGGGGAGGGAGTCCATTCAAGGATCTACTTTAAAGAAACCTTCCCCTAATGGGAATGTAAGTTGCTCTCTATATATAATATTTTCCATGCCAAGGTATATTATTTAAAAAATAACAATTTTTTTTTTACATATATGAATAAGTAAAAGTAATTTGTAATTTCCGAGGGGAGGAAAGCCCGGACCCTCCCTCTGGCTACGCCACTTATAAAAACAAAGAAGATACTGTTTCCGAAAAACGAAAAAACTCTACAGAAAGGAAAATAAATGTTAACCCAACATGCCAGACGAAGCAAAACAGATAAAGTGTTCACAAGCCGTTCTTAGAACAAGGGAAATCTCAGTTATTTATTTAATGTTATGTTCAAAAGACGGGAACAAAACATTGAATAAAAAGAACTATAATAAAGAAATTGAAATAATATATTCCGTAGCAAAAAATAACGGGTACAACAAAATCACTATCAATCATATTTAAAAAAAAACAAATCCAATTAACGATGTCTATTCATCAATCCCCGAAGATAGGCCCATTCCGAAACATTATGCTTTGATTCCATACACGGGAAAAACTGGAAGATCGCTAAATCAGAGATTGAAGGAACATATACGTGCATATAACAATAAAACAGATAATTCCAACTTTGCAATTCATTTAAATGAAAAAAAAATCATAAATTTATCAAAGACTCAGGAGTTAAATTAATACATCACGTTGAAAACAGCCTCAAATTAAATATATATGAAGCACTTAAAATAATAAAATCCTTCAAATTCAATCCAGAATTTTGCTTAAATGACCAAATAAATATCTCCAATAGTCCAGTCTTAAATTCTTCCCATCTATAACAGAGAAAACAATTACTCACCGGCATTACTAGAAAAACCCTGACCCTTAAACCGTTTACCTGTAAACATGCTATCTACATTTCGTTTATTGTTTGTTCAATGCGAGAAGAAATCAGTTCAAACTTTTCTGTTTGATATAATCCATTTTAACCTTGGTGAGTACCAACATGTATTTGATTTCTTGTCTTAATTAAATCCATAATTCATAACTGTTTTATAATACTGATTTATATTACTCTAATTTAATATGTATAATAGTACCAAACTATATTTTGAATTTTTTGTGTGCTTTTAGAACTGAGGATGAATGTATAACATTCGAAACTAGTTTTCAATATAACATGTGTGTGTATATATATATATATATATATATATATATATATATATATATATATATATATATATATAGAGAGAGAGAGAGAGAGAGAGAGAGAGAGAGAGAGAATTTCGAAATTGACTTTCTCTCCCCAGTACAGTATAATTTATAAATGATATGATTTCTATAGGGACAATATAGACGAGGAAATAATTTACAAATATCATAACTTCATACTATTTATTTTTTACATTACATTCAATATTTTAGTTTTAGTTGCGAAGTAAAACTACTTGTTAACTCCAAGTATACATTTTAAAAATATATATATATATTTTAAGTTTTAACCAATGTATTAAAATATTCAAAAAAATCTCTTTCTTTCATTTTAAATGTAATTTAAATATCACTTCAATATTGTAGACAGAGACAAAAAAAATAGTTTAAAAAAAATTCCAAATGAGTATTACAATTCACAAAACTATGTATAATATGGTAAAATTACAGGATTATTCATAAATATCTGTTTTTTTACCTCACTCACTCTCTCTCCCTCTCTATAATATCAAGAAGCTTATTTGCCAATATTTACTTTAATGATATCTTAGCGGATTGACGGTTTTAAATATATTCTAATTTATTGCTTGATCGAGATATTTATGTATATTTATAAATGTGTATATATACATAAAATACGAAAGTTTTAATTTTTTTAAAAACTTTTTCTAAAGGAAAAGGGTATGGTACAGATGAAGGAAACTGGAGAGGGTGAGAAGAGACGATGGGATTGAATAAAAGGCAGGAACGTGTAAAATAAAATTTAAGAATCTCCCAAAAATAACAAATGTGAATAAGAACTAACGAACTGAAGGATTCGCCTCCTTTAACTAACCAATAGTAGGACCAGGAGATGAGAAAAGAGGCTTTTCCTAAATTGGCTTGGCATGGTAAGGAGAAATCTGGAGGGTAAAGCTGATAACGCTTTCACAGCCTTCGGAATATCTGAGCAGCTTTCTGGATTATTTTCAAGAAAAATTGGCAGGGGCTGTAATGGATGTTTGAGCCAGTGTATCTGTTTTAAAAAATACTACCGACGGTGAATGGTTTGTTTTATAAGTCGCCTAAAAAGTTCGATACACGTGCAATAATTAAAAGACTTTATGGAAAACTTGGTTAAAATTTTACTCGATTTAAATCCTATATGTGCACAATATAAAAATTATTCAGATATTTTTCCGTTAAGGCATGTAAATCTCTGTTTCTTCATTTCTAACTTTCTCAAGATTATCTCTTGAACGAGTGGACCGATTATGTTAATTTCTTTTTTGGTTTCTAGGGTTAGGACTTCTTGTGCCGGTGTACCAAATCGAGCACTCAGTGCTTTATTGCGGCTGCGCGATTGGCGAAAAACTATTTCTTCCATAGAGTGCAGCGCCAAAAGGGCTCAGAGGATTTTGATGAAACCTGCCTAACATCTTCTCATTAAAGCCCTTTAAATATCCATACACGTACAACATCCTCGAGGAAAATAAAGATAAAAGTTATGACGGAAAGAATATTTTATTTGCACGTCATCAAGTCATGACGCGTCATTCGAAAATGATACATTTTCCGTCGATTATGCAAATGCTCATATGAAAGATAATTAAATTCTCTACAAAACAAACAAAAAATGAAAATCATCTAATGTGGCCCCAAGAAGTGGAGAAAAAAATTATAAAACACGTTGTAACTGCTTTATTTTATATCTCGAGTTTGAAAAATGATATCGACAAGCTTTTTCCTGCAAAACATTTTTTTTTTTCAAATGATATTTAGATATTAGTCAAATAAATTTTAAAAAGTCTTTAAAGGATTTATTTTTCATTGGTGTATGCAGTTGAGTTCCATTCCTTTGCAGTTAATTTTGCTTGTAGTAGGTGGTCTCTAGTTTTTTGTTTTTTACATTTTTTAGTTATGAAATTTATGTTTTTTGCATTTGAAAAAACAAAACAAGCAACTTCTATGTTGTCTCTAAGTACGGGTGAAATTTATGAATATGAAATAAATTCAGTTTTTATAATTTTTTTTTGTGGGGGAGGGGTGAACAGATAAATCATTTTTATAAAAGCTTTTGACTAATTTATGTTGTTACTGAGAATATAGTTTACTGAATTCAGTATTTATGCCAACCATTGCTGAGACAGCGCTCTGCATTCTTTGACATGGGTCATCAAAAAGGATACCAACATATTTTAACCTGTTGCAAAGATCGATATTCGTTCTATTGAAATCATCATACAATAAATGCCAACCTGCTTCCCCTTCATTATATTTTTTATACACCATATTTAAAAAAGAAAAAAAATATTACCACACACAGATTTTTTTAAATTTCTTTTAAATGATTTTTAGCCCAACTATGAAGTGTATTTATTTATGCTTTTAATAGAGAATGTTCTACATCTGCTCATGTAATATTGCAATGAATTAAGTATTAGAATAATTTGCTGCAAAGGATAAATTTAATAATCTTATCTGATAAATTTATTATACTTCATTTTATATATATCTCTTGATTTAAGTATATCAAGCTCAAGCCTTATCAAAGCAGTCTTTGTATGATGAGATTCCTATTAAATTTGAAGTGTCCGCGGGAAAATTAGAGAAGTCCTCCAAGATGCATTTCGAGAAAAAAAGTTTAGACCTTTAGTAGGAACAGAAAAAAGTTTAGACGTTAGACATTTTGTAGGAACAGGATCAAAATGATAATAAATTAACTCAAAGCTACTTTAAAGCTTCACGTTTTAACACTATTTTTTTCCTTAATCTCCGATTTTATTAACATATGACGCTTTACAATAATTTCACTCTTGTTAACATGTTTTCACCATGAATGAAGTTGTCATGACAACGATTGCAAAATTACCTATATTTTAAATATTTGTTTCCAATTTATCCCTTTTAGGGGAGCATTTATTAAAATTTAATGCATTTAAACCTATAATTAGATTCACCTATCCGTTACTTTAACATAGAAACTCCAGACTTTCAGACTAATTCTAAGTTATAATATAGTTATAATATAATATAATATAATATACTTTTTCTAAGTTATAATGTAGCTGAAATTTCAGTACTTTATAATGTTGTGACAGATTCGTAACTTTACTACAGGCTGTATTAACCGAAATATGATCGAAAAATAACAAAAAGAAAAATTGAATTTTCACATTCGTAGGTTACTATCGGACCGATGATATATAAACCACGATTTGATAGGATACATATATTTTTTTATTATTATCGAATGTAAGTAGGAGTTATGAAAATAACACATCGCCACTACCATGCCCAACTATTGAATATACAAAAATAGGGTTTTCATATTCGTCACTGTCAAACGCGCTTGTTGAGGCACGCATAGTGGCAAAGTCTTGAATTCCTAACCATTGGCGGATCCAGAAGGGGGATACAGGGGACGCCTCACTCCACTCCTCTCCCTGGAAGGAGAAAAATAATTTTTTTCTTGAAAACTGTTTTCTATTACATATACAACAGGCGCTTTTATTAATTGAATTTTTATTGATTTATGTCAATTTTAAAACGTAAACAATGTATTTAATGTTTTAAATTTTCAAGGGAGGGGAGAGGAGTGATGATCCTATAATTTGGTGTATGGAATTCACCTTTTATACAGGTGCGTCCTCCCCTCTCAACAAATTATTGGATCTGCCACTGTTCCTAACCTCCAAATAACACCAGGTGTGAGTCAACCCTTGCGGAAGAGTAATTCAAGACTTTGTCACAATACGTGCCTCTACTAGAACGATTCAAAGTGACGAATATGAAAATCCCGTTTTTGCATCTTCGATTATTGGACTTTTATTTGCCCATGTTTAAGTATTGAATCCGTTCCACCGAATGATAGTATGTTTTTCTTTTAGATTTTATTCCATCTTGGTTTATAGTTTAACCGGGATGCATATAATTGTTTATTGCATTTATTAATGGTTAATTACATCTAAAATATAAACGACAATTTGATTATAGTTATGTTATTATTTTTTTTGTATTTTTTTAAATTAAATTTTTTATCAGCATTCATCTTCTCCCCTCGTGTGGGGACAGGAGATTTGGTAGATGAACTGTACCAAACTTCTCGTCGGCCTACCCGACATGAGTCCCTTCTTGAGGTAGGGCACGAGAACCCCGTCAGAGAGAAACCCGGTACCAGCGATGTCCATGTGAAGGAAGTCAACGCTCGGAGGTGTAAATTGCTGTAATTCCAAATACTCTTATTAATCATAAATATAAGTCAATTATTAATTATACAGTATTTGTTTATCATCTATAAATAAATATCATCAATAACAGATTTATAAATGTCCAGATAAATTTAAAATAATTGTTTCGTATTGCCTGGGGATTCGATCCTTCTGGGAATCGAGACGATTTCATTAATATGATTCAGATAATAATAATTTTTCTTAAAGTAATTTTTCTTAAACTAAATGAATAATAACTTCTGTTGAGAGATCATAATTTTATTTTAGAACACCTTTTTGGAGACCAGAGTCTAATCTATACTGTGAATGAGAGTAGGTCAATTTTTAAGGTACAGGGTAGCCTTGGATAGGATCCAAGTATTTATGCTCGATTTCATTTATTTCTTTACTACAAGAAAATGAGAGTAGAATTACAAACAAGACTTACAAACACTTACAACACTTACAAACAAGTTGAGGAATAAAGGAGCGGTACGATGGCAAGACACAAATTAAGTTTCCATTTTTTTCATCATAATTTAAGGAAAAATGCATCCAATTTTATTTGAGTTTACCTTTTATTTTTTTTTTATATAAATCAAATCTCTTTCAACGGTTAATTTGTTTTTCAAACATACCTGTCATTATTTCTTCTAGCCCAAATTCAACTTCCAAAGATGGTCCTCCGGGCAAAGATATTTCATTTATATACATCAATTAATTATAAGATGAATGAAATAACCTTAACCATGTACACAACCCATGTATATGATATATTTCAATTCATTTGAACAAATTAAACTTTTAATTTCATTGTTTCATCAAGCATGATTTTTTCTCACATTGGCAATCATACTGTAATCCATATATGGTTTCAATAATCACTTAGAGACTTACTAAGCTTGTTTTATGTACATTTTATTTATCATTGGCAGGATTTATCTTTCTGATTTTACTTTAATCACAAATAACTCATTGTTTTTGCATTTAATAACCATTGTTTGCCACCTTCCATGCTCAATAATTCTTAAGTTTTAACCTTAAACTGTATCAGTTCATTCATTTATTTTAGTAAATCTATAAAGATAGCAATCTTAAACGTACAATTATGTCATTGAACTTTGTAACTAAGCACTGGAAGCTCACTTATTACAGTATAATTTCATTTTAATCACAGGCTCATAGCCATTTGCCACAGATTTTATGGCCTAGTGAAGGTAACTAGGTTATTTGTTTCCAAAGAGGTAGGCGTCGCTGTTGGTAGTACTGGTCGATACTTTTACGTATGACCGAAATATATACCTATATTTGTTTGTAATTCGGCCGCTTGCATCTCCATCCCTTTTCCGCTGTTTGGTTTGTCAAGCACATTTTCATTGGTATGCCTGATTCTATCACGGACTATCAGTCGCAAATTGCGAGCGAGAAGCAAGGGCTACATTCAGTCTTTGAGTTTTCATAAAAGATTCATTTCCTTATTTTTTTTTTTTAAAGTTCATTAAGATTGAATTCAGTTGTTAATTTGTCTTAATTAGAAGTTAATTTCTGTTGTGCACTTCATTACTCATGCCTCTTATAGCAGGTAATTTTTTGAATATTTTGTATTAATTTTTTATCTTTCCTACTTTCTCTGTTTTCTGTATAACTTCTACTATTAAACCCTCATGTTAATCTTACTTATTTTCAACTTTAAATCAGCCACACCTGATTTAGGTGGGCGGTTTGTTGAGAGATCATAATTTTATTTTAAAACACCATTTTATTGATCACCATTTTGTAGACCAACAAAAACCTGAAGAGTCTAATCTATACTGCGAATGAGAACAGGACAATTTTTAGGGCACTCTACCTAAGACATTTATGCTGGATTTTATTTATTTCTTCACTACCAGAGAATGAGTGAGTAGAAGTGGTCACTTACAACCAAGTTGAGGAACGGAGAAGGAGCGGTGAGATGGCAAGACACAAATTAAGTTTCCTTTTTTTTCAGCATAATTTAAGGCCAAATATGTCCAATTTTGTTTATGTTCATCTTTTTTTTTTTTTATATCAACTAGATCTCTGTTAATATAAAGTTTAATTTGTTTTTCAAATATACCTGTCATACAGTTCACTATTATTATTTCTACTAGTCCAAATTCAGCTCATGGATCTATGGGTAATATTTAATCCCCGTAAAAATTACCAGGATCACCAAAATCTCGATTAATAAAGATATATTTTGGCGTTTGCTCGCTAGTCCTCCTCGCTAGTCCTCCTCGCTCCAACCTCCTCTACCTCATCTCTATCATTCTTTTTGTAGATTTTGTTCTGTGGGCAGCTTTTATGCTTATTTTGTATTATCCATTTTTATTTGCCACAAGTATTGTGTTTAAGCAGTATTATACGCTCTTAATTTATCTCTGACTTCATATTCTGCTTACATCTGTTTCTTTTCATTGTTCTGACATTCTCTAGTTCTTTCACGTATCTAGTTATTTTCAAGACAGAAGCCTTCAAATCCGTTTAGTTCACATTTTCTTTTTTTCTACGATGCCCTTTCTCTAATTCCGATTCCAATTATCCTCCGTCTGAACTTATTACTTTATGCTATTTACTATATTCTCATTTTGTAAATACTTCTTATTTATTTTATATTCTATATTTATGCTTATGTCTTGTTCCATCTTTTTTTAATCGCTTTAATAATTTTGCGTAGAATTGTCTATGCTATTTGTTGTTCATTAATCTTCATGAATTATTAAAGATAAAATGTACAAAGTCCTCCACTGTTTGACAATATAATTATGCCTATGCAGAATATTTCACTATATATTTATAAAAATAATCATATATGGTATAGAATAATAATAATTCCGACGATACTAATGAAAAATGTATAGCTCGTTGCCATCTCATAAAAAAAATTATAATTCTAAATTATTTTTCTGACAGTTGCGCTTTTTTTTTATTACTTTTCATGAGAACTGATTTATACTAAACAGTTTTCCATTGTTATAAAGAGCCCTAAGAAGGTTTTTAGCAGTTACAAGCTTCATCCACGGAGGACCAAAAACCTCGATGCTTTGTCCACGTTTTATTAAAAAAAAAACGGCTAATCTGATTCAGAACAAACTTCTCATTGTTGTTATTTATAGCCTTTAAAAGGTTTTTAGTAACATGATACTGTTACTAGTCATTTCTAATAAAAATGACGGACGTACTGAAATTTAATACGACGGCTATATTTCGATAGTGGCAAAATTTGAGCGAAAGGATATTCAATGGAATTTGTTAAATATAAAAAACCGCTCAATGAAGTATACACAAATATAAATATTATCTTCATTTAGTTTTTGACTAAACATCTATATAATACATAGGCGACGGTATTCGACGTTATTCTCTGTCATATCTGTGTGATCCGGTTTCAAGAGAAAATTGGAAAATCTGGAAAAAATGTATTATGTGCAAGATTTCCTCCTGATGATTTTTTATATTCAGCTTTTCGCATATATCTCCGCTTCCAGGGTTCAAAGAGAACTAAAAAAAACAACTGGTTTTTGAAAGTGTTCTTTCTTCTTCTTCTTTCTCTATCTCCTTTTGTGTATTTCAGCGTGGAGGAACATCCAACCACTTCGACCACACATCTCGGTCTCTCACCAGTTCCTTGGCCTAGCTCATGGATGTTCTCCGTGCATGTTCTTCTAGGCATACATCGTGGTCTCCTACCAGTTGGTTTCGATTCCATACACTTCCTTAGTACTCTGTCTTTCCCCATTCTACAAATGTGTCCATACCATCGAAGTCGTAGGCATTCTAAGGTAGTTTTCAGTGAAGTTACTATGAGTTCTTCTCTTCTTCTATCATTTCTTATTCTGTCTCTCCTGGTTTTACCCAATATTCTTAGTGCTTTATAACAAGTAAATTGCCAAAAACTGCAAACAAATAATGACCTTAACTCCAAATTTTAATGAACTATAGAAAATAATGCACTCAATCAATCATGATGAAGCTATAAAAAATTATAGCCCTTTTGGTGCCCACCAAAATTAGATTTGTTTCATCGCAAAAGTATAATAACTTTTCTTCAATAAAAAAATTCCAACCTGTATTTCAAAAGTTTAAACGCTTCGATTGTAAAAAGTATCACTTCGATTGAAAAATTAATGGAAGTTTTTTAATTTTTCAACATGTTTTACGGACAATTACAATTTTTAAATCTAATGGAAAGCGAATATCTCAAAGAATTTTGCATCAAATTGATCACAATAAACAGCATAGGAATTGCTATTAAAAAACTGGTCTATCCTTATTTGGGAGCCGTGATACAAAGAGTTTACAGTTTTAACAAGGACAAATATTTTTGTTTGAAAATTTAACTGCACATACCTAAATGTATTAAATAAAAATTCCTAATGTTTCATACCACTAGTATAAACAATTTTGCGGGTAAAAATTAGAAATATTGTTAGGCATGGATAATTATCCTGCTTTTGCCGAAGCCATTATTTGTTTGGATTTTTTTTTTAATTTACTTGTTATAAACAATTAAATTACACTTAAAATAGTTCATGTTGTTGGCTTATTCCATGGTGAACAATTTTATGTTTTTTTGAGTTCTTTCTGATCCCTAGAAGCGGAGATATACGTGAAAAACTGAATCGTTAAATAAGAAAATTCTTTCTATGATCTAAACAAGACATTTTTCTCCGATTTCTGAGAAAATTCTGCTTATAATATATTTTCTCTAGATTTTTTCTACATTGTCAAGATAGCTCAATGTTTATGAGCACTTGATGCCGGAGTGCCCGAAAATATTCCTTTTTTTTTCCTATCCCTCATTGATTTTATTTTTCTCCAACATAACTATAACCTAAGGCCTTTCAGAATTTTCCATCGAACATTTTGTTCCTGTTTAATTTTGGTTTCATCATATAATTGTGATGTGTGACAAGAGTGCGTGGTGTACATTTATCCTTACCGTCAGGTTTTGTCGAGGCAACAAGGGACTAGCGAATTAAAACAAAAATTATTTTTCTCAATATATTTATTAAATTATATTCCACATCCCACTTTCATAACTCAATGAACATTCTAAAATGTGAATCTTAGACAAGCTTTAATTTTTTTGGATGATTACACCAGCATAATAATGGCCGAAAACCGATCTATTTTTCACTTGCCCCAAAACGGCTTCTGTTTGATTAATGAATTTTCCATATACGTTTTACGCACTTACCCTTAAAGGCACGGACAAAACGGTTAAAACGTAAGCTTGAATGTAATATTTAAACATAATCGTCTGAGGAAAATTTAAAACAAAAAGATGAAAAATCTAGCTTCAAAAATAAAAATTTATAGTCCTGTAAAGTATAACTTTGTAAAATTTAGTGCGCACTTGTCCCCTCATCGCCCTATCTTCCCTTTTAACATAACACAGTCATCAACCCTTAACATCAGATCACCGTATAGTACGGCTGGTTGGATGACACTAATGCAGGTAAGTGTTTTGTCTTGTAGGCATAAGACTGATGACGTAAGGATGTCAGCTAATTTATAAGATTAAATTCAACTTTTTCTAAACTGGCTTGGGAAAATTAAATGCCCGTAGAAGTTTATACCGAGGCAAACAATTTTTTGTTGAAATGAGTTTGTAAGTCGTTAACAATGAACTGAGTCGGGAGTTTTTTCTTATTTTTCTGGTTTACCATTATATTAAAATTCTCGAGGTTTTCCTCTATTTTGTTTCAAGTATTTTCTGTTCGCATCATTGCCTTAGCTGGGATTTAAGCAATGTCGTCGGCGAATTACAATACTCTTAATAGATCGTAGTTTTCTCTTCGACGATGTGAGTTGTATAGATAGGTATAGAATAGCATAGGAAGAGAACCGAATCTTGAAGAAATAAATTTATACAGTTTCATCAAGATTCAGTTTATAGTATGGAACCCTTAGTACGAATCTGAACTTAAAAAATTAACTTGATATTTAAAAATTTGTGATTAATTTTCGAAAATAATCTCATTTTACACTTCAGGTACATAAATGGAATGATTTTCTATTTGGCCCATCTCTAACTCTAAGGTTCAGTTGGACCGTTACGTTTGTATGAATGATCAACAATAAAAAATTGGCTAGGCTAATAATTTTTGTTTATTTCTTATTAGATATAATAATACTTACGAGAAGAAAGGCAGCAGCCAAGCAGGTTTCTCCTTCGTTGGTTCTACCAACATTACATACGTCAACTCCGGATACTTCTGTTAACAAATAAATAAAAATAATATACTAAGTTTTTACATAATAAAAATCATTAATATTTATTATCACTATTTATCTATTCATGAAATTTTTTTTGTGTATAATTTATTCCTTTTATATTTATTAAAAAGCGCTCAAGCTTGCTTCTCCTTCGTTGGTACGTTAGTACCAACGTTACATACGTCGATACCGGATACTTCTGTTAAAAATAAATAAAAATAATATGGCAACTTTGTATATAATAAAGATTATACTTAATACCAAAATATTTACATATTTTTATTTTTTTTATATTATTTATAATTTCTGTATTTATTGAAATGAAAGAAATTCTTACATTATATATATATATATATATATATATATATATATATATATATATATATATATATATATATATTTATATATATATATATATATTAATAATAGTATTATATTAATATTATGTAATAATATTATTATATAGTATAATATAATATTAATATAAGACCAGCTGAATCATTCATTTCAGCTCTTATTTCTCATGTCTTTCTAAACAATATCCATGATAGAATATCGCTGAAGCCAAACTTGTATTGGCTTCGTCCAGGAATGGGACAGAATCGGTTTTTAATTTCATCCAAACCATCTTGATAATACAAAAAAAGAAAGTAATATCAATATATAAAAAAAAAAAAAAAAACTTGGGTTGAAATTCTATTTTTGCCTCCTGAAGCCATGAATATCCAGGTTTTCTCGATTATATTATTTTCCTTCTCTGTAAAATTCTATCTTATTCGTTTGTTTTTTTTTTTTTTTTTTAAGACAATCCAATTACATTACGACGGTCTTTTGATAATCATCTAATTCATTTTTTTATACCTGCTGCCGGCAGTTCAAACTTATTTTTAAAGAAAATATTCATGGAATACATTCCCAATTGTTCTTGGTAAAAGAATTTTTGCAAATACTATTTTTGCCAAAGGCTTGATGTTACGGCTTATAAAGGATCATTACTTTGTTTGTTATATCCATCATTTCTTCCTCTATTGTTTTATTATTAACCAAATTCATCTCACACTTACAGTTGATCCTGCCAGAAAACATTGAAATTTTATTATTTAAGAAAAAAAAAATATTTTGGGGTTTAGTTTTTAGAGGTCCTACTTTAATTTATGATTAATTAATTATTATAAATATTTTCAAATTATTCAAAAGACGTCCCAGTCTAATAAAAGATGTAAATCGCACACACACACACACATAAATGGAGCTACAGCCTAAGATTGGCCTTTGTCAATTGGACTCTCTCTCAATACTCCGTCTGTCGTGCCGTTAAAGAGCCTTTGTACTCCCACACGTAATTTTCAATCTTTTGAGGTCTTCCTCGATATTCTCAGCCATCCTCGAGTTTACAAGGAAGTCCCCTTTTCCTTCTTGTTCCAATTATTTTCCATGGAGTATTTTTTTTTTTTTTTTTTTTTTATTGGTATTAGGTCATAACTAATCCGCTGCACATGGCCTAGCTAATTCTCCGGGACTTGTCACAAATCTCACATAAACCTCACAGCATCTTAGTTACCGGTATGGTGTTTATTTCATTAATGCTTTTTACTATTTTCCGTACACCTTCTGTGTACAATGTTGTGTTTGAATTGAAAAAAAATAAGAAAAAACGTTGTCAAGTGTTAACATTCGCAACACGTAAGTGGAAGGTTCAAACCCAAAAGGTTTGGGGAAAATTACAGTACTACAGTATTGCTGGGAAAATAAAAATATTTAATATTATTGGTAAATTTTAGATTTTGTCCTCTCCCAATAAATTTTTGTAGCAACCTCCATGCTCTCATTGTCCGTGTTTTCGATGCGTAGGTAATGGCCGGTTGTTCCAGGCTTTGAGTAAGTTTTATCTTGGTACGCTTTGGAAGAAATTGTGACCCCATTAATTTTTTAAGATAAAATAGTCGCTGTTTCCTTCCTTGGTCCGCTTTATTTCGTACTCTGCCTTGTTTTTATTATTGTTGTTTTGAATTATCATTAAAGCCACAGAAGGCAATTTTATGATTTTGATCCATCGAATGCGCTCTCTGTCAAAAGATTTTTATGGGAAACTTGAAGGTTTGTGATATTGTATCACTTTTTCTAACAGCTCGAACAGCTTTTAAAACACACAAATATATATTTATATATATATATATATATATATATATATATATATATATATATATATATATATATATATATATATATGAGGCCCGTAAGCCTACTTGGAGGTAACTCACAAAAAAGGTCGGGCGTAGGAGTGATGACCCAACCCCGTGTACCTAAAATTGAGAATCGCGTTGTGGTCTCTTATGTATGAATACCACATCGCGCGGCCAATGATCTCCACGGTCTACAGTGCCAACAGAAAAAAATAAATAAATATATATATATATATATATATATATATATATATATATATATATATATATATATATATATATATATATATATATATATTTAAAATTAATTAAAAATAGAGATTTTGGACCCTAAACACTGTTTTTTATGTAGTATTTACTATAGCGACCTTGTATTAAGAAGCTCTTCAAATGATTATCATAATATCCATAAGTTTTTTTTTCACTTTGGACTAAATAATAGTTTATCGTGTAATTCACATTCTCCATATTATTTTTCACATTCAGCTTACACTCTTATGGCTGTATGGCCAGTAACGAGTTTCAATAAGTCCTACAAGGATGTCAAGGAGATCATAAGAGGCTTTCGAAGTGGAATGAAAGAGTAGATCCCTCAGAGTCCAGACATCTCCAATATCAGACAACACAATGGAAAGGAGGAATTATTCTAGGAAATACGAGTATGACGCAATGTATTCTAAACAGGGAAGAAGTAAGTTGGTTCAGCGATTTCAATATGTTGGAGTATTGCGGATTGGATATAATACCACTTTGGCCCTGAAAAACCTCTTCTTCGATAATGGCAAAGAAGGGTGCTTCTAATATAAAATTAGTATGTTTTGAAATCAGTAGAACTTCCAGCCCACCCTTTAAATTCTGTCCCATTCAGTGTTGATTCGGACTGGATTAAATGGCGTACCAATTTTTCAAACTATAGTGATACTTAAGCAGTCACATTTAAAACTAATTGCAATAGATTTCATCGTCTTTTCGAACGATTGTAAATATAGTCAATGTTGCATATACGGGAATGATATTAATCTTTCAAACTTTTATTCCTATTTTCAAGTCTAAATTTTTGGTTTATTATTTTCAATAATAGACCTTTGGAATCGACCAAAGAAAATTTTTTTGTAACCCTCAAAATTCGAGGTTTTACGTTTCAAGATACGTAGAATCCAAATATCGAATAAAAAAAAATCCGTCCGTCCGCCGTACGCCGTACGCGGCTTTTCTCCGAGACTACTGGACCGATTTTCTTGAGATTCGGTACAAAAGTCACAGGTCACCCCGGGATGATCCTCGGAACTCGACATTATAATCCGTCTGTTTGTTTCAAAATGGCGGCCGATTAGAGATCTCATAAGTCCATAACTCGGTCATTTATAAAGATAGAGAGAAAATGTAAGGTGTTTTGGAATCAGCATAACGAGACATTAAAAAAAAAAAAAAAAAAAAAAAAAAAAAAAAAAAAAAAAAAATTGAAAAACAAAAAATCTGTATAATTACCGATTAAATATCTTATATACCCATAACTTGGCCATTTATAAACATAGAGGAGAAATGTAAGGTGTTTTGGAATCAGCATAACAAGGCATTAAAATAACAAAGAAGAAAAAAGAAAAAAAACGATAAATAAAAAAATCTCTATCTGTAAATGCTTTTGGTTTATTATTTTCAATAATAGACCTTTGAAATCGACCAAAGAAAATTTTTTTGTAACCCCCCCCCCCCTCAAAATTTGAGGTTTTACGTTTCAAGATACGTAGAATCCAAATATCGAATAAAAAAAATCCGTCCGCAAATATTTGTTTGGTGCTTTTATTCTATTTAAACGAAAGCTAACGAAAATCCCTACAATACGAACTATAAATCACCTAAATCGGACCATTATTAGCTGAGATATAGCTTAATGAACTTCGTTTTTATTTTTTCCTAGTTAAGTGCACATAAAATATTTTCTCTGTATCATTTTACATCACAGCCTACTTGCATTGACGCAGTTTTTTTAATTAACACAGTTCGGCACTCTCACGGCGAACATCTTGTGACAAGCTTCAAATTTCTTTTCCTTTGGTACCTACTGCTTCATATTTTTTACTTTGACAGAATAGATATTTTTGTGGAATAATAAACAAGTGGAATAAATAAGTGGAAATAATAAACCATTGTGTAATAATTTGCAGCGTTTTTAATCAAATTATCAACGAATTTTCATGTTTCAAATTTTATCATAATAAAATCTAACTCTTTTGTTATGAAAATTTAATAATTGATATAAAATTTAAAAAATATTAGTGAAATTATTTAGTTGTTAAACTATATAAAATCAAAAGAATTTGATCGATTGTGATAAAATTTGAAGTATGAAAATTTGTTGATGGTTAATTTGATGAAAGAAATTTAGAGTTGGAAATGGGCGGAATGCCCGAAACGTTGTCATGATGTAATAAATAAAGTCGAAGTTATAAGATTATTATAATTCCCGAATTTACAACATTGATTTCAAACTAAATTCGATTAACCATGTTTCAAATATACTGGTTTCTCTTAGGTTTGAATGCCAGCCCAAAGATTGTTAGCCTATGATTGAGGTATATGTGTCAATGGAGGTAAAGGTCGATTGCAAAAAGTGCTATGTCCAAAACTGTGAATTTGAAAATACGATGGAAGACTTTTTTGTTTGGTATTAAGAAAAAAAAAAATGTAAAATGCATGCATATATTATGTCCAATTAAGGATTGATAAATATGCTGTTTATTGTAGTAACCCAATATATTGGGTAGCATTAATGTTTATTAAAGCATTTCTCTCTCAATATAAATGCAACAATAATCTTCCTTCTAATTGGAAATGACATAATGAGATGAGTTATTTATTTTATAAATAATATTCTGTATTATTTTATGTAATAAACTGAGTACATTTATTCAACAAAATCCTTTGTGCTGCGTAATGCATTAAATAAATCTAACTAGCTTTTTTAAATGTTTTTTTAGAGAGTATAGAAAATTTTAAGCTGAAGCTATATCAGTTAGATAAACAAAACAATAAACTCGATTGAAGGAATCGGTACTACCCAATTCGGGAATAGCGACTGGAATTATCGAAATATACTTCGGAGGAGATCTTGAGGAACCTATCTTCGAATACTGAGAGTGGCAAGATTCGACTTCCAAATAATTTATGATTACTTCTTATCTAAAGAAGAATTAAAGAAATAACATAACAGATGCACTAGAGGTCAACATGAATTGCAAATCTTAATGTTGTTCTATTAATTACAAAAATCAATTATAAGCTTAGGAATCCATTAAATAATGAATATATTTATTATTTCAGGGAATCTTATGGCAATTAAAAGCTAAGATCCGGTTCATACCGAAGCGATCGGAGAGATGATTATACCATACAAATAGTCTTTTGCAGATAGTTCCTGTGATTTCCTCTTCCAGCCATTTTGCTATCTAGGAGTTATTAAACACAAGCCAGTTCGGTCTGACTAGTACAAAAAGAGACATTTAAGTGTTTCAATAAAACACGGATGAAGCCTTTCTCTTAGCTGAAATACACGAACAGAAAGGAAAAGAAGAAGACAATGATTTGTTTGATCAATAAGATGTCTATTTATTTGTATGAAATATTAAAGTGAAATCAGAAAAACACAAAAGATTTGTCGATTACATTTATCAATGAAGTGACAATTTTATCTCTGGCCTATGTATTTTATATCTTTTTCAGTTATTATCAGAGTTTTTTCAGCTACCATTGTTTTAACGCCGCTGTGTTATTTTTTTGTCTTTATTATATTCGGGATTTAATTTTATTCATGAACGAATATAAGCTTATATCAACCCGAGCCATCTGTTTTGAAAATGCCCATTTCACATTAATTTCAATGTTCTGTTTTAAGATAATGCCGATTCTAAAAAAGTTTTTGTGCTTCATAAATTGCTGTAATATTATGACATATATTTATTTATTAGTAGGCGATCCCAAATAAAGCCTTAGTAAATAAAGCCTAAATAAAGTCTCTTCAATGGCAGTACCGACCAGCTAACGTTTCGCCAATTCAGGCATTATTAGAACTAAGACTCATCACAAAATCATACCAGTGAAGAACGAGATATATCAGCAGTCTAATACAGACTTACCAAACCTATATATATATATTTATCACATCACCTGTAAACAATTCATCGTATACAATTAGTATTGTATATGGTATTTATTTATCCGTCCTAAGAACTCATAAAGCGTTTATTTTCAATAATGAACGTTTATAATGGACGAAGAGAAAAAATTATTTAATCCCCCAAAAAACCAACGAAAATTTTCAACGGGAATATATGTTTTAAGGCCCCCTGAGTCCAAATAACCAAGTCTCGCAGCATGGTATGTGTGTATGTGAACAGTACAACGAACTGTTGTACGATACTGAAATTACGTATTTAAGGAAGGCACATGCATGTGATGTTACAGCTACTTTTTCGTCAAAATCGCCTAATAAGAAATGCCACTTTATATAATCGATTTTAGACTTTTTTTTACAAATTTCTCGAAAAATCAAACGATTTTGATGAAACTTGCCTAAATTATTCTTCATACAGCCCTTTATCTTTTCATATTTGTAGTACATCACCGAGGAAATGCAGAAAAAAAGTGATGATGAAAAGAATAATTTATTTGCGCTTAACTTAAAAAAATACACATTTTATGGTAACTTATATATAAAATTGTACAAAAGATAATTAAATTATCTAGAAAAAAAAAAGAATCATCAAAATCTGTCCAGGATTAGCAAAGATATAGTGCATCGGACTAACCGGAAGTGGCAATTATTTCATGGATTTTACAATTTTCTCGTAAACGGCTCAAACGATTTTGATGAAACTTGTCTAATGTCTTCTCCTTAAAGTCCTTTAACGTTTTATACATGTAGTAATATCAACGAGAAAATGCATAGGAAAAAGTTATAGCGAAAAGAAAATTTTATTTGCACATAACTCAGAAAGTAAGTATTTTATAGTGAATCATGCATGAAATCATGTGAAAGGTGATTAAATTATGTTAAATACAAAAAGGAATCATCGAAATCGGACCGGAATTAGCATATATACAGTGTATCTTATGAGGACTACAAGACCCTAGATGGATAACCGAGCGCATCTAAAAGGAGACGGATGCGATCGAGCCACATCCCACCAATCCGCTAATTTGTTTTCAACAATACGCTCTGTGATAATGCTATATAAGAAAACAAAAGTAGAAATTAACGTAATAATTTCTACTTTTATATTATATTTAATGGATACAAAATGTTTTCATGGAAACTATACCGAAACTTTTAAAATATATTTTCAACTTGAGAATTATTGTACTAAAATTGTTTAAAAATCTGTTTTATTTTACTTATGTGGCAGAAGATGTGAAGAAGTGAGTGCTGCTGAACTCTTTAAAATTATATTAAAAATATAATTATTATAGGACGTTAAAGAGTTGTGATGCGCGCACCGCACCAAATTTTTATCATCTGGATTGTGATGTACTAAACACTAATTTTTTATAATGATTTTTAAAATTTAATTTAATACTTTAATTTTTAACTTAATTTATTATTTAAAAATTTCGTGGCATCCGTTTTATGAACCACAGCTCTAAACATACAAAATTTTAAACCCGTGTATTCTATCATTTCCAATCCATCCAGTTCTCCTAAAATTGTAAATAAAATTTTTCTATTTATATTTACAATTCGATTAATTTGAAGCTTTTATTACATCCTTTTGTAAATTGTATTGTTAAAGACAATAGTCCTGGAATAAATTGAGAATATTATTATTAAAAAGATAATGTTCTCAATATCTTTTACTTCTCCTATCTAATCAATATATCATAATAAATTGTCATTATTAGAGAAGAAATTCAATCAGTCACTTTCAGCATCTTATACTGATTATAAGTATAATAAAAAATACCTTTAAAATTACTTTAGATTAAAAGAAGAAAGAAAAAGAAGTGCTGAAATGACAAGAACGCTAAATAGTATCTATCTGGAGTTACCTTAGTTACCTGTGACCTGGCGGATGTAGTAGTTCCAAAACGGCATCCTCCAAAACCGATCTCCCGTCTCCATCCCGGCGTTCTTTAACTCTCTCCAGACGTCGTCGGAAGTCGAGAAGGCTGCGGTAGCGCCCTGTCCTAGCCCCCTGTTCACTTGTTCTGGAAAAAGAGTTAGTACTTACTCTTTCGTTAAGATTTACTTCTAATAATGTTTGCCGATCATTAAATCATATCTATTCGTTAAAATGCATTTTCGTTGTTCTGTTTCGGAGTTAACTCTAAAGCATTGTGTATCTACTTATGTACTATTCCTTACTCGTAGGTAAGGATGCTGGAGTCCAGGATCAGTTTGACAAAAAGTAGGCAAAGGCAAGAGACTGGATGCAAGAATCAACTTGATTACTAATAGGAATTGGGAAGAAACAAGAGTCAAGGATCGACTTGCCTTTGGGTAAAAGGACGAAAACTTCTCGGCCAGGGATTAATTTGGTAATCAAGAAGGGACGTAAAATAAAAATGAAGGATTCCTAATTTTTCTGGTTAACACAGAGCCACAGTTTAGAGCCGCAGGAGTGTTATGAATAGCAGGCCAGAGGGACCTACTATTTAATCAGATAATGTACAATACTAAGAAGAGTTCAATAAATATATTTTTTCTGGCTGTATCATGGCATTGGATTGTTAGCGAGTGGAAAAATAAGGATTGTTAACGAGTGGAATTGAGAAGAAACCAGGAGAGTTTTGAGAACAGACGACCTGAAAGATGAAAAGATAAAAAGGCTCTTTGAAGAAAAAGCTTTCGAAAGACTAAATGAAAGAAATATAGAAATAGCTACTGTCGAAGAGCGATGGCGAAAAATAAGAACTACTTTAAAGCAAGTTGCGGCAGGAGGTCTTGGAAAGAAAGAAAGGAATGGTTTGATGGAGAATGTACTCAAGCAATAGTAGTAAGGAACGAAACGAGCTAACTTTCTGAAGAGGACAACAAAAGCGCCGAAGAGATATGTTGAAAGAAAAAGAGAGAAAGGAAGATGAAAATAATAAAAGATTCACAAGAGCAGTTATAGCGAAAGATGCCACGAAATTTTTCGAAGGAATAAAAAATGCAAAGACCGGTTTTAATCCGCATCTGGATTATTGTTAAGATAAAAAGGAAAACATGCTGAAGAATATGAAAAGAGATTTTAAATAGATGGACGGAATATTTTTCCGAAGTATTAAATCTAGAAGGTGCAGAACCGAATAATGAAGAGGGAGTACAAAAAGGTGAAGGAAGGATTTGTGAGGAAGAAGAAATACAATAGGAAAAGGAAGAAATAGAAGAAATAAAAATGGCGTTGAAGAATAATAAATCTCCGGGAGTGGACGAAATATCAGCTGAAGAATGTCGAAATATGCTGAAGGATGGGGGAGAAGAATAAAACTGGTGACCTCATAGATCTGGGTACAGAAAACAAGGCAGTTTTATGTCTTATTTTTAAAAAGGGGGACAGATTAATTGCAATAATTAGAGGAAAAGAGCTGCTGCCAACCGTCTATAAAGTCCTCTCAATTGTTTTAAATAATAAGTTTCATAGGGAATAAGAATTTGTGGGTTCTACCATTATGGTTAGATCACATCTTTTCTGTCTGACAAATGCTGAAGAAAACATAGGAGAATAACATAGATCTGCACCATGTCTTTATAGATTTTAAGCAGGCGTATGACTGTAGACAGAAAGGAGTTAAGGAAAACATTGAGAACTCTTGGAATTTCCGAAAAGATGATCACCTTGACAGAGATGACACAAATAACTACGAAATGTAAAACCAATGTTCAAAATATCTTTCAAACAGCTTCCATGTAAGGCAGGGTTTGAGGCAGGGAGGTCTAAGGGATGATTTATAATCGCCTAATCTAATGCCTTGCGTATGCCGATGATATTCTTATAGGCGCCCGAACATTTCCGGCTATGGCAGAATCAATCGAAGAACCCGAAAGGACAGCAATGCAACTAGGGCTGAGGATAACCGAAGAAAAGAGTCTGTACATAAAATCCTCGAGGAATAATGCAGCAATACGTGAACCAGAACAGATTAATCAACATCCTTATCCAATGGGTAATGAATTCAAATACCTCGGAGTGGTAGTGACAAGCCAAAACAAAATTCAGACCGAAATAAAAGCCAGAATTACGGAAGACAACAAGTGTTTTCATGCACTTGCAAAACACTAAAATCAAAACAACTGTCATGGGACGCTAAGATAACAGTTTATAAAACTATTATAATGCCAGTGGTTACCTACGGGTATGAAACATTGGTTGTGGCACAGGAAAGCGAGAAGTTGCTGAAAGGAAGGTTCAGAGAAAAGTATATGATCCCAAAAGAATAAATGATCAGTGGCGAATCTTATTCAAACGTCGAATTATACGAGCTCTATAATAATGGTGACATCGTCTGCACTCTGGTAATAATGGTCACTCTTGGGCATGCAGAGAGAACGGAGGTTAGGAAGGGAGGTAACCTAAGAGACTACTTTACGGACGCCCTGGAGGGACGCGGCTTAGGGGAAGACTGCGGTGGATCGACAACGTCGACCTTAGCCGTATAGTTATAAGAAGATGTAGAAGAATGGCTGTCGATAGGGAAGCCGGGCGTAAGTTTGCTTCCAAGGCCCATATTCATTAAGCGCAAATTAATAATAATATCATGGCATCTCTGGGTCCAAAATTTATTGGTATAACGGTATTACATATCAATATTTACATAAAATATAGTAGCAATAAAAATTAGTTAAAAGAAGATAATAAGTACAATAATTGGATACACGCTTCTTCAACTCGTTACCAGAGGTCACTGGTGGTCGATTATGATTTCTCCATGCGAGTCTCAGTAAATCCGGCTATAATTAAGCACGTCCCGCTTAGCACTGATTGCGTACTGGTGGATTAATGGCGAGTTCAATGATCTATGACCGAGTATGGTTATTTAAATCAGTTTCAAAAAAGTAGGGCCTCTTAGAATATATTACAATATATATATATATCCTCTATCCATATTAAATCGTTATGCGTATCCTTTAGCAAGTTATTGCATTAATTTTTTTGCTCAACGTTGGGTATGGGATAGAAAACATGAAACGAAAAACAAAAATAAACACTAATTGATTGCTGTTGGTGTAAATTAATTTAAATTACAGAATAAGCTAAAATCTTCAAATACGATTATGTATGATTTAAATATTCCACTTAATGGCTACGATCTCTGTAAGGCTGTTGAATCAAGCTCATATTATAAAAGTTAGAATTAAAACCAGTTCTTACGATATAAGATATTACGATAGTAAACATTTATTCGGTCATGAAAGAAGGTCATGAAAAACTTTTCCCATGCAAGCGTGACGAATTCTGTTTTAGTCCATAAATACCAATAACAAATGTCCCTGGCCAGTTCACGTGATATCATCTAATATATATATATTAGATGATATCACGTGAACTGGATATAGATGATATATATATATATATATATATATATATATATATATATATATATATATATATATATATATATATATATATATATCGATGTTAACTACTTTACTTCTAAATAAGTAACTGGTTTATTGACCATATGCAAACTTATTTTGGAGTTTCATCTTAGCTGAATATTGCAGTCGGTATTTCGGTTTACCTAATAATCCTGAGAATTTTAGATCAGGAAGGCTTATCACTTTGGGCCAATAATTGAAATTGAGGCGTGAAAGAGCGGATCGTGAGTGATGGAGCAGTTAAGTTGATAATTGACAGACCAAACCCTCCCTCCCCTCTTTTCCCCTTCACTAAAGTGGGACATATAAATAAACAGGGCTTTTTATGCCTGGATTTTTTGTAATTTTACAGAATTTTTCATACCCTTTTCTATATTATATACATATATCAAATCTCAAATTTTAATTCTATTTTTTTAAAGCGTCTATTTCAAAATTTATTTCTTAAATAGTTATAATTTTTGTAAATGTAAACTTAAACAGGAAAAACATAAATTTGGGACGATAAGGGCTTAATTGTTAAACAAATTGAAGACTGAAACTCCTTTTCATGAATTACTCGTATCTTTGCTAACATATGTCAGTGCTGGTTGTGTTTTTTATTGCTTTAACAGTTGTAGTTGGGTTTTTATTTGCTTTTCATATGGCGTTTTATAACTAGCAAGAGCTTCCAGTCTCTGAACACCGAACTACGTCGCAAGGCCCTTTGCCATGTGATGTGGCAAAAAAGTGCCACTCAGTTCCACTTTAAAATCTTCCTCGTGAAAGCAGAAGTGTAAGAAAGTTTTTTTGTTTATTGGGACAGCAGACCAAAAAAAAAAAAATTCTTTTGAAGATGTTTTTGAAATTTGGAAGTTAGAAGGGTTATGAGTATTCTATGAAAAGGAGCTTCAGTCTTCAATTTGATCATACCAAATTTATATTTTGTCCTGTGATTTACAACTGAGAATATAATTAGAAAAAATAATATAAGTACAAGAAATTATTTTGTTTTGATGTGTAAATATTTTGGTCGAATAAAAAAAAAAAAAAAATACAAAGTTAATACAAACCTGAAAAGTACATTTGTAAAAAGCTATAAAAAAGAAATAAAGTAGCGCGATCTATTGATAACTTCTTAGGAAAGGCTGTTTACACTTTTACCACCAACTAAATCAGGAAGGGATGATTACAATACTTATTTAATTGATTTGTACTATATTTGTACGTCAGAGGCAAATTGTCGTTAGTTTCATTTTCAAAGTTTTACAGAAGAGCATTAGAAAGCGGTGGATCGCGATGTGAATAGTGTCCCTTTGAAGTGTTATTAGCATATTTTATTAGGCATATTTTTTTTTTTAATATTGTCCTCGTTTACCACAGCGGTGTGAGGCGATATATGTATATATATATATATATATATATATATATATATATATATATATATATATATATATTTTCTTGTACTATACCTGTCAAAGAGGCTACGGTCACGACGAGGCAGGGCTGATTGACCTGGGAATAGAAGAGTGGGTCCACGAGAAGGACCCTCCCCTCATTACCAGTGTTCGTGAGGCGGATCGTCTTCTTGTTGAGGGCCACCAGAACGTCCCCTGGCCGCGTGGTCGAACCTCCCATCATGTTCTCCATGAGGGGGATGAAGGCTGTCGGATAGTTAAAATTAGTAGAAGTCGGCTCATAACTATCAAACGTCAACAGTTATAGATTGATAAATCAGTTACTAAATTAGGAGAATTATCCTATTATACATACTAAACAATATTTATTTATATATATATATATATATATATATATATATATATATATATATATATATATCACTTTTGCGATATTCTTTGATGATACCACACACAAATCCTTGAGCTACTCTAATATCAGTAAATTACTAACCAGTCAATTCTAAGGGATTGATAAATTATTTGCCACTTCTGTAAATTTGTTTTATTGAAAACTAGTTTCGAATGTATACATTCATCTTCAGTTCTAAAAACACACAACAAATTCAAAAATAAGCAATTCAAAATATAGTTTGGTATTATTATACATATTAAATTAGATGTAATATAAATCAGTATTACATACCGTTTATGAATTATGAATTTAATTAAAACAAGAAATCAAATACATGCTGGAACTCACCAAGGTTTAAATGAATTATATCAAACAGAAAAGTTTGTACAGGTTTCTTCTAGCATTGAACTAACAATGAACGAAAGGTAGGTAGGATGTTTATAGGTAAACGGTTTAAGGGTCGGAGTTTTTCCAGTAATGCCGGTGAGTAATTGGTTTTTCTATTACAGATGGGAATAAATTTAAGATTGGACTATTGGAGATATTTATTTGGTCATTTAAGTAAAAATCTGGATTGGGTTTGAAGAATTTTATTATTTCAAGTGCTTCATATATATTTAATTTGAGGCTGTTTTCAACGTGATGTATTAATTTAACTCCTGAGTCTTTGATGAATTTATGTTTTTTTTTCATTTAAATGAATTGCAAAGTTGGAATTCTCTGTCTTATTATTATATGCAGGTATATGTTCATTTAATATCTAATTTAGCGAACTTCCAGTTTTTCCCGTGTATTTGGCTGCACAATCATTACAATTTAGTTCGTATACTCCGCTTTTTTGGAAAGGATATATTTTGTCTTTAGGGTAAGAGAAATATGAGGATAGGGTTTTTTCTATTTTAAATGCAGGGTTTAATTCTAGTTTTTTTTCCAATTCATTTCCGACTTATAGGGCCGTGGAATCAATACAGCCTATCTTCGGAACTGGTTGAATAGATATCGTTAATTGTCTTTTTTTCTTTTTTAAAATATGATTGATAGTGTTTTTATTGTACCCGTTATTTTTTTCTGTGGAATATATTATTTCAATTTCTTTGTTATAGTCCTTTTCATTTAATGGTACGTTCAAAAGACGAGAAATCATGATGAAAGGCTGCGACTTTATGAGCTATCGGTCTCCTAGCTTCATTGCTTATAATGACATCCGTTTCGGTGAGTTTCCGGTAAATTCCAAATTCATGATGTTTGTTTTTTACTGAGATTTCTAAATCTAAAAAGTTTATGGTTTTGTTTTTTCCAGTTCTACTCTGAATTTAATCGAGGGATGAATTTCGTTTGTTATTTATTTGTCTTTTCGTACCAGACCATAGGCATTTAATGTCATCTACACACCGATACCAGTATATGATATGTTGAGATAGTTAACAATTGTTTGGGTCAAGAATTTTTTGTTCTAATTTGTCCATAAATAAATCTGCCAGAAGAGGTGAGAGATGGTAGCCCATCGATAAGCCTTCTTCCTGTTTGAAGAATTTTCCAACAAATTGAAGATAATTATGGTTTATGCAAATATACACCAAATTCTAAAGATCTAGTTTTCCTAGCGGGGATAGGTTCGATCGGAAGATTAACTGTTCTAAAATTTCTGTTGTTTCTAGTGGTGGGATACTTGTAAAAAGATTTGCGACGTCGAACGATATTAATGTCGCGTTATCCGGAATTACTATGCTCTTAATTTTGTTGACTAACACTGTAGAGTTTTTTACCGTGTGTTTTGGGGAAAATGAGATTCTGGTTTTGAATAAATTTTTCAAATAATGGGCAAGTTTACAGATCGGACTATTGATGTAACGACTGGTCTTATGGGAATTTCCGGTTTGTGTATTTTTGGTAGGCCATATAGTCGGGGAGGTAGCGGATTCACCTCAATGAGAGTGTATTTTTTATAATCCCGTATCAGTATGCTGTTTATTATCTCGCGGACTTCGGTGGAAAATTTATTCACGGGATTTTTGATATTAGGAAAACCGTTTTTGTTTATGAAATCATAAACTTTCTTTCTATAGTTATCTCTTTCTAGAATTACTGTCGTATTTCCTTTATCTGCTTTTATGATTACGTGATTCTTTTCGTGTACTTTTCCTGACAATGCACGTGCTGTGGACAAACCGCGACCCTTAAACCGTTTACCTATAAACATCCTATTTACCTTTCGTTCATTGTTAGTTCATTGCGAGAAGAAACCAGTACAAACTTTTCTAGTTGGGTATTGATAAATTATTTGCCACTTCTATAAATTTGTTTTATTGATAACTAGTTTCGAATGTATTAAATAATTTCAATAATTCAAATAATTTATCAATCCCTAATTAGATTGATCCTTCTATACCATCATGCGGATGTCAACTAACAAACTTTTCTGTTTGATATAATCCATTTAAATCTTGGTGAGTACCAACATGTATTTGATTTCTTGTCTTAATTAAATTCATAATTCATAAATGTTTTATAAAACCGATTTATATTACGTCTAATTTAATATGTATAATTATACCAAACTATATTTTGAATTGCTTATTTTTTGTGTGTTTTTAGAAATGAAGATGAATGTATAACATTCGAAACTAGTTTTCAATAAAACAAATTTATAAAAGTGGCAAATAATTTATCAATCCCTAATTAGATTGATCCTTCTATGCAATCATGCGGATGTCAACCCAGTCAATGCTTCACCAATTCAGGTTTCACCGGGACAGTCAGGATAAGATCACACCATGATCTGCAAAGCCCACATCAGTAGTCTAAAAAACTGACCTAAGGGAGATAGTACATCGCTCCAAGCGATTTGAATACTCACTTAAGAAAAAGGGAGGTTTACACATTAACTTAAACTGGTTAGTTATTTAATGGTATTTGAGGGGTTCATGTTATGTTTTAGGAATATTAATTTTCACTACAGTAATTTTCTTCTCATTTGTTTTTAAGTTAATATTTAGTATTCATAATTGTTATTTAATCCAGTGGCTCAATAAGGTTATTCATAATTTTTTTGAAATTATGCCGCGGTCATAAAATTTGACTTAGTTATCATTCAAGCTGGGAAGTACCATTTCGGTATTTTTGAGTAATTATTCTCGGAATCAACAATTGCATTCCTAATACTTCAAAGAGTTGGTCATTTGCTGAAATGTGAATCATGTGCAAGGGAGGTGCATACGGTATATCCCACGGACTCATATCCTGTTCAAATGCTGTCGGTTCTCCGTCAATCATCCTGAAGCTAAGTGGTGTCATTGATTATTTTAAAATGTACTTTATGCGTTTGTTAATCATAGTGGCCAGAATGTATGTCTGCGTTTAGAAATGTTTCCTTGAATAATGACTGGATTACTAAACTCACTCAAAATATTTATAAAGAGACTGATTTAAATGATAGCAATAATAAAACAACTTTTTTTTTAATTTTCAGACAGACTTAATTATCTTTTAAAACAATTACAATTCTCCGACAACTTTTCCGGGTTCGAGTCGCACTTAAGAAAATTTAATGAAAGCAGACTATACGGCGTCCGAGAGTGGCTGAGCCCTCGAGCAACTGTATTTGCATATCTCGGTTGTTTGCAGTCTTGTTGCCTGAATCCTGAAGAATACGATCATGATGTCTGTGGAAAACAGTGTGTGATTAAGGGCATCATTTGCTTTTAGTACCTCTTGTTATCGTTATGTTGGAGAGTGGAGATGCACTATAAAGCTAATAGTTAGGAATGTCTGCAATATCTTGCATAAATGGAACAAGTTTCCTTTGTTCCCTAATATTACGGTCTCAAGTTAACTTAGACGGTGGACAAATTTATTCGTTTTATTTATTAAAATGTTGATAAATTTTAATTATGATTTTCTTTCTTCATTCTTACCCTCACGTCGAAAACCTTTAAGATTATTGTCGAATTGAAAATAAAAATAAAACCCAGTAAATGTAATTTTATGATCATTAAGTCGGAAACATTGAATATAATACTGTCCTATATCCACTAATTATAAAGATATCCTTACTGATAGTTGAATAAAATAATATGAGCCTGTACCACTACAAACCATGAAGGGTCTGGAGATCATTAGTTGATGTGGTCGTTCTGTTTCGTAATGTCTTGAGGACCAGTTATGCAAATTAACGGACAAATATCGGTTAACTGCTTTTGTCCCAGGCTTATCCAGTGTGCTGTATCGAGTCCTGAAGTTCCATGTGGAAATCCTTTGTCGCTGCTCTGAGGACCACCTGAAAGGTCTGCTGACCAGAGATCGATATCCATTGTCTTTCTACCTAGCTCCTATCAAGGGCCCCTTTATATTTTACGGTTTATACCTGCCATATTCTCAGTCAGGTGTCAATTGAATACTTTAACTATACCTAGAAATCCTGCCGAGAAGGTCATAGATCACACTAGAAGGTCAAACCAGCCTAGAATTACTTTTACTCTCTTACTCCTACGATTCTTATTGGTCCATCCCCTATACTAAGCTCTAGGGAAAGGGATCCATATATTTCTGAATTAGAAAAAATTTCATACAACTTGTTGAGTTTTTCGATTCCAGAGTCGATCTACGGCTGAAATGGCAGCCATAGCGATTCTCGAACCCGGACCCCAGTGATAACGACCAGGTGCTATACAGTCCAATATATTTATAATGTTAGGGTTATGCTAAATTAACTCTTTTTTCATCTGAATCTTCTATTGTTTCTTTTGATTGAGCTAAGAGTTACAATCATTGTGTAGTGAGAGGGCCTGGATTTCTTATATGGCTTTATATGGAATCAGTAGCCCTTAACCTTAGTATTGTTCGGCACCTCCTTGATTTTAAAAATTAATTCACCCACCCTCCTGAAAAAGTTTTTATTTTTATATTTAGGATATCACTACTTAAAGATGATGATCTGAAAATTAACCAAAACATTTTCAAACTAAACAAGTATTATTTTGGTTTATTATTTTCAATAATGAGTCCTTGTAATCGATCAAAAAAAAAAATTTAACCTCCTCCTACGTTTCATGAAACCTTACCCAAGAATGAAAACAAAATCGTCCGTCCGCCATCTGGCGTCAGCGGCTTTTCTCCGAGACTATAGGACCCATTTTTTGAGAATTGCGAAGTCACAGGTTACCTCAGAATGTTTCTCGGAGCTTGATATTTCGTTTCAAAATAGCGGCCGATTAAATGTTTTGTACCCCCGTATCTCGACAATTATAAAGTGTTTTGGAATTATTATATTAAAGCCTTTTAAAGAAAAAAAAATTGAATCATGATAAATTTTTTTCTGAATTTATAACTATTTATAACCATAGTGTACTGATTTGTAGCGTTTTTTACCTGTTTTACCTCAAACCTCGTTAGCATCGGCTCACAGAATATGAAACCTCAAAAAAATCTGCTTGTGAATTCCGACTACTCTACTATTTTTTTATTTATTCTATAATATATTTTATAATATAGAAAGAATCAATTTAATTTTAGTGAAAGTAGACACCCAATTTAGGAAAATAGCTATGACGAGTCGAACTGAAACTGTATCTCAATCTGAAACCGAACTGCAAGTAATTGATGCATACGACCATGACCATCTAGAAATAATTATTATCAACGGGATAATGATAAAAATTAAATTCATAAACAATGTTAATACCTCTTATGTTGATGGGTAGCGCCATCTGAGCCACACTTCTAATTGCGGCACAAATCACCGCAGCACCTGACATGTCGCCTCGGTACTTTGACATACCTGAAAAGTGTTACAAGAGGTGCTTATGCAATACATTTTGAGAAGAGGAGATAACTACTAAATTTCGGGTTTGATTAATTGAAAGATCTTTAATTATTCATATATAATTATCAATGTAATACCTTTGCATTTTTTGAGACACACTGCTCCAGTGTCGAACGTCACTCCCTTACCTGTAGGAAATTAGATGAAGAATATAATTCTATGTAAATATTTTGTAATATACTAATTAATATGTCAAATGGATAACGGATTTTTAATATATAATTAAAATTATGCATAGGTATATCTGTTACCTAAGAAGGTACCACAATGTTTTTCATAGCTGTGAACTGAAGTTCAATCTAAATTTTTTTTTATAGGTATTTAGTGCATTTTATAAAACTGATAATAAGTACTCACTAGGTACCGTTAATGGAGTTAAGAATTATTGAAAATTTATGCTGGCATTTTATCAATAATATGAACAACTTTTGTGATTCAAAAGGAAATCGTGGGATGAAAATATTTTAATGGATGAAAAATGGATGAAAGACAGGGCATCCTGATAATCGATATTAAAGCGGTTTCTAGCTGTATATCACGTGAAATTTCGGTGGTGTGATCAATTAAATATTATTAAATTCAAACACAAGAAAATTATTTTATCAGGTTGATTAGTAAATCAATCATAAAATGGTTGCTAGTAATTAGTGTAGAACCTTGAACCATCCATATGAAACCGCTATGTCTTAAGTACATATTTTGAATATTTCGTATCCACCATACAAATCAGTGGCCGATTACCTCTTTTCATGACCTTATAATATTTTATAAAAGCCTAATATTCAAAACTGTCTATAGAAAAAAAGTTTTACATTTTAATATATAGGGTTGCCTTGAAAAAATACTGCGGGCCTTTTGGTACTTTTTGACAATCACGACTTGGTGCTGCTGCTCTGTACTAACTTAAGTTTAAGAGCCAAGATCCATTTCCTGGGAATATCACGATATAAATATCACGGAGCAACCTTCTTCCATCCGTTGCTCCGATACTCTTACCACCTTTAAATCCCGCCTATTCAGTCACTTTATGTCCATGCAGTTCCAAAAGATTTGTAAATAGGTACTAAAATTTGCACCCATTTATGTATTAATGCATCATTTTTACTTTTATTATTAATATAAATTCATTCTCATTCACGAGTTTATTTTTGCTTAAAGGTTTAAAATTATGTCATTATTATTTATTATAATTTCATTTTTTTTCTTATTTGTTTATTCATGCTATTATTTATTTAATATCATATTCTTTTTTGTTCTACTCTAAGGCTTTAAAGCTCTACTGATTTTACATATAATATTATTCTAAAGGAATATGTCCTGGAATAAATAAAGAATTTATTATTATTATTATTAAACATGAACTGGCCCAGGTGGGAATCGATCTAAATCCGTTCCGAAGTAGAGATGTTGAAAAAATATCGATTTATTGATATTTTTTCAATAAATCAAAATTTCGATATTAAAATATGGGTATCGAAAACCGATATTTAAAAAAAAAAGAGGAGAAAAATATATAATATAAAAAAAAAATCTACAAGGACGGCAAGTTCAACAAATCAAAAAACATGAAAACTTGTGGCATTGTGTGTTCGTGTTACTATCTATGGTCTGGGGGTTACATGCCGAAAGTCAATACCAATATTGATATCGATATCAGTTAACAATAAAGATGGTTTGATAATATCAGAATAAAAAAAATCGGTATTTAAAAATATCGTCAAGAATTTAAAAAAAAAAAAAAAATCTAAACGTATTGGAGGAACATTAGGAGATGACCTGTCTCTTCATCTTTAAATTCTGCTGGAAATGAAGTTAATGAAAACATTATCTTAATTATATCGCCACAGAAATATCGATATTTCAAAATATTGTTAATTATTTTAACAAAAAAAAAAAAAAACCTAAACGAATCAGAGGGAGATTAAGAGATAACTTGCTTCTTATTATTTACATCCTCCTGTAAAAGAATATAATAAGAACAATACCATAATGATATCGGCATAACAATATCTTAATTATATCAGTATAGAAATATAGATGTTATAAAAAAAAATATCTTCATTGTATCGTCCCAGAAATATTGATACTATAAAAAAAATATCGGCACAGAAATATCGATTAAAAATAAGATTAAAAATATCGATTCTCGATTTATCGAAATTTCGATAATTTTTTTCTCGATGTAACGAATTACTATTTCGTTACGTTCAAAAACTTTCGATACGATATATATCGATATTTTCTTTCGATATTCACATCCTTAATTCCAACCGGGCACATTCGGTAAATGGAGAATGAACCTTTAGCACTTCTCTCACATTCTGTGAAGAAGTCCCCTGCTATCAGGAAAGAAAATTTACTACTTATTTAATGAGGAACGTGTCGAACACATTTAAAATTTAACGGAAAACTTTTCAGTTGAACAGGAGTACGAGGAATCCTTAGAAATGCAATATGGCAATAATAAAGACGAAAGAACAACATTGTTAAAATCTTCTTGGACTCCGAGGGTCTTCGGGCGTGTAATAAACAAGAATTTGGAAAAAAAAATCGTTTCTTTTCCCTTAGCCAAAGAAAATAAACAAATACAAAATAAAATACTTACCGATTAGGGCGATGGGCTTGTCGGCTGGATTGGCTCCGCAGTAGTTTACCTCTAGCAGAAGCGGTTCTTCGCATGATCCGCTAGCGAGATTGAGCAGCGCGAACATGTTCTTCGACTCGATCCATACTCTGTCGTGGACTTCGATTTGAATTCCACAAGGGCACAGTTTTTCTATGCAAGCCTGTATGAAAGCCAAAGATCATTGTGCATATGACTCCACCAAAGCTTAAATTTGGTATTAAAGCTTGTTAATCTTTAATATTAAAGCGAACAATGAATTTTATCTAACGTATCTGTGATGCTAAAAGCACCAGTGCTAATTTTGGCTAGAAGCATCAAAATTCATGGGGCTTGTACTTCGCATTTATTTGAAATAGTTATTACGAACACCTGATCTTTGGAAAGTTGCGACAGTAAACCGGAGTTGTTATGAACTTATAACTACAATAAGCTCGAATCTTACATTTTGGAACATTTTCCTCTTTAATAATAAGTCTCAGATATACTTAAGATAATATTAGAGTCACATTATTATTATTTTTTTTTATTGTAGTCGAATTTTTCTTTATAAGACACTTGTATCACTACTATATATTATTACGGTAGCATAGATCCCTTTTTCGGCTCTCAGGAGCGATGGATTTTGACGAGTGAGGTATCAAAAGAAAGAGAATTTCATGGAGATGTGACGAATTCCAATATTGTTTTTTTATATCTTACAAGGGCTTAAATAAAAGTGATGAAAAAAATGGAAGGTTTCAAAACTTTGACGACTGAGAGTCGGCGGATCGAGACGGGATGAGTTGAGTTTTAAAGATATTGACGCGGGCATCAAGACCATTTACGCTCCTACGGAGCGTATTGGTTCAGCGTTTTAAAGCTTAAAAACCTACCGTTTTCGAGATAACGCACGATATAGGTCCGCACGGGCCTCATGTCATCTTGCGTTTTATATGCCAACTTTATATCAATTTGAGTCTGTTTACAAAAACTTTTAATGAGTGGGAAATTATATATTGTTTCATCTGTCCAACCCTGACTGTTAAATATGAATACTACATATAGAAAACGGTGTAGCTGAAGCTTATCGCCTTACTGTTAAACTTGAGAGATGTTTTCCAGTGGGGTAAGCTAATTACTTATTTAGTATGAACTGTAACTGCAACATAGTCATTACAAACTATGTAGTTTCACCAAATGTGTGGGTTAAATAAACTTTTTTGGTAGCATTATATTGTTTCCCTAATATCGCTTACAGTTCGAATGTATTAGGGATTAGCATAATACCTAATGCGAGAGTTCTCGCCCGGGTATACTAGTTATCTCTAAATCTGGTATTATAAAATAAAATTAGGTAGGAGAACATATGATAATACATAGACCTGAATAGACAGACCTAATCCTTTAGAGTTTGATATGAGAATGGAATGAAATGAACTTGTTGAAAACTTATGACGGACCAAGTGGCCAAAAGTGTTTTTGTTTTTTTTTAATTAATATTTTAAAAATTAATACTGATGTCTTAAAAAGTATTCATTTATTATTAAATTCTTCTAAAAAATAAATATTACTTAAAATTTTCCTTTATCTGCAGTTTGATGAAAAATAGCAATAATAAAACCTGCAATGCAGATATCTCGTGCTTAAGATGTATTAACTTCTTTTAATGCATTTTTGTAGTTTATTTGCACAGAAACACGGAGTCATATGGGTGGCTATTGCGAAGTGGTGGGAATTATCTATCTTAATAAACAGGAATGACCATGGAACACGCAATGGCTAGATAATCATCCCTCAGGTGACTAATTGAGATGATAGAGTTACCTGTGCAAAGAGATTAGGAGTCAACAGGTTCCCAGGGGACTCCTCCAACCTCCTGGCCCAGTTCTGGCATTCCGCTTTTATCGTCCCTCTTTGCCAACCATCACTGTTGAAAACTGTTGTTAGGTCAAAATACTTCAGAATCAATACCAAAAATATTATTTTAGTAATTACAAATAAAATAATAATTTAAAAAAAAATCTAGTGATATAAGCATCTATAAGTTAAAACTTAAGCTCGGCCTAACCAAATGTGGTAATTGCATGGAAAAAAAAATAGCAATAGAAATTCAATTCAAGTGATAAAGAACGCATACAATATTGAGCTTGCGTTTTGTATATATTAAAAAACATTCATATTCAGCTAGTAAATTGAAATAAAGACCGTCGGGGAGGTATGGTGGGGGGATCGGGTAACACGGGAGTCGACCCGACGTATTTAGTTTATTTATAAAAGCTAATAAAACACATTTTAAGCTAAACATTTTTACTCACCGACGACAGAGCGAAAGAAAAACTTGAAAGATATTTCTCGGATGAAGTTTTGAAGTTGGAAACGCTTTACCAATCCAAAAAGTATAGGCTATTCAACGGATTGAGTTAGGATTGATGGGCTGTGACGTATCAAGTGTAAAACTCCATCCTCTAGCCCCGTCCCCATCACTTTTCTTTAACACAACTTACCTTTGCGAAAATGCATCTGAAAAAATTGGGAGTTTTCGCGTTTTTATATTTATAACCTAATCTTTACCAACGATTAAACATTGAACAAGTCCATTTTTGAGATCATAAACTGATAATAATGTTCAAGTGAAAAATAATGATAAGCATTTATACAGTTTATACATTATAACTAACATACATGCTATTTAATGATAGCTCTACGCCGAACTTTCTGAATTTCAATGTTTACTGATTAGTGTTGGTTCAAAGAAATTCAGCTATAATATTTTTCTAGACTTTAGCAAAATATTGGAAGCTAATAGGTTGTGTTACCCAGAAAATATTGAGATAACAGAAAAAGGTGCTGTGATTCTCGTCAAAATTTACTTGATCACACCACCGAGAGAGAATTTGAAAAAAAGCAAGTTGGAAAACAATCAAAAGACCATAATTTTGTACCTCAAATGATTTTAAGTGGATGGGAAACCAAATAGAGTTTGTGATCTTTATTACCGAAACATATGATTTATGTATTTAATTTAAATATAATTTTTAATGCAAGCTTATTATGACGTTCAAATAAAGTACCCTTTTCGGCTCACGAATTTTAACCAAAATCTAGTAAACACATTTATATCGATATAAAAGTCCTATTTACCAAATTTGAGATGTTTTACATTATATTTTTGATGAATCTAATATGACCTTCAAGTAAAGTACCGCTTCCGGTTTTCCAATTTATACCAAAATCTAGTATGTTATTTAAGTCAATATATAAATTATAAATACTAAATTTATTGCATAGTATTTTATGGAAATCAATAATGACCTTCAAGTAAAGTACCTTTTCCGGTGATCAAGAAGTGACCAAAAAGGGAGGTTCTCAACTAGATTTTACAACAATTCTAAATACACAATTTTAACTACGGCTAACCGTTTTTGAGTTATGGGAGATACGAACGAACGTACGTACAGACGCCTGTACGAAACTAGTCAAAATGGATTCAGGGATGGTCAAAATGGATATTTTCGTTGAAATCTGAAAACTGAAAATTTTCGCGAATACAATACTTCCTTTACTTCGTACAAGGAAGTAAAAATTAATGGGTTGTCGAGCTGAACTATATTTTAAAACAATTTAGAGAAATATTACATAAAATAAACTAATTAAAAACTATTATAAAATAGTAGATTCTTTATTTATACTTCGACTACTTTGGACTGTAGGACCATCTGGCGTTTCGAGGTCTAGTAAAGAGTGAAGCTCAGAATAGTTAAATCAGTTTTGAGGTTTCTTTCAAAAAATTAAAAATATATACACTAAATTCTATACTTCCATTCTTCTGTTGCGGCGAAAATAGTCTTCCAAGTAATCGTGACCCTGAAGAAACTTCTCGGCTTACCAGACGCCCTTTTGTAATTAGCTTCTTCCAACTTTCGCCCTTTGCTACTGCTGACTCGGTCTTGCTGCTTGTTTATTCTAGTGTGTGTGCTGATTATGCTGGAACTTGCAGATCCTTCCAAGCGTACTCAAATTTGACTAATTGGACAACTTTTTCGTTTCCAGGTACTCCTGGTTGGAAAAAAACCCCCAGAATTCGCAGAATAATTGTGTTATTATTTATATAGTAAAACGCCGTTTATCCGAATTAATTTTGCTCAAAGACAATCTGGATAATCGAAAATTCGGATAACCCTGGCAATGTAGGTAATTAGCGAAACGAAATCCATAATTAAACAGACTTACTATTACGGTGAGGCAATCGACGTCAACGCCCCATCACAATCTAATAAACCTTTCTTAAATTTCACAAAAAGCATCTTAAATGTTCCAATACTCAATTTTATATTCGATAAAATAAATCCGGGAGCCGGGGTACAAAAAGTTTACATTAATAGATAAGTCTTTTGTTCAGTCCTAGACAACATTCCGTCGAAATCTGAAAACTGAAAACTTCGTACAATGAAGTAAAAATGTAATAATACCGAAAACGATTTTTTATTTTTTTGACCTTTGTGACCTCTTAGTAGTGAACGTTTTTTTAAGAATTTATATGGGTAGCAGTACTGAATGCAAAAAAATGAGATGAACTGATCTTCTCATTGTAGGCGATTACTCGAGTAACCCTATACAATTATAGGTTATTTTTAGTTATATTCTCTGAATGGTATATCTGCTAGATAGAGAAATTGAAGAAATAAATAAAATAAAATTCGAAAATAACTAAATTATAAAATATACTAATCTGAATTATATATTATTTAGCATTTCCAAATCAATTGTCCATTTCAAATTTTCCATTTCAATCGTAACCTTTTCCATTTCAATTGTAACTTTTTCCATTTCAATTGTAACCCGACCGGATATGAATTAATTCTATTTTTGAAAATAATTATTTTAATTAATTTATGATTTTTGAAGTAATTTTGGTATATCCTTCTGACATGTTTTTGTTTATTAGATAATTGGAAAAATGAGCTAATTTGATGTAGTTTAAATTTTTCGAGAAAAAAAAATTGTTTTTTTATTTATTGAAGTGTATGAAGGCATCGCTCGCGCGACTTGTGTTTTTAAAATATGACCTCATTAAAAACTAAAGGGATTAATGCTTGATCGAATGACACGTCAACCTTCAAAATCGGATAACTATTTCCGGAGATATTCTCCAGAAATATCGGAGATATTCGCCAGATTATACTGCCATTTATTTGATGTTTTCTTTTTTCATAGAAGTGATCAAAATATTTAATAAGTAAGCAAAATAAAAATAATTTAAAATAGCAGCTCTCTAGTTTTCTTGTTATTGAATTCACTCCATTTTTCAAATTTTAAAAATATTATAGTAGTGAGAAGTGACGATCGGCCGAAAATTATGTGTTTCAGTGCTGCGATCTATTGTCCCAGAAACACACTATTTTAATCCCTATTGGCCTTAGGCCCGGAGATCCCACTTCTCTATCTAGTTTTGATTTCTTCTGAGAAGGTAAGTGATATATACCAATTTCATCAAAAAATTAAATTCACTTGATGGAATATTCATTTAAAAAAATTATTTCGCCTTATTCTTCTCTCCTTTTATCTATTTGGGAATGTTGATCGGTCAAAGAAGTTTACACTTCCAGCGTGTGGTCACACTCACTTTTTTTATTTTTAAATATTTATTATTTTCTTTTTTTTTTTTGAAGAGGGGGTGGGATGAATTTCATCGATTTGGTGATCGTTCATTAGGTTTTCGTACTTGCTACTTTCGAATATACTATCGAAATATTGTTCGGCCACGATCGTTTCTACTTAATTATTGGTTTTCAAAATTCTTGGGTATAGGTATGGCTTTATGAGGTTTTCAAGGGCACTATTTTTACGAATTTACTATCGGATTTTCAATCGCACGTGCGAATTTCGATTTTCCGTTGGTGTTAAAGTTTTCTATGATAAAGAGATCGTTTATTAGGTTTTCGAAAGTTCTGATTCCGTTTTTAATTGAATTTTTTATCGAACATGCACATTTCGAATTACTATTACAGCTGACATTTTTTATTACTTCCTTGTACGCAGTAAAGGAAGTATTGTAATCGCGAAAATTTTCGGTTTTCAGTTTTCAACGGAAATATCCATTTTGACCATCCATGAATCCAGTTTGTGAATCCAAACTAGTTGACTAGTTTCGTCGTGACGTCTGCACGTTCGTACGTATCCTCGCATAACTCAAAAACTGTTAGAAAGTTAAAATTATGGATCTAGGATTACTGTCTAATCTAGTTGTGAACCTCCCTTTTTGGTCATTGTATGATTACCGGTAGTGGTACTTCACTTGGAGGTGATTCCGGATTTTCATCAAAAATTATATTTAAATATAATGCAAAACTTCTCAAATTTAGTATTTATAACTTATATATTGATTTAAATAATATAATAAATTTTGGTTAACATTGGCAGACCGGAAGTGGTACTCTACTTGAAGGTCATATTAGACTTTCATCAAAAATTATGTCGAAACTGTCGATTTCCAATGCTTTATCAAGTGACATTGACAGTTCTAATGTTTTCAGGAAACACGAAGAAATATCTTAGGAACTTATTACCTACTGAAAGAAAACGACATGTAATAACAGAATGAGACCTCCAGAAACGTGAGGTCTGTGTGTGTGTGTGTCAATAGATGGATGTCGCGATGTCGAGTGCCGTTTTTGAGATACTGCAATCTTCGGAAACTAGTAACCAAATTGAGGATCACTTTTTGAGCAACCGATTTATAATTTAATAGGCGTACAAGTAAGTCATGTGTTGTCCACATCAGATATTTTTAAATATATATCTTTTATTAAGTTTTCAGGAATTATATTTTCGAATTTACTACGGGATTTTTTATCACGCATGCACATTTCGGTTTACAGTTCTTGTTGAACTTTTCTTAGATATAGGGACCGTTTATTAGGGTTTCGTGGTTTCTGGTGCGATTTTTCGAATTGAATATTTTATCAAACATGCTCATTCCGAATTACCATTACAATTTACATTTTTTTAGGCGAAGTTATTGTTTACTAGGTTTTCAAGGATGATATGCTCAAAAAATGTTAAATATAATTGTAATTTGAAATTCGTATGCTCTATAATAAATACAATTTAAAATATGGAACCGAAGCCCTCGAAAACCTAATAAACGATTCTTATATCACAGAAAACTTCAACAGTAACGGAAAAGCAAAATGTGCATGCGCAATCGAAAATCAAATTCAAAAAATGGAATCAGAACTCTCGAAAACCTATTAAGCGATACCTGTATCGTGGAAAACATCAACAGCAACGCAAAACTTAAATGTAAAAATATGAATTGGTGTTTGGTGTGGAAATTGATCAAGTTGGTTTTGTTAATTGAAATGTGATTAAATATGTGTCTTTTCATAGCTATGAATAATTTCTCTGTGCCTGACCAAAGATGCTAAATCCATTAAATATAAAATGATCTTCCATTCAGGTTTTTATTTTTGTTATTTTATTTTAATTTTTTTTTATTTAATCTCCATTTTATTTTCAAGGTTGTCTCAAAAATCGTACCAAAGCATCTTGTTTTTGTTGCTGAAACTACTGGAATGAATCCAATATAAAATTGTGGTACCGTTTATGATTAAATATTTTAACATATGAAGTTTAGAGAAACAAAATAAAACGTATGATGAAAAACAATTAATAAAAAATTTCTTATTACAACAAACTTTAGACTGAAACTGATTAACATTTATACCATAGTAGTGCTGTGTTTTATTTCTGACCGCACCCCAACCAATTTTTTTTTTTTTTTATTAATTGAGGTTTTGAAGATTTTTAAAGCATCGATAAAAAGGTTTTAGAGCGTTAAGCGTTCATGTTTAAATAATTGGCCTGGCATGATAGTGTTTTGAATAATGCTTAAAAGTCCTTTAAAGCCAGAGTAACATCTCTTAAACGCAAGTGATAGGAATAAAATTTACAACTATACAAGTGTTATTTAATTTTATTTATAAGTTGTTTTTGTAGTCTTTTGGATATTGATAAATGTCCTGAAAAACTGAAACGATATAAAGTTCAACTACAATCAAATTATTCGTTTTTCAATTTTACATTTTTATGTCGTCGACCATAGATCGATCGCTCCGAACTCGACAGTGTCTACGGGTGTAAAGGATCTGTTGGCACAATGCCCAACTTTCTTTCCAGCCATTTGAGCCAAAGTCGCCGCTCTGAGTAACTTACAAAAGGAAGGGAAATTATTTCTCTTAAGAGTAAAATTAAGTGAGCTCACTTTGTTTTAGTAATGCTAATAAATTAATGGATCTAGATAATGCAGTCATGAATTTAACCTATACTTAGTTTGGGACAGTACAGTTCCGAGGCTGAAAAATAATCTAGGGGTAAAATAGTTGTGAAGATCATTTTATTCTGGAAATTACTGGATTCCGAGGCAGGTTTATTTCGGAACTAGCCGGTAGTTTAGAGTAAGAATAGTCAAGAATTAAACCTAAAATATATTCCAGTAATACATAAAATACAAATTATTTTTCTAAAATCTGTGTTAACGAAAAACAAATCTATGAAAATTATTATACAATCGTTTATCATTAATTATTGAGAATATTATTAAAAGTTTTCCGAAAATCGAGATTTATAACAAGACTAAAAAAATATTTGGATTAATTAATTAAGGTTCCGAGGGTCATCATGTGATGACATGTGATTTTGGTGCCAAATCTGAAAAAAAAATCGATCCAATGGTCTCGGAGAATAGCCGCGGACGGCGGACGGAACACAGTGGTTGATTATTGGAGAAAAAAACCCTGTCAAGCCCGATCTGTAATTCACAGAAAAATAATTTTGATACCACCTTAATCGCAATGAATTTTACATTAAGATATACACTTCCAATGGTAAATCAATGGTATGTAATAAATTTTGAGGTTTCTTAAGATATAAATATATCTTATATATAAATGAGATACTGAGACCTCGGGCTGCTCCTCTAAGGATATGACTCTCACATGCAGCAGCTTTAGAACCAGCCCGAAGTCTCAGTATCTCATTTATGTAACTTTGAGCTGCCAGAGAGCCATTCCATAAAATGATTAAAGCAGTTTTCCTTCTATCGAAATTCCTTCCCAAACTTTACCACCTCCAAAAGGGAATCGATATTGTATAGTTTCATTTATGCAGCTTTCGTTTCCTTTTCACCACACTCGACTAATCATTTGAGAGCAAATTAAATTCGGACTCATCTGTTAAATAGACTAAAGCTCCACTCTTTCATATCCCAAAGTAAGTGTTCACTTGCGAATTTCTGGCAATTGTGTGAGGCTTAGTTAGCAGTGGAACTTGTCTAGGAATTCTTGAAGTCAATTGGACCTCCCGTAGTCTATTTCACATCGTCTGATCCGAAGTACTTACCCCAGTAGCACATGTTAGATTTTTGAGGAAGTTACGAGCAGTTAAAAAATAGGTTTCTCAGAGCTAGGTTGCATGATAAAATTTCTTCTCTCGCATTAGTTACGCTTCTACGAGCTTGTCCTGGACATCTAGTGAGGCGTTCAATTGCTAAATAATATTACCACAGCATTCAAAACTCACCCATCTTATTCGTAAAAAAAAAAAAATGCTGGAACTTGGACGCGAAAATGAAAATTTCATTCTCATTGCATGCTCCTCATGCAGTCAGAAGTTTTCAGTTCTTCAGATGTGAAAATAAATGAAATAAATGAAAACTTTTTATTTTGTTTTTACTCTTTTCTTTATTATATATTTTTCTCTACTGTTCTATATTTTTGGTATTTTCCCCCATATTTTGCCACGTTTCATCAGATGAGGCATCACCAGGTAAAATATTATAGGTAAATCACATTACTAAATCCAAATCTCGAGGAATAAATAATTTGTCAATCCATGTGTTTGGTGACATTAAATACCTATAATATAATAAACCAATAAAGATAGCACATCTCATATCAACTCAAAATATCCTCGGGAAGAGTTAAGTTGTCAGAAGGAGAATTAGGAATACATTGAACACGAAAATATATAAATCAAACAAAAACCCAAACAGATTATTAAAGCAACATGACACAGCACTAGGCGCAAAACTGTTATTTAAAAATGAATTAAATAAAATCAATTGCTAAAGGTTCTTTTAAAATTATAGTTGGTGATTTTATTGATTTATATATTTTTTTCTTAAATAGGTTTATAACTCTCTTAAGGCTACATATGAACATTTTTTTCTTCTTTTGCTCAATAATGGTTTTGAATTGTATTATTTTAATCTTGTTTCATTTTCAAATTTTTGAAATCACATATTTATTTATAATATGTATTAAACGAATCGGACTTATTATCTTTTGAGAGGTGAACTCTGTTAAGATTAGTATTAATATTTACATTAGATAAATTTCGTTAATCATTTCTTCTATGCTAAGAATTAGAAAGTATTATACACGTCTGATGAGTTAAAGAGTTCTAGAAGAGTGATGGGCTGAACTGGTGTCGTCGACTTCAGGTCCTGGTACCTCCAAGTTGCCAAGGTTGCGCCCTCTGCAGCGGCTTCTGCATTGGAAAACATTTCAACGTATATCTTGTTTATGCCCTGCGTTAGAATAGAAATATTTTTTTGAAATATGCATTAAATTTTTACAGATATACTTCTAGATACCAGGTCATCCCATAAGTAATGTCGGTATTTAATTGCGTGATATAAGGTGTAGGAAAAAATCAATGAAACACATTCAATCTAAAAAGTATTTACCATCGTGTTCTATAACAGTTCGCCATCTTGAAACCAAATTTTATATACATTTTCTGAAAAATACTTTGGTTTTGGAATAAAGAAAGCCAACACCTGGTTTTTCATTTCATCGACTGAATTCATGTTCTAGCTGCTTAATGAAATATGGAGACTGCGAAAAAGGCGATAATCCGAAGGCGCTAAGTCAGTAGAATATGGTAGGCGAGGAATAATTTCCCATTTCAAAGTCCTTAAATTTTTGTATTGTTTGTTTAGCAAAATGTGGCATCGCATTGTCACAGTGGAATAAAATTCCTCGTCTATTGATAAGTGAGGGATGTTTTTCCTTAATTGTCTGCTTCAATCAATCCAGCTGATCACAGTAGAGATCTATAGTGATAGTTTGGTTAAGATCATGAAATTCATGATGAAGGATTCCTTCCATATTCCACCAAACAGACATCATTACTTTTTCGGATGAAGTCCTTCTCTCGCTTCTGTTCTCGGTGTGTCTCCAGGACTTTACCACTGTCGCGTCTAATGTTGTGAAATAAAACCTCTTTTCATCTCCAATTAGTATCCTGTTTAGATAAGATTCATGATCATGGGAGAGGAGAGAAAAGCAAGTGTTGTTGCAAATTAGCGAAGCTTAACTCGTGAGGGACCCAATTTCCCAATTTCGGTATCTTTCCTATCAGCTGTAAATGACGGTGGACAGTATAAGTTTGTCGATCCAAGTTTTTATGCTAATTCTTCAAATGTTACAACAGGATTTTCTTCAACAGTAGCCTCCAGGAGTTCGTCGTCCAGCTCTATTGGTCGACCTGTCCGAGGTTTGTCTTCAAATTTGCGGTTTCCCGCTCGAAACTATTCAAACCACCTCTACACTTGCCGTTTACTAATGACTTTTAATCCAAATAATTCTGTAAGTTTCCGATAAGTTGAAGCAGCTTAACATGACGTAAGTGATTTTTGGGGGGATCCATTTTAATTGAAATTTCATCACAGACTAACTTACTTTCTCAAATAAAAACATGTGCGTAATACTATAATAAACAAAATATTTAAACACAATTCAATTATAAAGGAGGGATTAGTAATATCAACATAAACAGACAGATTTTTAAAAACCGAAATTTCTTATGGGATGACCTGGTACGAGTACTTTACATAAGATTACAAATGCCATAAACGCAATTTGCTATTTATAATTTATCTCATTTGAGTAAGTAGCTTCTTTATTGTAAAAGTAGCATACACTTCTATTATAAAGAAAGTTGTTCCTATGAAACTTGAAGTTTTATATTTTTCAGTACTTCTTCCAACTAAGGTATTTAAGGTTGATAACGTTTTGTTAAATGCTATAATGGTGTTGTATGGGACGTGGTTTTGTGGAAGTGTTATGTTATTTTTTTGATATCTCTTTTTCAATTTGCTCAAACACATCTGAACACTTGGATCAGCTGAAGGAGCCGTCTCTAATGCAGGAGCGTCTACCCATCAGAATACTAGATATCGGAACCCTACATGGCATCCAATTTTTATGGAGAAATCAAGGCAACTCTCCTCGCCCTTAGGCGAATAAAAAAGGACTAAGGAGGCATAGTCGTTATAAGCTGCTGAAAGCGGTAAAAAATCGAAAAATAATCAATTCTAAGATTATTATGGATTGTCTTATAATCGTCGGGTGGACATTAATTTTCAGATGGATCATTGGATCTTCCAGACACTGTAGGATTTACATGGTAACGAGGAACCAAACCGCTTGACCGAGGGAGATTTGAGGAAGGATGAGGCAACAGAATGGCAAAAAATAAAACTAGCTATCAGGTTGATAGAAAGGAATATGACGGAATTTAACCATCATGAGGACACCGATACAGCAGAAGACCTTGGCAGGATTTTCCGCAGCAGTTTGACATACAAAACCCGTTTCTTCTTGGCGATGTAGAATTTCACTGGAAGAGTAACTTGAGCAACGATTTCTCGACAATCTGGAGTTGGTGAGGCACTTTGACTTAATTTTTCAGGAAAAAACCTATTCAATAAAACTAACTAAATGACTTCGTGTTTATCCGTTTGCTTATGATTTAGTATCATTCAAGAATTGCTTGCAATAGGTAATTGAAGACATGAGTGGATGAATGTGTTATGTAATAAACTGAAAGCACTGAGAAAATGACAATATTTTATTATGTATTTTTAATCCAATTTCTTAAAGATATGACCCATCCAATCAACTAAATTCATGCGATAAAATCTTAGGTTATTAATGTTACAAGGTGAATATTAGCACATAACACCTTCGTTTATAAGAAAATATCAATATCCGATAATTTGTTACATAACGTCTTCATCCACTCATGTTTTCAATTATTTAGAACAGGTCTCTAATCTCATTTGAAATAGAATTTGTTAAATACTCGACAATTGAAGTGTTCGGCCGACTCGCGGTTTATAATACAATTTTGGGATATCGGACTTTTGACTTAGTAACATTCTATTTAGCTTCTACTACAAGTTAAGAACGTAAACTCATCCAAAAACAAACAGGTGCCGTTGCTGTTTAACCACCTTAATCAGTTGAGATATGAGTTCTATAATTTGAACAATTATCTATGTGTTACCTCCCAAGCCTACAAATGTTATATTGCCGACTCCCTTTGTTTTATTACTATCGGCTAATTGTGATAATTGATAAGAAGTATGAATGTGCAACATTTACCCAGTGACTGGATGAAACTGATTGATTTTGCCATACTAAAGAATATTCTCTGAAAACAGTGGCGTAAGAAATGCCTCTGCCTTAAGAGTTGGACGGAATAACGACCTTTGTTACTTTGAAGCAAAAAAAGGTGTGACTCTAAGTCGGGGTCACTTTTTGTTATTCTCTTGTAAATTTATAAAAATCTACATAGACCGTTATTCGGCTGAATACTTCAATTCTCTTCTAGTTGATCTCCCAATTATCCAATTTCAAGGCAGGCTCAGGTTCGAGACCAGAGGAGGCAATAATAAATACTGATGAAACCGTAAATTGAATTTTTTAAATTTAATTTTCTACCTTATCAGGATTTTCGTAAAATAAAGTTCAATTTTCAATTTTTTTGTGTTTAATTTTTGCTTGTAATATTTGATTATCAATTATACAGTATACCTCAAAAGAAAATGACTCTCGGTATTAATAAATGGAAATTTTGGTGGAATAATGAAGTGGTGCACTAATTTTGATCAGGGATAGGTATATCACATTTTTTGTTAAGAGAAATCGGTATTAATATTGTATTCGAGTCAGGAATTTTGAAAAATCACAAAAAAATGTTATATATAATGTTATGTTATATATAATATAAAAAATCACAAATAATGTTTAAGTGTAATGTTTAAGTATTGAATATTAATTCCGTAATCATGTTCTTTTTTTTTAAATTAATTTCAAACCAAGCCCTTAGTATATTATAAACGGTGTGGCTGTTTAAGCTCAGTGGCCTCTGTTGATAACTGTGAGTTATGAGCCACCACGTGACAACTATTATTCACAATGACGTTTCCCATGCTGTGCCAAGATTAAAACTTTATGAATGGGCTCTACATAGATCAGGCTGTTCCAATTAATTTTACTTTAAAAAAATTTGCGTCCTTAAAATTTGAAGAGATTTTTAAGTTTAATATGTTTGTAAGTAGCATGCTAGTTCTGCAATTCACATATCGATTCTTTTAGAACTATTGAGGTGTTTCTAGTGCTACTGCTGGAACAGTGGTATCTAATATTTTCAATTTTGTTTTTTGTGTAAGGTTATTATATTATACTATATCTCGATTCGATGTTATAAGATAATATTCGATCTTATCTTTTATGGAAAGAATATTGCTACAAAAAAAAATCCATGTCCTAAGCCTGGAGGTTTTTCGACTTTGCTATTTATTCACTAAGTCTTGTAAGGAAGGATAACTGAGCATATACTTGGAATGAATATGCAGTTTTAAAAACTTAAATCATTGGATATAGTGTATTGCAAACAGAAAAAAACTTTAGAAATATAGCTACATTTTTATTTACAACATATTCTTCTTATTACCTGAATTCTTTAATCCTAAGTGGCTAACTACGTCTTTACCCGGCTCTACACGATGCCATGAACATTTTGTCAAAGATTAGATCAAATGTTTGTCAAATTACTTCGTCAGATGTGAACATGCGAACGAAATACGTTCTTCGATCAGTATGTACAAGCTACCTGCTTGTAGTTCGGTTACACCATCAAACGTCCAAAATTGGAAGATGTTCGTTGCATCGTCTAGAGCCGCCTTTTGAGTAAGGCTACGTGTATCCACTACTCTGTGCAAGGGGGTTGATATGTCCAAAGTGTAGTTCAGGTGATGGAATTACACTGTATAGATGTATTGTTGTATTTGAGAAAGTGTTACTCCCTAACTCGAAACTGATTTCTATAAGAAAGAAACTTTTACTTATTTCAACCTTTGCATGATAAGAGCTCGGTTGTACTGTGAGAAAGTTACTTGATGGCTTACCCTTCCTTAGCAGGTATTCTACTCCGGGTATAAAAAAAAAAGTTTATGTTTCATACTTGCATATTTGGTGGTTTAAACGTGAATCAAGGTGTTATGTTGTTATTAAAATACTAGAGTTGTCCATTATCCAACGATCAGTAGCGTGGCCAGGATTTCGTTTCGGGAGGGAGGGGAGGAAGGGTTCATCCAAGGTCCTACTTTTAAGAAACCCACCCCAACCAAGGATTTCAGAGGCCCTCTGAATATAATATTTTCTATGTCTGGGTATATTATTTATAAAATAACATTCAAACCGGTTTATATAAATTTTCTTTACAGATAAGAATAAGTAAAATTATTTTGTAATTTCGGGGGGAAGGAGAGGTCCAGAACTCCTGGACTCTCTCTCTGGCTACTCCACTGCCAACGATGATCACAGATTTTTATATTGCGTTCAGCCTACGAATGCATTATTTTGCTCAACGAAGTATAATTATATATTTCTAATCTGAGGATTACTAATGGTCGTTGCTGACTATCCAATTTATTTACTTGATCAAACCCGATATTACAATTATAATGATACTAAGTTCAAAGTTGATGTGAAGACTCACCGTCTCCTGCAGAGCTAGGGCCCCCGATGCTGCCGCGATTCGGATGTTCTCTTTGCACTGGTCTATGTACTCTTCTTCGAGGAGGCCAACTCCTTCCATGCCAAGACCCGCTACAGCGACCGAGTAGTAATCTCCTCTCAGGTTGCTGAATACCTGAGCGTTCCCCAGCTTAACAACGTGACTCCTATTAACAGAAAATTATAATTCTAGAGAACTTCACGTTTACTTATTAATTGTTACAAATTATATTAAAGAAGGTTTAATTTAAAAAAAAAATCTTTTATTTGTTCTACACAATGATGATATTGGAGATGGGTAGTACTCGATTACTTATCATGACGTGGATACTTTTCAAGGGTCATCGACGCCCGACGTCCCACATGTGGAGTCTCTGATACGAAACAAAATGTCTAGGAATGATGTTTATGTACTTCATCGGAGAGACCGATTATCCGGGATTAATGGAGGAGAGAGATGGTGGACTCCACACCTTTCAACCTTAGTAGGCACCAACAACCCGAAGAACAGGTTGCTCGGAGGCGACCGCCGCTAGAACCCCCTGAAGAAGAGCAGCATGAGGAGGAGGGGCATCTAATGCTAGAGGAGTGAGAGAAAGAGGAAGTAAGCAGTAAGGTGCAGTCCCAGTAGTAAGGCGCGCAATCGGCTGCACCACAGAAACCATTTTTTAAGTTCCTAACTATAAATATAACACTTAGAGATTAATAAATAAATGTTATACTGATTAATAAAACTCATACGCAGAAGTGGCATACGCGAATCCCATGCGTAATATCCACTGCTGTTGAAACTCCGTAAGTTAGAAAATAGTGGAAAAAAAGTACTTTTATTATTTTCAAGAGAAATAATGCTGAGTACTTTCATTACTTGGTTCATTCTAAGTACTCTCTAAAAGCACTCCACGGAGCGTTAGACATCCGTTTGAGTAACTTTTTTGCTTATACGGATGTCTAACTCTTGGTTTATATTTGATTACAAAAAGTACTCTGACATAATTATATTATATAGTATCATTTATCTACTATTCCATCATCACTAAGCGAAATATAATTTTTTTTTTCATTTCGAATTTCTTCGATATTGAGATTCATTATTTCGCAATTAGAGGCGCAGTTTTTTAAAATACTATCGGTTTCAAGATAGCGCACTCAACTATCACTTTTTAATAACATATCGGATTTCTTCGATATTATAATCCATTATTATGAAATGGGAGGTGTTTTTTTTAATAATATCTACTGGTACTGGTTCTAGTACTGGTATTAGTAGGGGGGAACTAGTCCGGAAAGTGGGCCTTGTTGTCCTTTTTGCCAACCTCTGACGGCTATCTTTACGTCGCCGCCGCATACTAACCAGAGTGGGAGTGTCAAGATTCATTTCGCGGGATTGCACAGTGGGCGAAAAGGCTCATCTAGCGGCGTTTAATTAATAGCGCTTAGGGAAAAAAAAATTTTTGTATGTAATTTTTTTTTTTAGTTGAAAATAAGATTAAGCTAAAATGTTAAATTAAAAAAAAAATTAAAAAATATATTTATATATTTTTTTTTTTGTGAAAGTTGAAACTTTTTTTTCATATTTTAGACATTGTTTATTTCATTCAGGAAAACATTATAAAGTTTATATATTTAATGTTTCACATTCTTTTGGGTTAAAAATATATATATAAATACTTTAATATTAAAACCAGTTTTTTTTAACATTTATTTTTTTTTGTTGAAATAACTATTTTTGGCCTTATTCAGTCTTCATATATTTCAGTTGTTTTCATAACAAAAATTTAATTATAATGAAAAAAATAACAATAGTAATAACAGTTTTTTATTCCGATTCGGAATTACTAGATGAATCTATGTTGTACCATATGTTGTAAAGGTACTTGAGCTGAATAGTTCGTAAATTGGACTCGATTTGGATAACATTTTTTTTTTGCAGTACGCAAAGTGTCGTACGTTGGATATATGTTGGCATTCCGACTTTTTGCACCAGCTTGCATCAACTTATATATTTACCATCTGAAAATAATGCCAGAGCATCGTCTGGTGTATCCATATATTCCATAATCGGAAGGCTTGCATTTGATCCCAAAAAAGATTTAACTTTTTTTGCAGTACCTTCGTCATTAGCCATTGAAACAAGTTCCGACGCACTTCGTTTTCCAGCTTTGTATAAACAGCACGTTGTAGCTACTACGAGCTCACTGTGAGGTGTTTCCTTAACAATTTGAGAAACTTTACTTAATTTCGTTTTGTTGGAACATTCGTCGAACATCCTATCGGGTCTTCCACGATTAGTCAGTGGATTAACTATTAAAAGTTGACCGTCTAACCACGCCTTGTTGTTTTCTTCAAACTTGTGGCTGCTTCTATGGTTGAATTTCCATTTCTCAGCCAATTTTGCTACAAAATTCTAATTTTTTTGCTTATTAGAAAGATTTCATTATCATCATTGGACATTTTACAATCACAAGACATCATAGTAATTTAAAAAAAAATATACTAGCGCGAATACCCACGAATATCAGAAGTTCCGGTCCACGGTAGTTTTATTTTGGCTTATTTCAAGCAGTTAGTTGTATAGTCAACTTTAGCCATATTTTTTTCTACAACACTTAAGCACAGGTCACAAAAAAAAATTTTTTTAGTTAATACATACCTCTAACTATAAATAAAACCACTTTTCTTCCACTTAATTGAGACAAATATTTGTCTTAGTGAGGCACCGGCTGAAACATATGTTGTGTTTGACAGCTCAGAGCTGTTCAACTGGATCATGTCAATCAAAATATAATCGATATACAAGTTCAGTGGGATATTAGTAATCGATAGAAACACAATTTTGGCGCAATTAAACACTTTGAAAATTGAATTAAACGACGCTAGATTGACCATTTCGCCCACAGTGGATCGCCGCGAAATAAATATTAATATACCAGGTGGGTATGGAACTCACATCTTTCCGAACCGAGCACTCTGGGACCCTCGCCCGAACGTATTTGGCCGTCACGTCCTCTAAATACGATCTATAGATTTAAAGAGTGTTTTTGTTATTTTGATGGAGATATTGTAGATTTCATTTTTATGTTTTAGGAGATGTTAATTTGAATTTCTGAGCATTTCGATTAATTATTATTGGTTTTACCGTATTCGTCGGCACTCTTCTTATCGTTATTCTTCTACCCCGCAAATCGCAAATTTACAATCGGATTTTCAATTGCGCATGCGCATTTTGAATTACTATTATATTCTAGGTAGTACCATAAATAAGGTTTTCAAGTATGATAATTTCGAATTAACTATCGGATTTTCGATCGAACTATAAGTATGTGCATTTTAAATTATAATTCTGTTTGAGGGTTCTTCGTTCATCAACCGAAGTAATAGACTAAATTACTCGGTGCTCTAACACTGTATGTATTTTTGTAAACTACTCGACACTCATTACTTCTTACTCAAGAGGAATTTTTATCCATCTCAAACTGACAAGGTCACCATTGGGGATTTATTCATTTCTTGAAGCCGATGGTTACGACCAACCTAAAACTATAAAATTTCCCTCAAACCTATAAAATAGTCCTGTGAAAAATCCCAAATCATTATGCGCATGTTAATATATTGTTTTGGATAGATCTCAGTTTACGGTTTCCTCTTAATCTAGCGTCGGACCCTAAGCGATTGTATTTTTTTTTCAATTTTATAAAAAATAAGAAAAATCCTTAAGCTTTCCTATATAGCAATCAAGTAATAACATTACGAATATGCAGATAGTGTGATGTGGGCTAGAGTTGATACACGGCCTCCATCCATTATGGGAGGGCACTCTATATAATCAAAAATCGATATACATCGATAGAAACCAGTAACATTATCGATTATTGGATCTACCATCAGATTAGAATAATATATTATTGTATGTTTGATTGATGGCTCTATAAAAATGGGTATGCTTACAAATTCATGATATATCAAGTGCATAAATAAATGGATACAGTAAATTGGATTAAAAGTTTCGCACTGACATTTTAACAAATAAAAAATTAACAAGCCGGAGTAAAAAATTCACTGTTAAGCATTCAAATCGTACAAATGTCTTGTACAAATATTTAAATCTAAATAAATTTATCTTAGGTTTAAATTAGTGGAAATAAATCTCTCATGATATATAAATATGGAATATTTTTAAAAATAAATACTGTTTATTATAGTACTAATGCAATGTAAAAAAAAAAAAAAAAAATCTAAAATATTATGCAATAATTCATGGGGAGCTTTCTACATAGCATCTTGTTTTGTTATTCTAAAGTCTAAATTGTGAAGTTTTCAGAACTTTAAAATTGAGTGATCCAATATAAAATAAGAATAAAAAAATCATTAAATTCAATTTTTCTCATATTGAAATGTTTGTATCATAGCAATTATCATAGCAATCATAGCTCTTTCTCTTAGCTATTCAATTATGTTGATAAAGTATTTATTTTTATAATGTGAAATCATTGTTAAACACTATTTTCTTTAAACAACTGTAATTATGAATCTGCACATCATTGAATTAATAATATTTTTCCGCACAGAAAATTTAACGCTTTCACTATAATTATGTGGTTTTATACATTTCACCACATATGCACATTTTTCGTTATACGTCAAAAACTTGACCCTACCAAGTGACTTCGGGTAACGCAATGAAATAGTTATAGGGTATAACATTTTTTATGGTTCAATAAGAAGAAGCATTTAAGCTGAATACTTACCCAATAAAGTTTCTATTTTGTGATCTAGATCATGAAATTATGATGGCTGAATACTCGATAAATTTTAGAACACATCTGATTTTTTCTTTAGTAGGCATTCTTAAAAAAGAAATTGACGATGTTGACTATAAAAATTTATGGTTCGATTTGGACGTAACTGGGCTCATGGAATCGAGTCTACTCGTAGAAAGTATAGTAAATAAAAATTTTATCCACAACGGTATAAATTTATTTAGGTATTCGATAGGCAGAAGTCTTGGATATACTTAAGCAACCATAACCTTTGCACATAAACCGAAAATATTCAATTGACAGAAAGGTGGTGTACAGTGAGGGAAGAATATAACCACTACAAGCCGCGATATCGCAATCCCCTTATTTTATGATAAGTACCTTTACGGAAGTAGGGTTGATGTAATAAAATGTTTTATTACTCACAATGAAATGAAATGGTAAAAGGAGAAAATAATATTCAGTAGCACCCATGATATTCCACTGCCAAAAACTCCGTACTAAAAAAGAATGGCTTTTTCTACCTTTTGGTTTGCGAATTTGAGTTTATATATCTGTATATAAACAAAATAAACAGCAGTCTCTTATTTTATTAGAGCAGAAAGATTTTTTATTATTTTGTTTGCAAATACAATGCATGGCGAAGAAATTAAGGCTTAATTAATTCCGAAAGACATGCGAAGAATAATGTATGAACAATGTATCATCTAGGAAAAAAATCTTCTGTTTTCAACATTAACTACCTACAACTACCTACTAAGAACCTCTCTTTTTTATGGCTTTATTTTTGTATTCACACCTGTCAAGAATATTGACAACCAGTGAATTTTCTGTCTAAAAATTTAATGTTATGACATGATAAGCATCGTAGAGAGTATTAACCTACGGCACCTCCTCCTTTCTTGATTAATGTAAACAATTAGGCAAGAAGATACCATAAACAGCTCCTTTTCAGCCTTCTGCGAGTGTTTTCAGGCATGTTGGTCATGTCCTGTAGGAGTGAGAAAGAATGCCCGTGTAAGTTATCGTGAAATCGTTTGTAGTGGGTCCGTATGTGTTCTTTAACTATTGATATGAAGGTTGCTTATGTACCATGGGCCTTTGGTTAGTGTCCTAAAACTTTTTGAGTGAAAAATTTTGAAAGTTTTTGTATTTGTGTCTTTTTGGCTATCTCATATACCTCTGAAGCGTAGATCCAAATGGACTTCAGTAAGTACGTTTTAATTTCTTTCTAATTTTCAATTTCAAACATCTTGAAAGAAGTGAGTATGATAGTTTTAGTCTCTGGTTTAGCGTTTTTTCTTGATGCGTGGATTCTGTGACATTCTTCTGTCAAATGTCAGGCCAAGATATCGAATTGTGTCTGTCTGCGAAATTATTACGTTGCCGAGGTATATTGGAAGGCAGGTTTTTCGTCGAAGGGTAATATATTGGAATTAGTCTTGGTTAAATGAATTTTCCAACGTTTGCAGAAGTCATGAAATTATGTTAGGTGATGCTGTAAAGTCTTTGATAGGTATGTAGGATTTTGATGTTTTTTTATAAAGTTTGTATCATCTGCATACGTTGCTGTCAGTATTTCGGAGCTGACTGGAATACCAAGTGTATATATGATTTAAAGCAGTGGACCTCGTACTGACCTCTGAGGTACTCCTTCTAAGGCTGGGCCTAATGATTGAAAGCTCTGAGCTTTGGAAGGCAGAGAAAAATCTTTCAGAAAGAAAGGATTGAAGAATAAGACAATATGAGAGAGTATCGTCTTAAGTTTGAGCGACATTCACCAACACAGCATACAATTTCTGCTGTAGTGCCGTCGCCCTGTTTAATTGATAAATGGTTGAATGCTGTGTTCGGAATCACTACTGGTGGCCAATTATTATGTTACTTCAATGTTCGTAAATATGCCAAGAAGTCTTTTAATGAGTAGTTTCTCAAAAAATTTACTTTGTATATATAGTATGGATGGATTCTTATAGCCCTAATACCTATTGGTCTTATTTTAATGTGGTAGTTTGTAATTTTTAAATAAATTAATAAAAATTCAATTTGATTACCTTAGCTTTTCTAAATCATTATTACATATTAGTCTGTTTCCATTATATAATTTTCTCATTAAGATAATTAATATCAGTTATACACAATTATATACAATGCATCTTGCCACAACACCAAGCTATATTATTCCTTATTTGTTTAATAATATCTATTTGTTTTGTTTTATTATGATCCATTTTACTATACTCCAGATTATTTTTATTATTATTTTTACTTTTGTTTTAATTTTGATTTATTGTTGGCTATTATCCGCAATATTTGAATTGGCATTGATTATATATGTTAGAAAATGTATTGTTAATGCTATAGCTGCATTTTAATGTAATGTACGTTTATTAATTATGCTTGCATAGTGTATATTTAAATTTTTTGTATGTTTTATGATTTACTGTATGTTTTATATTATCGGTTATGTGGAAAGCTTCCATTAGCAACGGGAATTTTTTCAGATTTTTACATCCTCATGGACTTCGAATACTAAAATTAAAACATAATAAAAGAGGAGAGGTTGTTGATGGGCTTTTTTTAGACTGCCATTACTCAATGCAATTTATATTCCTTTTTCTTCTCCTAATACCAGGCCTAATGCCAGAGATTTTCCTTTAATATTAGTTGAGCTTTATTAATGCCGCTCTTGCAAAAAAAAATATTTCATATCCTTATAACTCCTGGTTTTATTACATATTTAATTTCAAAGAAATCTGGAAATAATTTTTTATAACAAATGCAAGTAAAGATATTAGAGATGGAATTCATGACAACACCATACGTAATATTAGGTATAGTGGCTGACAATAGTCTAGTTGATGAGGGTTTTTACAGCTTCTTTGCTAAAATGTTATTGTTAGGTATAAATTAATAATTGTTATAAAGAAAAATAAGCAAAATTTATTTAGATATTTCTCAGTAATATTTTCTTGAAATTTTCTAAAAGTGATTAAAAAATATATGAATTTGTACCAATGAATTGAAATGACATTAGTATGCAAGCTCTGTTTGTTTTCTGACAATTGGCGGAAAATCACTTTAATAGGACCTCAATTCTTTTTCCATCTTACTTCAAATAGTAAAGTTTATAGGATAGCAGTTCTAAATTTTAACAATTAGGAAAACTTTTAAGGTTGTCGGAATACTTATAAGTCAATTACATTACATAAGGATTCAAACTTTAGAAAATAAGTTCTAAAAACGAAACTACTTGTCTTACAATGCTTCAAAATTATAACAGAAAACATATCTGATGAAGGTACGTAAATTTGAAGCTTTAATGCTGTGCGGTTTCATTAATTTAATTTTTGTATTTATCGCTGTTCATTTATTCTCCTTATAGGTCTTCATTCCGGAACTATTGTTTCTAAATTATTCATTTTGACATTAAAATTAGGGTTATTTTGTGATATTAATTAGGTTATTTGTGTGCAGATAAATATTGTTTTAGATCTCCTAAAAAAGAAAACATTCTATTTAATAATGTTTTATTCTAAAATTTTAGCGATGATTCCTCTCAGGTTATCAGATTAGAAGAATTATTTTTTTGGAATCAGAGGTTGCCTGTCCATCTATCGCTGAGTCACGATATTGCAATAGGGCTAGACCATATAAAGAAGACAACTTAGTCCGGTTATTAAGTGTAATCAAAAGGGTTTCGAACTCAATTCATTATAGAGTTGCGTAGGTCATTAGTATTATAAAACCATAAACGAAAAATTTAAATTACACCTTCATTTCGGAAATAAGATTACTATATCATAATTTGATCTTATCCGTAACGATTGAAGATATATTGAGGTGATGTTTGGCAAGCCCGCACTATATTTTACGAAATTCGACTTTAAAGGTTTGTAAAAAAAAAAAAAAAATATTTTTGAAGCTAGATTTTTCCTCTTTTTTTTTAAAAAATATTTCTTAGACAATTACGTTTAAATATTACATTCAAGCCTATGTTTCAACCACGGCGGCTTTGATGAGATTGATAACTTAATTGAATAATACTTGCCCCTGCCTTAAGGGGTAAGTGCGTACAAGGTATCTGAAAGACTCATTATTCAAGCAAGAGCGGTTTTGGGGCATTTGCAAACTAGTTCTGTTTCCGAAGGATTATTATACTGGTGTAATCATCGAGCTTGTCTGAGATTCACATTTTATAATCTCCATTGAATTATGAAAGTGGGATGTGGAATATAAATGAATAAGCGAATTGAAAAAAATAATTTTTGTTTTAATTCGATAGTCCTTAGTTGCCTCGACAAAATATGATAGCAAGTGTAAGTATACACCACGCATATGTCACACAACAGGAATCTGCAATTATCCCTGCTATCTTGTTTTTCTGGGTGACTGCGGACAAGCGCTTAAAAAATACGAAACTTTCAAGAACAAATGTAAATCACAAAGTATTTTGAAGAATAGCCTTTGTAGGTGCCACTCAAGTCAAAATAAATAAATAAAAGAATTAGCCTACTGATAGATAAGCACCGATGCAGCTGTACAGCAAAAGTTAAAAGACACAAGTTAATCAACAGATTGGAACTAATATTTTTATAACTCGTTATATTTCACCTTAGCGAACTTTCATGGCTGATTTCTTACCTGTTGAGGATTTCGATTTAGCGAGACAATCACGCACTTACACGAAAACGCACTTATTCCACATCAACCTACATTAATATTAAAAAATATCTATATCTATGGAATATTAAATTAAATCTGGGAAGACGTTTTATAAAAAATATGTATTTTCAATCTCTCCGCTACGAAATATGCTAATCGGTCATAAATATTGTGTGAACATAGGTTTTTTTATTTATTTTTATATATCTTTTATTAGAGTTTTTGTCTTTCGTCAAACAGATAGTTCACAAGAGGATTGTTGCAAAAAGAAACTGTTTTTCCTTTGCTATTCGTAATTTTTATTAACAACTGATTACTTAATAGAATTTTATTTGGGCCTAACAGTTTTGATAGACCACATTAAAGATTTATTCACATTGTCATATTGGATTTCACAGTAGACCTCAAAATGAAATTGCTAGTTAATTTTGAAAAGGTCAATATTTTTTTAAGTAGTTCGGAGTAAAGCCTCTTCGGAGTTTTTATGTTATTGGGGATAAAAGCTGGTATAAATTCTTTTAAATATTCCGCAACTTTTCTTCTCTTAATCAAGCATCTTTGATGTTAATGTTAAACAACATTAAGCCTACAAAGTATATCCAATGCTTACCCCTTGAGTAGCTGCGACAGCATTCCAGCTGTCTCCTGTTCGTCGTAATGCTTGGCCGCTTGAGTGAATTTTAGTTCTCCTGGGCTGCATCCATCGTATGCACCGACAACCAAACCTTTCTGTAAGATAGTCATCGATGTTAATGTCTATTATGATTATTATTGTAAAGCAAGTATAGCATAGCTTAGAATAAACAGATGAATATAAAATTAAAGGGAGGATGAATTTATTAAATGATTAAGTCCTCATTTTAAAATTACGAAAACTTAAATTGACAATAGACATTTTATTTTAAGCACCTACCAAAATGCAGGACGTACTAGAATTCAATTTGGTTTTTATTTTATTTATCGATAAAACAAGATCAACGGGCAGAAATCAATTGGGGTCCTATCGTTAAATAATGAACTTAAATACGCCGGCCACTAGCAGTCATAGGATGAACATATGGTAGTGAGAAAGATTAGCTACGACTCACATCATAAGCTCTTAGACTTTTTAAGCTTGGAATCAAGTAACTTTACTTTATCTTTACGTTTCTTGCCAAACTCAGTCTGTCAGGATGTTGCTCACATGTAGCTGTGTATATCGGCCTGCTTCAGGGCCAGAGGATTCAACAGTTCACTTCTTATAATGTACCAGGAGAACGGACACGCAATTTTATGCCGTAATGAGAAGCCGAATGATGTCTGTCCACAGGGCCAGAACTAGGGGGGAGGGAAAAAGGGACGCTTGCTTGCTCCGGCCTCTATCTACTAATACAAGCTAGGTGGGCAAAAATCAATTCAAAGAATCGATTAATTCATATTCCCATGACAATAACGATTTCTTATTGGTCACGATTACAAATTATTATTATAGCATACATTTTAGAGTAACGAGTCATAAGAGATTGATGTGAAGAAATGAGGTAATCCATTTATCAGTTGACATCCGCATGATGGTATAGATCAAATTATAATCAAATCCAATCAAATCATCAAATCAAATCCAATTAGGGATTGATAAATTATTTGCCTAATAATTATTAATAATTGATAAATTATTTCTGTAAATTTGTTTTAGTGAAAGCTAGTTTCGAATGGTATACATTCATCCTTAGTTCTAAAAACACACAAAAAAATCAAAAATAAGCAATTCAAAATATAGTTTGGTATTATTATACATCTTAAATTAGATTAATATAAATCAGTATTATAAAACATTTATGAATTATGAATTTAATTAAGACAAGAAATCATTACTGAGATTTCTTGAAATCTTGTTTGAAATTGTAAAGATCTAGTTTTTCTCAACTAACTTAACATATCGTATACTGGTATCGATATGTAGATGACATTATATGGCTATGGTCTGGAACGACAAGCCAAATAAATAATTTTTTAAAGAAATAAACGAAATTCATCCCTCGATTAAATTCACAGTAGAACTGGAAAAAAACAAAACCACAAACTTTTTAGATTTAGAAATCTCAGTAAAAAACAAACATCATGAATTTGGAATTTACCGAAAACCCACCCACACGGATGTCGTTATAAACAATGGTGCTACGAGACCAATAGCACATAAACTGGCAGCCTTTAATAGCATGATTTACCGTCTTTTGAACATAACATTAAATAAAAAGAACTATAATACAGATATTTAAATAATATATTCCATAGCAAAAAATAACGGGTATAATAAAACCACTATCAATCATATTAAAAAAAAAAAACAAATACAAAAATAAACAATTAATGATATCTATTCAACAATCTCCGAAGTTAGGCCCATCCCGAAACATTATGTTTTGATTCCATATTACGGCCCTATATCCACCAAAGTCGGAAATTAATTGAAAAAACTAGGATTAAACCCTGCATTTAAAATAGAAAAAACCCTATCCTCATATTTCTCTTCTCCTAAAGACAAAATAGACCCTTTCCAAAAAAGCGGAGTATATGAACTAAATTGTAATGATTGTGCCGCCAAATACATAGGAAAAACTGGAAGATCGCTAAATCAGAGATTAAAGGAACATATACATGCATATAATAAATAATACGACAGATAATTCCAACTTTGCAATTCATTTAAATGAAAATAATCATAAATTTATCAAAGACTCAGGAGTTAAATTAATACATCACGTTGAAAACAGCCTCAAATTAAATATATATGGAGCACTTGAAATAATAAAATCCTTCAAATCCAATCCAGATTTTTGCTTAAATGGCCAAATAAATATCTCCACTAGTCCAATCTTAAATTTATTCCCATCTATAACAGAAAAAAACAATTACTCACCGGCATTACTGGAAAAACCCTGATCCTTGTTAGTACAATGCGAGAAGAAACTAGTACAAACTTTTCTGTTTGATATAATCCATTTAAACCTTGGCGAGTACCAACATGTATTTGATTTCTTGTCTTAAATTCATAATTCATAAATGTTTTATATTACTGATTTATATTAATCTAATTTAATATGTATAATAATACCAAAAATATAATAATATATTTTGAATTGCTTATTTTTGCATTTTTTTTTTGTGTTTTTAGAACTGAGGATGAATGTATAACATTCGAAACTAGTTTTCAATAAAACCAATTTGTAGAAGTGGCAAATAATTTATCAATCCCTAATCCATTTATCTTAAAAATTTAGTTGGTATATTGCAGTGTTTTCGATAATATCAATCGAGATTCGCTGGGAACAATATTAATTTTGCTTTGATGGATTTTACATTAGAGGGTTTGCATTTTTTTATTTTTCATAAAATTTGATTTAAATAAAAGACATTATGTGTTATAATATGTTTTTAAAAATATGCAACTTTTTGTATCCACATTGTAGAATAATTCAGTACTGTATCGAACTGTCTTTTATTTTTAATTAATTTTTACAGCTCTTGTGTTCTCAATTTAAAAATGGAGCTGTTTGAAAAATGCCGGAAACATGACAAAGAAGAACAAAATTATCATGATTACTAACACATCAGGCATCAAGTGATGTTCATCCGTATGACGATGAAGATTACTTCGTATGGTTGTGAGAGTGATGATTAGCAGGGCATCAAACTAAAAAAACAGTGTTCCTTATTTGTATAATCTAAATTTTGGTAAATTTTATTATATTGAATTGTTTGTGAATTTGCATTGAATTTTGTTATTAATCATCATATTTTTTAAAAACAGATTTGGTATTCCGTTTTTTTTACTTTCCTTCACCTATATATGTAATATATATATAAGGAGAAGTATTGCGATCTTGATAATTTTCGAATTCGTGCTTTCTACATAAATACACTTTTAAGGTCCCGCGAGTCCAAATAATGTCTCTAATAATGGTCGGTGTATCCGTGTATTTGTGTGTATATGAACATCCTAGCTCAAAAACGAAAAGTTGTATGAAACTGAAATCACGTATTTCGAGGAGGTTTATGACTGTGATGTTACAGCAACTTTTTCGTCAAAATCGACTACCCGGAAGTTCCACTTTATATCATTGATTTTGCACTTCTTTAAAATTTTCTAAAAACGGCTCTTATGATTTTGACGAAACTTGCCTAAAATATTCTTCGCAAAGCCGTTTAACTTTTCGGCCGTTATGTGGCATATCACCGTGGAAATGTAGGGAAAAAAGTTACGATGAAAAGAATATTTTGTTTGCGTATAGCTCGAAAAGTATGCATTTAAGGGTCTTGTTTCCATTAACCCCGCCAGTGATTTTGCCTAGTAACACTAACCTAGTGATTAATTGAAAGACTTAGGTTAGAAAAACATATTTATTTATTCAATTGAAATGATAGTTTGCAAAATTTCAAAAATATGTAAAGAAATAAATATAAATGCCATTAGTTCAATTAATTACCTCTGGCGGCCAAAATTCTACTATGTCCTTCAGCATCCTCTCAAAAAGGTCGTCATTCCTGTACCTCTGCCTCCAAATAAAATCACAAAAATATGAGTCAATCATGGAGCGATGAGTGCCATTTTCTTTTTTATTTCTTCTTTTGGCTTTTGCCCACATTGACTGTTTGAGTATGAACACCAGTAACTGGATCGACGTAATTTTTTTAATGATTCACAGTAAAATTTCTATAATCCATTCCAATCAGTTTTTCGATTCCATTGTAGGACTTCCACTGATCCGACATTATAATAGAACCTGGTCTAATTGACGTTCTAATACACTCCGCCAGGGTTTGAGTTGTTCTATCATGTACTGTGAATAGAAAACATTCTTTCGTCTCACGGTAGATCCCGCCAAATGCCCATTGCTATGGATAGGACTGTCGTGTATCCAGGGAAATAAAACTATATAGCAACCATTAATTAATATCATAAAATCACTGGTGGGAGTATTGGAAACAAGACCCGCATTTTATTTTAAATTATGTATACAATTATATAAAAGATAATAAAATTATATAAAAAATAAAAAAGGAATAATCGAAATCGGACCAGTATTAGCAAAGATACGACGTATCTTCTAAGGACTACAAGACCCTAGATGAAAAGCCAAGCGCGTCTGTAAGGAAATGGACACAACCGAACGTCCTCCCACCAAGCCAACAATACACTCTGTATTAATGTAAGGTAAGAATATAAAAGTAGAAATTAACGTAATAATTTCTACTTTTATATTACTCAATGAAAGCAAAAATTTTCCATGGAAACTAAACCGAAACTTTTAAAATATATTTTTATCTTGACAAATCTGAAATAAAGGTATATAGTGTATAGAACTGTCACATTAAAATTGTTTTTACATTAAAACGATTATTATTATAGAGTGGTCAGGGAAAGTTGTGTGATACGCGCACCGCACCATATTTTTGTATTAAATATGATATAAATATTTCCCATCCTTTTAATAATTAAAAAAATACCTAATTATTGAATAAAACAACAAAATATCATTCATCGTGACTAAAACAATCAAATCGTGTAGTTCTTGTCCACCTAGCTTGTGCTAGACGATTCACTGTGAATCATCAAAGTTTAGATGGCGGAAAATTTCGAGTGAAATTTTATTTTAAATAATTTTATAAATTTAATATAAAAAATATTCGTTTCAGCTAATTTTATTGGTTTTACTAATAAATGTAACCAATTTTATTAAATAAGTTATTGCTAACACATGATTATATTCATTTCGAAATATAATAAAGTCAAAATTAAGCTTGCTCCCTTGGCCAAAATCTTAGGTCCTGTGTCACCATTGAAAGTCCCAGATTTTCGAGAGGAGTTGGAGCTGTAAGTGGGGGAAATCGCCCGCCTATTCATTGATCACTCCTTTTCTCTATTCTATTATGGTTTATTATTTTCAATGATGAACCTTCGTATTGGATAATAAATTGCAATAATGAACCAAGGAAAAATAATTGAACCCTTCCTAAAAATTTGAGGTTTTAAGTTTCGGGATACGAAGAATATAAAAATATGAATTAAAAAATCCGTCCGTCCGTTCGCCGTCCGCGACTTTTCTCTGAGACAGCTGTGTTGCGCCGTTTTTTTCTAAATTTGGCACCAAAGTTACAGGACCAGGATGATCATCGGTGCTCGCAATTACCATCAGCGTTTTTTACCCGAAGTGGTGGTCTTAAAGAGGTTTAATACGCCATTTATAAAGAAAGAGAACAAAGATAATGTTTCTTTGGTTCTTTTTTTTTATTTTTAATTCCCTATTTTGTTGTTTGATGAATGGTTCATTGAGGTGTTTTTAGGTTACTATATCAATAAGTACAAACATTACCAACAATCGAGTTTTTATGTACATACCAAATTTATTTAACTTTTTTGGTTTATTATTTTCAATAATAGACCTTTGGAATCGACCAAAGAAAATTTTTTTGTAAACCCCCCTCAAAATTTGAGGTTTTACGTTTCAAGATACGTAGAATCCAAATATCGAATAAAAAAAAATCCGTCCGTCCGCCATCCGCCGTACGCCGTACGCCGACCGCGGCTTTTCTCCGAGACTACTGGACCGATTTTCTTGAGATTCGGTATCAAAGTCACAGGTCACCCCGGGATGATCCTCGGAACTCGACATTATAATCCCTCTGTTTGTTTCAAAATGGCGGCCGATTAGAGATCTCGTAAGTCCATAACTCGGTCATTTATAAAGATAGAGAGAAAATGTAAGGTGTTTTGGAATCAGCATAACGAGACATGAAAAAAAAAAAAAAAATTGAAAAACAAAAAATCTGTATAATTACCGATTAAATATCTAATAAGCCCATAACTCGGTCATTTATAAAGATAGAGAGAAAATGTAATTTTTTGTTTTGTGCTTTTATTGTATTTAAACGAAAGCTAACAACAATCCCTACAATACGAACTAGAAATCACCTAAATCGGACCATTATTAGCTGAGATATAGCTTTATCAAATATTTCCTCTGTATCATTTGACATCACAGCCTACTTTCATTGACGCAGGTTTTTTAATTAACACAGTTCGGCACTCTCACGGCGGACATCTTGTAACAAGCTTCAAATTTCTTTTCCTTTGGTACCTACTGCTTCATATTTTTTACTTTGACAGAATAGATATTTTTCTGGAATAATAAACAAGTGGAATAAATAAGTGTAAATAATAAACCATTGTGTAATAATTTGCAGCGTTTTTAATCAAATTATCTACGAATTTTCATGTTTCAAATTTTATCATGATAAATCTAACTCTTTTGTTATGAAAATTTAATAATTAATATAAAATTTAAAAAATATTAGTGAAATTATTTAGTTGTTAAACTATATAAAATCAAAAGAATTTGATCGATTGTGATAAAATTTGAAGTATGAAAATTTGTTGATGGTTAATTTGATGAAAGAAATTTAGAGTTGGAAATGGGCGGAACGCCCGAAACGTTGTCATGATGTAATAAATAAAGTCGAAGTTAAAAGATTATTATAATTCCCGTATTTACAACATTGATTTCAAACTAAATTCGATTTGCCATGTTTCAAATATATTGGGGTTTCTCTTAGGTTTGAATAATAAACAAGTGGTTTATTATTCCACACAAAATTTGTGGAATAATAAACAAGTGGAATAAATAAGTGGAAATAATAAACCATTGTGTAATAATTTGCAGCGTTTTTAAAATATTAATACATCTAATTTTTTTTGAAGATAAAAATAAAATTTAAATCTTCAAATTAAATCAAGTTAATATAAATTGTATATTATTTTCACTTATCAATGCATGGGTAAGAACATTTATCATTATCGATTAAATGGTTTATGGTGAACCTTCACAATGCCATAAAACGAAAAGTTAAAATGTGAAGGTTATGATAACTAACCAACTGACCCGACGTAGTCTTTTTCATAGTATTGAAGAACCTGAATCTAATGTTCTAAGTATTAGTTATAGTTCTGAGAACAGCTCTTTTTGATAAAGATGAAGTTCTGGAATTTGCTTCTGTATATGATTGCAAACCAATCGGTTCCATGTAACTCCTAAAAATGTTACTAAAAGACGTCTTTACTTCTTAAGGTGTTTTGAACTAAAAAATGATATCCACTTCAGTTAACATGTTTTAAACACACCAGGTTAAATCACATAGTGTACTTGTATTATTGGGACAAACCTAATTCTAGGAGATGAACTCTCTTAGTGTGTAAATAATGCACTAGGGAAATTCTTTCAAGTTTTTTCACTTAGATAAAAAACATTTTATGTGAGTGTACCCTTCCTCTATTATTAGTTTTACATGAAAAATATAGCGGGAAATAAAAAAAAAATTTTCAATAGGCAAAAACATAATTATTTGTTTTGTTAAAAGAGGGAAATAATGAATATTATCATCAATACTTAATCGATTTCCCAAAAGTTTTAATTTTATTAGTTACCATGTTTTACGCCCGAATGCATCAAATTAATAGGAATTTCTGTATTTTTTTTATTAAACTAAATTTGTTTAGATGTTTCTTGAAATTATAATTCTCATTTTGCAACATTTTTTTTTTACTTTCCCTTATCTGTTTTTCCCTTTTTATAACATATCGCTTTCACGTTAGCAAAGCATTCTTTCTGAGACGATACGTGAAAACAATTCTTGTCTCCAACAAATTGTTTTCACGTATTGTTAGAGATTTGACAGTTTGGCAAATTTGTGAAATATACCCTTACAAGTATATAATTGCAGTCCTTCAAATACTAAAGGGGTACTTGCGTCAATTCAAGTTAATTTAACACAATTATCAGAGATTATTAATATTTCCTCAACAGCAAAATCCATTGTATTGAGCTGTTTTTGGAAAAATTTGAAGAATGTACTTACGTTTTCATAATTGCCACCACAAGCCGCCGCAAATGTGCGCCGAGAAAATCTAGGAGGCTGATAGAGTTTTTTCATCATAACTGTTTATTTGTAATTGTTGGTTAACAATTACCCAAAAAATGATTTATATGTCCAATTATCGATTTTAAAAAGTAGATAATTTTTAGTTAAAAAGTCTGTCGCAAATTCATCCAACTAATTTTAATACTTTAGAAAAGAAAATTTACACTAACATGAAATAATTTTTCACTAACCTATTCCCATCATATGAGGTTTTTTTTTACATGTGGTCAGAGAGACATGTGTCTCGTGGTTTCTGGTATAAGTCAACCTTGAACGAAGTCCTTTTTATACATATCATTTTTAACTTATAATGGGAACGAGTAAAGTGTTTAGTGAAAAAGTTTCAGTGTCTTATTTGTATATAGATTGGAATCGATTTTAACTTGCACGTATTGTCGTAATGTTTAAAAAAGATAAATAATCTTTAAAAAGATTATTTTTGAAAGTTGCATAATGCCCTGTGTAAGCTATGGTTGTCAAACATGGTCTCTGACAAAGAAATTAGAAAATAAATTAATAGTCTGGCAAAATTCTATTGAAAGGAGTGTGCTAAACATTAAGAAAAAAGGACCGCATCAAAATCATGGACATAAAGAGACGAACAGGCTTCAAAAACATAAATCCTCGTGTAAAAGAAATTAAATAGAGATGGGCCGGCCATCTGGCTAGAATTGCGGACGGAAGATGGTCCTTAGCGACAACAGAATGGACTCCTTATGACTTGAAAAGAAAACGTGGAAGGCAAAGAAGGCGTTGGAGTGACTATATAACAGCCATTGATTGCATGGCCAAACTGGATGAGTACAGCCAGAAACAAAGAAGCCTGGAAGGAACTGTGGAGAGAAACAGCTTATCCCACTTTCCAGTAGGAATTGGTCTCCAGGAAAGTTAGACCATCTCTCCCTAAGGGAAAGGCCCACATAAATTAACAGAAAAAAAAGTTCATAATAACAATATTATTAATTTTATATAAATAAAATTGTAAATATTGTAAGTAGCATTTGAAGTAAAATAGTAAAATTCTGTAATAAAAGGCTTTATTCATTCATTGTCGTAATGTTATCCTTCAGGAATAGTCAAAATGGGTATTTCCGTTGAAATCTGAAAACCGAAAATTTTCGCGATTACAATACTTTCTTTACTTCGTACAAGGATGTAAAAAACGACGTTTAATTACGTAATGAGACCTCCAGAAACAAGAGCTTTTGTTTGTGTGTCAATAGATGGACGTTGCGACGCCAAGTGATATTTTAAGATACTGCTATCATCGGAAACTAGTAACCAAATTCAGGGTCACTTTTTGAGCTACCGATTTATAGTTTAATAGGCTTACAAGGAAGTCATGGGGTGTCTCCATCAGATATTTTGCATAAATGAGTTTAAAAAATGAGACATTTTAAGAGTTACGATTGCACGTTTATACGACTTTATTGATGAATAAACCCCTTAATGCCCACCAATTTCAGTTTAATGTTAGCAATGAGATAGAAGTAAACATGTTTTGAAAAAATGTAGCTGCGTGTAAGCTGCACTTACAAATCCTAACACAATCTCTGATATGTCCATTACTAGTATTGAATTTCTTACAATAATAGCTTCAGAAATAGTTTAGAAGTAAAATTATTGCGTTTAAGTATAATTGTTTTTTTTCTTCCTCACTGTAGAAAGTAGAGTGGCATATTATGCATTCACACAAGGAAGTAGAAATTTTTTATGTCCTCTGAATACAAAATTTCCACTCGCGTGTTACGTTTAAGAAGTCAAGGAACAGATTAGGTCTCGTGACGGTCTGTCTGTAGTCAAATCCATGTGGCGGGCATAACACCTACTTCCGTTAATCCGAGCTTTATGAAATTTAGAAAGTAGTACTTTCCATTCCTTTCCTTGATATACCTATATTTTAAAAGCAGCTCGTCCGATCTGGGCCAACTTGGATGAAAGTTGGAGATTTATGTAAAAATGGCCGATTACCAATTTCATCAAATTCCACCGGCTAATCACGCTTACGCATGTGCAAAGGTATTTTCCAGTGTATGTGTGTGTGTGTGTGTGTGTCAATTGATGGATGTCGAGACGCCGAGTGTCGTTTTTGAGATACTGCGATCTTCGGAAACTAGTAACCAAATTCAGGATCACTTTTTGAAGCACCGATTTATAGTTCAATTGGCGCACAAGGAAGTCATGTGTTGTCCATATCAGATATTTTTCAGTTGGTAACAAGTTCTCAAGAGATTTCTTCCTGTTCCTTGACAACTTTAGATCTGTCTATGTCACTAGAAAAGGCATTGAAAATCGACGGTTTCAACATTTTATGCGGATGAACCCGTTTTACGTATATCTTATTCTCCTGCTGCAGACTTAGTCAGTTCACAAATGGAGAGGGAAAAAACGTACGTTACACTCAATTTTAACACTTAAAAAAAATAATAAAATTGTTTAATTAAAATGGAAAAATATCATAACCTTTATCACCGAACAGGGTGATCTCTATTAAATGTCGATGTAAGTTTATTATGACCTTCATGTAAAGTACCCTTTTCGGCTCTTCAATTTCACCAAAATCTACTGTATTATTTATATTGGTATAAAATTCTAATTTACCAAATCTGAGATGTTTTAGATTATATTTTCAAATAGTTTTTTATGAGTCTAATATGACCTTCAAGTAAAGTACCAATTCCGGTTTTTCAATTTTAACCAAAATTTATTATGTCTTTTATATTAATATGTTAACCTTATATATCAAATTTGAGAAGTTTTGCATTATATTTTAAAATAGTTTTTGATAAAAATCAGAACTTCAAGTAAAGTACCATTTCCGGTAATCCGGTACTGACCAAAAAGTTTACAACTAGATTTTACAGTAATCCTAAATATAGAATTTGAACTTTCTACGGCTAACCGTTTTGAGATATACGAGATACGTACTGACCTCACAACGAAACTAGTCAAAATGGATTCAAAGATGGTCAAAATGGTTATTTCCGTTGAAATCTGAAAATCGAAAATTTTCGCAAATACAATACTTCCTTTACTGCGTACAAGGAAGTAAAAACTAATAAAAAGATCGTACATACATACTCTGGATTTCATATTATGCCACACTGGTGGACACATAACTTTCTCTGCACCTTGGGATTATTCCTCTGCTACAGCCATGATGTAATATGAATGATGATCTTGATTCGTTTCATTAATTTTAACCCTCCCAATAACACCAAAATTGGAGCTCAATTTCATCTTGACAAAACTTTTTAAAATAATCATTTCTTGTTCATTTGATGCCGTTAAATATCTGTCTTCAATCGGACATAAAAGTTTTGAGAAGAGAAAATGCTTGAAAATTCGATTTCGGCCTTGCTATGAATCTCGACCCTCCCACTCTAGCGAGGATAGGTTGGTAACCTGTAGGGTAACCAGTCCTTCCTGCCCTATTTGGATTACGTTAGGACGTTAAACCTCTCTCCCTCTCCCAAAACAAACTAATGTAAAGAAAATTATAAGAAAAAATAAACGATTATTAGAATTTCTATTTCAATCATTTGTTCCTATTGATAATATATTTATATACGTGAGAAGATTTTAGAAATAAAGGATGTAAATCATTATTTTTAAAAATGTAATCTTATTTTTTTATTGTGCACTTTATAAATAGAATAGATTTGAATAGAATAGAAGAAGAACTTTATTCTGGGACTAGGCTTAGATAAATGGAAGAAGAACTTTATTCTGGGACTAGGTCCCTTAAGAATAACAGAACAGAACAAATAAAACAGAAACAACATCTAGCCATAAGATTACAAAATAAAGATCAATTAATGTTTACAACATTTTCAATACAATTTTAAACAAACAATATAAATTTTTGTCTTGAAAAGTATAATTAATGAACAAAAAAAAAGAAAGAAAATGAAAAATACCAAAATAATGGGCTGATTAGCAAAGTTGAAGCTTGAGGGTTAAAAACTATTATTTATTTCTGATCTAGATTTTAATCTTAAATTGAAATTTTGTAACCAGAGAACATCTATTTGGTAAGAAAGAAGGTGTTGGAAAAGGAGGGATTTGAATGAAAATAGAAGAAGAGTATTAGTTATTAGAAGTAAAGGAATCCCAGAGGGTAGAGGAACGGGCGAGAAAGGAACGTTCAAATGTTTTGGTTCTGTGAGAAGGGGTATAGAGGTCAGAAAGGCGCAATCTTGTTTCTTGCGCGTGGACCGAGAATTTGAATTGTAGGAGGCTGTAGATGTAGAAAGGATGCTGGGTGGTGATAGTTTGGCATAGGAAAGATCCTTGAAAATATTGTCGTAGGTTGGAGGGGAAGATCCACTGTATCTCGCCGTTAAGATAAGATACATGAGCCCATCTCGAGGTACCTAAGGTAAACCTTAAAAAACCATGATCCGCTGCAATCTGTCGAAAATCACCAGTATTCTATACAGCCATAATCAAAGTGGAGGTGCTTACTGGTAGGCTGTGGAAGAAGATGTCGACGATTGAATAGCTTAAGGGTACTTATTCACTGTCGAAAAATTTGTGCAAAAATGGGTTTTCAGGAAAGGGTTTGGTCGATAGTAATACCCAATTAATAAATAAATAAATACATACTACTTGACTAATACCGTTGGATTATCAGCTGATTTGAGATGGGGGGAGGGTGTTTTTTCAATGTCCTGGTATCCTCCACTATAAAATATAGTCACATTACCTCGATGGTATCCCAGGAGCTTAGAGAAATCTGAAAGTTAGTTTTGTGCTTTGATTTACACTGATAAGAAATTAATTATATTTTCGTCGGTTTATGGCCATTTCTTATAATACGCAAATAAATTCTCAAGACTCTCAAATACTAGTAAATTAATAAACAGTCTACTGCTTGGCTCTTTATACGTATTTTAGATACTTAAGCTTGTAGTTTTGGAATATTCAAATTATACCCTAACAGTAAATATTAATTAATTTGTATTTCATTTTCATTTTATGTATTTTCTTCTATAAACCTTAATTAGCTCATTCGATAATAAACTCTAGGAATAAGTAATGGTGAAGCAATACTAATAATAATTTCATCAACGAAAATTGTGCCATTAAACTTAATTAATACTTCATTTATAGTGATTTTCTTTTGCAATAAGGTAAAGCTAAACTTCATTATCTACTAAAGTTTTGAACGAAACTGTTGGGTTACTGGCACTACTTTAGTGGTTCTTCGGTGTTACTCCTTCCTTATTGGCAAACCTGGGGAACATAATTGCTATTTGAAGCTTCATTAACACTTTGAAAAGGTAAGTTTCTGCCCTTCAGTTTGATAATAACGTTTCCTAAGCTCTCGAGATATCGATGATCGCAATGTGAACCCTCCCAATAAAAACTTTCTTTGTAATAACCAACCGCAAACTTACTCGAGAGCTTTAGGAGCTTATAACGTCTTTCTTTTTAATGAAATAGCGGCGTAAGAACTTGGAGTTATCCCCGTCTTTTACCAATTTCAAGAGTGACCAACGTTAGAGATTCGAGTTTTCTTCTTGTTTCGGTTGGAAACTGGAATAAAACTTTGTTATTCACTTCATAAGAACCAATCTTTCTTTCTTCGTTTTCCTAAAATTTTGTTCATAAAGGTAGCTGTAATTTTAGAACTCTGTTTTATTTGGTACATACTCATAGTTATATTTAGTGCAGCACATTATAGATTACATTAGTTTTATTACACAGTGCATATTTGGTACAAAATAATCCACCAATTCAACTATAATCCTGTGATATTAATTGCAGTATCACCTCGCCAATTAATATCATTTCAATTTAAAGAGATAAACATGAAAATAATTCAGCAGGTGGAAAGAAAAAAAAGAAAATTTATATTAACGGTAAAAACCGGAGACAACATTGCTAATAAAACGAGTTTTTAGTATGTCATTAACATTTTTCGAGTATCTGCTCTAAAATATGTAAATAAGCTTTTCTAATAACATTTTTTAATATCATATTTGCTAATAAAATTTTATTTCATTTACGCTACTTCGTTAAAGATGTTAATATAATTTTTGTTTATTACTTTGAGGATAAAATTTATTATTATTTTTTTTTTTCAGTATCATGTTAATAAGATTGTGATTAACTTAAATTTTGCGATCGCTCCGGGGCCTTCCGGATCAAAGATTGCATGTTCGTAGCATTTTAATAAAATTTCGTTATTTCCTACATAGACAACCCGATGTAATGTATTTTTGTTAGAAACATGGCTAATAGCAATGGCCTAAATTCGCTGTATTAGTAATAAACAATTAGTTTGTTATCAAATGGTGATACAAAATAGAAAACATAATTTTATTTTTTTTTGTGATTTACATCTTTTTACAATGATTATAAGATCATGGATAACCCTGAATATAGAAAAAAGAAAAACCTTGGTACAATACCTTGTTGAAAATGGGTACAAATTTGATTCCCAAGATGAAATTTCCTGATAGAATTATGCACAAAGAAAAACCTAATTCAGAAGAAAATTATTATGAGCCATAAATATCAAAACAGCAATAAATTTCAATTCAGATTCTCGTATGATGAATACCTAATCTAATAGCAAATATCCTAGCGAAAAGTTTTCCTTAAAGAGTGCGCTTAAATAGTCTTTTTATTTTATATCTTGATCATTGTAAGTGAAAGTTGAATTTTGTTCAATGATGAAACTATAGAAAAATAGTAATGGGTATTTTTTAGTGAGGTAATTTTATTGAATAATAACCACGATTTGTAGAGCAATATACAAAAACTAATTAATTATGCCCATTTATAATTTAATATTTTTAATGTTAATGTTGAATTACGTTTTTAATAAATATAGTGGTTTGAATTTTTAAATTTTATCATCACTATTTTACCATACTAATCAAATAATAAATGCTTTTGGAAGAAAAAAAAAACAATTTTGAATATACATCATAGAGTTGTACATATTAATTTATTCTATGGACTATGGTGCTAACATTTTAATTACATAAATAAATTATCAAAGTTTGAAAATGACCAAAACCAAAAAAGGCCGAAACGTCACAATGTTTTTAATGTAACTTAATCAAATTTGTTTGAAATTTTATTAATCTAATTATTTACTGAGGATTCGTAGTGTTTCTGTTTTAATATATGATTAATTAATTATTTATTATATTATTATATGAATATGCAAATTCGTAAATACAAAAACAAGAGTCGGCAAAGTGCGTATTTGGTTTATATGACTGGTTCACAGTGCACCTAAGCATAATATTAACGAAGGTTTTTCCGATTGCCTGTGTTCCTAATGGATTAAATTATTGTATTCCGTTAATGAGTGAACAACTTTTCATAACAGTTTTGTATTGATCCAGAGGCATGATCGATATTCCAAAATCCCAACACTGGAGTTGTGGAAAGGGCAGCTCAAAGCCGGAGAAAGGTAACAAAATTAATTGAACAAACTGAACACCATTCATCATCGAACTTTGAATACATTAGAGAAGGCTCAAAATTAATGGCGTCTACGGGGCATTCCTCATCAACGTCACATCTGATATCTAAGCTCTCTTGATAAGAATGGAGTTTATCGATCTCTCATTGTGTTATTTTTTTTAAATAGAGGAAGTTTTCAGTTAAATATTAGTTTGCTTTTTTAAAATATATTTTTGTACTTACTTTTTGTGCACAGCAAAGTTCGCGTTGAGGTTTTTAGCGAATGGTATGATTATACCCTTTTAGCGAATGGACTTTTTTGTGATTAGTCTCTTTTAAATTTCAGGACAACGCCTAGATAAAATAAAAAAAATAAAAAAATTGTTTGTGTAGTATTTCATGAAGTAATAATACTTCTCTAATTTTTTGTTTTATATAAAAACTTTAATAATTTTTTTTTACATATTTTTCGACGTTTCGGGCAATTTCCCCATCTTCAGGACAACACACTTATACATTATTCAGTAATAATATAATTTTCATTTCTTCACTCTTTTTATCATTTCGTCTTACTTGTAAATGTAAGACAAGTAAGTAAGACAAAGTATCCATTATTTAAAAAAAAAAACTAATAAAAAGGGTGTCCATGGATACTCTGGATGTCATTGTCACCATGTACTTTGTTGATATGAGACAATGAAATCCAGACTATGTATATAAACTCTTTTTATTAGTTTTTACTTCCTTGAATGCAGTAAAGGAAGTATTGATCGCCAAAATCTTTGGTTCTCAGATGTCAGCGGAAGTGTCCATTTTGACCATCCCTGAATCCTTTTTGACAAGTTTCGTCGTGACATCTGTACATATCTCGTATATCTCAAAACGGTTAGCCGTAGAAAGTTCAAATTTTGTATTTAGGATTACTGTAAAATCTAGTTGTAAACCTCCCTTTTTGGTCAGTACCGGATTACCGGAAATGGTACTTTACTTGAAGGTCATTATTGATTTTCATCAAAAACTATATTAAAATATAATTCAAAACTTCTCAAATTTGATATATAAGGTTAATATATTAATATAAAAGACATAATAAATTTTGGTTAAAATTGAAAAACCGGAAATGGTACTTTACTTGAAGGTCATTATTGATTTTCATCAAAAACTATATTAAAATATAATTCAAAACTTCTCAAATTTGATATATAAGATTAGCATATTAATATAAAAGACATAATAAATTTTGGTCAAAATTGAAAAATCGGAATTGGTACTTTACTTGAAGGTCATATAAGACTTTCATCAAAAATTATTTGAAAATATAATCTAAAACATCTCAGATTTGGTAAATTAGAATTTTATACCAATATAAATAATACAGTAGATTTTGGTTGAAATTGAAGAGCCGAAGGGGATACTTTACATGAAGGTCATAATAAACTTACATCAAAAGCTATATCGACATTTAATAGAGATCACCCTGTTCGGTGATAATGGTTATGATATTTTTCCATTCTAATTAAACAATTTTATTATTTTCGTCGTGACGTCTATACGTACGTTCGTACATATCTCGCATAACTCAAATTATTATTGATTTTCATCAAAAACTATATTAAAATATAATTCAAAACTTCTCAAATTTGATATATAAGGTTAGCATATTAATATAAAAGACATAATAAATTTTGGTTAAAATTGAAAAACCGGAATTGGTACTTTACTTGAATGTCATATTAGACTTTCATCAAAAATAAAAAAATTGCTCAGTTTGTGCTTCCAAAAATAAGTTTTGACTTTATCTAAGCAAATAAATATATTGAATGAGTATTTACTTTTAGGTAAATATGTGCTTGGAAATTTTGTATAATCGTTTGATGAGCTGACTTTGAAACGGGCACATTTCAATAAAATAGAGTGTTTTTCAATTTAACTGAATCGAGCTATCTAATCATTTCCATCAAAACTAAACAAACAAATCCCTTTCTCTTGCAAGGCTTACGTTAGGGTAATTATTTAACTAGTAATCTTATTCTTTTATCCATTTCACTAAATTTTTTTTTTCAAATTGGATCTCTGCCAAAATAGGAAAATAGGATACAAGCAATATGAGTAATAAAAATGTATAATTATTTTAATATATGTTTACTAGAGCTTTATTTTTCAAAGTATACATCATAAAAATTAATTTTTAGATCTAAAAAAAGATCTTAAGCCACTAATTAACAATTGGATCAAATACGATTATATTTTCAAAGTATGAACATTGCAAAGCACTAAATCATTTTTAGACATGAATAACCAGCGTAAAGCACACGCAAACTAAACACGAAATAATATCGTCAAACTAAGAAGGAGTATTGAACTATATCTAATGTTCACAAAAATTTTTATTTGTGTATTAACTAATATGTATTAACTAATGTATTAACTAAAATATTAACATTATTTTCTGTTATTTAATTTCTTAGGTTTAAGTTCTTAACAATATATTAAATGAAGGGCAATATATAACCTTCATTATATTAAAGTCAAAAATATAATGGGAGTTGTGTAATGCCATTGATTTGAGAATTGACATTAATTAAAAGAATATGTAGGTATTTATTAAGAGATGTGACCTAATATTTCTTCAGGTTTTCTGGATTTTAATTTCGTCTATCCTCTTCCAGTAAACTGTTCTAAAGTCGGATCGTTCTTTCTATGAATCAAAGTATATAATTGTTTCAAGCATTTTGATTTCTTGAAAATTATTAATATTTTCAATCCAAATTTCTGGTTCGAATGAAATGGTTTAATTTAGCGTAAAAGTATAAATAATAATTCGTTAATTTAATCAATTGGATAAAAATCTGAAATAAAACCTTAATATAGATCTTATAGGATTTTGTGCTTAAAACATAGTATTCAAGATCTTACAAGATACAGATTTCACAAAAAAAGGAAATATCGTTCGAACCCGATTCATAATGATTACGTTAAACTGTTGAAAGAAAAATACCTTGTATAGTACTACTTATAACTCGTTAAGTACAAAAAAAAAAAGACAATCAAAATATTATTTCTAATTTTATAAAAAAAAAAGGTAATGATTTAATTTTACGTAATCTTCATTAAATATTAATAAAATATCAGCTTGCTTATATTGCTTCGTTTAGTTGAATTTGATGTGTGTTGTTAAACAATAACATTCCTCCAGTAAAGTGTTAAACGAATTTCCTGTTAGAGCTTTTCCTCTAACGGAAAATATTTTCCTCTAAATAATAATTAATAATTATTTTATTTAATTGGTTCTCTTTTGTTTCTTGTTTCCTCTATAAGTTTAAGTGTGGATGACATTGTATGACCAGTCTTATTACTTTAATTAATTCTTATTTCACAACCATCAGTTTCAATGACTCTTGAATGCGTATTAATTTTTTGCAGACAATGTACAAGTTAGAGAATTAGTGAGCGACTTCCATTGAAATTAAAAAATATATATACAATGTATGTAAATTACCTATTTGTGTTAATAATTTTGTTTCGTTACCGTATAATCCGCATATGTTAAGTATTGTTAGATTATAAAAAGTATTCTGTTGTTTTCATTGTTTTGTTGTTAAGATTGTGAGTTATTTGCTTGTAATTTATCTATTCACACTTTACAATAATAAAATCTGTTTAAGTAACTTACAAATTAAATTACAACTGATAGCTTTATTCATATGGAATCTAAAATATTTGTCCATATAATAAGAAAATGTGAAGGTGAATGTGAATTGGCTGGTCTATCTGAAGATAAGTGGCTATGGCATGTATTAAATGAAGAATACCAATAGTTAAGGAGCACAGGGTAATTATCCACCACAGCTGCCATTAAAAACGTAGTTTCTGCGATTTGACCGCCAGGGAATGACTGGCCATTTTGTGATGTTCTAAAACTTTTTATAATCTTTATTCATCTTTTTTGTTAATGGACAAACCTAGAGCATTGATGTCAATTAGTATTTAGTAAAATAAGTAAATCAAACTAAGTAAGGTAAGAAAATCAAACATGTTGTTCCAACATTATTTTTTCAATTAAATGAATTTTCAGAAAAAAAAAGGTATCACCGCAATTTAAAAAAAATGTAATAATTCAAATTCTTAACAAATATAAAATGTAAACAATGGGAAATAATCACTAGGACATTGATGCGCGTCTATCGTTGAAACGCGTAAGGCAATATGTACGAGCTTTTTTTACTTTGTTGTCAGCTTCATTAGAGGACCTGGTTTTTCCAAGCTTTTCGTAGATTGGAGGGAGATAATACAAAGAGGAGCCGCATAAAAGAGGGGTTGGTAGCGAGCGAATCACTTTGCCAAGAGATTTCCACTTGATAACAAATTTTTAACAACCGTGCGACACGTGGTCATTTGACCCCCTGATGTTCCATGATTGTATTTTGAGAGATTATTGAAGTTTGTAACATATAGCCATATTAGTTTCAATATTTTAAAAAGATCCAAAGCTGAAACACGTCCGTAAATTTTTGAAAGTTTACCTCTCACACCTTCAGCACTAGGGCAAAGACACGAGGTGAATTGACCCCGTACCGGCAGTGAGCGTGCTAAGTATAAAATTTTCGGGACTACATAAAATAAACGTACAAAGTCCTTAACCATTTCAATCAATAATATTCCGACTTATTGCACAAGAAGCTTACTGCTATTACACGCTACTGACACAACTTATACTGATAGACATGTCAAATGGCAGTAATTACTTAACACTTGAAGGACTGACTTATAATTTGGCCATGAAATTCTACTGAGTATTTATGAAAATTATTTTTTCTTACTTGTTTAATTTTCTTTGTCTGCTATGATCGCCTGACGAATAAATATTTTTCTACAAATTGGTTGCGATATCTTAGGAAATTAATCGTAGATTCCAAGAATAGTGGCAAATTTGAGAAATGCTTAGTTGCAGTAGAGACATTTTAAACTTTGGAATCTTAAAAATGTTGCTTTTTTTTCATATAAACTGCACTCTCTTGAAGCTTATTAAATTTTAGATAGCTTTTGAGATGCTTTAAACGAAAAAAAATTCACTTTTAATCACAGTTGCAAAAAAGAAATAAAGCAGATTACAAAAAAAAAATAGACAAGAGACGTTATGCAATTCCAGTTTTTATTAATTCGTCAAATTCTCCCCTTGGGATTAGCAAATTCAGAGAGAGAAGTTAAGAATTTTTTTTTTCACGGGTGCCTGCTTTGCAGAAATATTTTTACAGCTATAATTTTATTTTATTTCAACTTCTTGAACTTTATTTATATCAATCTAGTTAATTACTAATAAGTGAACTGATCAACCTTCAATATGTTAGGAATTAAACTAACTTACTGGTAATTACTCTGATTTTTTTTTCCTCTGTCAACAGGACATCCCGCTCCACGTTTCTACTCTGACAGTGCTCCTGATTGCCTGGGACAGGCTCCGTTTCCTGGAGGACCCGATGAAGCCACGGATACCCGCCTTCGTCTGCGCCACTGGGTCCTGGCTGATGGCCATTTGTATCGTTCTCCCTTATCCCATTTACACCACATATCTTGATCTGGGGGTGAGTAATGCTAATTATTTAGATTACATGCATGTATTATGGTATCTCATGTTATATTATCATATTTGAATAAAGGAGCGATGGACGCGCCCGGGCGTATAGTTCGAAGCTGTCTGTCCATCAGTAAGTCTGCACAGCAATCAACGTTATATTTCATTGCAGAATATTACTTGATAGGCATCAGATGAATAGATCTAATAAACTAAAATACCTCAAAATGAAAATTAGTATCCCCAAAAAATTCTGTGGTCTTTGGAGTAAAAGTATTTATCATTTTTTTTGCGACAATGGTATAAACAATGCTATTATTCCAACAGAATAGTGCCCATATTCTATTTGAACACTGTTTCGTAGTCTTAGAGCATTGTTCTCATATGTTAAGTTCGATTAAGAACAAAATATCACATATACCCATTTTCGCACAAAAAACCTGTACTCCTTTACCCGAACACCATAAGTATCTCAAAACTATTTAATAGGGGAAAAAAATACTTATGCTTTAAAAAATTCATAAATAATTTGCTTTTACATTGTTTTGTTTAGTTAAACTTTTAGGCAGTGAGAAAGAAAATTATTAAATGGTTTTAAGGTGTTATAGAAAAAAAAAATCAATTTTAATCACAGATAATGTGTCGTAGATGAAAAAAAAAACAAATATGTGGATTTAAAAAAGAAAAGAAATTCCATTGCTTATACAATAATTATAGTAAAACAGATGTTTCAAGATCAATTAATTACTCGCAGCGGTTCGTTCGATCCATTTTTATGAATATAGAGCAGCGCTAACGCAGAGTAGGTTTTGATAGAAAGAAAGTATTATGATATAGTTATTAAAAGGAGAAGTTGGTCGGAGGGTGCGGCCAAAGAATTAGACTACTATAAGCGAACTTATATATTTTGTGCCGACGTTTCGGCCTAAGTTTTAGGCCATCTTCAGGGCTAAAAGGAAAACAAAATAACAACAATGAACAAAGAGAAAGAGGCAGTACCAGTAACAGTAAAATGATAAAAAACAGAAAATAAAAGTAAGATAAAAAAGTATGAAGTATAAAAAGAAAAAGATAACACTAAATTACATAATACAAGAGACAAATGAAAAAGTAAAAGAAAATAAAATAAATGAAATAACAATGTAAAAATTAAAAATTAATTGAAAATAAAATAATGCGATATTTACACAGGGAATAGTGAAATATATGAAATCTATTAATTAAAAAGACAAATAGTATGAAGGTTTGGTAATGTGTAAAGCATACAGAGATAGTTGTAAGTTATGCAAAAGATGACTATGATGTTAAAGAAGTTGATATTGTTGTAATTAAATAATTATGAGATGAAGGAGTAAAATATAAAGTAATGTAATTACAACAATTTAATTACAACAATGTCAACTTCTTTAACATCATAGTCATCTTTTGCATAACTTACAACTATCTCTGTATGCTTTACACATTACCAAACCTTCATACTATTTGTCTTTTTAATTAATAGATTTCATATATTTCACTATTCCCCGTGTAAATATCGCATTATTTTATTTTCAATTATTTTTTAATTTTTACATTGTTATTTCATTTATTTTATTTTCTTTTACTTTTTCATTTGTCTTTTGTATTATGTAATTTAGTGTTATCTTTTTCTTTTTATACTTCATACTTTTTTATCTTACTTGTATTTTCTGTTTTTTACTGTTACTGGTACTGCCCCTTTCTCTTTTTTCATTGTTGTTATTTTGTCTTCCTTTTAGCCCTGAAGATGGCCTAAAACTTAGGCCGAAACGTCGGCACAACATATATAAGTTCGCTTATAGTAGTCTAATTCTTTGACCGCACCCCTCCCCCCCCCCCTCACCCCGACCAACTTCTCCCTTTAAATATATATATACGGTCAACAATAACTCCCTCCGCTATAGTTATTACTTTTATAAGTTACGTAGCTTGTCAAAAAACAATATTCTTCACATTGACTTATAATCGAACTTAGTTGGATCTGCTTCGACTATTCTCATATCTTTTATTGGTCTCCGATTAAAGCTCGCTGGCCATAAAATACTCTAGGCTTCAAAAACACGACCTATTTACTGTAAGTACTTACATTTCTTCCCAACTTAACTTTGGTTTTTCTGATGAAGTAATAGTTTGTAAAAGATAAATTTTGTTTTATTTATTATTTTCACTTTATTTTTTCTAAAAACTTGAAATATTAATGTTAACTAAACATGGATAATATATATGCGCGTGTGTGTGAAATATAGATTTCATTAGAAAAAAAAAAATATATAAATTTATATAATTTTTTTTCTTAGTCAATATTACTTACATTTTTATTAAAAAAGATTAATCTTCGTTGTTTGATTATTTAAATATCAAATTATGGCAGATTTTCATAAAAGAAACAAATAAATTGCTATGGTGGTAAATATTGAGACTAAAAATCTGAATTTTTTTCTCAGAGAAATATACAAGAATGAAAGCTTTTCAATAAAAAAAATGTATGTACTAAAATTTTTCTGTTATGGCACTCTTCTTCCAAGCCAACGATGTATTTATTCGTTTAAGTCGCCTTTGAAGTTTGAATGGTATTTTATTTGAAAGATTGCTATGCTGTATTATAACGTAAGTTCTACGAGAATCTCTATCTTGCTAAAATGGAAAAAACATAGGTATATGATTTCCGCTTACGGTTTTCGCAAAAACCGTAAAATTTGCGAAAATCTGTTATTTTCGGAAAATGGATTTTTTTTTTGTATATTGATTCTCTTCATAACACGAAAATTAATCATTTTATTGTAAACTTTTTTCTATAATTTAAAAAAGCAGATAAAATTCTCTACTTTGTATATGGGTAAGTAATTTTTTCGGGCCTTGAATAGTTATGACATCGATAATGACGAATGTCATAACTTTGGAATCATTGAACGAATGACCACGAAGTCATCAGACGCGTACTTTTGGGAATTCAGGATTATCCTCGTCTTCTTCGATTTCAGCAAGCGGCATGTGATTGCAAATCCTTTCATAGTTCACATACCTATTGGAGCATTTGAAGCCTGCTGTTTTGGATCTACAATTTTCTGCATTGCATTTGCAAGAAATAAGTTTCAAAACGGCTTGAGGTGGTGGTGGCTGTAGTTTGGTTACTGGCTCCAGACCGTCTTTAGTTTTCTTTCAATCCCATTTTTCATCCCCAAGCCATTGTTAAATTTGGAATAACACGCTCAAGGAATGTTGCTGGGCTGCAGCCTCAGGAGGAGGTAGGGACACTAAACGGGCTGATGCATTTTATGCAGACTTATGGTAGCATTTATACTTCAATTTGTTCAATGACGTGGCTTCGTTGTCTTCTCACACATATCTCACATGGAAGCGGGGACGGACTCTTATTATGTACCACGGCTCTGGGAATGTGGGGAGCCTTTTCATGTACAACATAGATTTTAGAATATCAGTGTGATCAGTGAATTGTTAAGAAACTTAGCATTTATTATATTTACTAAATTATTTAGTTATTTTGCTAATAAATGAAGTCTATCTTAGTTGAGTTTGCCGGTAGTGGATCTCTAAGGTATAAAGGGAGTCATCAAAAAAATTTTTTTTTTCTCTTTTCCGATAATGACTGATTTTCGCACTGAATGATTTTTCAATGCCCCTTTGCGCGGAAACCATATGCCTTAGAAAAGAATGATAACATAAACTGTAAGAAATTTTTCTCGCGTTTATTTTAATTTAGAATAAATTAAATGTGTTAAAATCTTACTTTGCAATCTATAAAAAATTGTTTTTTAGTGTTTTTTGATAATTAGATTTAAAACTTTTGATAATTTCTCATATTTGGCGATAAAAAAATAAATATGTTAGACAACTTCAGCGTATTCAGCATCCTAAAAAACATTAAGTAAGCCCTCATAAAAGCAATTACACCAGAACTTCCTTTGATAACATTTTACCAGACTATATACATGAAAAATCTAACTCGTTGGAACGATCCAATTTCCCTTATTAAAATTAATTTCATCATGGGCGTGGAGAACGTTCGAAATCGGCATTTATTACGGCCTTCCAATAAAAACAGCTCTTTTCCAGTTATAATGAAAAGGGGGGTAATGTCTTTGTTTATAACAGCTTATTGTTTCTGATAATTACGGCTGTGATTTTTTTCCTTTCGTTTATTAAAAATGAATTAATTATTAGTTTATTAATAGTTATTTGTAATCATAGATGAAATATTTCATTGCAGATCCTTATTTCTGTTTTATTTTTACTGAAAGGTTGGTTTAAAGTCCATTGTTCTATTGATAATAATTATATAAAAGTAATAATGAATAAATAAAAGTAGTAATACGTTGTTTCATTTTAAGTTACTGTTATAATTGATTTTGTAAATGAAAGCTTGTTTGTATGTTATTACACATTTTTTTAATGAAAAGTTTATTTTATTTTATTCTTAGGGAACAGATTTAATTTTTGAAATTAAAATTTAACGCTAAAAATACCTTTAAGTGAATATTGAATTACAATTCAATTTATTTTTTCGATTATTGACTTAATAATTCTACTAACGTCAAGACTTAATTATTTTTTTTTTTAAACTTCCTTTTTTTTCTCTTTTCAAAAATACTCAATTCGATTGAAAATTTGTTGGAGACATTTATAACATAGTGTACCGACATAAAAATACATAAATAACAAGTATTATTAAAAAATAAAAATTAAATATTTATAATGACACTTTTAGTATTTTTTTAGCTATGTTCTTTGGCGGTTTTTGAAATTGAATTACTTGATTTAAAAAAAAAATGGGTAAAACTGTAAAAGTGTAAAACTAATGAGAAAAAACCTTAGTATTCTTTCCTAATATTTAGAGAAAAGAAGAGAAGATATTTAGTCAATTGTTGAACCATCTTTAAACAGATTGAAGTAGTTTTTTCATTTTTTTTTTTTTTATCTTTATATTATATTAGAAGAAATGTCCTAACAATTTAATAATTTTTATATTTAACTATTGTTTAACTAAACTAGCACATTTAGGCATGTTATTTATTATGTTAAATATTTGGAGGCTGGTCTAATAGCTTATAGCTTATTGCCACTGAAATGAACAAATATTTTATCTTAGCCATTAGCACTTATCTACCTCTAAGCTGCTGCTCTTCGTCATACAGGCTGCTTAATATTCAAAAGATTCTTTCTTGGAGGAAACTTTCTTCCCGCCCTTAGCCGTTCTTGCCGAGATTAGACTGAACTCATGATCCGAGCTGCCTCGTGAAGAGCGACTCAGCATATTATCGTAGATCCGAATAACAAAAGGGTTTGATACCAAGTGCATATAACCAGTTCCGAGATAGAATCATACATTTGATTCTTTTCTGAATATCCTATTGTATCATTCTGTTGTATCAAATTATTCAGATATATTTAATCAGATACGCAACCATCAGGAGGAAAATTTCCCAAGTTGTTAAAGAGTCTTATGTTTCTATGATAATTTTCAAGTATTAAAAATGTCGTATAAAATAAAAATATCTGATGTGGACACCCCGTGGACTTCCTTCTTCGCCTATCAAACTATTTTTAACGGTGGCTTAAAAAGTGACCGTAATATTTTTCAACTATTAAAAATGTTGTATAAAATTAAAAAAACTTATTGTATGTAAATATACAACGATTTTTTATCCCCTTTGTTCATCATCAGACGTATACATTTTCACTTCTCCACGTGAAAGGCCGTTTAAAAGTACTCTACTCGTACACTGCACGAAAAGGAACAATCCGAAATCCGTAATTAGAGCTAGAAGTATAAAATAAAACGTTTGAAGAACTTTTTATTTATTTCACACTACTTTTTCTTCCTTACAAAGGCATAAAATCTAAAAGTTATTGGTAAGAATTAGAGGTCAGAAATTTAACTTTCCAACTGTTGCAGTAACGTTTATTTTGGATAAAATCTTGAGGAGTGCTGGAGTGAATGCAAGCCCAAAAATTTCTATTTTTTTATTGCTATAAAAATTCTTATTTAAATGGCACTTACTTAAAAAAGAACCTGATTCCTTTTTCCTAAAAGATTTTTTTTTTGGTCTGCTTTACTTGGCCCTTTGGCTTTGTAATTTATGATATATTTAATACAATAGGCGATATTTTTTTCATATTAGACAGAAAAAAAAACAAATCAATTGCAATCAATGCATAACAATAATATATAAAAATTGTTGAAATGATATAAAATATTTATTTTCTTGGCTCCTAGAGCGCATTGGCAAGAAAAAAATATAGAAAAAATATACTTTATAAAAATTATATTCATTAATTATAAACCAGAATATATATTGTTCCGTGACTTTGTTCGGGTATTCTTCAATTTAATTGGATAATATATTTATTATGAGTACCCGGAATTCGTTGTAATGCCGCTGAAAGAAAGAAAGTGTTTGTGTTTTAATTCGGTTTATCGAAGTGCTTTTGGATACACAATATATTTTGTTTTTTCGTCTGTTGCGTACACGAATAAATCAGGTTTTCCAACTCGTGCGCAGACTACATACAGTAGTCCATGTAATAAGCGTCTAATTCCGAAATCTAGTTGACACACTGGCCATTAGAAGTGTTAGTCGCACCGAAAACTGCAATGGTTTGGATTCGAATGGCATATCTGTCGGAATCTTTGGGATGCTTGTCCTTAGTACGTCAACTTGTACTAGGGGTACAAGTGACAATTTAATAATTTTTCGAAAACGTTTTATAAAGTTAAAACATTTTGATAAAATAAATTTGCATACTTATATTACGGCTTAGCTGTATATTGGAGCAATATTGATTTTGAAAAATATTTTATATGCATTAACTATCCATAACCAAAGTTATGGATACTCTGTCTTTAAAAAAATCACTTGCATTCATTGGCTTCCTACCTCCATATATGGTAATTATTTCAGACACATTGAAAAATCCAATGGCAATATTGAATTGAGGACTATATTTTTCTTCAGAGGACATTTCAGTCTTTAGACTCTCTATTTGAAAATTTTGAAATTGATAAAAATTCTGTACATTTTCGTCATAAAAAAAAAGGAAAGAAAATTACAAAAACTATCCCGATTTATTGAATTATAAAAAAAACATCTTAAGATCTTAAAAAAATCGCAACTTTTTATTATATTTGATGGTCTGTCTTTACATTGATATTTAATAATTTTATAATAGGGATTCGAAATGATTAAGTACCTATTAGAAAACATAGTTCAAATCAGTATTTCTTCATTTATATATATATATATATATATATATATATATATATATATATATATATATATATATATATTACATAAAAAAAGACAAGTTTCTCGTATTTTCTTTAATTTAAATAAAACAAAAATTTTGAGTTTTTTCTTTCAATAGAAAAATTCACATAAATATGACTGCTGATTTATTTTCAAATCAATACAAAAAAAAATGTTTAGCTTAAAAAACATTTTTTTTTTTTATTTTAACTTTCTCGGTTTGGATTTTTGTAGCAGAAAATATCTGTGTTTATTGACTTTCATTTATTTATTTGTCATTTCCTCGATGCTTGGCAACATTCCATACTTAATTATTACATAAGTATTTCGTTTCTCTATGATGTCACGTAACTCAATGATTTTTAACAAAAATAAATAATAATAATAAATGTTTGTTGGTTTAAGGTAAATGCTTTCATATATAAAAATAAATGCAGGCTGTTTTTATTTCACCAATTTTATTGATTTCGATGCAAATTTTCGGCCTACGAGCCATCCTCAGGCATCTCTGTAAAAAGGCTCTTATTTAGTTTAATTTATAACACATAACAGAGTTAAATATATTTAAATATTCTAATAAATGACCATACACATACTCAGTAACTAAAAAAATTGAGTGCAGAAATATTAATGAAAACAGTGATATTAATATGCAGACAGACTTATTATATAGGGCAAACTAAACAGAATTTGAAAAATAGAAGAGCCCAACACTGACTCATAGTCTTGAAAGCAAGCATAATTTTGATCTTAATAATACAAAGATTATTGCAACAGAAAATAAT